>CM019063.1:166986188-167586188 GCA_009667805.1 Leptobrachium leishanense | reverse complement strand
TGACAAATAGTAATCTATGAGATTACATTTTATTTTGATTAATACAGAGCTGGCTTTTTGCCAAAAGTACTATTCCCTGTAGATTTACTTCTATCCAACACGTGTCCTGGGTTTAAAAGGTCAAACCTATCTCCTAAGGGACTATTTTAATCATCTAGTTAAAATATATACTCTACACAACTAATACAGGTTGAGCATCCCTAATTATCGGATTTCGGAATCAGGAGAATCCAATGTTTGAGAGGAGCGGTGATCCACTTCCGGCAGCAGCATTTGCACAGGCTGGGATAGATATGCTGCACAGAGCCAGCATGTCTCTGCAGTTTGTCAACCACTGGGGCTGCACCGAGTCTCTTAGCATATCCCTTGCAGTGCTACAGCCATTGGAAGAGAGTCGCCGAGCAGCACGACCTGTCCAAAGCGTCAAGGAGGCAAGTATATCCTAAATCCAGAAGACTCTAAGATTCGGTAGACACCGGATTTTTCAGAGTTCTGGATCAGGGTTGCACAACCTATAGTCTGATCAAGAGGATCACAGAAACTGACTAGGAGTAGAGTATATACCAATGTAATTTTGCCTCCAAGAGGCACAAACCTGACAGTTTTCAGGGTGGAGGAAAGGACTAAACTTTCAAGGGCTGTCACAGTGGTCAGGGACAGACACCTCTCACCAGTTGAGTTAAAGTAATAAAAGTGCAATGTCCTGATCATTTAATGACAGCTATGCTGTAAGGAGGTCATGCAACTTCCCCTTGCTCACTGCACAATAACATCAGAAACGTGGTCTGCCCCTGCTCAATGGGGAAACCCCATTACAAGAGATATTGTGGTCCTTTGGACCCCTGTTTCTCTGGTACCACACGCCCTACAAGCTCAAGCAGTGTCATTGGAAAGGCCAAAGTCTAGCCTCTGCAATGACACCAAAAATGACCATGTTGTGAGTGAAGCGAACAATGCTGCTGCATTTCCCACACTGGAGGCAAGTGTGGAGGAGATTACAAAGTGAATAATTATGCACTGGTCATTCACAAAGTAAACTGGTCAGAGAAAAGATGGGGGTCTTTTGCAATGCTGGTCATCCCTATTTATAAATTTTACAAAAATTTACTAGGGGTGCCGATACCGATACTAGTATCGGTGCCGATACCGGGACCCACACGAGTACTTGGTAGTCGTGCAGGGGCCCCCCGATACCGGAAGCCAGTGCTGGGCTGGCTTGCCTGCTTCATTGGCGCGCTGCCAGGCTCCTCCAGCGTCTTCCTTCTTCGAGCGGCCGCAGGCAGAGGTTGTAACCCGGCCGCTCGTCGAGAACCATGTGCACAGCCGCGATCTCGTGAGATCGGAGTTCACGTGACTGCGGCTGTGCACGTGGTTCCCAAAGAGTGGCCGGGCTACAACATCTGCATGCGGCCGCTCGAAGAGAGAAGACGCCAGAGGAGCCTGGCAGTGCCTGAGAAGCCTGGCTGGGTGAGCTGGGGGCCCTCTATGAGCAGGGGGCATTTTATATGAGGTCTGTTCTTATTGAAATGCGGTCACATGACATTAAATAAAAGTCTCGGTATCGGTGAGTACTTTTAAAAAGTATCAGAACTTGTACTCGGTCTTAAAAAAAATGGTATCGGTGCATCCCTAAAATTTACACATAAATTTGATAAAATAAGCGGTGATTATTTTTATGATTGGGGTAGATGGGACCTTGCAGCACAGGGAAGATTGGTTTTTGGCAAGAAAGGTTTATTTTGATTGCTTTGCAAGGATGAGGGGCTCAGAACGGGCTGGGTTATTTTGAATACGAACTGTGCTTTTACTATGGTCTGGGGTCAGGATTCTGACCATCTTAGAGCGCTTTACAAATCCATAACACTATTTCTACTGACTAAAGTATGGTATGTTTATTAACTCGTAACATGTAGGGGTAGTTTAATGCATTATTAACACTTTGAATGTATAAATAAATTCTATATAGCCCTATAGAGTTATTCAGAGCTCTCCTGTCCCCCACACTTCAGTTAGTCCGATTCGCCGACCCTGCGGTGAATTCAGAATTCACTGCAGGGTTCCCGAAATGCCGGGAACAAGCTGCCGAATGCATCTGAAAACCACCACAAAACCACTGACTGCATCCGACGAATCAATCCGAAAAAAACCCACCGAACAGAGCACCAACCAGCCGACAATAGGGTAAGAAAATATAAAAGAAAAAAACATGCAACTTTTAAACAGGTGTTTGCAAAAAAAACTACTGCACAAAAAATGCCTGGAAGTAATATTATAAGGTCCTAGGAATAATGATAAAAAAGGTTTGTGGGGGGCGTGGTCGGCCACGGAGGGGTGAAGACGTGCACTGGTAGAGCTCCACTCAGTGTCTCTGATATCGGGATAATTTGGGAGATATCTGCTGCTATTTTTGCTTTTTTGTGATCCCTGCGTGTCGGACCATCGGGTGAGTGTATTCCGGAGCCCGTGGAGTCCCCCCCTCCGGACCTGTGAGACTTTTGCTGACAGGGTTGTTACTTAACCTGTATAGTTGGCGGCCATCTTGCGGCCTACCCTCGGTGCCTAATGACTCTTTGGCGTGGCGTGTAGAGGTGGAAGACCCACATCGCTCGGCCGGACTGGATGCCCGCCGGGTGGAGGAAGCGGGAGAAGGTGGAGGCAGACGACGGGGCGGCTCCCCTCCCCCTGCTGGGGAAGCGGGGGCCTTCTTGTCAGGCCTGGATGCGTGCCTGGCACTTCTCTCCGGAGACGAGGAGAGGCCACTATCAAAGGGAGACTGGCAGCGCATGATGGACTTGCTGCGGGCCCATCGGGAAGCGGTGGCTCCGTGCAGCGGAGGAGCCAGTGACGCCTCCCCTCTTGGGGTGCTGGATAGCAAGCAGGTCGTCGATGCGGTGGTGGATGTCTTAGAAGTGGAGCAGGTCCCGGACCCATCCTCAGAGGTATCCCCAGATCCGCCGGCTGGAAGTGCGCTGGACGGAGGCAAGATCTGGGCCTGCTCGGAGGCGGACACGGTGGATGCCGTCGCTCCCCCCGGGTCGACCGTGATGCTGACATGTGCTGAGCCCTCGAGAATGGCCGCCAAGGAGAAGCTGAGTTCCCCCTGGTGTGGCAGCGATACTGGGGAGGCTGTGGAGACGACCTGGCTGCGAACCACACGATCTGACCCTGACGAGGATGGTCGCTACAGAGATCCACTTTGCCTCTCTCATGTCCTGCTGGGAGCCTTGGTACCCGCACAGTTTCGAGACACGGGCTGAGGCTACTTCGCCCTGTCTGCTGTGATGTTTCCCCCGCACACGGAGACTTTCCATTCTGATGAGACCCCCTGTATGTGGATGTACACCCCCCCCCCTTCCTCAAGCTGAGATTGTTTGATTTTTGGTTCCCACCCCAAGCTGAGATTTTTTCTTTAGAAAACTTTTGTTTGTCCTTTCGCAAGCTGAGTTTTACCGCTGACATTTCTTTTTGATTCTGATATTTGGCCCTGTGAGTTCTCCCCTCTCCTTCCCTTTCTTTGACTCAGAGACGCTTCGACCACCATTTTATTTTATTTTTTCCCCGCTGTCATTCCCCGGCTGGAGATCCATTTGAGACTTTGTCACGAGGACTTATGTTTCACACTGCTGTCACCTTGCTCCTTCATGGGCCTCTGCCATGCCAGCGATGGTGTTTCTTTCTCCCCCCCCCACCCTTTTTTTTTTGGCACGTCGGGATGTCCAGAGGCGCGCCACTATGGCACCTACCATGGCTCTGGTTGCCATACTTGGCCCTTGGGCACCTGGGCCTCGTGACAATACCCTTCCACGGCCTCCCCCGGGAGCGAGCCGGGAAAGTCACAATACAGGCAGTTGCCGTTCCCTCTCCAAATTTATTTTGTTTTTCACTACCCCCCCCCCCCTTCTCTTCTTTTTCTCCCTCTCCTTACACCATTGCTGGCATGCGGTTGGTGTGGTTCGCGTCCCCTTCCCTTCATTCTTTTTATTTCTTTTCCTAAGTCGTCGTACTGCTGACCCCATTTTGACTATTGTTTTTGTCTTACTTCATTTATTTTCAATCGCTGATTGTACTGATGACATTCTTTCAAAATAAAAAATTTTGAATACAAAAAAAAAAAAAAAAAAAAAGGTTCGTTACAGGAAAGAAAAAAAAAAAGCCATCGGAGAATAAAATTTTGCCGAACAATGCCTAAATTTTGTTTGCTGCAAGTGAAAAGAATAAACGATTGAATAAATATTTAATAAAAACAGGGAATATATATATATATATATTTTTTTTTTTTTACATTGAAACCTATGGGATTCGCCTCCTTAAACCTGTCGAATGAAACCACTGAAAATCAGGGCATGTCACTGACATTTCGGTACTGTTCGGTGTTCTCTGAAAAGATTAGCCATTACGTCTCTATGGGAATTTTACTGCCGCCGAATTGCACCGTATTTCACTGGCTCTACGCCAATATTTTGCGAACAGCCAAATGCCCACGAAATGCCACCATATGGGGAAATTCACCAGTTGGTGCAATTCCTGAGCCAATTCGGCTCTCTTTGAATAACTCTGTATATATGGTAGGACATTAGAGTATCCCTTGAAATGAAAAGGGTTATTTACATTAACATGTTCATGTTATTCATTATAGAAGTGGTGACAAGGTGTAAAATATTCCTAATGTTACTTTTCTGAACAATACGCTTTCAAATAAATATATTTTAAAAACCTAACTTTAGAAGACAAGTTCCATATGTAGCAGCACCCTAATCTACCTATCATGCCTATCTTTGTTTTCCCTAAAAAGGAACACTCTGCACATCCCGAGTATGAAAATGGTCAGGATGATAGGAGTGCCGTCGCGCCCCCCCCTTGCCTAAAATGCTGGGCGAAGTGGAGGAGTTTGCTCCACTCCATCCAGCGCCCCAGCAGCCGGGGAATTTTAATATTTTAATTTCCCGGCTGCTGATAACTACTCAGTTACTAGTGACGTCACTATCTCTGAAACAGATGGCGCTGCTCTGACCCATCGTTATGCGCAGGAGCTATGGGGACTTGCGTATGTAAAGTTCGCTTGCCCCATTGCTGTATGCAAATTGCGTTTCCTACAATACGCAAGTAGCGCAGGAAGGGCAAATTGCACAGAAAAGCCTCAGGGACTTCCTGAGCTGAAGAGGAGAAGCTGCACGCGGCGAAGGCCAAAAAGGGGACTAAAGACACCTGAAAATAAGTAAAAATTAATTGGGTAGAGACTGTCAGCAGCCTCTGCCCAATTATTTTAGGGCCAAAAAAATGGACAGTCTACTTTTCAGTAGAGTGTTCCTTTAACTTCTTGTAACCCCAGTACTGTGCTGCAGAATATGCTGGCTCAAATTCACTGTTACCAAGGTATTCCTGTCTCTTTCACGTAACGTTAGCGACTACTAGACACACTTCTAATTCTGTCTCTGGGAATTACCAAGGTGCTTGATAAAAAATAGTGACTGCTTCTAGGACAGCTTTTGGGGAATTAACAGCAAAGGACAATTGTTTTGTCCATTGCTATCCATCAGAGAAGGAGCTGCTGGTGAATACAATGCATGGGTTTGGAATATATGAACTCTGGTGTCTGAGTGCTTGACAGACTGTGGGAAGATAACTGTGCTCCCAGGGGCCTGCCATCCCTTGCACAAGATGAATCATTACAAACATGCTGCAGCCTACATGAAAGGAACCAAAGAGCCACAGCCACCAACGTATCTCCACTGTAGAATTTCAATGCATTACTAAGTTTAATCAAGAGTGCAATATTGCCTGACCATAAATTTAAATGAATCAATATTGTTGCCATTAGGACTGTCCCCATGTTAACGGACGTGTCTTGGGAAAATCGATAGTACCAGAATGAATGAACAGTGAAACAAATCAATACCTTACATGCAGAAAAAGGTTACCAATCCCTTCAACACACAAGCCATGGGCATTTTCTTAATTCATCTGTATTACTTAAGAAAATCACAATTTTTCATATAGTATTTGTTTACCCACGATATGACAATTTCAATATAATGTCTGAACAAGACCATCCAAGTTGGGACCATTCTTACATGCATTAGTCCTGCCATGATATGAATTTTATGATCGTGTGCCTAAAACAGTTCCTTCTATGCATATACGTCTGCGTTAATATCTCCCAGCTTTCGCTGTTGCCATGCTGCGTTTCCATCAGTTCATGCATGCTTTGACTACATTCTGAGAATACATAGCTTTTAGATCCTCCATGCTTTAACTACGTCAACAATGACCACTTTTAGTCCCAGTTGTGATTGGTCTTGTCCTCTGTTAAGTAGTTCCCCAAACTATCAGGGTTATTCAGAGAGAGGTGAGAGCCAGGAGAATGACTGGAGAAGTGAAAATTCTAGGTCAAAATAGCAGATTTGGAAAGTGAGATTTAGGCTGGGGTCAGACTAGCGCATATTTAACGTGCGTTTAGGCGCACTTAATTACGGCCGCAGTAGCAGCAAATGATGCGCAATGACGGCCAATATAAGAAGTCTGGCCGCGCACCGCAAGTGGAAAATGAACGCATTTTTTTGAGAAAGCAGAACCGCTAGTACTGACGTACAGAGTGTTCTGCGGCGGCATAGCGGCGTGTTTGCGTGATTAGATGTCAGACGCTGCTAATGTCCAGCCTACATAACGTCCAGACACAAAAAGTGTTTTATTGACTATCCGTAAAAAAAAATCACGCACAAAAATGCGCATCGTATGACCGTTTTCGCGCATTCTGTGAAAAAATACGTCAATGCGTTCGAACGCACTTTTTGACGTTCGCTGTGAAAAATGCGTTCGTTTGACCCTAGCCAAATAGGAGAAGTTCTCTGGTGTGGCCGTTTTGACCTAGAATTTTCACTTCTCCAGTCATTCTCCTGGTTTTCACCTCTTTCTGAATAGCCCTGTATGTCTATCCTCAAACAATGCATACAATAGTTCCTGCAGAATGGATGTATAGATGCTTGGTGCTGCCCTAGGCATACCAAATAATGCTCTGCCATCTTATATTAAATAAATATGAACATAAACATGCAATAAGACAAGATATTCACAACCTATTGAGAAAATTTTGTCAAAAATGTAATTTAGAACAAAAGCAAAGTATCTTAATTACACCAACTGATTCCCAATAACATTTATTATATTTTAGAGACTCATTGCTGGTAGTTTCATTGCTTTGCAGCTCTGTTATACACCTCAAATATATTGGACATCTAAAAGAAACTAGCAGAAAAAAAAAAGTCTGCCTCCTCAACCTACTGCCCTAGGCCCAGGCAAGAATAAACCTTACATTAAAGCCAGAATGATTCTCATACGGTCTTCTATAAGCTCATTATCACGTCTGCAATGTGAATCCATATTCTGACCGTTCTCATTCTGTTGGCTGAAATTAAAAAACAAAAATCCTACCCGATAGTGCAATTTTGGATAATAATAATGCAAATACCGTATTTTTCGCTCCATAAGACGCACTTTTCCCCCCAAAAAAAGTGTGGGGGGGGAAAGGGTGTGCGTTTTATGGAGCGAATACTGCAAAGTGCACGTTGCAGTGGCGTCGCAAGGTGGGGGTGGGGGGTGCGGCCCGCACCAGGTGATACCCGCCCTTATGGCCAGAGCTAATGGGGGCCATTGTACAGCTATGGAAATTGTACATCAGTGGGACATCAATCAGGAACAAATGACTGAGTGGAGGGCTGTCCTTTAAGAAGGCTTTCCTTTCAATTCTATGTATTAGCAAAAAAATAATAAAAATGCTGACACATATAAAGGAGAAAGATTCCATGTCAAAAGAGTCCACCTTGTTTTGCTTATGACAGTGTCACTTAAAAAAAACACAGATTGTGAGTGATCTGTAACCAGCAGTAACTAACATTTGAGATCATCTCTTACTACTTCCCTACATTTGGTGGTAATGAAACCAGCTTTCTCAGATTATGAATCCACAGGTGGTCATACTGCATAGAATTCTGTAAAGCTACTGAAGTGGACATATGATATCTGTACTGTATTATGAACGGATATTGCTTTAAAAACCTCTCCTAGCACTCACCTGATGAGTGTGGCTGTAGGTAAATAGGTAAGCCAACCTATACAAGCTCTTGTAGTGCTGAGGAAACCGACTTAGGCATAGTCTGAATGAGTTTGTGCATTGCTCAATCAGGACCTTGTACTGCTCTTCTTTATCTTCAGGTAAGCTTTGTGGGCACTCTGACAGCTCCCCTACTACTTCAGTCTTTTTTCGGATGTCTCCCACCAGTGCAGGGGGTTGTGTTACTCTTACTGGAGTTGTGGAAGATGGAGGGGTGTGTGATTCAGTAGTAGCTCTCATGTCAGTAGGGCTGGGATTATCAGTTTGCACTGAGTGTTCTTCGGCTTTCCCTGTACAAAAACAATTTGTAATTATTCTACAATGCTCAGATGGTGTTAAATGAAAGCATGTTAATATTAACGGTATGAGGGGATCCATGGAAACCTATCAAGCAAAGTCTTTGGGAAGTATTTCCAGGTTTATAATCTTTATTGGTTCAGGTATATACAGAGGTATCAAATTTACACAAACATATAAGGAGAACGAAGGAACAAACTCGTTGAGTGGAAAATGAAGGGGAGGTCCAGCAAAACATTTAACAGTGAAACCAACATTATCCAAGACTTCCGGTTCAACAGAGGGAGGAATAATACTCAAAGAGTGATTACCAGCTCCAATGCCTGCTTTTAATGAGATTTCCTGAAGTGAAAGGAAATCCGAGAGACGTGTTGGGTGTTTTCGAATGATGACATGAGTTGAGCCTGGAGTAAGAGGGATAAGTGCCCCAACAAAGATCCCATACTGCAAAAAACGTGTCCATCTTCCATTCTTTACGAACAAGGTTACTATCCAATCATTATGGAATAAGGGCATACGTTTATGGTATAGCATATTAAAAGATGGAGGGGATGGAGAAAGCCATTGTCGTAAAATTACCTTTTTTGCAACTGCCAATAATATTCCCAAAGGCGTCTTGGAATGTTTGGTAAATGAGGGAGTAGGAGTAAGTGGCCAAATGTTAAAAATTGCCCACTTAGGATCCAGAGGAGCCTCCAGCCCCATAATCTGTCAACTAAATTTCCCAACAGTCTCCCAGAAGGTCTGAATCCAGGACATGACCAGAGACCGTGAAGTAGATCAGCTTGGGTGGCGTGGCACTTAGGGCATTGTTAGAGTAAGAAGATGAAAAGGAGGTCATGCGTGCCGGGGAGTAATACGCTCCATGGAATAACTTAAGAAAATATTCCCAGTATTGGGAAATGTTTTTTTAATAACCTTTGGGTATATAATACCAAAGGAATGGCACCAGGGACGGGGCAAAACATTATGCTATCCCCGCATGCCCTCTCTACCAACAAATACACACCGACTGAAGATCTACACTTACATAAAGACACTCACATAAACAGTCATGCGCACATAGGCACATGCACACATTTTACACTTGTGAAACAGTGACCCAATTCCCAGGTCTGGATTTATAATTAGGCAGGTGCCTACAGTCACTTGCCACAAGGGGGCACCATGCTCTGAAAAAAATTTATATAATTGCATTATGTCTTATTGTATTTTTAAATAATCCTGATCCTGGTTAGGCCCCCGGCACACGAGCGTTAACAGAGAGAGGAAGGAACGTCCGTGAAAGTGGGCGTTCCTTCCACTCTCTGCGCTCAGTGTACAAAGCGCGATCCTCCTATGGAGAATCGCGCTTTGTATCCTTTCAGCGTCCGTTTAGCTTTTTGACGGGGAGGGCTTTTTCACGTCCGGTGGAGGGCTTTCCCCGTCAAAAACCCACGGACGCAGGGAAGTGCGGGCGCACATGAGCCAAAAATACGCTCGTGTGCCGGGGGCCTTAGAGCACCTCTCCAGTAAGTGTCCTTGGGCAGCATACTTAACGGTATATACTTGCCTACCACACAATATCGGCTGTGGAGTCCAGTGGTAACGTCTCTACCCTTCGACCGTGGAGAAGCAAGTCAAAATCCTGTTCCGTACATCCCTCCAATACAACTCTGGAGAAGCAAGTCTCGACTTTACGAGAAGCGGGTTCAACCTAACCACCAGGTCGTTGCTCTACAATTATGGAAAGCTGACTCAATCCCACTCAGAAGACACTACCGGCGAGTGTCCTTGGGCAAGACACCTACCGATATGGCTGTGTGCCTACCTCACAAAAATGCTTGTACATCTCATAGATTGCAAGTTCCCTTGGGAACAGGGTTCCCTTGAATCAGGCCATATCATCCATGTGTGGTATTCTAATGTATGAACTCCTTGTACAATGATCTTGTAGCGCTATATAAAAGGATAATATTTATTTATTAAGTATTTTACCAGGAAGGATACATTGAGATTTCTCTTTTCAAGTATGTCCTGGGTTCAAGAACATTGTATTTCTGTACCTACTGTAACAATTCAAACTAATAAATGCAAGATATTAAAAAACAACACAAATATACAGATTAACAGAACATAAATATGTAGGAAATATAGTCACTATGTTACAGGTTTACAGGTGCATTCTGTATCGAGGTATGTTAATATAGATCTAAAGTGACTTTAGAATGGGGGAAGATTTGATTTATTTATTTGCAAAGTATTTACCAGGAAGGCTACATTGAGATTTTGCTCGTTTTCAAGTATGTCCTGGGATGGCGTCTGGGAGGTTATTCCATAAATCGCAGTGCTCTGTAGGAAAATGAGGTTTGACACACTTTCTTTTTGTATTGTGGTATTGCAAGTAAGATGCTGGTCCTGGATCGGAGGTTATAGGATGAGGGAACTGCTGGGGGAAGCAGTCTATTCAGGGAGGGTGGTAGCTTCCCAGAAAACCTCTTGGTGAAGGGTACGTCTAGACTCCAGCGACTGCCAGTTTAGTTCTTTTAACATGTCACAATGGTGGGTCATGTAGTTACATTGTAGCGCAAGGCGGCAGAATGAGTTATACAATGTAGTAAGTTTCTGGAGGTGTGTTTGCGGGGCAGCTGCATACACTACATCTCCATATTCAATAGCCGGCATAAGCATTTGTTGTACAATCTGCTTTCTTACTGCGGTGCTCAGGCAGGATTTGTTTCTGTACAGGGCATCTAGTTTGGGATAAAGTTTAGATGAGTTTTTGGATGTGGCGACAAAGGATAGATTTGGGTCTAAACACATACCTAGATATTTGGGAGAACTGACTGTGGTCAGCGTGCCATTTGATTTTGTCCTGACACATATATGGGGAATTTGCAATTTATGTAGTTTAGGTGCGGTTCCAAAGAGCATCGTAACAGTTTTGTCAGATAACAAACATTTTCTAATCTACTTTTCTACCTCTGTGAATTGTACTTGCAGCACTGCCTCCAGCTGCGGCAGATTTGGTTTGCTGGTATAGAGTACGGTGTCGTCTGCGTACATGTGTACAGTTGAGGCTTTGCAGACGTTGGGCAGAGCATTTAGGAATATCGGGATTAGCAGGGGGCCCGAGTATTGAGCCTTGTGGTACACCGCAAGTGACTGTGAGGGGGAGGGACGCGCTGTCAGAAATGGACACATATTGCGATCTGTTGGATACATACGATGGAAACCAGGTTAGCATGCGATCACCAATACCAGAGTTTTTAAGTTTTTGTATTTTGATGCCATGGTCTACGGTATCAAAGGCCTTGGAGAAATCAAGTAAGATAGCTCCAGTTAGGTTTCTTTGTTCCATGCCAGCTTGGATATCATTGCAAACTTTTAAAATGGCGGTTGAGGTTGAAGGATTTGGCTAAAGCCGGATTGATCTGGGGTTAAATACACTATATTGCCAAAAGTATTCGCTCACCCATCCAAATAAACAGAATCAGGTGTTCCAATCACTTCCATGGCCACAGCTTTATAAAATCAAGCACCAAGACATGTAGACTGTTTTTACAAACATTTGTGAAAGAATGGGTCGCTCTCAGGAGCTAAGTGAATTCCAGTGTGGAACGGTGATAGGATGCCACCTGTGCAACAAATCCAGTCGTGAAATTTCCTCGCTCCTAAATATTCCACAGTCAACTGTCAGCTGTATTATAAGAACGTGGAAGTGTTTGGGAACGACAGCAACTCAGCCACGAAGTGGTAGGCCACGTAAACTGACGGAGCGGGGTCAGAGGATGCTGAGGCGCATAGTGCGAAGAGTTTGCCAACTTTCTTCAGAGTCAATTGCTACAGACCTCCAAACTTCATGTGGCCTTCAGATTAGCTCAAGAACAGTGCGCAGAGAGCTTCATGGAATGGGTTTCCATGGTCGAGCAGCTGCATCCAAGCCATACATCACCAAGTGCAATGCAAAGCGTCAGATGCAGTGGTGAAAAGCACGCCGCTACTGGACTCTAGAGCAGTGGAGATGCGTTCTCTGGAGTGACGAATCGTGCTTCTCCATCTGGCAATCTGATGGACGAGTCTGGGTTTGGCGGTTGCTAGGTGAACAGTACTTGTCTGACTGCATTGTGCCAAGTGTAAAGTTTGGTGGAGAGGGGATTGTGGTGTGGGGTTGTTTTTCAGGAGCTGGACTTGGCCCCTTAGTTCCAGTGAAAGGAACTCTGAATGCTTCAGCATACCAAGACATTTTGGACAATGCCATGCTCCCAATTTTGTGGGAACAGTTTGGAGCTGGCCCCTTCCTCTTCCAACATGACTGTGCACCAGTGCACAAAGCAAGGTCCATAAAGACATGGATGACAGAGTCTGGTGTGGATGAACTTGACTGGCCTGCACAGAGTCCTGACCTCAACCCGATAGAACACCTTTGGGATGACTTAGAGCAGAGCCCGAGAGCCAGGCCTTCTCGTCCAACATCAGTGTGTGACCTCACAAATGCGCTTCTGGAAGAATGGTCAAAAATTCCCATAAACACACTCCTAAACCTTGTGGACAGCCTTCCCAGAAGAGTTGAAGCTGTTACAGCTGCAAAGGGTGGACCGACGTCATATTGAACCCTATGGATTAGGAATGGGATGTCACTTAAGTTCATATGCGAGTCAAGACAGGTGAGCAAATACTTTTGGCAATATAGTGTAGTTCCAATATTGATAATAATCCCGTAATTGAGTGTAGACACGTTTATCCAAAATTTTCGACATTACAAGGAGCAATGATATAGGACAGTAGTTGGATACCAAAGTATTGTTGCCACTTTTATGGATAAGTACCACTCTCGCAGTCTTCCAGAGTTTGGGTACATACCCAGTTGCCATCGATTCACTGATTAGGGTTGCAACAGGTTTTGCAATTGCCAGCGCACTGCATTGCTGGGATTTGATCAGGTCCAGGCTGGCATTTCATTTTTGGTTACGTAGAAGTTTAGTAACGACACTGACAGGCACTGGTCTAAAGTTGAATTTCTCTGCGATACAGGGTCTTTGCACAGTTGGTGGGGCCTGACCTGCGTGCAGCCTTTCTGAGTGCGTGTCATTTGCTATCTTAGCAATCAGGGTGGTGGCGCATCCAACAAAATAATTATTAAAGGCATTTGCTACATCTAGGGGGTGTTGCAGGGTTTGGTTGTTTACTATGATAGCAGCCGGTTGCGAGTGGATGGGTGGGTGATTGGATGTTACTTCTGATTTTTCAAAAATTTCTAGGGTTTGATATGTTATTTTCATTGAAGTATTGGGCTTTAGCCAGTTTTGTTTGTTTTATGCATGCATTCCGCCATTTTCGGTAAGCACTGTTATCGTTCATGGAACCAGTACTCTTGAAATTTGACCACAGTGAGTCTCTAAACTGGTATATTTGCGTAAAGTCAGATGTAACCCAAGGGAAATGGGCCCCTTTTACCCGTACTTTATGCAGCAGGGCATGGGTATTCCAGACTTGCAGGAGCTCGAACTGAAAGTATTCAATTTCACAGTCCAGGTCTGGGATTAGGTTTAGTATGTACCATGGGAGCTGTTTGAGATCACTTAGGAAGGATTCAAGATTACATTTCTTGAAAGACATTGTGAGTATTAAGTTTAGTATCATTGTAAAGACCATAATCTGGCCTGTCAAATGATACCTTTTATGTCCATCTAGCCTGTAGGTCTCCAGAGATAGTGGTCTAAAAGGCCTTCAAACAAATTTTTTTTTTTCGTCTAACGCAGCACTATTGTTCCGTTTACAATTATAAAGCAACCAATGATGATGCACCAGCTGCTCATTTCCCACACTGCCAGCAAGTGTGGAGTTGATGGCACAATGCATTGTTTCAGCGACCACCTAGACTGCGGCACTGTAGTGAGGAGACGCGGGGGGGACACTTTGGAACCTGCATCTCTGATTTTTACATCACACAAGGTAAAGTGAGTTGTCATTGGAAAGGTCAGAGTCTGGTCTTTTCAGTGATATCAAACATGACCATAAAATGTGTAAAAACATACGTACAGACAAAGTTAAATGCAAAATTTACTTCTTTTTTACTTCTAAACCAAACAATGCCAGTGCATTACGGCACCTTCTCATTTCTCACAACAGGAGCAATTGTGGGGATGATGGTGAAATTAGTTATTACACATTGGTTAATCTAAAACACATCTGGATCAAAAACAAGGGGGTTCTTTGGACACCTGCGTCACACTCTTTTTTTTTTTTTTTTTTTTTTTTAACACTTCACAAGTTCAAGTTGGGTGTGATTGGACAGGTCAGAGTCTGGCTTTTCTAACGATACCAAATATGACCATGTAAAATGTAAAAAAATTAAACAGAAAAAGACCACCTTTTGTTCCGAAGCAAGTTTTGAGTTAGGCTTAGAAATGAAGGTTGGTTTAAGATTTGTACTTGTTAGTCCTAACATGCTGCTCCATTTTCAGGCCCTTTCTTTCTGGGAGGAGAAATACTAGGGCAGTGGAGGGTAAAGATTGCATACTCCGTGTGGTACAGCCAGCATGACATTTCCTTTTCTCTGGGGCAATGCGTACGAGAGGAAGGGTTTCATTATCCCCGTAAACAAAACACTAGCATTGCTTACTGTGTGACTGTCGTGCTGCGCTCGTTGATCACTCACCAGCAGGGTGCTACTCAACCTTAGGCTGGGGCACACTAGGCGTTTTTCTTTAACGCACTAGCGTGCATTAAAGAAAACGCTAACGCACCGACGTCCACGCGACGCCCGCCTGCCCCCCCATAGGAGGATCGCGCTTTGCAGCTCCGTCGACGTGCATCCTAGCGCATCGACGGTGAGGATCTCTAGATGCACGCATGCTGCACGCAAGCATGTGACCGGCCCCGTCCGCAGCATCACGCTGCGACAGACGCCGGTAAGTGCATCATAACGCGCGCTAGTACGCACAACAAGACGTCTAGTGTGCACCTGGCCTTAGTGAACCTGTTGGAAGGTAAGGTTTGATGCTCCAAGCAACAACAGCCTGCTATAAAAGCAGACTGAAATGCTGAACAGCTGCCATAGTGCTATCCGTAGCAGTAGTGCAGGGCAGGGACCCAGACAGTAGTCTAAAGACCATGTCAGCCCTGGCTGACATGTGACGCAGAACATTATATCTGCAGTCAGGGCTGACTCTGCTTTACATATGTGTTTCCATGGCATTTTCAAATCAACACGTGTCTTTTGGAAGTCTCAACTGGATTCTCTGTGTACTGTATGCGTTTGCCTCAGAGTGTGTGTATTGCAGGAGGGGTGGCAAAATAAGCTTTAATTTAGGTACCTAAATGTTTTGCACAGGCCCCACCTGCAGTGTATATGATTTGCATGGACCACATTGTGGAGGTAGCAAGAATATAATATTCTACACCAAGTTCATAAATGTCTATTGTGTAAGGTCTTTTGCGTATATATACCTTTGACAACCTAGCCAAACATACCTTTCTCCTCCACTAGTGACTGGACATCTTTGTAATGTACAACACTAAGGGCACAGCTTGACGATCTCTTCTCCACATACAGTCTCTTGATGCTGTCCTGGGAACTGGCGGGTTCATTGAACGTGTCCTGTGTGGAACTTGAATCTGAAAGGACAACTGCCATGCTGTCTTGGCTGCGTTCTAAGAGAGGAAACAAGCTGTGAGTGTCACCAACTATCTCTAGATACACCTCCACCAGCAAGCATTGAACATATAGCAGCAATAGCAGAGGTCACTGCAGACATTCTAACCAGCAGCACCAGGAACTGATGACAAAGACCATCACCTGTCACCCTCAATGATCTCCTCAGGAGTTTGGCATGTATAAATTTCTGTGTAATATATATGTCTAGAACAATCAATGTCATGAGGTTTAGTTTGACAGATAGCATAGTGTTCAATCCCTCGCTTACTTTTTTGACAACTATTGCACAAATAATTTCCCACTAGTGTTTTGTCGAAGATGCCACAAGGTGTCATTAAAATGTCATCCAAGCAGTCTAAAGTTTGAGGTTAACAAATAAGGTGTATATTTTAAAACACAGAGTTTATATCCTACAGTTCCTGAGCCAACAAATGCAGACTATGCGATTTGGCATGCACCCTCAAAAGAAAAACAAAAAAATAGATCAGAATGCAAATCTTTAAGTATGATAGACACACACCATCCTGACATAATTATGCACACGCACACACCACTTCAATAAAGAAATGGCAACTCAAAAAACGCATTTTAATAAGCAGCATGCATCACACGGCGATACACATTCCGGAGGAAAAAAGTTGCAGCAAACATTGAACTAAAAAAAAGGTACCAACGTTATTCTTCTGTAAAAAGTGTAAAGTACAGCTATTCTCCCTTTAGCATTGTTTGCAGCACTGGTGAATATACTTTGGAGGCCGCCACGTTAAAATCTCAATACACCTCTCACACAAACTACAGTTAAAAAAAAATGCTAGGCAGCTTTCCCTGAAACACCGTTGGAACTACAGCAAAATCTACGCTAAAAATTGGAACAAAAAGACAAGTGGAAACACCAGTAAAAAACAATTAAACCTACGCTGACAACTACACTGCACAACTTTGACAGAAACTACAGTGGAATGAACGGTGAAAAGTACAGAGAACTACTGTGAAAGCTCCTTGAAAATAAACCACCATCCATTCAATGAAAGAACAGTGCTTAGTGAATAACCCCCTATATGTTGATTACTTTTTCTCCGTCTACCTCATGATTTACATGGGCATGTTTCAAAGCCAAAGTGGGTTTCATTTTTAAACTGTATATGATAGGTGCTTCCTCTTACATCTTTCAAGGTGAGGTACCAGAGCATAACAATAGGAGGTAAAAGCAAGGAGGCAGGAATCAGCGTTGTGGTATAGTTGTGAGTCACTCAACAAAAGAGTCATTTCAGGGGATCAAACAGCTCGGAGACATAACGCAGCAAATAATGGGGCCTGTGATTATTTGACTACAGTTGCAAGAAAAAGTATGTGAACCCTTTGGGATTACGTGGAGTTTTGCATGAATTGGTCATAAAATGTGCTCTGATCTTCATGTAAGTCACAACAATTTGAAAAACACAGTCTGCTTAAAATAATACAACACAAACATTATATGTTTTCATGTTTTTATTGAACAGAACATGTAAACATTCACAGTGCAGGGTGGAAAAAGTATGAACCTTTGGACTTAAGAACTGGTTGACCCTCCTTTGGCAGCAATAACCTAAACCAAACGTTTCCTGTAGTTGCAGATCAGACCTGCACAACGATCTGAAGTAATTTTGGACCACTCCTCTTCACAAAACGGTTTCAGTGTAGCAATATTCTTGGGATGTCTGGTGTGAATTGCTCTCTTAAGGTCATGCCACAGCATTTCAATCGGGTTGAGGTCAGGACTCTGACTGGGCCAATCCAGAAGGTGAATTTTGTTTTGTTGAAGCCATTCTTTTGTTGAATTACTTCTATGCTTTGGGTCATTGTCCTGTTGCATCACCCATCCTCTGCGGAGGTTCAGTTGGCGGACAGATGGTCTTACGTTTTCCTGCAAAATGTCTTGATAAACTCTGGAATTCATTTTTCCATCAATGACAACAATCCGTCCAGGCCCTGAGGCAGCAAAGCAGCCCCAAACCATGATGCTCCCTCCGCCATGTTTTACAGTGGGGATGAGGTTTTGATGATGTGTGCTGTGCCTTTTTTTCTCCACACATAGGGCGAAATTACATACTTGGTGCCAACTTAACCAGAGCTGTTGTATTCTTCCCAGAACCATTATAGCCTATGGAGGTTTTCAGTTTACAACAGCTCTGGTTAAGTTAGCACCAACATTGTAATACTGCCCATAGTGTTGTGTGTTTTTTCCAAACAACTCAATTTTGGTTTCATCTGTCCACAGAATATTTTGCCAGTAGTGCTGTGGAACATCCAGGTGCTCTTTTGCAAACTTCAAACGTGCTGCAATATTCTTTTTGGACAGCAATGGCTTCCTCCGTGGTGTCCTCCCATGTTCTCCATTCTTGTTTAATGTTTTCCTTATTGTAGATGTATCAACAAAAATGTTAGCATGTGCTAGAGATTTCTGTAAGTCTTTAGCTGACACTCTAGGATTCTTCTTTACCTCATTAAGCATTCTGCGCTGTGCTCTTGCAGTCATCTATACAGGACGACCACGCCTTGGGAGAGTAGCAACAGTGCTGAACTTTCTCCATTTGTAGACAGTCTGTCTTACCGTGGACACATGAACATCAAGGCTTTTGGAGATACTTTCATAACAATTTCCAGCTTCGTGCAAGTCAACAATTCTTGATCGTAGGTCTTCTGAGCGCTTTTCTGCGAGGCATGGTTCACATCAGGCAGTGCTTCTTGAAACCAGTAAACCCAAAACTGGTGTGTGTTTTTAAAGGGCAGGACAGCTTTCAGCAACACATCCAATAATATCACACGGATTGGACTCAAGGTTGGCTCACTCCTGGCTCCAATTAGCTCTTGGAGAAGTCATTAGGCTAGGGGTTCACATACTTTCTCCACCCTGCACTGTGAATGTTCTGTTCAATAAAAACATAAAAACATATAATGTTTGTGTTGTATTATTTTAAGCAGACTGTGTTTTTCAAATTGTTGTGACTTAGATGAAGATCAGAGCACATTTTATGACCAATTCATGCAAAACTCCACGTAATCCCAAAGGGTTCACATACTTTTTATTGCAACTGTATATAGAAAATTAGATTTTTGTTTATTTCTTTGAGGGATGGTTTAAATGGACAAATCTGTTTGAATTCCCATGAAATGCTTTAATCAGCATAAGCAATTTGATGAAACAAAAGAGAAGCGTCAAATGACAGCCCAGCTTCATGCACCTTATGCAATCGTGGTGTAGCTCAACCAATTTAATATGTCACCAGGTGATCAGGCCAGGGGCTGGCCAAAGTGCCCGTGATCCAGATTGATCAATTTCCTTGCTCTCCAAGAGTTTATTTTTCCTTTGTCCTCCTGTTTACACAATGAAAAATGTGTGTTGTATCGTTACTCTGTGCTCATGCTATACTCATTTTTGGACAGACTGCTGTCAATTTAGTGACTACTGTTAGCATTTTAATGCCTGTCACGCACGGACTCCCACCCTCTCCCTTTGTTTAAAATTTTTTTTTTATTAGTATAAGATCATCTGTTTCTCTCTGGTGCTTGAAGCTTACTGACCGGGGGTCTGCTCTGCGTGACTTTGTTATTGGCTTCCTCCTCCATGGTTCTGAGAGTCTGGATTAGCCACAGGACAAATCCAGATATGGATCGGATTCAATGGCCTCCCTCTATTAGTTGGGAATGAGCCTTCTGGGATTAGGACTGTTTATCCCCTTCCCTAAACTTCCGATCCCTTTCCCCCGTAGACTATTTGGGCATTCATAGCTGTCATGCCCCATGATTTAGGATTTATTGTATATTTTTACTGTTCTGTGTTGAATCTGCCTTTGCTGCCTACATGCTATCGTTTTCATAGCTATTTTGATCCTGCTGGGTTTCCTTAGCCTTTCTGTATCCAGCTAGTTTACACCCCTTTGCTCAGTGTCTGCTAACCCTTTGCTAGTTGTTAGCAGCCATTCTGTGCTCACTGCTGGACAAAACTAATGTCTTTTTACCTGCATTGCTGTACATTTATTACAAGATTGTCAGTCTGATCATTAAACTCTTCAACTGGATTCATCTTTCTACGTGTCAGTTTTGCGGAGTTGAAGCTATCTGCCGAACTTCATCGTGTGAGTACCGGTCAAATACAGACTTAGCTAGTCTAAAGCATCCACGCCTCACAGCCTTGCTTAGGGAAGCAGAATAATAGCATTGTTTCTCTACTTGTGTCCTACTGAAACATTTTGCCTGTCCCTTGCAAATATGATGCAAATCTTAAAATACAAAATAAAAAAAAAAAAGTCACTGGATATTTATGTACTGTTTCAAGTACAGGAAATATGACTTTGGTCTTGTGAATTCTGGGTGTTCTAGGCTTTTCACCTGCATACCAGACATAAAATTGTGTAGCATTGTTTACCAGGGGAGACAGGACAGTCCGACCAGTTAGCATGCATGTCCAACCACTTGCAACAGGGGAGAAAGGACATACAGCTGAGGAATAGCCTTCTCCAAACGGGACAGAGTCCACTAACGTAGCGGAATAAAACAATACATTTATTATGGGGACATATAAAGTATCATGTTATTTTTATGTAGAGATCAAATTTTTAATGCAACCAATTTATAAAAATAAAAAAGTTGACAGTAGTCAACAATAAAGAAAGAAAAAAAAGAAAATTGTTTTTTCTAAGAGAGCTAATGTTGTGAATTTATGACCTGTAACTGCATAAAACAGTTAAGCACCAAGTCCCGTTTGGATCTGGCCTGAAATTTGTGCAGAATTGGGTGTAAGCACCACAAAGTAAGCATAGTGCAACAGACGAGTCTTTTCAGCAGGGATAGGGTAAGAGCAGGTTAGTGTGCAGCGATGTTGACCTGCCACCAAAAGAGCTAGCCAGTGCTGTGGGTGAAGGGCAGGATGCGTTCCACTAGCATACTTCCCAGCAAACAGAGCCCTGCCCGGCACTGGTGGCATTGAGAAGGGGGACTGTACCGTCCGGTGTGGCCTGTTGACGGGGGGGTTTACATTTGACGTAATCGTGGTCAATCGGAGTGGCTGTGTAAGGTGGAGATGTCAGACCTGGACCAGAGGAGGAAGGAATGGAATTCCCAGGGCCTGGCATTGTCCCAGCCGATGAGTGAGAGTCCTCATCCAGTGTAGGCTTCTCCCTGATGAACAGCACAAAATGCAGTGATTGAACAATTAACAAGAAATGCCCATCTCTGATATATATTTATTTGTGAAAACATTGCCCAAAAGTAGATAAACCCCCCCTCCAACTGAAGCATCTACTAACAGCCAGATTTTTTTTATTGTTAAATGCAATATCATCTCTCCGATAGCTAGGCATTAAAATTACGATTTGGCAAGTCAGATTCATTGTACATCTGACAACAAATGAAAACAACAATGCCATCATCCCCACAAGTTAAAAATAAATATTTTTCTTCACAATGGGATGGATTTCAAGGGTATTCAATAAATATGTCACTAAAACGGCTACCACAATGATGCCTTAATGTGGGCCATTACGTTTCAATATTAGAACATAAAATAAATATAAAAGAAAGGACTTAGCAACTGGTTTTAATAAAAATTAAGATTCTTAGAAAGTAGCAGAGATACATTTGATATATAAGGATTGAGATGTAGAGAGCAAACAGTCAAAACCAGGACTAGCTACAGTAAGTGCAGTGGAATGAGGGGTTGCTTTGAACAATATCAGTCTGCGCTCTGAGTGTCAATAGATGCTGACGGCTGTCACAATGGCACCTTTTAGCTATTTTGTATGATGGAAGCAAGTTAGAGGCAATATCACTTTACAATCCCAAATCAGGTTAAACACTTGATTGCACGCTGGACAAACACATGGAGTACTATAAGGATGAACAACACTGCTGTGCTTGATGGTCCCTCATATCCATCAAAAGCTTTTAAACCTCAGTTCCCAAAATGCCTTCAGAGTGAATTCCTGAAACAATATAATGGGGGACCAGAGAAGGAAGGACAGGTGGCCCCAGCAGCAGCTCTTACTACTTGGCCACTATATAAACATGCAAGCTCTGAAAAATTAAAGCCTTAAACAGCGCTTTTACACAATTTCATGTTACTAAAATGCATGGCATGCGTATCACCAAATAGATTCATTGCATAGGAACATAAAATAACAGTAATATCAAAAAAGGATAAAATAGCTGAGGTGGGACTAGGAGGTGTCTTGACACCAGTGGTACAGATGGATACACAACACATGGCAACCGAAGGTCAGGTGTGGGTTCCCCCTGTACGGCCCCTTAAAAATGCTCCAGCTACGGGGGGGGGGGGGGCGCAAACCATGTTGAATGCAAGACTCATGTGCTACATGTACGCTGGGCAGCACTCTACCTGGATTGTACATCTTGGTTTTGAAATCAGGAACGCTAACAAAAGGTGTTACCATATACCAGGTTAGAGAGAGGTTCCTACCTCATTATTGACGACTGTGCGGATAGACCCACAACCAACCCCCGGCTGCTGTATCACATACCCATCTGTGGCGTTGGCATATATGTGAACGTTCTTACTACTCTCTAAACCAGCTTTTTTATCATTGCTGTTATTATACTTTCCTATGTGATGAATGAGACAGCAGGTGTGACCATTATACACTATTGGCTCTTTGCACTACTTTTTTGTTCTTTCACTATATAAACATATCAATATTTTAATTTGTGTACATTTTTCCAATGACTTATTTTAGCATTTTTGTTTTCTGCTAGCTGCTGCTTGGCGCATACCTTCCTTCCATTTTGATTTAGATTTAGTCTAGTCTTTAGACTAAAATGGAATTTAAATTTTAGTTATCTGAATTGTTTTAAATAATATTAGTCAACTAAAATCTAATGGGTTTAGTTAAAGTGTAATTAATGCATTATTTCAGCATTTCTCATTCTATACTCCAGGAGTAAACATCTTAACCTGTTATTTACAGTGGCAAGAAAAAGTATGTGAACCCTTTGGGATTACGTTGAGTTTTGCATGAATTGGTCATAAAATGCGCTCTGATCTTCATCTAAGTCACAACAATTTGAAAAACACAGTCTGCTTAAAATAATACAACACAAACATATGTTTTCATGTGTTTATTGAACAGAACATGTAAACATTCACAGTGCAGGGTGGAAAAAGTATGTGAACCCCTAGCCTAATGACTTCTCCAAGAGGTAATTGGAGCCAGGAGTGAGCCAACCTTGAGTCCAATCAGTGTGATATTATTGGATGTGTTGCTGAAAGCTGTCCTGCCCTTTAAAAACACACACCAGTTTTGGGTTTACTGGTTTCAAGAAGCACTGCCTGATGTGAACCATGCCTCGCAGAAAAGAGCTCTCAGAAGACCTACGATCAAGAATTGTTGACTTGCATGAAGCTGGAAAGGGTTACAAAAGTATATCCAAAAGCCTTGATGTTCATGTGTCCACGGTAAGACAGACGGTCTACAAATGGAGAAAGTTCAGCACTGTTGCTACTCTCCCTAGGCGTGGTCGTCCTGTAAAGATGACTGCAAGAGCACAGCGCAGAATGCTTAATGAGGTAAAGAACAATCCTAGAGTCTAAGCTAAGGACTTACAGAAATCTCTGGCACATGCTAACATTTTTGTTGACACATCTACAATAAGGAAAACATTAAACAAGAATGGAGTACATGGAAGGACATCACGGAGGAAGCCATTGCTGTCCTAAAAGAATATTGCAGTACGTTTGAAGTTTGCAAAAGAGCACCTGGATGTTCCACAGCACTACTGGCAAAATATTCTGTGGACAGATGAAACCAAAATTTAGTTGTTTGGAAAAAACACACAACACTATGTGTGGAGAAAAAAAAGGCACAGCACACCAATATCAAAACCGCATCCCCACTGTAAAACATGGCGGAGGGAGCATCATGGTTTGGGGCTGCTTTGCTGCCTCAGGGCCTGGACGGATTGCTGTCATTGATGGAAAATTAATTCCAGAGTTTATCAAGACATTTTGCAGGAAAACGTAAGACCATCTGTCCGCCAACTGAAGCTCCGCAGAGGATGGGTGATGCAACAGGACAATGACCCAAAGCATACAAGTAATTCAACAAAAGAATGGCTTCAACAAAACAAAATACGCCTTCTGGAGTGGCCCAGTCAGAGTCCTGACCTCAACCCGATTGAAATGCTGTGGCATGACCTTAAGAGAGCGATTCACATCAGACATCCCAAGAATATTGCTACACTGAAACAGTTTTGTGAAGAGAAGTGGTCCAAAATTACTCCAGATCGTTGTGCAGGTCTGATCTGCAACTACAGGAAATGTTTGGTTGAGGTTATTGCTGCCAAAGGAGGGTCAACCAGTTATTAAGTCCAAAGGTTCACATACTTTTTCCACCCTGCACTGTGAATGTTTACATGTTCTGTTCAATAAACACATGAAAACATATAATGTTTGTGTTGTATTATTTTAAGCAGACTGTGTTTTTCAAATTGTTGTGATTTAGATGAAGATCAGAGCACATTTTATAACCAATTCCTGCAAAACTCCACGTAATCCCAAAGGGTTCACATACTTTTTCTTGCCACTGTATGGTATTAAGGTCTGAACATGCAATACAGGTCAGATATAACTTATGTAATAAATAACATTTATCTTAAAATTCAGTTTCCATTTTGGCAACAAATTTGGTTTTAGTCATAGTCTTTTGACTAAAATGCCATTTGATTTTAGTCACCTGAATTATTTTAATTATAGTCATATTTTAGTCAAAAACATGTTAAAATATTTAGTCGACTAAAACTAGACTAAAATTTTTAGTCAAGAAATTAACACTGCTATATAACAAACAAGGAACTAAAACGTACATGTCATAATATACGGCAGCACTGCAAATGGCTTGCGGTTATCAGTGAAGCTTCAGTTATCTGGCCAATGGCAGACGTACAATAGAAATAAAGGTTATCCTCGATAAAAAGAACAGGAAAGAACAACTTTGAAAGGAATAGCAGATGAGACGCAACCCCGTAAACAAAATAATCAAACTTCTAACACTGGTGCCATCTGCAACAGTGTATTAGAATAGCCGCCTAGCAGTCAAGAACAGATTGGAAGACATATGGGATGGTGGGAATGATTCATTTCTTGCACAGCTGTAGCCATCTTTTAGGCAGGAGTGCCGCACGGTATAATGATATGAAGTTTAAAATCAGGTGTGCTGCTTGAAGGAATGCTAAGATTGCTGCACCAGACACTAAAAACAAAACAGTGCAGTAACAAAATTTAGAATACAGACACTCCTGCAATAGAATACTGCACAACCAAAACAGTAAGGGGGGGGGGTTCTTCACAAACTTCGGCACGGATCACTGTTGAAGCAATGATGATCAACTTCAGGTGATCCCAAGACCAAAAATTCACTCAGTTGAAGGAGAGGCTTCAGCAATAAAGCTTCTCCCATGTCTGAATTTCCGGTGTGGGAAACAAAGTTTATTGCCACTGCACATCCAGAGTGGCCCAGTGCTTGAGAATGTAAAAGATAGTACGACCTACGGCACAAACACTAGGAACATAGTAAATGATCATATTTTACAAAAAACTGACCAAAGTGAAGGCGGTCAACATTGTAGTAAACCACAAGATCTGTTAAATACAGCAGGACAGCAAGGCCAATGCAGTTACATCTATTGGGAAGATGGATTATTCTGCACAGTGGATGTACAGATTTTGGCTTGAATACATTTCCATGAAGCCAGGACTCAGCATTCACTTCTTATTGAAGCACTCACTTTTCAGTGACTTTGGTGGAATTTTTTTCCTCTCCTCTGGCAAATGGTCCTTGTGATATCTCCTTCATTATATTGAACAGCATTTTTGCATCCAATCCGTCATCTGGTTTTTCCAATAGCTTTAGTACTGAAGAATGAAGACGGAAATACACCTGCAGGGGACATTTTGCATTATTTCTATTACAGGGTTATTCAGAGAGCGGTGAAAAGCAGGAGAATGACTGGAGAATGGAAAATTCTAGGACAAAATAGCCGATTTGGAAAGTGAGATAAATGGGAGAATTTTTCTGGTTTGGCTATTTTGACCTAGAATTTTCCATTCTCCAGCCATTCTCCTGCTTTTCACCAGTCTCTGAATAACCCCGTTAGGCTTTCATCTGTAATATAATGAGGATTTCATTGAAAACTCTGTACTGGAAGTTAACCTAGAATTCTCAGTGAAAGGAAGATATTACTTGCCTCATAATCTTGGCCTACTCTTTTATATTTCCTCATGAAATTTAGTAACAGGGAACATTTATTATTCACTAGCTTCCAGAGGATCTTCGCATAATTATCCAACGTTGGGGGCTATTCCAGCCAAAGCGTTATGGATACTAGCTTAATGGCTATAGGTGCCATCGCGACCAAGCTGTAAGCTTTGTTTGCGGCCTGGGCATTGCTGCAGATTATTATTATTCTTTATATAGCGCCAGCATATTCCGCAGCACAGAACAATGGGCACAATGTAGACAGTGTTACAATACATTGAACAACATTTGATAACCAGTAATGGAGGAAAGGAGAGCCCTATTCCCTTAGTAAATTAGGAGGTGAGGACTGCAAGGCGGGAGTGATGGACTGCAAGGCGGGAGTGATGGACTGCAAGGCGGGAGTGATGGACTGCAAGGCGGGAGTGATGGACTGCAAGGCGGGAGTGATGGACTGCAAGGCGGGAGTGATGGACTGCAAGGCGAGAGTGATGGACTGCAAGGCGAGAGTGATGGACTGCAAGGCGAGAGTGATGGACTGCAAGGCGAGAGTGATGGACTGCAAGGCGGGACTGATGGACTGCAAGGCGGGACTGATGGACTGCAAGGCGAGAGTGATGGACTGCAAGGCGGGACTGATGGACTGCAAGGCGGGACTGATGGACTGCAAGGCGGGACTGATGGACTGCAAGGCGGGACTGATGGACTGCAAGGCGGGACTGATGGACTGCAAGGCGGGACTGATGGACTGCAAGGCGGGAGTGATGGACTGCAAAGCGGGAGTGATGGACTGCAAAGCGGGAGTGATGACTGCAAGGCGGGAGTGATGGACTGCAAGGCGAGAGTGATGGACTGCAAGGCGAGAGTGATGGACTGCAAGGCGAGAGTGATGGACTGCAAGGCGAGAGTGATGGACTGCAAGGCGGGAGTGATGGACTGCAAGTGGGAGTGATAACTGCAGGGTGAGAGTGATGGACTGCAAGGCGGGAGTGATAACTGCAGGGTGAGAGTGATGGACTGCAAGGTGAGAATGATGGACTGCAAGGTGAGAATGATGGACTGCAAGGTGAGAATGATGGACTGCAAGGTGAGAATGATGGACTGCAAGGTGAGAGTGATGGACTGCAAGGTGAGAGTGATGGACTGCAAGGCGGGAGTGATGGACTGCAAGTGGGAGTGATAACTGCAGGGTGAGAGTGATGGACTGCAAGGTGAGAATGATGGACTGCAAGGTGAGAGTGATGGACTGCAAGGCGGGAGTGATGGACTGCAAGGCGGGAGTGATGGACTGCAAGGCGGGAGTGATGGACTGCAAGGCGGGAGTGATGGACTGCAAGGCGGGAGTGATGGACTGCAAGGCGAGAGTGATGGACTGCAAGGCGAGAGTGATGGACTGCAAGGCGAGAGTGATGGACTGCAAGGCGAGAGTGATGGACTGCAAGGCGAGAGTGATGGACTGCAAGGCGAGAATGATGGACTGCAAGGCGAGAGTGATGGACTGCAAGGCGAGAGTGATGGACTGCAAGGTGAGAGTGATGGACTGCAAGGTGAGAGTGATGGACTGCAAGGTGAGAGTGATGGACTGCAAGGTGAGAGTGATAGACTGGTTGGGGCAGTGGGGTGTATTAATGAGTCGGGTAGTAGGTTCCCCTAAATAGGAATGTTTTAAGGGAGCATTTAAAGGAAGGGAAACTAGGGGATAGTCTGACAGTATGCGGGAGAGCATTCAAGAGGATGGGGGCTATGCAAGAGGTTAATTTAACTTATCAGCTCCTGTACTTTGTATATGGCTCCTAATTTGCTTCTAGCGGATTAAGAATAAGCTATTCCAACTTTGCTCGTTCTTTACGACTTGAGCCGCCTGGCATTCTAACAAAAATTAAATTTAAATACATAAAAAATTCCTTATTTACATCTGATCCCTTGGTACAGAAAATGGGTTGATCCAAATGCATCATCTGTCCGCAAGCAGTGGAAGACGGAACAAATATTTACCAGTGTTCTTCTCCGTCCCAGCCTGATTCTGCTAATGCAAGCTCAATAATCGTCCCATGGAAGGAGCTAGGAGCTACCAGTGGCATTGCCATTTTTGACCAGTGGCTCACAAATATTCCAACTTGAGTTTCTTATAAAGTATTGTTGGAATAGAGCCATTAATAACAAGCTGCAAACAGAAAACGGCAAGTGCAGGATTTTTCCATTTGCTATTTGCCATTAACAGTTATGCAGGAATAGGGCCCTTAATTTTTATCAATCTTTGATTGATAAAAGGCTGTTACTAGGGATGCCAGGTTGGCCATGCTTTCCTGTATATATTACTATTTAATGTCAAAGGAAGAACACAAATGAGAGTGCTGACCTGCAAAACATTATTCATTTGCTTCAACAGGGAAACAGGTACCCAAATCAAACCAGGTGACCTGGGGTGCCACTTTGATTTCTTACATGCACTACATCTATTCTACATACTGCAGGGTTGTATTTCACATGCACCTCAGCTTGAATTCTGTAAGTCCAGAAAAACATGGAGAGTCTGTCAGCCATACATGTAACTAGACTTCTAATCAATGAACTACGTAACTCACTGGTGCATAAATACCAGTTCCAATTTGCAAATTACCTCAAGTGCCTCCATTGCCAGTTCTGGAGGGTTGTGATAGTGGATTTTCTTAGGATAACGAGCAGCTTCTTCGTGCAGGTAGTGACTAGCCTGCTTGTAGTGTTGCAGGTATAACTCAGGGGACAGTTTTTGCTTCTCTGCAATTTTGCCCAACATATAGTGAATCAGCCATTCTTCTTCATCCCCTTCACCTTCACAGCGAGATGCAGAAGTAAAACAATGCTTTGCAGTCTCCAATGTACTATCCCGACGTTCCTTCAGCTAGTAAGAAAGAAAAATACCATCACTACATAAGCGTGCACAGGGTGTGTGCCTAGGTACACCCTAATGTTGGGTGAAGAGGTCTTTTATCACCTCTTACATTGATAATTTAGGTGCCCTTTATCTGGCTTGAGATGAATAGCATAAAAACTCTCATCTCTGATTGCAGCATGTTTTACACTCTAGGAGAGAGAGGGAGGTTAAAATCTGCACATTTTTCTTTAAGACAATTAACCATTGACAAATGGGTCCACAATGGAGTACCACTACAGCTTCTCCCGAGCTGCCCCCTTTCTATGGAACTCCCTTCCCTGCAACATCAGACTCTCCCAGTCTCTCCAGTCCTTCAAGATGTCTCTGAGAACACAGTACTTCAGAGAAGCCCATCAGCTCACTCCATGATTCACCCGCTGTACATTCTTGCGCCATATACCCACCCAGCCCACATGTAACCGCTACTTCAGATATTTGATTTACCCTCACCTAGGGACATATTACAAGGTTGGTGCTAACTTAACCAGAGCTGTTGTAAACTGAAACCAGAGCCATTATAGCCTATGGGAGGTTAAGTTTACAACAGCTCTGGTTAAGTTAGCACCAACTATGTAATATGGCCCCTAGTTTGTCACCCCGCTCCTCTTAGATTGTAAGCTCTCGAGCAGGGTCCGCTCTCCTACTGTACTGTGTGTTTAACTTGTATGTATATTTGTTATTCGGTCACACCCGTTGTACAGCGCTACAGAACCTGTTAGCGCTTTATGAATACTAGTAACTAAAAAAAAAGTTATTGCCGACCACTCCTGCAAATCAAATATAGGATGGGATGTAAAGAGCTACTGGGATCACATACAGTGATCTGTAAGATTTGATATTTAAATCCCATCCGCCAATAAACAAGAATCTCTTCAAAGATTGATAATACCATGTTAAGGTCATAGATGTGGCAGGATTTAAAGGGAAGTGTACCAATCACTAGAAATTAAAAACTGCCACTTTACAAACGGAAAACAACTTCATAGTAAGTATTTTTAACTCAGCATTTTCAATTTATATTAGTGCAGAGGTAAACACGAGATTGCAAGCTCCCATGGGAATAATGCCCTTATTACCTCTTGTAATGGTTTTGTCAATGGTCATCAAAGCCTCAAAGCCTTGTACTATTGTCTATATTGTATCCATTGTTCAGCGCTGTGGAATATAATGTCGCTATATAATATAGTATAGTAATAGAGGATTTAATTTTTTTAGTCACTGGTTTGTTTGCTATTTGCAGTCCATCCATGAAAATAATAACCAGCTTATGAAAATTATTCTAGAAAACAAGTTATTCATCTACAGCGCTTTTAAATACGATACTGTAGCTTTTCAAGCCAAAGCAAAATCGAGCTTACAAAACATTCCCGTTTATCATGTGCTCATTTACGATGGTCATCCAGTACTTTCAGTCTGCAAACAATGTATTTCTTAGTTGCCTCTACCACAGCTCAAGACAAAAGCTTTCCGTTTCTCTAGAGGGCTGTCACCTATTTGCACCTAACAAGCAAGCAAATATACAGGATTATTCCGGTGCTTTCGTTCCCTGCACTTCGGGGAATCAAATTTTCCAAACCTGCGGGGAATTCAGCATTCACCGCAGAGTCCTCGAAGTGCAGGGAAAAGCTGCCGACCGCATCCGAAAAACCGCCACGCCAAATTTTTTTTTTTTAAAAAAAAGAAGCCGAATGTACCAGATGATCCACCACAAAACCGAGTGACCACATCTGGAAAAAGCCGACGATCCTCCGAACAGAGCGTTGGCAAGCACCCGGAAAAAGCCAACAAACTTAACTTTTGAAAGCTGCAAAAAACCTACTGCATTAAAATACCAGAAAATTACATAGAGGGTCCTATGAATAATAATAAAAGGTCTGTTGTTACAGAAAAAAAAAAACACAACACTATAAAAAAATAATTTATTTTTTTTGGGGGGGAAAATTTCAGCAAGAAATCCTAAAAAGAATAAAGAGACTTTTTGCTGCAGATTAAGAGAATTTAATATGAATGCTTTAATAAATATTCAATAAAAATAGGAATATATTTTACATTAAAACATATGGGAATGGATTAGCCAGATTAAACCTGTCGACTGAAACCACTGAACATCAGGGCATTTGAAACCTGAAATTTCTCTGCTGTTCAGTGTTCTGTGAATAGGTTAACCATTACTTCTATATGGTGATTTCACTGCTGCTGAAGGTCACCGTATTTCACTGGCAATTCGCCAATATTTGGGGAATTGCCAGCATTTGAGTAGCCGAATGGCCACGAAATTGCACCATACAGGGGATATTAACTGTTCGGTACAATTTCGGGGCCAGTTCGGCCCGCTCTGAATAACCCCTATAGAGAAAACTTGTTAGCGCTTTATAAACACTTGTAACTGTAAAACCTCTTAAAAGTGTAATAACAAATATAATATAATCTTTGACATGCATGAGCTTAAAATCCACACCATATTAGTATTTAAATAAAATATGTATGGTGCAACATAAATATTAAATGATAAATATCATATCTGTTTCACTTGCAACTGTTGAATGCTTTTATTAAATATAATAAAACTATTTACATCTAATGTCTGTGTCTAGGGAAGAATGAGGAGAAAAAAATTAAAAATAAGTATGAATTATATTTTCTTTCACTACAATAACGAGGAAAAAAACCAAAAATTTTTCTTTCATTGTTTTTAATCAGTTACAGATTGCAAAGTCGTCCACAAGCGCCTTTTGTGCCTCACGGCAGGGACTTATTCCCATCCTGTAATCGGGACGGGAAAATATAAATCCCTAGGGAATTGCCAGTGCTGACAGCTAGTAATTACACACATGACAAATGGTTTACTAAGCAGGTACAGAATAGTCTTACCTGCTTAGCGCACCAGCTTGCGCTTATTGTCTTTGTTTACCTTCAGTAAAAGCTTTACTGAAAAACGGCAACGCAAAATGTGTGTCTGATGTACACCAGGCATGCCACCTTGTGAAGGCAAACTCACCGCCACTCCGTGAGTTAATTCTTAAAACTACTCGACTTAAAAAAAGCAGTTTGCTGTTATGGAAATACACATCCAGAAATGCTATCAAAAATTTGGAGATATATGCGATTTAAAATGACCCCCCCACCAAACAAACTAAAATGATTAAAGCAGTGGGGATCTCTTATTCAAGGGCAAATCCATCCTGTAGGCTGAAGGCAGGTCTGATGTGTTTGCAGAAGCCCAGGCGCTGGTTTAGGCAACGGTGTTGGCATTATGAGACAAGTGGAGGTGGACCGGGCAGGGTGCACAAGAGTGAAAAAAACATTTGCATGTTCAGGCATTATTACCATGGATTTGCAGAAAAATGGCCAATATGCAGCAAAAAAAGGCAATTCTTTACCCATTATATGTGTGTTCCAGCCTTATGATGGCAGATACAGAAGTATTGAGCAATAGACCACTTCAGCCTACTTAAATGATAAATGATTATGGTGACATGAGACTGTTCCACCCCTTTACCAGCAAAATCACACCCAAGTGACAGTTCTTTAAAAAGGGACGTCTAAACCTTGCCTTGAATGCTGACCGTGATATCCTTCGATTATTGTTCCGTCCTTGGCCCAAAAACTACAGGCAATATAACTGAATATAACAGAAACTGTTGTAAACCTAACAACTCCATAGACTATAATGGCTCTGGTAAGTTTACAACAGCTAACAGCACTAGCTTTGGAATAGAGCCCTACATCAGCACACAATTGCATATGGACAGAATTTTGAGAAGTAGGTAATGGATTGAATGAATACTTGTACCATTGCTAGAAATTATTCTAAATGAAGAGGCTTTGATTCTCTAGGGGACACATTTATTTGGCTGCACGTACACTAACTTGCAAATTGCAAGCACTTTTGGTAGAAAAAAAAAAATCTAATTTTTTGAAATATGGGATGTATAAGTAACAATCTAAAGTGAAAATACAAATTTCATATATTGTCATTCTGAGAATTAGAATATTAAAATAAATTTAAATCTGTTCATTTTTAATTTATTTTCATATATTCGTTTATGTTTTACAAAAACATAGCTGGGATGAAAGATTCTAAACACTTGATGGTGTCCTTTACCTTACACAACAGTGAATGATCTCAGCTCTCCCTGTGCTCTCCAGGGCAAACATTAATCTTGCATTACAAGTGTATGCAAACATGGTTTTCATGTACTCATTTTGTTTTACCTTGTATTAAAATTCAAAATTGTGTATATGCAATTTTTTGTATTTGAGGTTGTCTGAAAAATGTAAGTGAAGTAGATAATAGCTTATCCATAATTATCTTATCTTAATTATTTTGTGGTTTCCCTGTAAGCTACATGTCTGTCTGGTGCCTAACTATAACAAGTAAGGCAGGGGTCAGATAAGCGTTTTGCAAAACGGGAGGAACGTCTGTGATAGTGGACATTCCTTCCACTCTGATGCGCGTCTGGCCACCTTGATGAACACCGTTAGTGCACTCAGCACTGCAAGGCTCCATCCTCCTATGGAGGATCACGCTTTGCAGTCCCATTGAACGCCGTCGTAGCGCTTCAACGGGGAGGCTTTCAGAATGTCCTCAGCATTTAGTGCACGTGCTACAGCGTCTGGCCAGCCCATCGAAGCGTCACAACAATGTGACGGACGCAGGGAGGCACGTCAGTACGGGCGCACATAGTGCGCTGGTCTGACCCCGATCTTAATGCACATATGCTTCTCTATCTTGATGTCAAGAGTAAATTTAACACCGGATGCATCTGGCAAAGAAATGTCATGCTTTATTTACATTTAAATTGCTCACACTTATGTTATCCCACTGTATGAAAAGGCTATCCATATGTGCTGAAGACACTGACAGATCAGCATACAAGAAAAGGGAGAAAACCTTGTGCCTCTGGTTTTAAAAGAGGATCGCAAACATTTTCCTGTCATCGGTCTTTGCAAGAAGGTATATTTTGGGAGTACTTTAGAAACAGTGTAGCAGTTTTGGCATTATAGTTTCATCTAACACTTTAAACAGAAAATCAGTTTGCGGAAATGGTGTCTTAAATAAGAGGTGATTACCAGCTAGTCAGATTGCATCCTGTAGAACGAGGAAAATTTGAAAAAGTGTTGGGTTTTTAAATTGAAAACAAAAAGCAATTTATTTTTTTGTCGAAACACAAGGAAAAGATTTTGGGTACAGGAGAAAGAAACAAATTACACCATACAAGCAATCAAGAGTATTAGGAAATGTATGCTGTTAAATTCCTGAGTCAGAGTTTCTGCATTTTTATTAATTATTTCATATATATGGCATTTATTGTTCGAGGAATACCAAATCTTAAAAAAAAAAACAGTATGCACGATTCTTCCCTGAAACTGTATAGTATCATCAACATGATACACTACTCCAGGTCAAGTATCCATGTAATTGGGCAGACTAGATGGGCCGAAAGGTTCTTATCTGCCGACATTTTTCTATGTTTCTACTCATGGAATAAGATACCGCAAAGAATGCTATGCTAAGGCACAAAAGAGAAAAGGGACTTGATAACATCGATGAACCACTTTCCTACCACGTGAGATTTTAATGTAATATGACAAACACACACAAAACCATAATGCACAAAAATGCACTATCCAGCATATGTGCAGGCAAGAACCCTTACACTATTTCCCTGAGAAAAAGAAATAAAACTTTGACTTAAGTGAAGCCACCCTGACACTTTAGCCTCCTAATACGTTTCATGATTTTTTGCAGTCTCACCTGTGTCACTACCTCTGGAGACAGCTCTTTTTGCCACTGCTGCTTCAGCTGACGGGAGGCAAAAGAGTGCAGAGTGTAGGACATGGTGCCATATTCAATCCACAGGGACAGGTTGGAGCTGTCAATCTCCAGTGCTCGTTTAAAGCAATTTAGGACAGGGGTTGAGAGCTTCCAGATGAGGATATCACTTTTTAGTTCATTGGAGTTAAGTTTGTCCTGAATGCGACTTGCTCGTGCCAAGGCCATGCCAGCCCAAGAGTCAAACCTGGAGGACACAATGTAAGAACAAAGTAGATAAAAGGTTACTGTGAAAAGCTTGATACAAAATATGGAAATGACCATAGTTCAATAAGAAACTAGGTTTATTAACTATAAAGAGGTGCTTTAAAAATGCAGCTTGCAAAATGTAAGCCAACATAGTCAACTGGTTTGTTGAACACCCCCCCCCCCCCATATGATCATCCTCATCAAGTAATTATAATTTATGTAAATATTATAATCCATTTAGGTTTGTGTTGAGAATTGATTGATGAGATAATCTACAGTCAGGTCCAGAAATATTGGGACAGCGACACAATTCTAACATCTTTGGCTCTATACAGTCCTACACCGTTCACCTGAGTTGGATGTACATACCCTCAAATTAAAGCTGACAGTCTGCAGTTAAAGCACATGGTGTTTGTTTCATTCCAACTCCATTGTAGTGGTGTATAGAGCTAAAGATGTTAGAATTGTGTCGATGTCCCAATATTTCTGGACCTGACTGTATATCAGTATATCAAGCATCTCAATCTAGGTTAATTAGGGAGACCTGGGAGCTTTCAGAGGTCGTAATTAAGCCATGGCCAGAACAGGTCATTTGAGGACATTCCTCAAAAGGAAGACAGAAGATGGTAAAGGAGTACAGACAGGGAGTTATACAGGGTTATTCAGAGATAATCAAAAAGTCACGGTACGTTTGGTGACCTTTCGTTCCCTGCACTTCAGCGCAATTCGGCGATTCTAGTTCGTCGACCCTGCCGTGTATTCAGCAAGCACCCCAGGGCCCCCCTACTGCAGGGAATACTCACCGCAAACCCGCCGAACACTCACCGAAAACCCGCAGAAACCACCGCAAAAACCCAACAAGCAGACGAACGTGGTGAGAAAAAAAAAAACAGTACGCTTGAAAGACTGAAGTTTGAAACGCTGTTTGCAGAAAAAAAATTACACAACGAAAATGTCTGGAATCTACATAGAAGATCTAATGAATGATAATAAAAAGGTCTGTTGAGGAAAATTGGGGAAAAAATAAATAAATCACAAAATGCCAAAAAGATCCAAAAAATAAAAATCTATAAATAAAAGACTTTTTACAGCAGAATAAAATAATAAACGGTTTATTAGATATTGGTTTAAAATGGGAATATTTTTTAACATTGAAGCCTATGGGATTCGCCTGAATAAACCTGACGAATGAAACCACCGAACAGCAGGGCATTTCGGCAACCTTTCACTGCTGTTTGATGTTCGCTTAATAGAGGAACCATTGCTTCTCTATGGGGGATTTCACTGTCCTCGAACAGGCATCATACGTGCAGGCAAATCGCCAACATTTGGCGAATTGCCTGCTCACTGAATAGCCGAATGGCCCCGTTCGCTGAATTTCAGTGTCCAGTTACATTTCGGTTCTCTCTGAATAACCCCCATAGTCAAGTAGATGACTTTAATAAAAGATTGTAGGAAGGCATTGTGTAGAACTTCAGATCACACACCTGTCTGGACAAATGCAGATGTCGTGCATATAGAACTTAATGGCCTTTGACTGCTCCTTGTTCTTAAAGTGATAGTCAGCAAGTAGATAATACAGCTCATTTAAAACCTCTGGAGACTTCTCTGCACCTTCAGGAAGTGATGGTACCTGAAGGAAAAGCAGAGGGAATTATTTTTTTTAGTGCAAAACTGCTACTTTAGATAATTAATTTCATCACAAAAAAAAAAATTATAAAAAAAATAATAGTGCCATCTCCGTAACCATGTTAAATTCTGCCCATGGATTTACACCTTACAGCAACACATATGGGTTCTAATACAAAGACCACAGGCTCCATTAGAACTCTTTGTAATGAAGAATGGGAGGCATAGTTACAAAACGTTACCTTGTTACTTGTTCCTTCAATGTATGCCGAAACCGTTTCCATGCTCAGTTTAGGCTTATCAGAGGCTGGCACGATAGTTGCCATTTTTTTCAGCAAATTTGCCAAGTCTGCAGACACAGTACTTGTCTTGTAGCTGTCAAATTCTGGAACTGTCTTGGGCTTAAAGTATTCAAACATAATGACAGCATCTTCCCAGAGTAGCTCCACCTGCGTAGGAAGAAACAATCATCACCATGTTTGCATATCAGTGAAATGCAGATGTGGATTAAAACTGTCAAAACATGATTTTAAAGACCCTTCTAAAAGGGAACTATTTATGTTCAGTGTGTGTCACTCACACATCATTCAGAAATACACTGACCAGAACAATATGTACAATAGAATGATTTTCCACCTTTTCCTCATTTGAACTTGTGGCTAAAAAACTATAAGGGCACCGTAATAGAAGCATTGGTGGTCATTTCTCGAATAGGAAAAATACCTCTAAACATATCAGCAACTAAAATCAAGGTAATTATAAAAGGTTTTTACCACTCAAGATGGAACACGATAGGAATTTATTTATATACATAAAATGCCTCCAGAAAACCATTGTACAGATAACGGATTTCCCAGTATGTCATTTTCTAAACGTGGCTTATCAGGAGAGTGACAAAAAGCAGTATATAGATATTGATAGAAGAACGAGTACTATACATCTAAAGAATACGGATATGACAAACTATAGTTCATTTATTGCACAATTTTTTTCATTTAGGGTTTATTCGTGGGGGGGGTTGTCTGTTCATTTCAAGTTGAACATACTTTAGTACACACAAGTACCTGTGGAGCAGAATGCTCCTCTAGATAGCGGGCTTTGCTCTTCTTGCTGGGATAGCCATACAAGCAATAGAAACATTGTTCCAATGCAGTCTCCAGCTCCTCTTTGTAAGGATGGGTATCATCCTTGGTGGAGGCTGCCAACTCTTTGTGAAGAACACGCACCTATAAAGAGACAGTAAAGGAAATAGGCAAAATAAAATATACATAAGGCTAGATCACGAACTTTCAAGCAACAAAAGAGTTTGGGAAGGGAAGTATAAGCTGAAGATCGGCATAATTTTTAGATATATCTACAGCAAATACTTCCCAGTGTGCATGGGCAAGACATTTATGGTGAAAGAGGATTCCAGGCTATACATTCTTTGATCAACTTGGAAACAATTCAGAATTTTCTAATTGCTTCCCTCAGTCTCCTCCAAGCATTTAAACAAGCAAAATATGGAAGTGGCCAATTAAATACATGTGTATGGAAGCGCCAACTCAACTACTCTTCAGATAGTATGCAACTCATAAAAAAAGTAGGACAAGGCATAGAATTGTAACATTAAATCTAGGGCTTTGGCTTTGTTAATTGACGGACGCTCCATCCAAGCTACAGCAGAGCAGAGTCTACAGGTGCCTCCCCAAACCAGTCAGCTCTGTTCTGCTGATGCTTGCATGGAGCTTCTGTCAATTAACAAATCCAGAGTCCTCGATTTTCCCAAGAGTAAAATCGTGATCAATCTCGATTAAATCACTATTAATAATGGCTATCGTCCAGCCTCACAGAGCAGAATAGCTCCATTACAGTACAATGCGATGTCCTAGATTTTCTTATGGTTTATGTTATCAAAAGTCAAGGACATCCAGTCAGAGATCAGTTGTCTGCAGTTAAGCATTTGCATTATAGGACTAAAATGTTTAGTGTTTCTGAGTGATATTCATTAACCATACCATTTCTACCTAGTATTAAGATATGTAAACTTTTTTGAATGTCTCCAGTTAGAATTTTACTCATGTAAAATGTTCACAACGCACATAAAACTTGAGAAGTGCTCCATCTGAGTTACAGCACCAAGACCTCCGGCCCAGGTACTCATGAGCCGCATTCAGAAGCATGAGGGAAGAAGGCAGCATCTGGTTTTCTGAATCTGTAGAAAGGAGACAAAAATGTACATTTATATTAAGGAATACATTTTCACTTCAATTCCCAAATGCAATAACAACCAGCTTAGGAATCGATTCACAAAACGGGGAAGTGAAGAGAAAATAATAGGGTACCAGAAGATTCATTGGATAGTCAGATAGTAGACCTGTAATCTGCAATTTTATTTTCATTTCTCTGTGATTACAGGCAAGCTTGTGAGTTAATCACTTTAATAGAGGCTAATCTTGTAACTATGTAGGCATTTCAACTCTAGTATTGACTTCTGCAGATCTTGCATTACCGTCCTTGCAGTCAGACTGAAAATGCTGTTGCCGGATGGAGAGGAAGTTCTCTTCTTCGGACTGGATGACTCTATGAAGGATTATCCATGGCAGCACAGAGGATACAGATGGTTCCTTAGACTCTTCTTGAAAAGCCATGCTGAAATCTATTACCTTGAAACGGGAGTAAATAAAGTATATCTTGAAAAATTACAACAAGAGCTGAGGAATAACAAGACATTATTATATTACCAGTAACTAGGTCCCAAGAAGCAGGAAAGTGCAAGGCAGGACTACCAACGTTAAACACTTTAGCCCTTTTAATATCAAAGGACCCCCACATATATGGTGGTTCTGAAAGCTACTGAACTGATTAATATGTTCATTATTGACAAATTAAATATTTCAAAAAGATTAATGTTTCTGTTTGAACCTAAACAAAAAGAGCAGAAAGCCTATGAAAAATGTTTAGATGTAGAATATGTGTTAAATCAAATCGTTTATGGCCAGTTTATTGCTTCCCCAAGTCAGATGCAATGTTAATTTCAAAGTTGCAAACAAGCCCCCCTAAAATCTGAAATTAAATGTATTATTCTTCTGTAATTTTTGTTACTGTGAAATACAATCTTAACTGGACAAATTCCCATAAGTACCTGCATGATCATAAAATGTTACGACACCATTCCACGTGTCAGACCTACATTTTCTCTGCCATTTACAGGTAGGAATAGAGGTTAACTAGAATCATTGAAAAGATACAGCAGTTACAGTGTGCAAATGCCTTTATTTTATCACTGCCTGAAGACTAGCAAGATAGAAATAAAGACCTACAAGCATGTAAATGTTATCCATGTGAGTAGAGGTAATAATGCTGCTAAAAAAACACCTACTCCTCTATCTTCTCCATATGAAGAGAATTCACATTTCATAGCACATACAGAAGATTAAACAAGCAGCTGATAAAAGTAAGAATATCTACATTGTGTCTATGCATGATGACGAAGCAACATTTTGAGAGTAATATTCAGTATATTCACCCTTTGTTTCATAACTAGAATAGTAAAAAGGAAAAAAACCATTTGTGCGTATTGCTGCTATCTATGCAAAACTGAATGGGTCACATGAGTATAAAGCAAATTAAGTAATATGAATTTCTTTGCGGATCTTACTAATGCACTTTATTCTAGGCAATTTGACTGAGCACAGGTTTTATTTATTGAAGGTTATTGTTGCACCACATCATATAGCTTCTGGGAAGCTGCCACCCTACCTGAATAGACTGCCTCCCCCAGAAGTCCTCTCATCCTATAATTTCCGATCCAGGACCTGCACCTTAGAAAGTGGCTTGATCCTCATTTTCCTACAGAGCACCGCAATTATGGAATAACCTCCCAGACACCATCAAATCTTCCCCCAGTCTAAAGTCCCTTAAGAGATCTCTATGAACATACATCGATACAGAATGCACCTGTAAACATGTAACATATTTCCTACATATTTATTTTCTGTTAATCTGTATATTTGTGTTTTGTTTTTAATATCTTGCATTTTATTACTTTGTATTTCTGTAACAATGCAAGGATCTTGAACCCAGAACATACTTGAAAACGAGAGAAATCTATGTATCCTTCCTGGTAAAATACTTTGCAAATAAATAAATATAGAATACCTGTATGAGGTTGTTGCTTAGACGACTCAGGTGTGGTGTTAGGGAAGATTCCCGCAAGACAATGACGTCAGATGACAGACACAGATCAATTCCTACTAGAAGCTGTGTTGTTGTGGCAACCCATTCCTCCTTAGATGTAGCTGACGTTAAGTTGGTTATCTGCTGAACGGCTTCGTTGAGCGCAACCTCTGAACACTCAAAGCATTGCTTATAGTCTGACATCTTCAGCAATGAGTTCTGCATACAGAGAAAGGCAAACAAATATGCAGTTTAATTTATTATGGACAAATGGAGCAAGCTACTAATATTAAAAGTCAAATTTTAACTTGTGCTTACCTGTAAAAGTAAGAGTTGTGATGGTCTCTCAGGGGTCGAGTTCATGAGGTCAAGGTGTTTAGCTTGGTTATAACCACTCATATATAATGTAGGTCGTACCAAGCGGACCACTGATGAAAAGTCACCAATGTCATGCAACCTCTGTATTTCCTCCAACGACTGACATCGCTCTAGTGACTTTAGGCTGTTCTCAATCTAGATACAAAAATCATCAACTTTGTTACAAGCTGCAAATGTACTTTACAAAATAATTCACAATTGGTAAAATATATCCACGTAATTAATGCATGATAAACTGTAAGTGATCTGTCACTGTTTATTGAGAAGTGACACAAAATCAGGACCCACTTAACAGAAGAGCAAATCTGAAGGACAAATTTGACCCAAATCCATACCAGCAGTGTAAAAAATAACAATAATTTTATTGAAGAAAAGAAAAAAAAGGAAAGTTTAACAGGGATATTCTACACACCCTCACCACTTTAGCTTTTTAAAATGGCCAGGTGTGAGACGTATCCTCCCCCCCCAGGTCCCCCGAACTCTTTAAAATGCAGGGTGAAGTGGAGGAGATTCCTCCACTCGCCGCCACAAGACCAAGCAGCCGGGAGTTTTTGAACTTCCCAGCTGTCGGTCAGGTTCAGTCACTTGAGACTTCAGCATGTGCAACCGTCTGCAAAGCCGGCAGTTGTCTGAGAGGATGCCGCTGGACTGGATCAGCACGGATAGGCAGTTCCCATCCATCGCTGTGCGTAAGCACTACAGAACTTGCGTATGCCACGAGCATAGGCCCGGTAGTGCTGCACAATTTAAGACCCTTAGGCTACGTAATTTACCCAATGGGCGCAAATTGCGTAGAAAAGCTCAGAGACGTCTGAGTTTCGAAGTCTCTGAACTAAAGAGGAGGAGCTGTGCGCTGTGAGGGAGAAAAAGGGTGAGTAAAAAACACTGGGAAAGGGGGTAAAAAAATAAAATGCCAGCAGCCTCTGCCCAATTATCTATGGTAGAAAAAGGAACTCTATTTTTTTAATGGAGTATTCCTTTAATATATTTAGATGATGACCAGTTCTCTTCAGCAAAATAAATACAGCTGCTCGTTATTAAGTTTCAGAGCAACATATATACAAAGAAGGAAAAACAACAACTTTTATGACGGGTATTTATATCATTTATACAATGCATCACGATAGAGACTATCAGGGTTATTCAGAGAAAGGTGAAAACCAGAAGAACTGGCAGGAAAGGAGAACAATCCAGACCAAATCGCTGATTTGGAAAGTGAGATAAAGGGGAGAATTTTTCTGGTTTGTCTATTTTGACCTAGAATTTTCCCTTCTCCAGTCATTCTCCTGGTATTCACCGCTCTCTAAAATAACCTTGTATGGGTGGAAGGGAATATAATTTTGAAAAAAATTGCACACATTATCAGATACTGCACCATAGCATACCTCCTCCACAGACACTGTGGAATCCAACTGCAGATTAGGTAAACAGATAACTACTGGTCCTGATCCGTCCATTCGGGTTTTTGAAGCCTCTGAACTTTGAAGCAGGTCAGTACAGATGTCATAATTCTCCAGGGCCTGTTCCATGTCGCCCTGACCAAAAGAGAGGTATTTTGTTAAAATTCAGTTCACAAATAGATAAAACACACCCTTTTATCGATCTATATATAAAATCTATAAAATGGGACTTACTTGCAAGGCAAGGAACCGAGCCTTTAACCAGTACACTCGTACCACATAACTGATCCAGCCGTCTGGGAAAAGATCACGTTGGGAAGCCGCAAAGGCGATTAGCGTAAGATCTCCCAGGAAATGACTTCCAGGAAAGTCAGGTCCAAAGCACTCTAAAGTAAATCCAGCAGGGCACTTCCGTGGAGATACTACAGAAATAGCACAGATAATACAATTAGTCGGCTAACACAATGTTTAACATCCAGATAAAATAAAGAGTGAAGTACATAACCAAATCAGGAGATGTCACCATTATCAAGTTCAGTGACCCAAATAACCATATGAAGTATTTACCAGTAGAGGTTTTCATTTTTGTCAAAAGCCACTTCTCAAGTTGAAGCTCCATGCAAGTTAATCCCATTTCCATCATATCCTGCAAAGAAAACAATATTAATGAATCAGGGCAAAAAAACATTTCTACTAACAAAAGTGGGCAACTTAAAGGAGTGTACACAATACACATTATAAAAGGGAAGTAGATGTCAAGGTCAGGTGGGAAACACTGTAATGGTTCTGCATTTCTAAGACTGGAGTGTTTTCGGTGCTCCATTGCAATTAACAATAATAAAACACTTTAAATAAAGGCGATGATTTCTTTACAAGTCTAGGGCATGGGAAGGCTCCAGGAGCTAAAAATCTGTGCAATAGACAGGAAATACTTGAATATATCCACCTTCCAAAATGGACAGAAAATGCATGGTTTTATGACGGATTACAGCTCAGGGTGCCCCAATGAACCCCAGACTACAATAGAGAATGGTCATAAACGGCATGCCAGCATACTTTGCTGATGTAAATGTAGAACAACCAAAGTGCATTGCTTTGACCATGTAACTTGTTGTGAAAGATATTCTGTAGTCTTATTATTTGCCAAAGTGATTTCACGTGCATATTTTTTCTAGTTACCCGGATATGCTGGTTTTTGGAATCTCTCAGTAGTGGGTTGGGAAGGCCAGTGCTGTGTTTCCGCCAGCTGGAATGCATACTGAGCACAACATCAGTCAGACCCAGGGGCCACTTCACCAGGAATTTCTGAGCAATAACCTTGAGATATTTCATCATGAGATCCAGAATGCCACTGTTTTCCATATTATCCAAAAGAAACTGGTGAACATCATGCTTCTCTGTAGTGACAGAACAAAATAATATTTACGATCACCTTTGTTCAATATTTGTATAGAAGCTAAACTAGTGTAGCAACACAACCCTGCATAGTCGAATAATGCATTATTGGACATCCAAAGCTTGGAAAGAACAAAAACCACAAGCAAAGACATCCTAATGTCCACGCATCTTCTACATTTAAACTTCTAAATTTAAATGCGCCATTTGGATGTGTGATGTACACTGCGCACAGTCTGACCTGACTCCATAAAAGAACTAGAGGATGTTTGGTCTCCAACATGCGAGTAACGTTCCTGTTTCATTACAGATTCCACATCAAAACAAGCAAACGGATCCTCCTCTTCTTCAGAATCTGGTTTGCGAAGCCTATGGAGAGGAAAAAAAAGCAGGTACAATACAATCATATCACATCACTAAGGAAGGAAACCAACAAATTAAATAGGTTATGCATTGTAGAAATTTCAAATTGACTTAGTTTTTGTTTTTATTTAGGTATGTGAGCAGTAATTAATAAAGTGCTGAGCTTTCCTTTACCCTCACTTTAAATTTAGTTTATTGAGATTATATGGGAATTAGTACGACTTCTAGTTCAAATTTAATGTGCAGAATTTGTGCAGTTGGGAGATCGGGCGGTGAGCAGTATAACGACAGTTATGAATTACCGTAAATGTTGCTTTGACAGAACTAAAGCGGGACAGGCTTTCAGCATTTAACATTCACTTCTCCAAAATTAAAGTCAACAGCCATGTTCAGGGTAACATGGTTAAAGGACACTAAAGTCTCTCAACCAGATTTCCCATTTTGCTTCAAGATGATATGGAAAGATATGGCCAGCCGCTATTCCAAGTTAAAGTTGTCCGACGTTTATTCTCATGATTTGCAAACAATATATACAGGTCTATTCAAAGAAAGGTGAAACTCAGGAGAAGAGAACAATCCAGATCAAATAGCCAATTTGGAAAGTGAGATACAGTGGTGTTCAAAATTATTCAACCCCCAATGCTGTAAAGGGTTTTAGGGAATTTAGTGTACATTTGTAATTGTATTCAGAATGAAATCCTACAAGGACTTTTTAAAGAACCATATGCAACTAAAATGACATCAATTGGTTTTGTAATACAGTAGTAAATGTTTCTTTTGTGAATTCTTCATTGACACAATTCTTCAACCCCTTAAAGACTACCACTCTGAAGAACAGAGGTTCATTCAAGTGTTCTCAATCAGGTATTGAAAACACCTGTGGATGTCACGGTGCAGCAATAAAGCATAATAAGCACCAATTAGGCAGCTTTAAAATGACTGATACTCAGCTCCTTCTAGACATTTACTCGTGTGGTTACAAACATGGTGAAGTCAAGAGAATGGTCCAGGAAGACAAGAGAAGAGGTGATTACTCTTCACAGGAAGGGCAATGTCTATAAGAAGATTGCAAAGATGTTAAACATACCAAGAGAGACCATAGGAAGCATCATTCGCAAATTCAAGGCAAAGGGCACTGTTGAAACGCTACCTGGTCGTGGCAGAAAGAAGATGCTGACTTCGACTGCTGTGCGCTACCTGAAGCGTAGAGTGGAAAAAAGTCCCCGTGTGACTGCTGAGGAACTGAGAAAAGATTTGTCAGATGTGGGTACTGAAGTTTCAGCTCAGACAATATGGCGCACACTGCGTAATCAAGGCCTCCATGCCAGAACTCCCAGGCGCACCCCCTTGCTGTCTCCAAAGAATAAGAAGAGTCGACTGCAGTATGCCAAAAGTCATGTGGACAAACCACAGAAGTTTTGGGATAGTGTTCTGTGGACTGATGAAACAAAATTAGAACTGTTTGGGCCCATGGATCAATGCTATGTTTGGAGGAGGAAGAACAAGGCCTATGAAGAAAAGAACACCTTGCCTACTGTGAAGCATGGTGGGGGGTCAATCATGCTTTGGGGCTGTTTTGCTTCTGCAGGTACAGAGAAGCTTCAGCGTGTGCAAGGTACCATGAATTCTCTTTAGTACCAGGAGATATTGGATGACAATGTGATGCAGTCCGTCACAAACCCGAGGCTTGGGAGACGTTGGACCTTTCAACAGAACAATGATCCCAAGCATACCTCCAAGTCCACTAGAGCATGGTTGCAGATTAAGGCTGGAACATTTTGGAGTGACCATCGCAGTCACCTGACTTAAATCCGATTGAGAACCTCTGGTGGGACTTAAAGAAAGCAGTTGCAATGCGCAAGCCTAAGAATGTGACTGAACTGGAGGCTTTTGCCCATGACGAATGGGCGAAGATACCCGTAGATCGCTGCAAGACACTTGTGTCAAGCTATGCTTCATGTTTAAAAGCTGTTATAACTGTAAAAGGATGTTGTACTAAGTACTAAGATTGAATGTCACTTGGGGGTTGAATAAAACTGATAATGATGTGAGCACAGAAAAGACATTTGTGGTTATTTCATTATAAATGTTATGTTATGTTATATTTGTCTGACCTACACGTTCCTCTTTGATTTAATTGTAAGCAAGATGACTGAATGATCAAAATCAATGTCAAACTGGCCAAAACACTCAATTTCAGTGGGGGTTGAATAATTTTGAACACAACTGTAACTGGGAGAATTTTTCTGGTTTGGCCATTTTGAACTAGAATTTTCACTTCTCCTGCAAATTCTCCTGAGTTTCACCTTTCTTTGAATAGACCTGATAGTAAAATATGGAAATGCAATCAATGTGAAAAGAAAGAAAAAAGGACACCAATGTTACTGTAGGAAATCCATGGCCAAAATGTCAGTTTATGCCAAGTTAGAGGTGCTGCACTATATAACTTTTGGTAACATTCATCTCTGGCAAATACTGTCTAGCAGACACAAAAACGCATTACCATGGTGTACAAAATATGTTAATGTAGATGGGGGCCCGAGTGTGCACCCCCTCCCAACAGCTGCTGGCCCAGGAAGCTTGTGCCACTCACTGATCAGTCTTCTGGAGTTTATCACACACACACACACACACACTCTCTAGAGTGTCCCCTCAAAGAATGTTTTCGTACCTATGACTGTCACAGATGAATGTTTAGATTTCTCTTTAACAGACTCAATAAATGTAAGTTTTATTCAAGTGGCTGCAGTGAGGACAGAGGAGAAAAATTCTGCTTTTTCAGTTACATATTTAAACTCGAACTTGCAAATGGATATCTGAACTTGTTATCGACATTTTTTTTATTTGGACTATGTACACTTGTTCATATCGTTACTGTCCTCTGGCAAACACAACGTCACTCCTACATCTTGGTATCAACAAGAATTAGGTCACCTTACCAGAAAAAGGAGCTTTTAGGATTTTTTTTTTTTAATAAAAAATAAAATTAAAAGACTGTTAAAAGTTACAATGAAATTATCTACCAGTCAGGCCACATGCTTTAAACCTAACAAAACATACTGATGCCATAGAGGAGTGTAAAAAAACCCCAAAAAAACCACAATTGAATTCAAATGGAAAATGTGTACCTGGATGGCAAAAACTTCAGCAGCAATTCTTGGAAATCGATCCTTTCCTCTTTCTTGCATTTTGTGTTTCGGACACGGGCAGAGCGTCTTTTGGCTGTCTCGCCTGCATCCTCAGTAATTCGTTTTCTTTTTACTCCCTTCTTGGACTTGTCAATAGTCGATGCATCTGCTAAGGAGAAGCTTACATTACCCGAAATTACCTGAGGAAATTAATGCTTGATGACGTAAACCTGTTTTGTGTGTGTCAAGCATTGTAACACATCAAGTCATAAATAAAAACTTGTAGCCGACAGGCTCTAAGTAATTTAAATTCTGTATACAATAAATGTGTTGGGTTATAAAACTAACTTGTATCTCTCTATTGGTAAGCGTAGTAAGAATATATGTAGAAGTAAAACTATCACTACGTACGGCTATACTCGTGATAGAAGTAAAACCAAAAAGACATAAAATCGAGAATTTCCTTGTATGTGACGGAAAGTCTAAATTCTAATATTAGTTAAATATTAGCTTATCTCACTCTTTACATCATAGATGCCACCTCTTAGTGCACCTAACACGTTCTGGATTCAGTATCCACTACCTTTTTCTTTGTTTTCGATGACACAAACAAGTGAGCCTGGAAATCCAATGCTCTTACACTGCTACAATGCTTACACGAGACGTAACAGAAGAGCATCAGCAGCTTTTCGGACAACATTACTGGGCCAACTTTCCTACAAGATAAGACTTGAGAAACATCCCATGAGGACGAAATAGCAAGCTGTGGGTCCTTCTGAGGGAGGACAGACCACCCAATGGTGCCCAATAGGCACACCATTGAAACTGCTGTGATCTGCAGAAATATACAGGTTAAGTGGAGCACACGCTTTTTCCGTAGAATAACAACACTGAGAAAAATCCAAAACAATAAATTCAGCGTGCCACACAGATAGAATTCCCACAGAGTAGTTTACTGAATGACACCAGATAAAATAGCGACATGTCGGCCACCAAGGGCCTTAATCATGTATATAGATCATGCATAGAGTAAGTACTTAGAATACTTTAGTTGGCAAGTTATACAATACACCGAGACCCTTTCTCCAAATGCACACTGGAGGGCCAGCACGACCCTGCATTCTCTGGCCTAGCTCCAGCAAAACCTTTTTTGTTTTTCCCTTTTTACTGTATCCAGGTTCCTGGGCTCCAGTCTGGACTTTCCCTGGATTCCAAGGATCACCAGGGGTGGCTCGTCTCCACTTGGAAAGCCTCCATAAATAGGAGCTACTCCCATGTATCCTTGTTTCTGTATTGTGTTTCACTGTGCTTTCATTGACTCACAGAGCAAGCTCCTGGCGTGTGGACCTGTTCCCATTTGTGCTTTTAAAACCTTTTGGATAACCCGTGTACTGACCTCTGGCTGTGAACTTCTACCATTCTCAGGACTCTCCCTAATTTGCTACCCCTCCCCTGATTGGATTATCTGTTACCGAACCTCTTTGCTCTGGACTCTTCACAAACCTATGCCAGCCGCCTGCCACGATCTCTTTGCTTGACCACGATTTTGCAATTTATCAAATACCCTATTGTTTCTGCCTCCTTGTTTTTGTCTTCACCCTGTATATCCAGTACCCTGTATTTTGTATAGAATTTGCTTGGTCTTAGTTCCTGTGTCTTTTAGCTTTCCTAGTTGTTTCCCGCTTCATGGACTCCTTGCTATTTATCCTTTTGTATTTTCGCTTTAAACTTCAGTTCTGGTTTCTCTTTTGTCCCTGTTTAGTATTTCCATTTCTGCTAAACTCCGTCTCTTTCTATTTGTGCTGCCTTGTTTTATTCCTTCTAGTCTGTGCTCTTGCTTAACCCTTTCTAGTCTGTTCTTTGAACACTGATGATGACGACAATAACACTGCTAATGAGGAAAGACTAAACAGAAGCAGAGAGGAGTTAACCAGTCTCCTCTTATTCTGCTTTGTCCATTTGTTACCCTTGTGTTTCTCAATAAAAACTTCAGTTTATCCTGGAATCTGCCGGGCCGCATCCATCACCGCACACTAAACTCGCTTCCACTCGCATCCACATGCCGAGCGCCTATATACCAAGGCTTTAAACTTTTTTCAGAACCCCATATACGAAGTTGATAATAGCAAATCAACACGATTTCCATCTGGACCTCCTATATACAACACGCGTCAACTTTCAGTTCACCCGGTGGGGATTGCTGTCCTTATTCATTAAAAAGACTCTCAGGGTTATTCAGAGAGCGGTGAAAAGCAGGAGAATGGAAAATTCTAGGTCAAAATAGCCGATTTGGAAAGTGAGATGAATGGGAGAATTTTTCTGGTTTGACTATTTTGACCCAGAATTTTCCATTCTCCAGTCATTCTCCTGGTTTTCACCTCTCTCTGAATAACCCTAAAAAATAAAATATATATTACACACACACACACACACCCCTTCTGAACAGTGTTTTCATTACAATAAATATTAAACATTATACGATTTTTAATATGGTATCTATTGTTGCTGCTGAACCTTGTTCAGGGTCTTGTTTTTGGTTTTCAGATTTGGAATAAACATGGCGTAGAGCAAAAAGGTGAAACACACAGGTTCTGGTGCATAAATGAGCAAAATGTTACGTCCAACTGGATGCAAGGGAAAACAAAATAGCTATAAAGACCACGCAATAAGACCCGTAAGAACAAGCTTGCCCCCTGAGCACCATCCATGTTGGAGGCCACAGCCACAAAGTGTGGAATGCAGAGCGACGCAGGGACCTGCAATATCAGAGGATTATCATATCACAATTTTAGACAAATGGCTTGAAATAAAATGGAAAATAATATAAAAAGTAACAGGAACAAAGAGCTAAAGCAAAATTTGTCATTTCCTGTGAATCAGCAGCCATCAAAGAGGAAGTGGTCAGTGAACACCAACCTTATACAGGTACTAGGAGAACGGAGGGTTAACTCCTGTAATGTAAAGGGGGGTTTCTACTTGGAATTCAGAAACATTTCTATTTTTGCAGGTTTTCTACCTTGTCAAGAAGTTGTGGATCTCAGGAATGAAAGATATATTATCCACGGGTATCATGTTAGAATATATTTTTTTATAAATACTGTTTGGCCTACAAGCAACATTTATAACCTATCGCACTGCAAAACCAACAAGGACAATAGCACATCATGCCAGCACAAAAGGCCCTTGCTTAAAGAGGAACTGCAAGTACTATTTTCTAATCGTTACTTGCCCAAAATCCCTTTAGAATTTTTTAATTTTTTTTTTAATTTAAAAAAGAGCCATGTAAGAACATATGCATTTTACCTTTCAGCTGTCATCTGGTTTCCCCTTATTGACTGCACTGTCACTGGCAAAGAGATCTAAGTTAACGAAGGACCAGTACACATGGACACCATCTGACATGCAGGGTGAAGTTTTCTGCTTTACCCTTAACCCTGCAATAAAGTAACTGCGATGCACGGGGCTTGAGAACATTGCAACAGGGGACTGGAACGAAGCCAGTGTGTCGGCATGTACTAGTCAGGAGAGGTTTAGAGTGATATTTATTTATTTATTTACAAAGTATTTTACCGGGAAGGATACATGGAGATTTCTCTCGTTTTCAAGTATGTCCTGGGATATCGCTATATATGAATTATTATTAGAATATCTTAATGAGATATTAGATAAAACTGGTTTTGATTCACAAGAAGCTCACTTTAACGTATGTAAATCATCATGGCTTTGCAGTTTGATAGCAACCGTTGAACATGCATTTGGCTTGTCCTTTTCAATGCTGAAGAGACATTGGGCTCTATTACATTCCTTGCGCAAACGTTAACGCGTGCTCAAAAACGCATTAACGCGAGGGGCAAAACCCTTTGCACAGAACATCGTATTACAATGTCCACGCAAAAAACGCACGTTGACGTCTACCGCGGGTGGACCTGCGCGAGCGTAATGTACTTTGCGTGTCCTATACTTAAGATTGTGAGCGCAAATGCATTTGTGCGCTGGTACGCGGATGGTATTACAATCTATGCGCAAAATTTAACGCACAGCGTTTGAGCGCATAATTTTAACGTCTTTGAAAAGCTGGCGGTAACAGCAAATCTGAACAACCTGGCCGAAACCAAATACACCAGCCCAAAAAAAAATTATAAAATACAGCAAAGAATAGTTACACATTCTACACATACCCAAACAATAAAATTGAGAAGTTGTGCGGGTTTTATTATTGCTGCAGCATATATGCTCAGATTGATTTTGACAGGCGGAAAAACTTAACAGGGGAGACAATTGTGGTACTTAATTATGATTGGCTGAAACGAGTGAAAAAACAGTCCGCACACCGATTTCTGCGTGCAACTTTAATGCGCGTCTTTTTTACGTGCGTTATTTTTTGACAGATGAAAAAATGTGCGCAGATTGTAATACCAGCGTTAATTTACGCGTGTTAACGTTTAACGCTTTGCGCACAAATTAACGCGCTGCGCAAGCTTTTTTGTGCAAGGTATGTAATAGAGCCCATTGTCTATTGTGCTTATTGCTACATTATCCTACCAATTACAAGAAATAGATGCTAATGAATTTTCTATTAGGAAATAAAGTATAGCAAAAGAAATGGTCTCTGTCTACTTACAAACTCCTATATTTTAATTATACACTGTAATATTTCATTATTGCCTGGGAAACTCAGATTATTTTTCACGAATGAGGTTTGTATAAAAATCAAAAACATGTTATCCATAGGGAAATCAAAATTTGTTTAAACGGTTTAACTTGTGGTTTGTACTTATATCACTCCAGTACCAGAAGCTATTTTTCTCTGTCATGAACATTTAACACTCTCCAGACTATGATTACTTTTATCTAGAAGCCAGATTCAATGGTTTCTTCCACCAATCCTCTAGACTTGATGCCTTTTCAGCAGTGAATGGCTGAAACTGTTTGTATTCTAGCAAAATATCCTTGTGTCACCACCCCCCACCACCACCACAAGACTAGCCTTTAAACTTAGATATCCACTTACCGAGAATTACTGAGGATTCAATGATGCTAGGAGAGGACACACTGGGTGTAATAGGGGGGAACATGGGGGGTGGGTCTGCCATTGAAACTACAGGAGTTGTGGGAGCAGAGATTGTTTGAGCATCAGATGTGACAATAGTAGGGGAGGAACCTTGGACCACTTGAAGGAGTTCTGTTGGGTCTTTGTACTCTTTTAGGTCAATCCTCTTTCCCAAACTGGGTCGAGGAGGCTCACATGTTGTAAGATGTATGTACATAGTCAGTAGACTTTCACCAAGGCATTTCCACCTTAAAAAATAAACAGGAGTGAAAACAATGAATGACTCACATTGACAACAATCTTCAGCAAATCTAAATTTAAAATCAGACTGTATCCAACACTTACGTTAAACATTGAAGAGGCTGTACCAGTTTTAGATCAGGTTCTTCTTTGCGGACATTGAGAGCCTGCCTCTTTCTACGTAGATCTAATACTTCTTCCACAATATTGGTGGTTTCATCGTCACTGACATCAACTTCATGAATGGACATGTCACTGTAGGAGAGAAATAAAAAGCAAAGATTGATCAATTGTCATTATATGCGCCTGGAAATGCAGTTCATTGCAATCCATATTTTATTTTAATTGATAAATTTATATTCCCAAAAAAAAAAAAAAAACACATAAAAAAAATCAAACAAAGAAATAAAGTGAAACAAAATTGTTCCTGTATATATTAATACATTTCATGGTTGCTCTCACCATTTTAGAAACATACGAAAAGAGTCCTTCCTAAGGCTTGGCTGTTCCTCAAAGATCCTCTCTTTCAAAACCAATCCTTTACTATAGCGACAGTCTTTCTCTAAAGCTTTGCAAATATAGTACAAACAGTCTGCAAGAAAAGATACACATAAAGGACCTTTTTTTATTATTTACACACATTTTAATGTATTTTATTAGTTTAAACACCTATTAGAAGAATAGCAGAGTTCCGTTTTTGTGTGAATCCACGAAGCACACAAATTTCTGTGCTTTTGGAATAATCCCTGTAATGGCAGTCTGTATATAAATTACAATAATTATTGTACAGTTTTTCTTCCAGTGATATCTTAAAATTATACATTAAAGCTATTTTCAGTGACTGAGGAAAGTAGTAGGATATAAAAAGAAAGAAAAATGTGTAAGCCCCTTGCTTTGTAATGTTGTAAATAAAGAATAAAACAGTTTTCAACATGGCTATGAAAAACAAATGTCATATAGTTTTATAAAACCTGTATCAAACAATAGAAATCATAATTAACCCTTTCACTGCTGAGGACGTGTGGGAAATGTCCTCATTGACTCCTAAGGAAAGATGGAGTGGAGATAGGGGGATACTTTGAACCCCGATATCTCCCGACTGTTGGCACCTAGCAGGGTCATGTTTGGTATCATTAGAAATGCCAGAGCATGGCCTTTCCAATGATACCAAACATGACCATGTTTAAAGTAAAGAAAAAAAATAATAAAAGTAATAATAAAAAAAGAGAAAAATTTGTTTTTTCCTGCAGTAAAAATCATGAACATCGTTCCATCTGATTTTTTAAAAATGTTCATGCATTAGGAGAATTTAATCTGTGCACCGGATAAAAGGAGGCTTATCAGAAGCTCAAGATGTCCTTGACATCAAGGACCTGGATGGAGTCAGCTTGTCATGAACCTAACCCCCCCCCCCCACACTAAATCCCATACTCACCTCTCATTACGTGGTGAAAAGGGCAGGCAATCTGCTGCTTCTTCTCGCCGGGAGCAGTGTGAGACGTATACATATTCCCTCCGTGATCACTCCACGGCTTTGCGCTATCTTGCGAATGAGAGCTCTGGCAGAGCTCATGGCTGGGACATGCAAAGCTCCATTAGAATCCTATGGACTTCACGAGCCGATACTCTCAGCAGCGTGAAGCGCCGCTTCAGGTATATGGCAGCTTTGCGCTGCCTTCTGGGGCGAGGCGCCAGGAAAAATCCTACCCCAGAAAAGGATGGTAAAATGCTTACAGTCTCCGTTTTACCATCAACTACAGAATAGGGCCCCAAGTCTTTGACCAAAATTATTAGTTGACGGAATAAACAATGGCAACTTGGTGAAACAACACTTTTGAACAAACCACTAAAAAAAAGCACTAGCTCACAATTAGATGGAAATGTGCCAACAATAGCACAGGGCATTTCTCCATTAAAAGTATAACACAAGGTTTTATAAATTGTAATAATTAATTAAGGTATAATCTCACTACAACTGAATAAAAAGTTACGGTCTCCATTTTACCATTACAGACTGCGTAGCAAATCTATTTCCAAGCCTAGCATGTGGTGTTTAACATAGGCTATAACCCCCAAACAGTTCAATGCAATGTAATTTTTCCAAACCATTGTTTATTATAAAAAAAGGAGTGCTAAATTAAAAAAAAAAAAAAAATCAGATACCTACTAGCATAATCACAAAGTGTATACAGTACAGTGATAAGGTTATCTAGGCAAGGCCAGTGGTCAGGGTTACACTGAAGCCCCTCTTCAAATGCATGCCGAGCCAGTGGAATGCGCACAATTCGCAAAGCAAGACGTCCAATCTTGTACCACAAGTTAACATCTGTGGAATCCAGCATGACAGCCTTCAGGGGAAAAAAAGAAAGAAAAGCAATGTAACTACATGACCCTCCACTGTGACATGTTAAAAGAGCTAAACTGGCCATCGCTGGAATCTAGACGCACCCTTCACCTTTCCAACCTGGTGTTTAAGAGCTTTTCTGGGAAGCTACCACCCTACCTGAATAGGCTGCTTCCCCTAGCAGCTCCCTCATCCTATAACCTCCTATCCAGGACCGGCACCTTACTTACAATACCACAATACAAAAAGAAAGTGGCTCGATCCTCATTTTCCTACAGAGCACCACAGTTATGGAATAACCTCCCAGACGCCATCAAATCTTCCCCCAGTCTTAAGTCACTCAAGAGTTATTACAATATCTTGACAGACTGCATCTGTAAACACATGTAACATAATGACTAGATTTCCTACATATTTTGTGTTAATAGTATATTTGTGTTTTGTTTTTAATATCTTGCGTTGCATTTATTACAGTAGGTACAGAAATACAAAGTAACAATTCAATGTTCTTGAACCCAGGACATACATTGGAATTTCTCTCGTTTTCAAGTATGAAATAGAAGAAAAAATATGGTCATCTGCGCTTATACCCATTACACCGTGTGAAACAAAAACAAAATTAGAGGCTTTGGTTTCTATTAATGGCCATTAATGTATCCAATGACCAAGCAATAAATATCTTACAAAGTGCATCTATTTATGTAGTTCTGTCTTAATTACTATACTTTAAGCACAAGTGAATTATATATTCTGAAACAAAGTAGTAAATAATCCCTGTTTCATTCTGACAATTCTTTTCCATTAGAAAGTGGACAGTGCATGCCGTATACATGAAAGGGACACCATGACCACAGATGAGCAAGTGTTTAACCTCCTTACTGCATTGCTACAGAAAGCTGCAAAAATCAGTCCGAACTGATGAGGAGAGGGCTGGGGTGGGAGAGGATGAGAGTATTTAAAAAAAAAAAATAGTCTAAAAATGTAAAAGCTGGGGCTTGCAAAACGAAGGGGAGGATTAAGAATTGTTAGTATTTAACCCCTCTATTTTTTGCTGAACAGTCTACATAAAGCATCATTAGACCAGAACGCTCGCAAATTTTTAGATGATTATATGTATAAATACGGAAGCCCAGAAAGGCCATGCAATTTAAAAAAAAAATTCTTCAGTGTATGAAAAAAAAAAAAGTTATTGAAACAAACCAAAGGAATAAATTAAAAATGCATGGCCTTTCTGGGCTTCCGTAGTATAAACAATAAATTGTGCCTTTTGTTCTTTAGAGTCCCACAGAGATCAGTTGCTTAAAGTGCACGGGCCGTCTGTTAGAGATTTCTGATGTAAACCTTTTTATTTTACAATTTCCAATGGAATTTTGTAGCTTCTAATCTGCCTGCTCTTCTCATGGAGGTGGCCAAGTTTTTTTTGCTTCTCCACTTTTGTGGCAGGGATTACATTTCTAAACCGTGTGATTGCAGGGGTGGCTTGGGGGAGGGTGTTCAAACAGGAAGGATACTTCTAATAATTGCTCTGAAAGGTTGAAAAGGTTCCCCTCCATCCCATTTCTGAGCTGCAGTGCAATCATATACACACACACAAAGTTTATTATTGCAGAGGCCATTTACACATCACAGCAATTCAGAGAACTGCATCACAGACCCATGTGCTACATTCCCCAACGCAGCACAGAACTCTGGGTGAGACATGCAAATGACATTGGCAATTTCTAATTTTTTGCATCCTAAGTCTGTTTTAACACAGAACAGTCTAATCAATGCCATGCCAAATAGCATTTTTTTTTTAGCCAAGATTAGATTTATGCAACAGGTCAAAGCCACTCCTGAGAAAAAAAAAACACAACAGTGATCCCACCTGGGACCACTCGCTGGTGCCAAACCCACCCTCCCTAAGGGCCTAACCCTCCTAAATACAAGGAACCAAAAACAACCATGTAGTAATCCAATACAAAATTTACATGGCTTGCTAATAGAGGGGATGTGGGTCCCCAATAATACACAATTTATTAAGGGTGTAAAATAATCAAACCCATAAATACATATGCTAAAAAATAAAAAACATAGATTGGAGTATATTGTATATGGAGAGAATATAACACAGCGTGTAACGATAGGTGGAGACTCTTAGAAACCAATGTAATGGTGCTGAAATTCATACAAAGCAGAAATAGTTTTAAAAAGCTGCTCATGTGGCTATATCAAAAGCCAACAGTATTAGCAATCCCCCTACTGCAAGGTCATTAAAACTGCATATGTGTCAGATGAACTTGGCATACAAACGCCATCCAGAATTTACACTATATGACCATATATAGGAGAGGGAACCATAAGAAAAAAAATCTCAACACCAATTGATGGTACCACACCAAACATACACCAAAGTATCAAATTAACCACACCATCTTGTGCATAGACTCATTATTCCCAAAGGAACCACAAAAAACACCCAAAAGACCGGGGGATATGAAGGCAACCCAAACAGTTAAAAACATATAAACATCAGGACACACTCAATGCGTTTCGCCTGCGTGGCAGGCTTTTTCAAGAGTCACTTCACATACAATATACTCCAACCTATGTTCTTTTAGCATGTGTATTTATGGGTTTATTTACACCCTCAATAAATTGTTATCTATTAGCAATCCATGCAAATTTTGTATTGGATTACTATATGGTTGTTTTTGGTTTCAAAGCCACTCCTGTACAGCTGTTTCAGGCTAATTACAGCTTCCACAGCAAGAAAAACCTCTTATTATTTGCTGTGTGGAGGCTTTTAATCTCATTTTTGTCCTCCAAACATTAAATGAGTTTTGATTTGCCCTGGGGGTAAAGCATCAAACTGCAGCTGGTCACAGTCTATCTCATGCTGAAGAGGGTACAATAAGCCTGAAACAGCTATACAGGGGTGGTTGTGACCTGTTGCATAAACCTGATCTTTGCTAAAATAAAAAAAAGCCATCTAGTATGGCATTGACTAGAGAGTCCTGTGTTAAAACAGACTCAGGATACAAAAAAAAAAAAAAACAACAATTGCAGAAGTCATTTGCAAATTTTTTGACACACACACACACACACACACACACTTTAGTTCCGACAGAGAGTGCTCTCCTGCTGTGAGAGCCACAAAGCCGGTCCCCAGGCAAACACATTTCCCTATGGTATGCTGCAGATCTGAGAACAATCAGGGAGGTTTCTTTTAAAAATAAAAGGAGAAAAAAAAAAACCTGCTTGTAAACTACCCATCTGTCAGCAGTTTGGCTAACACAATGTATAGGCAGATTTGGGAGATATTTCCTTTTTTTTGTATTCAAAATTTTTATTAGCATAGCATGTAGCATATACAGATAGAGACATGACACATCAATACACCAGCCATCAGGACAGGTAGCAATACATTATAGCTACACAGACATAGAACACCTCGTAGTCAAAGCACCGAGGTGATACGAAACTAATGCATAACAGGTGGTCCCACATTCTCAAATATAGAATGCGAGCATAAGACTGAGTCCCAATCCATGAGCCGTCAGCCAGTGCGGTGGAGCAGAAGATAGATGTAGTGCACATGAACAGCGTAATACACGGCAGCACCAGCTGGGCTGACAAGGTGGGTAGTGGAAATGAGCAAAGGAGAAGAAAGGGACAGAAAAGGGACAGAGGAAGCTGAAAGAGGGAGAGTAGAGAAAAGGAAAGAAAAAAAAACAACACAAAAACACTGACCAGGAGATTGGGGGGGGGGGCGCACCATGTAGGGTTGGGAGATATTTCAAATGAGCGAAAATAGTTTTGGGCACAATTGGTGCACGTCTATCTCTTCCTTTTCTGTGGGCTTCCTGATCGCATTTTGGTTTCTTGGGAATATTAAAAATTGGGTTACTACTGCATGTTAAAAATCCATTTATTTGCAGATTTCCAGTCACAGCTATGCCTGTCACCTTGGTTTCATCACATTACTGATATCAGATTAATAAAAAGAAAAAAAAAAAAAAAAAGACTCCATACCTCCAAATAGTATTCCATAGCAGTTTCCAGATCATCTCGCTGAGATGCTAGCTGAGCTAAATTCTTGTAAGTGGAATATTTTAGCATAAGGCCAGGATGCTTCAAGCCCTCCCGTTCATCATTGGATGGAATAGCCTGGAAGAAGAAATCAACAAGACAAAGGGTAAAATAATTGGCAACCATGGGTTATTTTCATGCATAATCATTTTATAAAGTTTAATTAAATGCTTAAAAATAAATGCAGTTTAAAAGAATCAAATCCAGATCTCTGAAAAGAAAAAAAAATAATCTGATGGGCACAAGCCTAAGGTAAGATCCACAATAGGTTCCACTGGCATCTCCAGAAATATACAGTGGCAAGAAAATGTATGTGAACCCTTTGGGATTACGTGGAGTTTTGCATGAATTGGTCATAAAATGTGCTCTGATCTTCATCCAAGTCACAACAATTTGAAAAAAAAGTCTGCTTAAAATAATACAACACAAACATTATATGTTTTCATGTGTTTATTGAACATAACATGTAAACATTCACAGTGCAGGGTGGGGAAAGTATGTGAACCCCTAGCCTAATGACTTCTCCAAGAGCTAATTGGAGCCAGGAGTGAGCCAACCTTGAGTCCAATCCGTGTGATATTATTGGATGTGTTGCTGAAAGCTGTCCTGCCCTTTAAAAACACACACCAGTTTTGGGTTTACTGGTTTCAAGAAGCACTGCCTGATGTGAACCATGCCTCGCAGAAAAGAGCTCTCAGAAGACCTACGATCAAGAATTGTTGACTTGCATGAAGCTGGAAAGGGTTACAAAAGTATCTCCAAAAGCCTGGATGTTCATGTGTCCACGGTAAGACAGACGGTCTACAAATGGAGAAAGTTCAGCACTGTTGCTACTCTCCCTAGGCGTGGTCGTCCTGTAAAGATGACTGCAAGAGCACAGCGCAGAATGCTTAATGAGGTAAAGAAGAATCCTAGAGTGTCAGCTAAAGACTTACAATAATCTCTGGCACATGCTGACATTTTTGTTGACACATCTACAACAAGGAAAACATTAAACAAGAATGGAGTACATGGGAGGACACCACGGAGGAAGCCATTGCTGTCCAAAAAGAATATTGCAGCACGTTTGAAGTTTGCAAAAGAGCACCTGGATGTTCCACAGCACTACTGGCAAAATATTCTGTGGACAGATGAAACCAAAATTGAGTGGTTAGGAAAAAACACACAACACTATGCGTGGAGAAAAAAAAAGGCACAGCACACCAACATCAAAACCTCATCCCCACTGTAAAACATGGTAGAGGGAGCATCATGGTTTGGGGCTGCTTTGCTGCCTCAGGGCCTGGATGGATTGTTGTCATTAATGGAAAAATGAATTAGAGTTTATCAAGACATTTTGCAGGAAAACGTAAGACCATCTGTCCGCCAACTGAAGCTCTGCAGAGGATGGGTGATGCAACAGGACAACGACCCAAAGCATACAAGTAATTCAACAAAAGAATGGCTTCAACAAAACAAAATACGCCTTCTGGAGTGGCCCAGTCAGAGTCCTGACCTCGACCCGATTGAAATGCCTGACCTTAAGAGAACGATTCACACCAGACATCCCAAGAATATTGCTACACTGAAACAGTTTTGTGAAGAGGAGTGGTCCAAAATTACTCCAGATCGTTGTGCAGGTCTGATCTGCAACTACAGGAAACGTTTGGTTGAGGTTATTGCTGCCAAAACGAGGGTCAACCAGTTATTAAGTCCAAAGGTTCACATACTTTTTCCACCCTGCACTGTGAATGTTTACATGTTCTGTTCAACAAAAACATGAAAACATATGTTTGTGTTGTATTATTTTAAGCAGACTGTGTTTTTCAAATTGTTGTGACTTACATGAAGATCAGAGCACATTTTATGACCAATTCATGCAAAACTCCACGTAATCCCAAAGGGTTCACATACTTGTAATGGAAGAGCTGGCCACGAATATATAAGGCCAGGTGCACACGAGCGCACTCAGAGTGGAAGGAACATCCGTGAGAGTTGACGTTCCTTCCACTCGACGCCCGTTTGCTTCCCCCCCCCCCTCAGCGCTGCAAAGCGCGATCCGCCTATGGAGGATCAAGCTTTGCAGCCCCATCGACACGCATCCTAGCGCATCGACGGGGAGGATCTCTAGGCGGACGCATGCTATGTGCGCACAAGCATGTGACCGGCCCCGTCGCAGCCTCACATGACTGCGACAGGCACCGGTAAGTGCATGCGCACGGGTGCACTAACTGCGCTCGTGTGCACACGACCTAAGCAGATTTATTTAGTCAAAGGAGGATACAATGTTTCAGCTCTACTATGGAGAGAAAAGGCAGGGAACACCTTAAATAATAAAAACATGCTATCTTGCTGCAACCCAACAATGGTGTTCATGAGGAAATCTCACTTTTTTTCTATCCTGTAAAGTCAAGGCATTAGCCGAATTATTATTATTATTTTTTCCCCCCACAATTTTTGCAGTATACAAGAAAAAAATTGCGTACAGTATTATAACGAAGATATCTGCAGGGGACCAGAAATAAGGTCTAAACTGGTTAGGCAGAGAGAACTATGTGGACAACCGAAAAATCAAATTGCACCAAAGCAACATCATAGTAAATATTACCCAAAAGTGCGTAAACCACTGCCTGACGGATCAAGAGAAAGAAAGATACAGTAGAGCAAATATGTAATAAATAACAGACAAAACAAACAAACAACAGGGGGGAGGGGGGGCTGTGGGGGTCAGTTATCTCAGACGCCCAGCAAGTCAACGCGTACAATAGTATCTCCCGAGAGTTTTTATGTAGCAGCAGCCCCGGTGGTTGTCACAGGAGACCCACCTTGCAGCACCTTCCCCCCAACCCAGTAGACGTAGAGGGTATGTCATAATCAGGAAACACGGATTTCATGAAAAAACTAGCTCCTTCCTTGTGAGTTTATTGCCACACTGTAGAGCCCAAATCACTGATCTCTGAAAAGTCAGATAGCAACCAAGTTGTGACTGCTATTTTGGCATCAATTCCATCTAATGAATGAATGAATGGTATTCCTGTGGGGTATGGGGCACATTGAATGTCTGAGCACCATGCAGTTGCTGTGTAACGAATCTTCAAATTATTACATATAGTTTAGAGAAGTCAGTCTACTACCACATTCTACATTAGTCACAATTAGTGGAGGATAAAACGTATAGGAAGAACAAGGGATGGAAAAAACAAAAACACAAACACGCAACACTAAAACCCTATATAACTAATTATACTCACTTCCTGCAAGAGTCGGGTGTCAAGCAGCTGGTGATATGCCTGGGAGGATTCATCGTTGCGATCGAGCTTCTGAAGGTCCAAGGCCTTATGATAAAGTGCAAATGCCTCAGCTTCCTAGAAAGGTAAAGACAAAAGAAGTAAAAGACATTATTCTCAAGAGCGGTGCAGGAGATAAACAAGATGGAACACAAATTGACATGTCACCTGGGCCTCCTTTGTCTGTGTTTTGATGCTTCTGAAGGTTTCCTCATGCTCTCCCAAAGAGGAGGTGGCATTTAATGCTGCAATGCGTATCTGACGGCGAAAAAAACCCCCACAATTTAACATTTTATCAAATTTAACGTGTTAGGTATAAACTATGCCTGGATGATAGCATGTTTTTCTTACCATGATAGGTTTTATTCCAGATGTTCAGATCTCATACTTGCAAGCATGTACAAACTACAACAAAGAAGGTAAATATAATTTAATATCAGAACTACTAAAAAGAAAAAAAAAAATTGTACAACACTCTAGGTCTAGGGCATCTCCAAAGCATCCATCAGTTGATAAATTACATCTTATTATATCCTATATTTCACCACTGCTCAAAAAGTATAAATTTTGGAAGAGCACCTGTCATACCTACCAAATTAGTAAATCCGAGGTCCACTCAAGTAATTTTTAATATATTATGTACTAGGTGCGCAAGCTGCCGAGGTTTACCTGTGCAGGCCTATAGGTGGCACGAAATGGCAGCGCCCATCAGGTGAGTATGACAGGTGCGCTTTAATGCATCTCTGTAAGACAAGTATAGTTTACAATTATTTCCAAATCACCAACAAAAGCTGTAGCGCTGTGCAAGGGGTAGGAAAAAACAAACCAGATTAACAAGTTAGGCTAGGGTCAAACAAACGCATTTTTCGCATCGACCGTCAAAAAGTGCGTCCAAACGCAGACGTATTTTTTTTTTTTTTGTTTTTTTTTTTACGGTGGACGCGAGAGCGGTCAAACGATGTGCATTTTCGTGCGTTTTTTTTTTTACAGATCGTCAATAAAACGCTTTTTGCATCTGGACGTTATGTAGGCTGGACATTAGCAGCGTTTGACGTCTCCTAATCACGCACACATGCCACTATGCCAACGCAGCGCACTCTGTACATCAGTACTAGCGGTTCTACGTTCTCGAAAAAAATGCGTTCGTTTGCCGCTTGCGTTGCGTGGCCCAACTTTGCGGCCGACCTTCGTATATTGCCCGTCATTTGCTGCTACTACGGCCGTGATTAAGTGCGCCTAAACGCACGTTAAAAATGCGTTAGTCTGACCCCAGCCTTAGACACAAGGAGAATGAAGGGAAAAAGGACCCTTGTCAACAGCGACAATCTAAGGCTGGGGTCAGACCAGCGCACTTTTAACGTGCGTTCTGGCGCACATAATTACGGCCGCACTAGCAGCAAATGACGGGCAATGACGGCCAATATACGAAGTACGGTCGCACGAAAGTCCGGCCGCGCAACGCAAGTGGAAAACGAACGCATTTTTTCGAGAACGCTGAACTGCTAGTACTGACGTACTGAGTGCGCAGCTGCGGCATAGCGGCGTGTTTGCGTGATTAGGAGATGTCAGACTCTGCTAATGTCCAGCCTACATAACGTCCAGACGCAAAAAGAGTTTTATTGACGATCCGAACAAATCACGCACGAAAAATGCGCATCGTATGACCGTTTTCGCTCACTCCGTGAAAAAATACGTCAATTCGTTCGGACGCACTTTTTTACGTTCGCGTGTAAAAATGCTTTCGTTTGACCCTAGCCTAAGATCTTCTGTAACATTCCATCTAAAGACTCAAGGCAGTAGTTACTGGATGGCAACTTTTTGGGTTAAAAAAACACTGGCTGTCATTCACTAGAGGAGTTGTTCAAAAAGAGCCGAATTGCACCGAACTGTGAATTTCCCGGTATATTGCAATTTCGTGGCCATTCGGCTATTCAAAAGCTGGCAATTCACCAAATATTGGCGAATTGCCAGTGAAAATACGGAACAATTTGGCGGCAGTGAAAGTCCCCACATAATTAGAGACGTATTGGTCAATCTATCCAAAGAACACCAAACAGCAGAGAAAAGTTGGCAAATCCCATAAATTTTGTGCACTTTGGGGACATCACCACAGGGTCGCCGAAGTGCACTGAATGAAAGAGCACTGAAATGATGGTGCTCTTTGAATAACACCTTAAACTGAGAATTCAAATGGGAATCTTGATCAACACAAAACACAAGCAGGGTTATGCAGAGCGTGGTGAAAACCAGGAGAATGACTGGAGAAGTGAAAACTCTAGGTCAAAATAGCCAAACCAGAAAAATTCTCCCATTTATCTCACTTTCCAAATCAGCTATTTGGTCTAGATTATTCTCTTCTCCTGCCATTCTCCTAGTTTTCACCGCTCTCTGAATAACCCGGATAGAAAACATTCTACAACTCTGGGCCCTATCCTGGCTCAGCAGCTAAGACACTAGATATTAACCCTTAACAGCTCTTTTTAATACGCAAAGCCACTTAACAAAAAGGCTCTCAAGATATATTTTTAAATACCTGCTCAAGAATTGAATATTGAGCGACCAGAGTCGCCAGTTCACAAAATAGCGTTTCCTGTATAAAGTAGAGAAAGCGTTAATGTACAGTAAAGAGCTGCAACAGCCGGGCAACAACCAGGGTTGAGAGGTGCGATTATGGCGTATGAGTGGTGTTGTTACACTTAATGGTTTTCTTGTTAATCATATCAGCTAGCTTGGAATAGGGCCCATTGAAAGTATTGTAATGTTTACAAATTCCCACAATTGTCAGTTCAGTGAACACACAATTATCGTACCTTGATCAGCCAGGTTTCCCAGGACACATATAAATGTATTCATCCTGATGGGCAGTGCATGAAAACTGTAACACCACAGCTTGTAAATTCCATCCAGCAGCATATGTAATTCACATGTTACAGGGCAGCACTTTTCCCTACTCTCTGCTCTGCATGAAATAGTAATACAGTAGGTGTCCAGAAAAACATGGCCGATCTGGCAACCCTAACTCCAATATGTGTTTTAACAAAAAATGTCTGCTTTTGTCTCAGCTCTCCCTTACTTTCACAAGATCACACACTGGGTTAAAGTTATGTGTAAGATGACGTTTCTAGAAACCCGCGTCCATAGTATATAGGAGATTCACAGTACATTACTCCATATCCCATAGAGATGCAAAACATACATTTAATTTTAAATGATGCCCAGAAAAGCCCAAATCCCTTTGCAATCATCATCATCATGCACTGCACTAGAGGATATCACAGACATGCCATACTCCTCACAGCAGCTGCTCATACAAGAACAATGCATTAGGCTGGCATGATGGCCTAGGTAGGAGAATGCATGTGAGTGCCCTTCAGCATGTCTGCTCCCCTAAGAATGCAGACTAGACGTCCTGCTCCGCCACAAAGCGTGTCACCGCACTGCCCGCCCTGTGGCTCTGGCTTCAACTAACGATCAGCTAAACGTAGAGAATCAAAAAAGCACAAATTACCGAATAGACTCGGTAGAACTCACGTACGGTCGCCACGGCAACCGTCTCCTGCGACCATCCGTAGAGGACCAGCAACACCCGCGAGTAAGGAAGCGCGCGATAGGCTACTTCCCATACAGGGTATGCACCAATTCCATAGACGTTCATTCGTTAGTTGGCCAATGGAAAGCTCGTTTGAAACCATCTTTGTACACCCGGAACCAACTCTACAACAACAATTAGTACTCAGAGTAACATGTATCCATTCATAGGCTGCTGCAAAGTGACAAGGGAATGCTAGGGTTTCTTCTGCCTGCAAAGCATATTTATTTATTTATAAAGGATTTTACCAGGAAGGATACATTGAGATTTCTCTCGTTTTCAAGTATGTCCTGGGTTCAAGAGCATTGAAATCCAACAAGATTGCAAGAAAACACTATAATACATATTTATTTTCTGTGTTAATCTGTATATTTGTGTTTTTGTTTTTATATCCTGCATTTTATTACTTTGTATTTCTGTAACTGTAAAATTTCAATGTTCTTGAACCCAGCAAATACTTGAAAACGAGAGAAATCTCAATGTATCCTTCCTGGTAAAATCCTTTATAAATAAATAAATTGGCAGACTCTTTCAGTGAATGTGCTTGATAATGGTTAAATCGAGCAGAAGGTTTTAAATATATATAGATATATGGAGTTATTCACAAAAGCAGCGGTGTTCCAGCACCAACAGCGTTATTTCACAGCTGTACAGTACAGCTTCTGTTGCTTTTCGGAGTTTTGTTTTGTTAAAACATGCATTTGCCTGCATTTGCCAGTGCTACGACACTGCTGGTATCGCAACAACCGGGGGGCAGCCGGTGCGGGAGCCCCGGCCGCGGGGGGGGGGTGCCGGCCACCGGTGCCCCCCCCCCGGTTGTTACACCCGGAGACCTGGGGGGCAGGGCTCGAGTCCTGCGGGAACGCAGGTTCCCGCTGTGGACTGAGCCCGACAAAGTGAGCACCGGGGGGGGGGGCAATTGCCGGCAGCCACATTGCTTTCCTACGAGCGGCCGCCAGCATAAAGCTCTGTCCCTTAGCTGGGGATCTATCCACCAGCCAGCCGCAATCTCCCGAGATCTGGCTGGTGGATAGATACCGAGCCGCGCAGCATAGCTTATGCCGGCGACCGCTCGAGGAGGAAAAGCACGCGGCTGCCGGCAATGACAAGGAGAGGTGACATGGGGGCAAATATATCCATGGGTGAGAGCTGGGGGCAAATATATCCATGGGTGAGAGCTGGGGGAAAATATATCCATGGGTGAGAGCTGGGGGAAAATATATCCATGGGTGAGAGCTGGGGGCAAATATATCCATGTGTGAGAGCTGGGGGGCAAATACATCCATGTGTGAGAGCTGGGGGCAAATACATCCATGGATGAGAGCTGGGGAAATATATATCCATGTGAGCTGGGGGGCAATACTTCCATGTGAGAGCTGGGGGGGTAATATTTCCATGTGTGAGCTGGAGGGGGTACCCTGGGCCCATGGTATGGTAAAGGTTTGCAGGGCTGTGCAGATAGGGTGCCACGTGTGTTGTGTATTGATTATGCTTATACTTCCTGTTTCCTGTTCTGACCTCTGACCTGGAGGCAGTTCTATGATCCAACATGATTCCTCACACAAGCAGCTTTCAGTGTCTTCATTTCTATACATGAAACATGGTGTCAGAAGTAACTAAAATCAGGACTGAGCCTCTTGTCTGGAGCACAGCAGCTTTGGGAAACTACACAGGTTTGTGAACTGTGGACTAAGACTGTTCCTTGTGGATTTTTTTTTTTCTTTTTTCTATTTGAGAGTTCAGAGGCTTCCTGGCAATATGGCTGCAATGAATTGCATACCTCCCCCAGAGGAGATGAGAATGAGTGGAGATTGGAGCAGCAACTGGGAATCTTTCAGAGCTGAATTTGAAGATTATTCCCTGGCTACAGGCTTGAATGAGAAATCTGCAGCAGTGCAGGCAGCAACTCTGAGGAGAGTGATGGGCAGTGAATGCAGGCATGTGTATAAACACAATGTGAACCTCACAGCGGAGCAGCAAGAAAATGTTACAGCAATTCTACAAGCACTGGAAGCTTATTTCAAACCTGCTAAAAACATAATTTACGAAAGGTATGTGTTTGGGTGCTGCAAACAAGAAGAGGGAGAATCTTTTGATAACTTTGTTACACGCCTGAGAGAAAAGGCAGCAACTTGTGAATATGGAGCTCTCAAAGATGAATTAATAAGAGACAAAATTGTTTTGGGCATAGCTAGTGAGAGCGCACGCAGGCGCCTCCTTAGAGAACATGACTTAACTCTAAACATAGCCATTGAAACGTGCCGTACAGCAGAGCTCACTGACAGACGTCTGAAAGTCATGGAACAGGACAGACAGAGGACCGACAGCATAAACATTGCAATGCAGCGTTATAACATAAGCAAACCGCAGCAACGCCGCCTGATTAGCGCAAACGCTGCCAACCTTACAGCATGCAAATACTGTGGGACTGTGCATCAAAGAATTAAAGAGCAGTGTCCAGCTTATGGGAAGTCTTGTAGGTCTTGTGGAAGAACAAACCATTTTGCTAATGTTTGTCTGTCAAGTAGACGACAGCCATCGATTGGAAAATTACACACCGTGGAGAACGCATCTGCATATGAGGAAGAGACAGTCTCCGCTGAAGTTCTATACAGCAGTGAAGTAATCGGCGCTGTGCAATCCAGAGGAAAGAAATGGTTCGTCACTTTACGTTTAAATAATAGACCCCAATCCTGTCAGCTCGATTCAGGAGCAACGTGTGATGTAATGTGTTTAAAAGACAAAATGATGTTAGCGCCAGACGCACATCTACTGCCAAGTGACACCAAACTAAAGCTATACTCTGGTGAGCTTATGAAATCTCTAGGACTCTTCAGGACTGAATGTGTCTTACGTGGACAGAGACACAAGCTAGAGTTTGAAATTGTGGAGGCCCGCCAAAAGCCACTGTTATCAGGCTCAACCTGTGAGCGTCTAGGGCTGATACATTTCTCCGTCCCTGCAGAGCTCAACGTGATAGACAATCAATCCAAAGGGCCCTTGACAAAACATCGGCTGTTACAAGAATTTAGTGATGTGTTTACTGGGCCAGTAGAATCCGTACCAGGGGAAGTTCATTTTGACCTTGATTTGAGTGTCCCTCCAGTCCAATGTGCACCACGCAATGTGCCAGTGGCGTTAAAACAGGCAGTCAAGGCGCAGCTTGACCAATATGAGGCCGATGGACACCTGGCTCCAGTGACTGACCCAACTGACTGGATAAGTAACATGGTTATTGTAAAGAAGCCTGATAAGCTAAGAATATGCATAGATCCCAAATTCTTGAATCTGGCACTGAGGCGATCTCACTACATCATGCCAACGCTCGAGGATGTTTTGTACAAGCTGCCTAAAGCACGTCTGTTTACGCTTGTTGATGCCCGGGATGCATTTTTACAGTGTAAACTGGATACTGCAAGTAGTTACATGACAACCTTCTGGACTCCTTGGGGCAGGAAAAGATGGCTCAAATTGCCTTTTGGAGTATCAGTTGCACCAGAGGTGTATCAACGTAAACAACATGAACTATTGACTGGACTCAGTGGTGTCGAACCAATAGCTGATGACATCCTTGTGGTTGGCTGTGGGGACACAGATGAGGAAGCAGAGCAAGATCATGATGGCAAACTGCTGGAACTGATGGATCGTTGTAGGCAGGTAAAATTAAGACTTGGCATAAAAAAGCTGCAATTCAAGGTCAAAGAGGTCCGCTTCCATGGACACATCCTATCCTGGGAGGGTTTGAAGGCTGACCCAGACAAACTCAGAGCCATACTGGATATGCCACAGCCGGAAAATGTGAAATCCCTGCAGCGCTTCATTGGGTTTGTTACCTACCTGGCAAAATTCCTACCTCACCTCTCAGAGGTCTGCGAGCCATTGAGAAGGCTTCTGGACAAGGACGCTGTTTGGCATTGGCTTCCTAAGCATGATAATGCAGTGCAGGACATCAAACGTTTGGTCACAGATACACCTGTCCTGAAGTACTATGACGTTACTACTCCTGTAACTATTCAAAGTGATGCAAGCAAAACTGGACTTGGGTGTTGCCTATTGCAAGCTGGCCAGCCTATCGCTTTTGCTTCAAGAGCACTGACTCTTACTGAACAAAACTACGCTCAAATAGAAAAGGAATGTCTGAGTATAGTGTTTGCCTGCCAGCGCTTTCACCACTACCTCTATGGTCGCGACGAGATCACGGCGGAAACTGACCATAAGCCTTTGATTTCTATTTTCAAGAAACCTCTTTTGTGTGCGCCCAAACGCCTACAGAGCATGTTGCTCACACTACAAAACTATTGCCTAAATGTTGTCTACAAGCCTGGCCCGGAAATGTATATTAGTGACACTCTTAGCAGAGCTACAGCAGCTGGAGGTGCACCCGACTATGCACAACACACAGTTTGCAATGTTCAACAGGACCTGGATGTCCTGTCACAGATTAATCATTCAGACTATTTGAACGTCACGGACCAACGATTGCTTCAGATAAAACAGCACACTGAAACCGATGAGAGTTTGCAAGCTCTTAACCACTTCAATGCTAAGGACGCGCTCAGCGCGTCCTCAGCATTGCCCCTGGTATGCGGAGGACGCGCTGAGCGCGTCCTCGCATTGGGGTCAGCGTTCGGCGGGTTCCGGCCGATCGCTGGCCCCTCCGGTGCGGGCTGACATCCTGGATGTCAGCCCGGCATCCGGAGCAGTGGCCGCCATTGTTATGTGTCATCGCGCCCCCGCGATGACACATAATTCAGGCGCCCCCCCCGCATGTGCGGAGGAGGCGCCTGAAAGGGAGGGGGGGGAGGTCCTTCGGACCTCTCTCCCTCCCGATCGGCGGCTCACAGGGGCTTAACCCAGGCATCATTTGGAAGGGCACAGCCTGCCCTTCCAAATGATGCCTGGCATTAACCCCTGGGGAGCTGGATCGCAAATCGGCGCTGAAAAGCGCCGATTTGCGATCCTTCCCGGGAGCTGGCCGACATCTTGGATGTCGGCCAAGCTTCGGGAACTCCCCAGAGGACTGGCGTCATCGTGCGCAGCACGATGACGCCAGTCCTAGCATTAACCCCTAACTGCCACGAAGTGTGGAGATAGGGAGTTCCAATGAACTCCCTATCTCCCGATCCGTGGCAGTTAGGGTTAAATTTTGATATCGTTGGATCGGCCAGAGCATGGCCGTTCAACGATACCAAACATGAAAGTAAAAAAAAATGTAAAAAAAAAATAAAAATAAAAATAAAAATAAAAAAAATTAAAAAAAAAATTAAAAAAAAAAAATAAACACTTTTTTTTTGTTTTTTGTTTTGTTAATGCAGCAATATTGTTCCCATTTCAATTATAATGTGAACAATAATGCTGCATTAACGATTTTGTATGCGGTGCGTTTGTTAAAAATGGTGTCATTTTCCCCAAAAAAAAATGTAACGAGACCCCATCTCTAATTTTTTTAACAAGCGCACCCCATACAAAATATAACCGCAATTGCTCGCATGTTAAAATGTGGAAAAAAACACTTTACACGCTGTAAATTATTGAAAATACATATTTTATTGCATTTTTTGTTATAATATACAAACATGACATAACGTATACATATAATAATGACATATTATGAATCTACCGAGTCTGACGGAAAGAACGATATATAATATGTCGATGTCATATACTAAAATAAGCCTTCAAAACAGGTTTAAACATGATGCGCAAAACAGGTAAAAAATGACCTCAGCACAGGGGCGGGAAAAGCCTCAGCAGCGAAAGGGTTAAATATGTTGTTCTGGATGGTTGGCCTGATTCCAAGGAGGAGGTGCCATTAACTGCAAGAGAATATTGGACCTTCAGAGATGAAATCGGCATTCAGGATGGCATACTATACAAGGGGCCGAGGGTCATCATTCCTAAATCTTTAAGATCAGAGATGCTGACACGTATTCACGCCAGTCACATTGGTGGAGAAGCATGCTATAGGCAAGCACGAGATACCCTATACTGGCCCAACATGCAGAATGAGATTAAAGACTTTGTTAGCCATTGCTCGGCATGCAATGAATATGCACAGGCACAACAGAAAGAACCCATGATGTCGCATGTGCTGCCCACCCGGCCGTGGCAAATTGTAAGCATGGATTTATTGAATTATGCTGGGCAAGATTTTCTGCTAATTGTTGATCACTATTCTGACTTTTGGGAGATTGAGCTACTTCCTGACCTGTCTGCTGATACTACAATCAGGCGTTGCAAAGTACAGTTTGCACGTTATGGCCAGCCGGATAGAGTTATCTCAGATAACGGACCTCAATTCGCATGTGAGCAATTCAGACGGTTCTCTGCAGATTGGGGATTTGAGCACGTCACCTCATCGCCTCGGCACCCGCAAGCGAATGGCAAAGCGGAATCGGCTGTCAAGATTGTGAAGAATATTTGTAAGAAGGCCAAGTATGATGGTACTGACCCGTGGAAAGCCGTTCTACATTGGAGGAACACCCCATCCGAAGGCATGGACAGTAGTCCTGCGCAACGCTTAATGTCAAGGAGACTGAAAACGTTGTTGCCTGTGGCCAACAAATTACTTGAACCTTGTGTGGTTACAGGTGTCCTAGAGAAACTGCGAAGGAGGAAACAGATTGCCAAACTGTCTTATGATGTGTCTGCTAAGGACTTACCTGAACTAAGCATTGGAGAGCCAATCCGTATGAAGCCGCTTCCTGGTGACAGGACTGGTCGCTGGAGACTGGGTTCCTGTGTTCAGCGTGTAGCCCCTCGCTCATATCTTGTGGATGTAGACGGCAGTCTCTACCGCCGCAATCGGGTGGCCTTGCGAAGAGCGGAGCGACTCCCCATACAAGCCTATGTGCCTCCTGCACGTGCTCCTCCCGAGGTACTCAATGGTCCTGGACCGCATCCACAAAGCGGAGGGAATACTGCTGTCCTTTCAGAAGGATACATTGAGAATGACATAATACAGCCACATGTAACATCAAGTTTGTCTGTGCCGAACACCCCAGCCAGGAGGGAGGGCGGCTCTGTATCAATGCCTACTGGAGCCGCACGACCTTCCCCAGGCAAAATCTCTGTGGCCTTGCGTAGCGGTCGAGTTTCAAGACCGCCAGATAGACTCAATCTGTAGTGTACCTACCAGTCACTCAGCATGCTATGTTTGTGACTGTTCTGGATCTGTTTTAGGTTAATTGTTTACTACGTTTGTATTGAATGTTAAAAAAGGGAGATGTTGTGTATTGATTATGCTTATACTTCCTGTTTCCTGTTCTGACCTCTGACCTGGAGGCAGTTCTATGATCCAACATGATTCCTCACACAAGCAGCTTTCAGTGTCTTCATTTCTATACATGAAACAACGTGCGTTCTGGCAGCATGGAAAGGGTGCACTGGGCAGCCCACACCTGGGTTACCCTACACTGCATAGCTTCAAGGGGTACGTGCTGGGAGGGGAGGTCCAGAGTCTGTATATATAATTCTGGGTGTCCAGTGTATATAATTCTGGGGGTCCAATATTTTGTCCCGGTCCGGGCCTGCTTATAACCAGAGTGGATGTTTATATAATGAGGGCGGGGGGGTGGAATTCTGCCCCATGCGCCCATAACTCTGGTTACGCCACTGGATACCAGAAGCTTTCACCGGTATCAGCAAAACTTGTGAAAACCTTCTATAATGTATATTCATTGGATTAGTTGAATTAGTCAAGATGCCAAACGCATCAGCGTATTACAGTATGTAGTGATACCTTTTAATGTTTGTACAAATAATATATTTATAAGACAAGCTTTTGAGTTAACCTCTCTCCTTCAGGTCATTTTATGATTATATATATATATATATTTCAGTGTTGGTGTTCTGTCGAGGCGTCTCATGCATGTGTATATCTCACCCTCTCTCTGTGATGTGTGTTGTGCATGCGCAGGTAGCGAGAAACAGTATCTGATGAACACATATTGCCCTAGGTGCTTGGTGGATCTGAGATGATGCCTCCAACAATCTGCGCATGTGCGGGTGTGGCATGACGCCAACTGCTCCCCAGATCAGCTGGCTTATGTCACTCCTGTGCATGTGCTGATCGGACGCATTATCTGACGATCGGCACTAATTGACAGAACGCCAGATTACCCATATAATTAACCAGGCGACTGCCTAGGGGCTGCAGCACACTCTAGGGCGTGGGTGACCGCATCCTATAGACTTCTTCATCCATTGCCACATCACAACCCTGGAGGTCCAGAGGTGGTAGGTGGTCCAGTGATACAGCACAGGGTCCGTTCATCTGGACTGAATTCCCTCCACATCCCTGGTGTTCCGGGTGGCCAGGGGAGCGCAATGATTGACACTTACTCTAAGGGGTGGACTCTCTGAAACATCTACTGCGGCAGAACTTGAATCCAACTTCGTGCCCATTCTGTAACAGCAAATTCAGCCGGGAACCTGTGGGTGATGGATCGACCAAGGAAGCAGACGGAGGCCTTTGTTTCAAGGAAAATGGCGTTTATTCGGCTGGCACCTGCCGGACTCACGAAACAGATTGTAACTGTTCAAAATCATGAGTGACAAGAACATGTTCATGGATTCTTTTTATACATTAGTCCAAAAATACAATTCCCCTCCCGTCATACCCAGATAGTCACGTGGCAGTTACCATATGTCTGAGTTAGGACCTAACTTTACACATGATGTCAGCTTTCCTCTTCATTCTCATTTTGGACATGCAACTATTTCTATTCTTGACGGTCAGCATTTCTATTTAGTTTTGCTGACAAACTGACTTCTTTTAAACACGCGGACTAAAATAGGGTCTCAAGAGCACTCAAGGACAGCAAGTTTATTTTAAAACACAAAATGAATGAACATTGAAATGGCAGATCACTAGATTAGTATAGTTTTAAGTTAAATCCCGAGAATTGCTATCTCATTCCCTCCTCTTGGCAGAGAGTCTTCAATGACCTCTCTCAGCCAACTAACTAAATATCATTAAAGCTTTGTATTCTTCCGGGGATTTAAGCTTAAGTGAACTTTTATCAGGACTTTGATTAAGGGGTTGTTTCTTTGGTCTGAGGGCTTTATGGCAGATGGGCCATATACAAATAGTTAATTTATAAACTAGAAAACAAACAAGGAGAATTAAGGCACCTGTGATAATCAGAGATCCTATATTACTTATAACAGACAAAATCGATCCGAACCACGCCCCGAATGCACCCAGTCCTTTAAAAGGGTTCCAGCCCTCCTCAACTATTCGACGAGCTTGGTCCTGCAAATGGGAAACCTTTTCTTGATGTTTCTGAATTACATCATAGTAGTCAGGAGCATCTTCAGTAGTACAACATTCATATTTCATTGTCATCTCACAAATTCCATTAAGTACAGCCTGAATTTGTTCTATGGCTAGTTTCTGGAACAGCTGTACTTTACGAATCTCTCTTAATTCAACATTTAACAACTAAACATCAGTGCTGGTAATGTTTACATTTTCATCCATCGAAACAACATATTTATTAAATCTTTTCATCATTTCGATGCTCCATCCTGTGGAAGGAAAAAAGAAACCAAAACCAAATCATACCACCCTTGGGAAACAATACTCGTTTAGTAAATTTTAGAAAATATCAGATGTGGTATTCCTAGGTCTATGGTGTCCCCTTGGATACGCTGCAGGGGAACCACCCAGGCCAAATAACACTAAGTTTTTATTTCAGTATTAATCCAAAGGTGGCATAGAGTTCCACAACAAATATGTATGCCATCCCCTGGCATCAGATAAAAATGGTTCTGAACCAAGGTGGGAGAAAAATTAAGGATAGTGACTTGTGGGTGTATGCAAGGGCCTCTGGACTTTTATCATTAGTCTGTTTGTAATTATCAATCGTATTTACCATTACTCGAAGACTATCTCTTAGTGCTTCTGGGTCAGATATATCTTGTGTTGCGTTAAACAAAGATTCTTTACACATTGAACTATGTGGAACCTGGATCTTCTCTAGTTTAAAACACCAGAGAGAGAAATAGGCCACATGAGTAATGCGAATAGTGTGGTTTGTCTTTGGCATATCTAGACTCTTAGTCAGTTTAAGTACACTAGGGGCCACTAGGTACAGCTAAGGTGGGAATAACTGATGACCCTTGGTTCAATTTATTACACACCCAACAGGATTCATATCCTGACTTCTTTGCATACGCATACATAAATTTAATAAACAAATTATCTTCTGGCCTTGTCAATTCCTGTTTCCGTCGGTCCTGTACCGATGGGATAGTTATGTCATGTTCTGGTGTCAACCCAATAGGGGCTGACCTCACTCCCTTACGGAGCTGGATTGGAAAAATAGTCCAGCAACAATTGTCAATAAAGGCAAAAAGAAAACAATAATCCCAATACATATCAGGATCCTTTGGTACTGCTCAAACGGTCTCTGTAGTCTGGTAAAAAGGGTATCTGGAAGCAGAGGCTCATGGGCCTCCTGGGGTATCTCTGGAGCTTCCATTGGTTGGTTAGGCGGTGAACTTAACGGTCTTTCAATAGCAAGTACAAAGACTGGAGTTTTGGAGAGCCGGTGGTCATCTAGACTTGGATCTCCCTCCTCTCCGGTCTGTGCAGCTGCTTAGATACGGTGGAAACGTAGCTTCAGCGGATCGGATTCATTGGCTATCACTTTCCATGCCTTATCCGTAACCTCTGCTGCGGGTTTCAGTCAGAAGTGATGTATCCACGGCACCACCTCGGCCACTTTCACTGCAGTAGGAGTGGATAACAAGACAACATAAAAAACCCTCCCTTTAGCTCCTATCTTCCATTGGTTAACCCATACTGAGTCTCCTGCACAGTACTTAGGGTATATGCTCGCTCTCACATTTGTATATACTCTGCATCATCTGATCTAACCTGATCAATTACTAGCGTAGGTCAGTTTCTCCTAATACACGGGGATCCCTCCTCAACCCAGTTATCAAAGGGATAGGATATCCGCACATTATCTTGTATGGACTCAATTTTAGGAGTAAAGTAGGATTGCTTCGGACATGCAGCAGTACGATTGGCAACACATCCAACCATTTCAATGACGTTTCTTGGCATATTTTAGCCATCAAGGTCTTTAGAGTTCTATTCATTCTTTCCACTTTTTCCAGAGCTCTGAGAGCTGTATTCGGTATGTAGCTTCTACAAAATTCTCAGCAGGCGGGCGAGTTGCTGTAAACAACTTTGTACGAAGGCTGGACCATTGTCTGATCTGATTTCAAGAGGCAGTCCATACCTTGGAATAATTTCTCTCATCAAGCATCCCACTACTTCAGCAGTCTTTTCTGTTCGAGTTGGGTAGGCCTCAACCCATCCTGTTAATGTGCATACTAGCACCAGTAGATATTTATATCCTTTGATATGGAGGGAGAACAGTAAAGTCAATTTATAGGGAGGACATTGGAGATAATTCAACCGATAATACTCCTGGTGGTCTTACTATCCCTTGCCTTGGGTTGTTCTTAGCACGAGTGACACATTGGTGGGCAATTGCTTTGCAAATGGCAGTGAGTCCAGGAACATAGAAATACGGTTCTAGTTGTTGCTCCATGGCTGTCTTTCCTCCATGAGTCCTGGAATGCAAGGCCCAGACAATTTCAGGTGCCAGAGTGGCTGGTAAAACAATTCTTTCATTCTCCAACTGGTACCATCCGTCTTCTCTGTATTCTCCTGGCTCTTCAGAGAGCCATTTCTTCTCTTTTTCAGAGTAGGCCGGAGTCCAGTGAGTAATGGGTGTTGGTAACAGGGACGTCACCACTGGGAGAAGCCTCTTGGTATTCTTGGATATTCTGTGCTTCAAAACATATTTAGACAGTGCATCTCTTTCATGATCATTCTTTACCGCCGGCAAGAAATACTTCAGGGCACTTTCGTTCATATTTTGCAGCTGATTTGCAACCAGTATTTCTTTCAGGAAGAACTTCACCAGCGGAGCTTGGTATTGTGCAGCTCCCAGCTCTCCCATGCTTTTCACAATTCGGGTAATTCTCAGGTTATTATGGGTGTTGGTATTCAAATTGGAGAAGCGTGTTAAAAAAATTTGAGTCTCGTATCACTTCTATCTCCTCTTGCCCACTAATTTTACGCCGAAGAAATTCAGCATCAGTTTATAGGCTCTCCGTAGCCTATGTTGGATTTCAGCAGTGTTCTTCATAATTTCAATTTCAGAAATAGTCAGTGGCTTTGCATGTTCATTTCGGCCTTGTTCACGTAGAGGAAACAACCATTGGATATAGCTGTGGTGCTTCTCTAGAAGTTCCTATTCACCGTACCAGTGGCAAAGAACATCTTCAATAAATTCTCCATAAGGTGCAAATCTTCTTTTATTCATATAGAAGTCAACATTTGGTTGATCTTGGAAAACAGCGTTCAGACAGAGCAGAGTTTCGACTTTCATTCGTGGAGATTCGGGTTCACATACCGGAATCTTGACAGGTGAGTCATCTTGAACCAGTCCTCTCTGGGGAACCGAAGTTTCATTTCGGTGTTCCGGATTTCCATTCCGGAAGCTTTTCAAGTGATTTTCAGCATTTACCGGGTATCCTCTCCGGCGATCGGGGTTTCCTTCCCGAACACTTTCCAGGGGATCTTTATCTTGAACTGGGTATCCTCTCCAGTTTAGTTTCAAGTGAGTTTTCTCCTGCTGCTGCACCTGCTGCTGTCGAGTACTCTTAGCCTTGGTTTCTTTTCAATCACAGCCACGCTCCAGGGCTTGTGTTTGTCTGGCTGCTTCCTTTGCCGCCAGATCTGCTTTCCAGTTTCCTCTGGGAACTTCTTCCTTGCCTTTTTGGTGGCCACGGCAATGAATAACACCAACTGCGGATGGTTTCCATACTGCATTCAGTAGATTCAATATTTCAAGGGCATATTTCACTTGTTTGCCCGCAGATGTTAGGAGGCCTCGTTCTTTGTAGAGTGCTCCGTGAGCCTGAATTGTCATGAAGGCATACTTGGAATCGGTGTATATGTTCACCCTTTTGTTTTCAGATAGTTCTAGACCTCTGGTAAGGACAATAATTTCAGCTAGTTGAGCAGAGGTGCCATTGGGCAGTGGTTTACTACTGCGTACCCAGCAAATCTCTTTCCATTTTCTACAAAACTGCTTCCATCAGTGAACAGTTGCATGTCGTATTTGTCTAGGGGTATGTCTTAGAGGTCAGGTCTGCTGCTGTATACTTCATCCATTACTTGAAGGCATTCATGTTCCTGATCTTTTGGAGCATCTGGAAGCAATGTAGCAGGATTCAGGGTGGAGATTAGTTCCAAATGGACTCTCGGGTTTTCACACAGCATAGCTTGGTACTTGGTCATCCTTGCATTGCTGAACCAGTAATTGCCTTTATAGTCTAGAAGAGTCTGGACTGCATGAGGGACTTTCACAAAGAGTTCTTAGCCTAGTGTAAGCTTGTCAGCTTCAGCAACCAGGAGGTCAGTGGCTTCAAGCAACAAAGTCTTTAACTGGGTGACAACCTTAGTTTTGTTCTTCACTCCATATAATAGGGTCAGGCTCTGCACCTTTGGTGACTTGGTACAGAGGCTCAGTGATTCTCTTATTTAGCAATGAGTCTGTGGCTTGAGGGACACGGCAGACTGATTATATGCGTTCTGGATTGCACGCTCAGTTCCTGTAAGATGGAAGCCTGGATACTTGACACTGTGTCTGCAAATCTGTGCCTTGCGTCTTGAGATTTTGTAGCTTGCCTTGCATAAGATACTTAACAGTTCTTTTGTGGCATTGAAACAATCTTCTTGAGTTGGTGGAGCAAACATGAGATCATCAACATACTGCCATAGGGTATCTTTGTCTGGCTGAGAGTGATAGGCAAATAAGTTTTTGTTCAGTGCTCTCCCGAGGATAGCAAACCTTGAGGGAGGCATATCATTTGATGTTTGGAGCCATTCTGGGCGTTTTCCCACTGAAAGGCAAACCATGGCTGATTCGCTGGAGCCAAGCGGATACAAAAAAAACGCATCTTTTAAATCAAATGTAGAATTCTGTGTTGCCGGGTATCAGAGCTAGGAGATTACACTCAATTGGGTCAAATCCATATAAAGTCACTGTGGCAGAATTAACTGCTCTTAAATCCTGGACAGGTCGGTACTCTTGGGTATTCTCTTTCTGCACTGGCCGTAGCGAAGTATTCCATGAAAACACAAAACTTTAGGAAAATCGTGTTTTAAACAGATGTTCAAGGTGGGCTTGGATGTGTTGTCAAGCTTTTTTTGTGGGATGTGGTAAATACACATTTTATAACACGTTTCTCTTTTCTCATCATCAACTTCTTTGTGTATTCCACATTTTACTTGTCTTTTCTATTTAGTTTACAATTTCTCCAAAAACTGATCTACCGTCTGCAGTATTTTTCTCTATATCTGTTGCCTTACTCTCATATGTGACTAATAGCCCATCCCCTCCCACCTTTTTCTACTTCAGTGTATAAGGGAAGGGGGGGTTTGGGTTTCAAACTTTTTTAGAATCAGCAGTCTCTTCCTATTTTAGCCCTTTTAATCAATGATCTCAGTAGGGGCACACCCGAAACCACATAGACACTGTACACACCATATCCCAATACACACAACAGGGATTACATACATAGATCATTTTCATCGTAATGCATACAAAACGAAAGAGCATATAAACCCACTATACACATATATAGCATTTATACAGACTGGGCAGCACATATACATTGTGCCCTAAACACAGACACAGCACATATATGCACTCATTTCCTGCAATAATACTAACACATTGCGCCTCATTGCCTGAAACATCCGGACACAATGTATATCTTTCTCACATATAGCCTAGATTATATAAAACTATTTCGATTTAGAGACATAGAAACATAGAAAAATATCGGCAGATAAGAACCTTTCGGCCCATCTAGTCTGCCCAACCACATGGATACTCTACCTGGATTCATCCTTTGCCTAGGATAGCCTCATGCCTATCCCATGCCTGCTTAAATTCAATCACTGTCTTGGCCTCTACCACGTCCACTGGAAGACTGTTCCATGTATCCACCACCCTCTCAGTAAAATAATGCTTCCTGATGTCACTTCCAAACCCCTGCCCCTCTAATCTAAGACTATCAGGGTTATCCAAAGAGATCCGAATTGCTTGAGAAAGGTAACCGAACGCTGAAAATCAGCGTTCGGTTACCTTTCCTGACCATTCGGCTATCCAGAGAGCATGCAATTCTCCAAATCCTGGCGAATTGCCTGCACATACGGTGCCTGTTCGGTCCCTGTTCGAGGGCAGTGAAATCCCCATGAAAAAGCACAGCTTCGGCTATTCAGAGAACACAAACCAGCAGTGAAAGGTTCCCCTAATGCCCTGTCATTCGGTGGTTTAATTCGGCATATTTATTCAGGAGAATCCCATAGACTTCAATGTTAAAAATATTCCCGTTTTAATTCAATATCTAATAAACCGTTCATTATAAAATTCTGCAGCAAAAAGTCTCTTTATTTATAGATTTTTTAGGATATTTTAAGCATTTTTCTTATTTTTTTTTTTTTTTTTTAAAGTGTGATTTTTTTTTATTTTTTTTTTCAGTTTACTTATTTTTTTTGTAACAGCCCTCTTTATTATCATTCCCTGGACCTCCTGTGAAAATTTCAGACATTTTCGCTCAGTAGTTTCTTTGCAAACAGCCTTTGATTTTCCCAGATTCATACAAATGGTTTTTCGAATTTATTCACTGCCTCCTCTACGTCACAGCTGCTTCGGCTCTGTGTGATTCGGCTCCTGTTCGGCTTCTTCGAAGGTTAATCCAGATGTTTTTGCTTGTTTTCAGCGTGCATTCGGTTAGTTTTCGTCAGGTTTGCGGCAGCTTTTCCCTGCAATTCGGGGACCCTGTGCTGTTTGCTGAATACACCGCAGGGTCACCGAAATGGGATCGGCAAAAGGAACCGAATTGAAGAGAACGAAAAGTCACCGAACGTGCGGTGACTTTTCGAATCTCTTTGGATAACCCTGTATGTCCTCTTGTTTTGCTACTTTGTTTCCTTTTAAACAAGACAGACCTAACCTAATATATCAACACAAAATATAAACCTACATCTCGCAATCAACAGACTACATTCATTCTAAATTCGCTGCACAGACACATAAATCATTAATTCCTTTGTTCATCAAGGAGCTGACTCCCTCCCTCCCCTCTATTTTAAGTAAGGGGGAGAAACAAATGCAGAGAATCTCATTACTCTCAGCCATCACACACTCTAGATTAACATCCAACCCTTATTATAAAGATAGATCAAAAATAAACAACATATATACACTCGATTAGTTTCTTTTCTCGTTTGGCAGCTATGGGACATGTAGTTCCCTGTTCATTCTACCATATAACCTTCTAGATCACCATCTGATCCATTGATCATCTCCTTTCCTTCTGGCCTGGGGGGAAGTGGGGGCTCAGAGACTCCTGCAGATCATCACACAGTCCACACACAGGGTTTGTAATTTATCTATGTCTAATTATTCCCACACTCATGTTTATATTTATTTAAGGGCATACCTTTCTTTCTTTGCCCTGCTAACATAAACAAAATTTTTTTTTTTTTTCTCTCTCTCTCACACAGTACCTCCAAATATCTATATATGGATACTTACAGCTAATACTTAAGGTGCTGCACAGTTTCAATTGTAATTTAGTGCACCACCATATGCAGTAGCGGTGATCACCTGTGTAACAAGTATTAAGTATTATTCAATTTTTACTTGACCATTTCCTTATTGAGGGTTAATGAACAGAACCCTTCGTGTAAACGAATGCTTACAGCTAGTACTTAAGGTGTGGCCACACCAAGGTTATTTCAGCATTTCCATTTACTGCTTACAAGCGACTTCAAGGTCAATCTGGTGTTAATACTAATCAATTAATTATTTATGTATAGTGACCATCAATTGCGTTCACTGTGTGCATATATTTAAAACGCTATTCTTGACATAACTCATTATGCCTGAATAGGCATCCAATTTGTCTAAGTGTTACATAGTTACATAGTTATATAGGCTGAAAAAAGACATGCGTCCATCGGGTTCAGCCTCTCTCACATAACCTACTGCTGTTGATCCAAAAGAAGGCAAAAAACCCAGTCTGAAATATGCAACATGCAATATGCAATATGTTCACCTTTATCAAATGGTTTGTACCACTCTCTTCTATCCCACTTTGATAATTCAATATTGGTGACCATATTATTCATGCTAATTTAGCCTTCATCCCTTCAGTGGGATTTACACATCCACTATTCTTGTGAGAACTTTGTTATTTGGTTTTATGTAGGCCAATTATAATCATCGAGTCTAATTAGCATATTGTCAGAAGTATTTTTGTGCCAAATCATTATCTAATACCTGATGTTATATATGCTATATATACATTAAACCCAATACGCACTATCCGTGTTACTGGTGGACGCACCAGTCACTTGATTCATAACAATAATTTTGCTAATCTTTATCTATTTTGTTGTCACATGATATCACTTTCAATTATGTGGGTCTAAACGTTTAATCTAAACAGAATTGATTAAATAATCGTGGTCAAAGTTTGACAACTGTTTTTCATTTTTAATTGTATTAATAAAATTAATTGTTTTAATAATAGGACTTTTTCCTCGTAAGGGGATTTGATTATCATAATCTATATATGGATACTGATCTGGGTGGCCATATCTCCTGGTGCCTCGGGAGTACATTTTCTGTATTATCTCCGGGTCTATAGATCCTGTTCTGGCTATTCAGGGACTAACACCGGCCAGATTATTGTATACAACAGTTTTAATTTTTCTTTATTCTAAGGGTGTTTGCCCATTCTTCACTTTCTCGGGTTTAGATTATTACCCATGGTTTCTTCTTGTAGTGGGTTTCTCAAACTGGGGAGCCAGGGCTGTCTTGTGGGGATTCCCTCTATCTACTAATCATGATGACATAGCATGTTGCACAGCAGAATACATTTTAACATTATTTGGTTCTTTGATATCATGCCCCTCTCCTCCAGTCGCTGGACCCATTACCCATAGCTATTTTTTTTTAAGCTTTTTTTTTCCTTTCACTTTAATCATTTGTCTGATACTTCATGCAACAGTTCTCGCAAGGCGAGTAGGCACTCAATCACTTACAATCACTCAATCACTCAGCAATCACAACACGTACTGTATCAGATACATCTACCACAAAGTTCTATTCTTGCAGGTAACCTCTTCTCAGGGGGAACAAGTCCACTCTCCTGCATACTCAACATTAGATATAATACACATGAAATACAGACACTATATTTAGAAAAAAAACAGTTCTTTTGTTGCAGACAGCTAGCTCTCAATCATTAAATACAAGTACCTACTGTAACATCAGTATATACTTAATACAAGTACCTACTGCAACATCAGTATATACTTCACCATCAGTATTTATTTACCCTACTGCAGGGTTTTTTAGCACTTAGCACTTTAAGGGGTGATCAGTCCCTTTGTCAGGGATTAACACTTTCCTTAGTTAATCCGGACTGGCTTTAGAGCATCACAGGCTCTTGAGGCTCTACAGACCTCTCTATTCCTCGCTGGAGGGCAGTCTATCCCCAGCCCCTGTATCACACACAGATACAGAAATCTGGACTCTCTCCCTCCACAGCGCGGACAATTCTACAATTTTATACACTAATTGAAGCTAGCTGCTGTCATTATTCAACACACAAAAATTCAATTTGTTTAGTTACCCCCTTTCCGCTGCGGCGTCACCAGTTTCCTCGGCCTGTTCCTTTTCGTGGATTCTCGGTTAGGAGCGTGCCCCCAGCAGGTTGATGGTCCATAGAGCAAGAATATCTCGCTTGGCGCCTTTAGAGAATCAATCATGCCTGGAGCTGACACCTGCCAGATTCCACCGAAAATGCAGTTAATACTGCCGTTCAAACTTCCTTTGTGACCCACCCAAATAAATCACCGGACGAGGCCTCAGAAATGTAACAGCAAATTCAGCCGGGAACCTGTGGGTGATGGATCGACCAAGGAAGCAGACGGAGGCCTTTGTTTCAAGGAAAATGGCGTTTATTCGGCTGGCACCTGCCGGACTCACGAAACAGATTGTAACTGTTCAAAATCATGAGTGACAAGAACATGTTCATGGATTCTTTTTATACATTAGTCCAAAAATACAATTCCCCTCCCATCATACCCAGATAGTCACGTGGCAGTTACCATATGTCTGAGTTAGGACCTAACTTTACACATGATGTCAGCTTTCCTCTTCATTCTCATTTTGGACATGCAACTATTTCTATTCTTGACGGTCAGCATTTCTATTTAGTTTTGCTGACAAACTGACTTCTTTTAAACACGCGGACTAAAATAGGGTCTCAAGAGCACTCAAGGACAGCAAGTTTATTTTAAAACACAAAATGAATGAACATTGAAATGGCAGATCACTAGATTAGTATAGTTTTAAGTTAAATCCCGAGAATTGCTATCTCATTTCTACAGTCATGAGTTGTTTTGTTTTTATTAACGACACATATTTATGGATGCATATATTGGGGAAAAATACATATTAGATATATTTGGGGAATATACACTCACTGGCTACTTTATTAGGTATACCTGTTCAATTGCATAACAGAAATTGCTGGTCAGCCAATCACATGGCAGCAACTCAATGCATTTAGGCATCTAGACTGTCACGATTCCCGGATCCCACCACGCAGTACTTAACCCCCAACACTCCACAAAACCCAGAAGCTACCAACAGTGTAGCTGTGAATGATCCCTATCCGTCTGGTCCTTAGAATTGGCCAGGTAAACTAGCTAGACAGAAAAGGGTTAACAATACGGAGAGGAGTCAGCCGAGCCAGAATCAGGAATATAGAGTTCAGAATGGTCAAATGGAATAGCCGGGTCGGTATCAGAGCAGTAGTGTAGTACAAGAAAATAGTCTAGGGCAACAGAAGGCAGAATGGTCAGAACACAAGCAGAGGTCAATAACAGGTTAAATCAATATAGCAGTCAGGTACAAGGAGCTCAGGTATGGATAACCACGATCCGGCAACCTCCGAAACCACACTGAGGGCTTCCAAAGACCCCCACCAGACCACGCCCCCCATTCAAGCCACACCCCATGCAATCACCTCCCCCTGCCTGTCTCCATTTAAACCGGGCAGTGGTCAGCGAGCAGCACCAGACCCGCCGTCCCCAAGCACACAGGTAGGGCTGGAAGCCCCCAACGCCACAGCACCCCCCTCCCCACGGGAGGCCACCGGACGACCAACAGGACGAGCGGCAATACGACCACCAGGGCGATCGGGGTGCGAGGCATGGAACGCCCTGACCAACCTAGAGGCAGACATGTCGGAAGCTGGAATCCAGGACCGGTCTTCCGGGCCATAGCCCACCCAATCGATCAAGTACTGCAGAACACCCCTGCACAGCCTAGAATCCAAAACCCTCCTAACCTCATACTCAGATTCACCATCAACCTGAATAGGTGGAGGAGGAGGAACGACCCGCGTGAACCTGTTACACAACAAAGGTTTCAGTAGGGAGGTGTGGAAGACGTTGTGCAAGCGAAGATGTTTAGGAAGGGCAAGAGCATAAGCCACAGGGTTAACGCGGCGAATGATCTTATATGGACCAATAAACCGAGGTGCCATTTTCATAGAAGGCACCCGTAACTTCACGTTCCTAGTAGACAACCAAACTCTATCCCCCACGTTATAGGAGGGAGCTTGTAACCTATGCCTGTCAGCCTTGCGTTTCTGGACAGCAACATTGCGCTCCATATTTACGCGAATCTGTCTCCAAATCTCTTGTAGTTGAGTGAGATGGTCATCGAGAGCCGGGATGGCCTGTTCATTAAACTGAAGCGGTAGAGCCGGAGGGAAAAAACCATAGATAGCAGAAAAAGGGGAGTGGCCAGTGGTCTCATTAACAGCGTTATTACGTGCATACTCAGCCCAGGGCAACAACTCCGACCAATTGTCTTGTTGTTGTGTGGTAAAGCAACGTATGTACTGCTCGAGACCCTGATTTGCCCTCTCTGCTGCCCCATTAGTTTGTGGATGGTATGCTGAAGAGAAGGCCAATCGCACCCCCATCTCCGCACAGAAAACCCTCCAGAAACGAGAGACGAACTGAGCTCCTCTGTCAGAGACTATTTCAGACGGAACCCCATGTATTCGTACAATCTCTCTAGCAAAGACAACCGCCAGTTCTTTGGCTGTAGGAAGTTTAGGTAAAGGGACAAAATGAGCCATTTTGGAGAAGCGGTCTACAACTGTCAGAACCACAGTATGACCTTTGGACTTCGGCAAGTCCACAATAAAATCCATAGATAGATGAGACCAAGGCCTCTTAGGCGTGGGTAAAGGCTGCAATAGACCGACAGGCAAGGTTTTACTGGTTTTGCTTCTGGCACAGACTTGACAAGCCAAAACAAACAGGCGTACGTCCTGTCGCATGGTGGGCCACCAGAACTGTCTGGAAATACTGGTAAGAGTCTTAGTAATACCAGGATGACCTGCTGGTTTAGAATCATGAAACATTATGAGTAATTCTTGTCTTTCCTTTTCAGGTACAAACAACATATCTGGAGGCTTGTCAGGTGGAGCCCCCACTTGAGCTGCCTGGAGGCGTTCCAGGAAAGGCGAGGAGACAGACAAGACTGTGGAAGCCACAATACGTTCAGGAGGAACTATAGGATTGTGGTCTTGTGTATTAGATTCATATGGGTCATATTGACGAGATAAGGCATCAGCCTTTACATTGCGGTCACCTGGTCTGTAAGTCAATACAAAATTAAACCGAGACAGTAGCAATGACCACCTGGCCTGTCTCGAGTTCAAACGTTTAGCATCCCCGATGTACGTAAGGTTCTTATGATCAGTGATTATCAACAAAGGATCAAGAGTACCTTCCAACAAATGTCTCCACTCTGACAGGGCTGACACAATAGCAAGCAATTCTCTGTTGCCAATATCATAATTGCGTTCTGCTGGTGATAATTTTCTTGAAAAGAACCCACAAGGATGTAGTGGTTTCCCTGGAGATTCTCTTTGAGACAGGACAGCCCCAATGCCTATCTCAGAAGCATCAACCTCAAGAATAAACGGAATCCTGGGATCAGGATGCCGTAACACGGGAGCGGAAGTGAAAGCCTGTTTGAGAAGACCAGATCTGGTACTTCAGACCTTTACGTGTCATATTAATGATAGGAGAGGCTATAGCGGAATAAATCTTGATAAATCTCCTATAATAGTTAGAAAACCCCAGAAACCTCTGTATGGCTTTGAGACCTTGAGGAAGAGGCCATTCTGAGATGGCCGTGAGTTTAGAATGATCCATCTCAAAACCCTCTGGAGTGATAATGTACCCAAGGAATTTCACAGTAGTAATGTCGAATAAACACTTCTCTAGTTTGCAATAAAGACCATTGTCCAGTAATTTAGCTAATACCTGTCTGACATGTGCATGGTGGGTTTTCAGATCGGGAGAGTAAATCAATATATCGCCTAGGTATACTATAACAAAGGTTTGCAAGAAATCTCTGAGCACATCATTAATAAAATCCTGGAATACCGCTGGAGCATTACAAAGACCGAAAGGCATGACCAAGTATTCATAATGCCCACTCCTGGTGTTAAATGCTGTTTTCCACTCATGCCCCTCTTTTATGCGTATCAAATTGTAAGCTCCTCTTAAATCAAGTTTAGTGTATACTGCTGAACCTCTTAACCTGTCGAACAGTTCCGATATGAGAGGGATAGGGTACACGTTCTTAATGGTGATCTTGTTAAGCCCCCTATAATCAGTACACGGGCGTAGATCTCCCTCTTTTTTCGACACAAAAAAGAATCCAGCCCCTGCTGGAGAAGAGGAACGTCGGATAAAACCGCTCTCCAAATTCTCCTTGATATACTCCTCCATAATTTGGTTCTCCTTTATGGAAAGAGGATATACTTTGCCTCGAGGAGGCATGGTACCCGGATGAATATTAATAGCACAATCATATGGTCTATGTGGAGGTAGTTTGTCTGCCTCTCTTTTATCAAATACAGCCCTGAGGTCTGCATATTGTTCAGGAACTTCAGTAGACAATGGAGGGGCTGTGGGTGTGTTCAGGGCACCGACATGCTGAATGGGTATTAAACAAGTCCCAAAACATGCAGAACTCCAAGACAGTATCTCTCCTTTAACCCAATCAATAACGGGATTGTGTTCTACCAACCAGGGGAAACCAAGTACAACAGGATTGGAAGGTGAGTGGATAACTTGGAATATGATCTTTTCTTTATGCAAGAGACCAGTAGTAAGAACTACTGTAATCGTATCGTGAGTAATCCTAGGGCAGGATAACGGCCTGCCATCTATGGCTTCAACGGCTAAGGGTGTCTCTCTTACAACCAGAGGTAGAGAAATGGAAGAAGCGTAGTTAACATCAATAAAGTTACCAGCAGCCCCAGAATCCACAAAAGCGGTGTTATGTGTGGTCTTGGTCTCCCAAGCCAAGGATACTGGTAACATAAGTTTAGTGTCTTTGATAGGAGACATGCATGTCACACCCAAGGCCTGTCTCCTCAGCTGCCTTAGGTGCGGTAGTTTTCCGGCTTATCATGCAGATTAGGGCGAGTAGGACATTGAAATCGTACATGTCCCTCCAAACCACAATACAGGCACAATCCCTCACGAAAACGCCTTGTTCTCTCCTCCTCTGTAAGCCTAGTACGGCCTAGTTGCATAGGCTCTGAGGGAGGAGATAACTCTCTGGGTGGTGCTTGAAAGACAGGGGCCAACCTAGGTAACAGTCTCTTGGGTCTCTCTCTTGGAGTCCTTCTATCCCTTATCTGATTATCCAGATCTATACAGTAATCAATGAGTTCACACAATACCTCAGGTAGTTTACGTGGAGCTAATTCATGCATCAACGACTCTGATAACCCCTCCATAAAAGCCAGAACCAGTGTCTCATTTGTCCAGTTCACATCAGAAATTAAGGTTTTAAATTCTATGGCATAATCAGACACAGTCCTGTTCCCTTGACGTATGCGGAACAAGGATTTACCGGCTATCGTGGCCTTTCTGGTAGGATTAAATGTACGTTGTAACTCGGCTATGAATTCTTTATAATCCCGTACAATAGGTCTTTCTGCCTCCCATAAAGGAGTCGCCCATGTCAACGCTCTGCCAGACAAATGGTTAATAATAAACCCCACTTTGGCAATGTCAGAGAAAAACATTTGTGGATTTAATTTAAAATGAATATCCACATGGACCAAAAATCCCCGGCACTCAGAGGGAGTACCGTCAAACCTCATAGGAGCGGTCATGTGTACCTGGGATGTCTGAACGACAGGGGGCTCAGGTATAGCAGGCGGGGGTGCAACCCCAACCGGTTCCAGTTGTGCAGTACGATTCAGGATAGTTTGTAAGGCAATGGCAAACTGATCCATCCTATGATCCTGCTCATCCTGTCTGGATACAAAGGTAGCCAAGTGCTGTGTTAAATCTGCGGGATCCATATTGGCCAGATCGTAATGTCACGGTTCCCGGATCCCACCACGCAGTACTTAACCCCCAACACTCCACAAAACCCAGAAGCTACCAACAGTGTAGCTGTGAATGATCCCTATCTGTCTGGTCCTTAGAATTGGCCAGGTAAACTAGCTAGACAGAAAAGGGTTAACAATACGGAGAGGAGTCAGCCGAGCCAGAATCAGGAATATAGAGTTCAGAATGGTCAAATGGAATAGCCGGGTCGGTATCAGAGCAGTAGCGTAGTACAAGAAAATAGTCTAGGGCAACAGAAGGCAGAATGGTCAGAACACAAGCAGAGGTCAATAACAGGATAAATCAATATAGCAGTCAGGTACAAGGAGCTCAGGTATGGATAACCACGATCCGGCAACCTCCGAAACCACACTGAGGGCTTCCAAAGACCCCCACCAGACCACGCCCCCACTCAAGCCACACCCCATGCAATCACCTCCCCCTGCCTGTCTCCATTTAAACCGGGCAGTGGTCAGCGAGCAGCACCAGACCCGCCGTCCCCAAGCACACAGGTAGGGCTGGAAACCCCCAACGCCACATAGACATGGTGAAGATGACTTGCTGAAGTTCAAACCGAGCACCAGAATAGGGAAGAAAGGGGATTTAAGTGACTTTGGACGTTGTTGTGTATTGATTATGCTTATACTTCCTGTTTCCTGTTCTGACCTCTGACCTGGAGGCAGCAGTTCTATGATCCAACATGATTCCTCACACAAGCAGCTTGCAGTGTCTTCATTTCTATACATGAAACATGGTGTCAGAAGTAACTAAAATCAGGACTGAGCCTCTTGTCTGGAGCACAGCAGCTTTGGGAAACTACACAGGTTTGTGAACTGTGGACTAAGGCCGGCTGCACACTAGACTTTTTTTTAACGCACTAACGCGCGTTAAAAAAAAAAAATCATCGTACTCGACACTCGTCTACCCCCCCTTGCGTTATCTTCCATAGGAGGATAGCGGAGCACCCGTCGACGCGAATCCTAGCGCATCGCCATTCTAGAACGCTAGGATTCACGTCGACGGGTGCTCCGCTATCCTCCTATGGAAGATAACGCAAGGGGGCGTGGACGAGCGTCGGGTACGATTTTTTTTTTTTTTAACGCGCGTTAGTGCGTTACAAAAAACGTCTACACTAGTCTAGTGTGCACCCGGCCTAAGACTGTTCCTTGTGGATTTTTTTTTCTTTTTTCTATTTGAGAGCTCAGAGGCTTCCTGGCAATATGGCTGCAATGAATTGCATACCTCCCCCAGAGGAGATGAGAATGAATGGAGATTGGAGCAGCAACTGGGAATCTTTCAGAGCTGAATTTGAAGATTATTCCCTGGCTACAGGCTTGAATGAGAAATCTGCAGCAGTGCAGGCAGCAACTCTGAGGAGAGTGCTGGGCAGTGAATGCAGGCATGTGTATAAACACAATGTGAACCTCACAGCGGAGCAGCAAGAAAATGTTACAGCAATTCTACAAGCACTGGAAGCTTATTTCAAACCTGCTAAAAACATAATTTACGAAAGGTATGTGTTTGGGTGCTACAAACAAGAAGAGGGAGAATCTTTTGATCACTTTGTTACACGCCTGAGAGAAAAGGCAGCAACTTGTGAATATGGAGCTCTCAAAGATGAATTAATAAGAGACAAAATTGTTTTGGGCATAGCTAGTAAGAGCGCACGCAGGCGCCTCCTTAGAGAACATGACTTAACTCTAAACATAGCCGTTGAAACGTGCCGTACAGCAGAGCTCACTGACAGACGTCTGAAAGTCATGGAACAGGACAGACAGAGGACCGACAGCATAAACATTGCAATGCAGCGTTATAACATAAGCAAACCGCAGCAACGCCGCCTGATTAGCGCAAACACTGCCAACCTTACAGCATGCAAATACTGTGGGACTGTGCATCAAAGAATTAAAGAGCAGTGTCCAGCTTATGGGAAGTCTTGTAGGTCTTGTGGAAGAACAAACCATTTTGCTAATGTTTTCTGTCAAGTAGACGACAGCCATCGATTGGAAAATTACACACCGTGGAGAACGCATCTGCATATGAGGAAGAGACAGTCTCCGCTGAAGTTCTATACAGCAGTGAAGTGATCGGCGCTGTGCAATCCAGAGGAAAGAAATGGTTCGTCACTTTACGTTTAAATAATAGACCCCAATCCTGTCAGCTCGATTCAGGAGCAACGTGTGATGTAATGTGTTTAAAAGACAAAATGATGTTAGCGCCAGACGCACATCTACTGCCAAGTGACACCAAACTAAAGCTATACTCTGGTGAGCTTATGAAATCTCTAGGACTCTTCAGGACTGAATGTGTCTTACGTGGACAGAGACACAAGCTAGAGTTTGAAATTGTGGAGGCCCGCCAAAAGCCACTGTTATCAGGCTCAACCTGTGAGCGTCTAGGGCTGATACATTTCTCCGTCCCTGCAGAGCTCAACGTGATAGACAATCAATCCAAAGGGCCCTTGACAAAACATCGGCTGTTACAAGAATTTAGTGATGTGTTTACTGGGCCAGTAGAATCCGTACCAGGGGAAGTTCATTTTGACCTTGATTTGAGTGTCCCTCCAGTCCAATGTGCACCACGCAATGTGCCAGTGGCGTTAAAACAGGCAGTCAAGGCGCAGCTTGACCAATATGAGGCCGATGGACACCTGGCTCCAGTGACTGACCCAACTGACTGGATAAGTAACATGGTTATTGTAAAGAAGCCTGATAAGCTAAGAATATGCATAGATCCCAAATTCTTGAATCTGGCACTGAGGCGATCTCACTACATCATGCCAACGCTCGAGGATGTTTTGTACAAGCTGCCTAAAGCGCGTCTGTTCACGCTTGTTGATGCCCGGGATGCATTTTTACAGTGTAAACTGGATACTGCAAGTAGTTACATGACAACCTTCTGGACTCCTTGGGGCAGGAAAAGATGGCTCAAATTGCCTTTTGGAGTATCAGTTGCACCAGAGATGTATCAACGTAAACAACATGAACTATTGCCTGGACTCAGTGGTGTCGAACCAATAGCTGATGACATCCTTGTGGTTGGCTGTGGGGACACAGATGAGGAAGCAGAGCAAGATCAGGATGGCAAAACTGCTGGAACTGATGGATCGTTGTAGGCAGGTAAAATTAAGACTTGGCATAAAAAAGCTGCAATTCAAGGTCAAAGAGGTCCGCTTCCATGGACACATCCTATCCTGGGAGGGTTTGAAGGCTGACCCAGACAAACTCAGAGCCATACTGGATATGCCACAGCCGGAAAATGTGAAATCCCTGCAGCGCTTCATTGGGTTTGTTACCTACCTGGCAAAATTCCTACCTCACCTCTCAGAGGTCTGCGAGCCATTGAGAAGGCTTCTGGACAAGGATGCTGTTTGGCATTGGCTTCCTAAGCATGATAATGCAGTGCAGGACATCAAACGTTTGGTCACAGATACACCTGTCCTGAAGTACTAGGACGTTACTACTCCTGTAACTATTCAAAGTGATGCAAGCAAAACTGGACTTGGGTGTTGCCTATTGCAAGCTGGCCAGCCTATCACTTTTGCTTCAAGAGCACTGACTCTTACTGAACAAAACTACGCTCAAATAGAAAAGGAATGTCTGAGTATAGTATTTGCCTGCCAGCGCTTTCACCACTACCTCTATGGTCGCGACGAGATCACGGCGGAAACTGACCATAAGCCTTTGATTTCTATTTTCAAGAAACCTCTTTTGTGTGCGCCCAAACGCCTACAGAGCATGTTGCTCACACTACAAAACTATTGCCTAAATGTTGTCTACAAGCCTGCCCCGGAAATGTATATTAGTGACACTCTTAGCAGAGCTACAGCAGCTGGAGGTGCACCCGACTATGCACAACACACAGTTTGCAATGTTCAACAGGACCTGGATGTCCTGTCACAGATTAATCATTCAGACTATTTGAACGTCACGGACCAACGATTGCTTCAGATAAAACAGCACACTGAAACCGATGAGAGTTTGCAAGCTCTTAAATATGTTGTTCTGGATGGTTGGCCTGATTCCAAGGAGGAGGTGCCATTAACTGCAAGAGAATATTGGACCTTCAGAGATGAAATCGGCATTCAGGATGGCATACTATACAAGGGGCCGAGGGTCATCATTCCTAAATCTTTAAGATCAGAGATGCTGACACGTATTCATGCCAGTCACATTGGTGGAGAAGCATGCTATAGGCAAGCACGAGATACCCTATACTGGCCCAACATGTAGAATGAGATTAAAGACTTTGTTAGCCATTGCTCGGCATGCAATGAATATGCACAGGCACAACAGAAAGAACCCATGATGTCGCATGTGCTGCCCACCCGGCCGTGGCAAATTGTAAGCATGGATTTATTGAATTATGCTGGGCAAGATTTTCTGCTAATTGTTGATCACTATTCTGACTTTTGGGAGATGGAGCTACTTCCTGACCTGTCTGCTGATACTACAATCAGGCGTTGCAAAGTACAGTTTGCACGTTATGGCCAGCCGGATAGAGTTCTCTCAGATAACGGACCTCAATTCGCATGTGAGCAATTCAGACGGTTCTCTGCAGATTGGGGATTTGAGCACGTTACCTCATCGCCTCAGGACCCACAAGCGAATGGCAAAGCGGAATCGGCTGTCAAGATTGTGAAGAATATTTGTAAGAAGGCCAAGTATGATGGTACTGACCCGTGGAAAGCCGTTCTACATTGGAGGAACACCCCATCCGAAGGCATGGACAGTAGTCCTGCGCAACGTTTAATGTCAAGGAGACTGAAAACTTTATTGCCTGTGGCCAACAAATTACTTGAACCTTGTGTGGTTCCAGGTGTCCTAGAGAAACTGCGAAGGAGGAAACAGATTGCCAAACTGTCTTATGATGTGTCTGCTAAGGACTTACCTGAACTAAGCATTGGAGAGCCAATCCGTATGAAGCCGCTTCCTGGTGACAGGACTGGTCGCTGGAGACTGGGTTCCTGTGTTCAGCGTGTAGCCCCTCGCTCATATCTTGTGGATGTAGACGGCAGTCTCTACCGCCGCAATCGGGTGGCCTTGCGAAGAGCGGAGCGACTCCCCATACAAGCCTATGTGCCTCCTGCACGTGCTCCTCCTGAGGTACTCAATGCTCCTGGACCGCATCCGCAAAGCGGAGGGAATACTGCTGTCCTTTCAGAAGGATACATTGAGAATGACATAATACAGCCACATGTACCATCAAGTTGGTCTGTGCCGAACACCCCAGCCAGGAGGGAGGGCGGCTCTGTATCAATGCCTACTGGAGCGCCGACCCTTCCCAGGCAAAATCTCTGTGGCCTTGCGTAGCGGTCGAGTTTCAAGACCGCCAGATAGACTCAATCTGTAGTACCTACGTCACTCCATGCTATGTTTGTGACTGTTCTGGATCTGTTTTAGGTTAATTGTTTACTACGTTTGTATTGAATGTTAAAAAAGGGAGATGTTGTGTATTGATTATGCTTATACTTCCTGTTTCCTGTTCTGACCTCTGACCTGGAGGCAGTTCTATGATCCAACATGATTCCTCACACAAGCAGCTTGCAGTGTCTTCATTTCTATACATGAAACAGACGTGGCATGGTTGTTGGTTTCCAGACGGGCTGCTCTGAGCATTTAAAAAAAAAAAAAAACTGCTGATCTACTGGAATTTTCACACACAACCATCTCTAGGGTTTATGGAGAATGGTCCGAAAAAGTGAAAATATCCAGTGAACAGCAGTTGTGTGGATGAAAATGCCTTGTTGATTTCAGAGAAGAATTGGCAGACTTGTTCGAGATGAGAGAAAGGCAACAGTATCTCAAATACCCACTTGTTACAACTAAGGTATGCAGAATACCATCTCTGAACACGGAACATGAACGTTTTAGCAGATGGGCTACAGCCGCAGCAGACCACACCAGGTGCCACTCCTGTCAGCCAAGAACAGGAAACTGAGGCTACAATTCGCACAGGCTCACCAAATTGGAAAAACTAGGGTTGCACCGATACCGGTATCGGTGCCGATACCGGGTACTGCAGGAGTACTTGGTACTCGTGCAGTATCCCCCCGATATTTTTCCCGATACCGGAAGCCGGCATCCGAGGGGCTGGGGCGGCTGTCTGAATGCTCTATCGGCATTCAGACAGGCCCTGCAGCTGCTCTCCGCGATACTTACCTTCCTGGGCGACGCCGGGAAAGTCTTTGCGCGTTGCGGTCGTTGGACCACGTGATCGCAGCTGGGGTCCTTCCAACGAGCGCATGCGCAGAAGCTTTCCCAGGGTAGCCCAGGAAGGTAAGTATGAACTCTGAGCAGCTGCAGGGCCTGTCCGAATGCCGATGGTGCCTGTCCGAATGCTCTATCGGCATTCGGACAGGCCCTGCAGCTGCTCACGATTTCATACTTACCTTCCTGGGCGACCCCGGGAAAGCTTCTGCGCGTGCGCTCGTTGGAAGGACCCCAGCCGCGATCACGTGGTCCCACGTGATCGCGGCTGGGGTCCTTCCAACGAGCGCAACGCGCAAAGACTTTCCCGGCGTCGCCCAGGAAGGTAAGTATCGCGGAGAGCAGCTGCAGGGCCTGTCTGAATGCCGATAGGCACCAGGAGCTCTTCGCGATACTTACCTTCCTGGGCGACGCCGGGAAAGTTTCCCCGCGTGCGCTCGTTGGAAGGACCCCAGCCGCGACCACGTGATCGCGGCTGGGGTCCTTCCAACGAGCGCAACACGCTAAGACTTTCCCAGCGTCGCCCAGGAAGGTAAGTATCGCGGAGAGCTCCAGGTGAGCTGGGGGCATTTTTATATGAGGTCTGTTCTTATTGGAAAGCGTCACATGACATAAAAAAATGTATCGGTACTCAGTATCGGTGAGTACTTGAAGAAAAGTATCGGTACTCGGTCTTAAAAAAGTGGTATCGGTGCATCCCTAGGAAAAACATTTGGCATAAACAACATGAAAGCATGGATCCATCCTGCCATGTATCAACAGTTCAAGCTGCTGCTGGTGGTGTAATCGTTTGGGAGATAGTACCCAATTAAGCAGCATTTAAACACCATTGCCTACTAGAGTATTGTTGCTGACCATGTCCATCCTTTTATGACCAGTGTACCCATCTTCTGATACTTCCAGCAGGATAATGCACCATGTCACAAAGCTCAAATCATCTTAGACTGGTTTCTTGAACAGGACGATGAGTTCACTGTACTCCAATGGCCTCCACTGTCATCAGATCTCAATCCAATAGATCACCTTTTGGGATGTGGTGGAACGGGAGATTTGCATTATGGATGTGCAGCCAACAAACCTACAGCAACTGCGTGATGCTATCATGACAATATGGACCAAAATATAAGGAATGTTTCCAACAACTTGTTGAATCTATACCACTAAGATTTAAGGCAGTTCTGAAGGCAAAAGGGGGTCAGACCTAATATATATAGCGCAGGTGCCTCTGCCCAGGTGTGGCCTTGTGTCTCCCACTGCAGCTTAAGACATACGCAACGCTGTGTACCGACCTGGCATACTCTTGACGACCTGCACGGATTGCTGACCTGGCATTTTCTGATGAAACCTCTCTGTACCAACCCAGCATTGACGGACAACCCTGTTCTGAATAACGACTTGGCAAGTACCAGTGACCCTGCCCTGGGCAATAATATTAGCAAACATCTGACTAGTACCAAGACCCCTGTAACCAAGTCTGTTATATTCTGGTATCTAAACCCTTGCTGGTTACGTGTCTCTTGGTACCCTGAAGATATAGTTAGCTGTACTCACCATCCAAGGATCGAGGGGGGGGGGGGGTCAATAGGATTCTACCGATCAGTGCAAGTTGACTCCCCTCTCTAAGGCTGGGAGGTCAAACAAGCATCAATGGAGAGCAGAAGGAACGTCCATGAGAGTGGATGTTCCTTCCACCCAACGCCCTTCTAGACGTCCGCAGCACGGCTGCTGTTGTACGCGTGCAACAGCATGTGGCAGGCCCCGTCACAACGGGTGCACCTAATGCACTCATCTGACGCCAGCCTAAAAGGATCAGTTCTTCCTCCCAGAAAGTTGGCAGCCTTAAAAGGAAACCCACAAGGGATGGAAAGGAGGCATCAGGAGGCAAGAGACGTATTCTCAATATTGTCAAACAAGCAAAGCAACAAGGGGAAGTGGACGTTCTAGTCCATCTAGGGACAAATGACTTGACTAGCAATGAGGTTTCTGAGATTAAGGAAGATTTGTGTTCTTGGAGGTGAAATACAGCAGATTGCGTCCACTGTGTCATTCTCTGAAATTTTGCCTGTGCATAACATTCAAGATAGGCAGATGCGCAATAGGGAATTCAATTTGTGGCTTTGGGAATGGTGTCGGGAGCAAGGATTTGGCTTTGTGTCCCATGATTGCTCTAATTGGAGCAGAAAGGAACTGTATAAAAAAAGATGGTTTGCATCTTAGAAACATAGAAAAATGTCGGCAGATAAGAACCTTTCGGCCCATCTAGTCTGCCCAATTACATGGATACTTAACCTGGATTTATCTTTTGTTTAGGATAGCCTTATGCCTATCCCATGCTTGCTTAAATTCAATTACTGTTTTGGCCTCTACCACTTCTACTGGAAGACTGTTCCATGTATCCACCACCCTCTCAGTAAAATAATGCTTCCATTATTATTATCTTACTCATAGGGGAACATTTGTTCTCAGTGAGAAGTTCAAAAGGCTTCACAAAGGAATATTTAAACTAGGAGGGGGGGGGACAAAAGGGTAAAAAAAAAAAACAATCTGCCCGATTGTCCCCAAAACTAAATCGGAGGGTGCAAGCAACATGCGAGGTAAAAAATGACAAGCTCAGAGTCGTGTCTATAAATGCTCGCAGTTTAGTCAATAAAATCAATGAACTGGAGGCAATGATGGCAGCTGAAAAAGTAGATTTAGTGGCGGTTATTGAGACATGGTTCAGTGAGAAAAATAACTGGGACATAACAATACCGGGGTACTCTTTATATAGAAAAGACAGAGAAGGTAGGAAAGGAGGAGGAGTGGCCCTGTATGTGAAAAACATAAAAACGAACCAAATAAAAGTGAGCGAGGTGAACATAGAGTCAGTTTGGGTTACGCTAACATTTGGCAATCATACAGTAGCTCGTGTAGGTGTTATCTATAGACCCCATGGACAAGTAGAAGAGCTAGCTAATCTGATGGTTGAGGAAATAGCCAAAATGGCAATGAAGGGGGAAGTTAATCTTCCTGATGTGAACTGGAAAACCAAAACAGCTGGGTGCACCAGGAGTACAAATATTCTAAACTCCCTACTGGGATTATCTCTAACACAAGTAGTTGAGGAGCCGACCCGTAAAGAGGCCATATTGGATTTAATACTCACAAATGGAGGTTTGGTATCGGACGTTGTTGTAGGTGAAAATTTGGGATCTAGTGATCACCAGTCAGTGTGGTTTAATATAAGAACAGGGATGGAGCCGCACCACACAAAAACAAAAAAGTTTTAGACTTTAAAAAAACAGATTTTTCTAAAATGAGATTTTGTGTGAAGGAGTCATTATCGGACTGGAGGAGTTTAAAGGGAGTCCAGGAGAAATGGGATTATTTAAAGGAAGCATTATTGAAGGCCACAGGAAATTGCATTCGGCTGGTTAGCAAAAACAAAAAAGGGAAGAAACCACTGTGGTACTCTGCAGAAGTGGCCAAAATAGTGAAGAACAAAAAGATAGCATTCAATAATTATAAAAAAAACTCAGGCAAACCTATAAAATTAGGCAGAAAGCGGCAAAGAAATTTATAAGCTTCCAAAGCACACGCAGAAGAGAAAATAGCTCAGTCAGTAAAAAAGGGAGACAAAACATTTTTTAGATACATAAACGAGAAAAGAAAAACAAGGATTAGTTAGATTAAAAACAAAAAGGAAGGAGGGGCGTGGCTAGCTGTGTTAGCGAGTGGACGCATGTTGCAGAGCTCCTGCGTAATTACCGACTTTTCGCTATTTTTTCCACTCGTATTGCTTCAGATTTGCTCCCCCCTATTACCGGACTGTTTAGTAAGCCAGGGTGGACATTTCTGTGCACCTGGTGAGGAAAGTTTTGACCCGGAGAGTTGGGGCCTATATTTCGGGCCTATTCTACCTGGCCTTACCAGAAGCGATGGTGGGATTTGGTGGTGTTTCCGGTGTCTTTCTGCTGCTCACATGGGTAAGAACATACCCCAACGCCCTCACCAGACTGGTGGCCCTGGTCAAAGGGTCATAAGTGAATCGATGGATGGAGGTCCTGTCTCCCGGAAGGCAACGGCCTCACTTTCTTTCCCGTCCGGCTATGAGTCCACGGGGGACGAGGACCCCTCCTGGCCCACGGGAGATGGATTGGGCATGTCCTGGGTTACCCCGCCATCTCAGTCACTGGGATCGCTCCCTCCTACTGCGGCCGCCAAAAAAAAAAAAAAAAAAAAAAAAAAAAGGCCGCGTTGGCGGTGTCTTCGAAGGTCTTGGCGGCCCAGCATGATTCTTCAGACGGAGACTCAGCAGAAGAGCAGCTACTCTCCGCCGCATGTAGCGAGGCCTCGGTGGGTGACGGCTCTGCCCCGGCAACATTGGTGGGACCTCCTGGATCTGGCAGTGTTACACAGATTACGAAAGGGGACCTCCGTCGGATTCTGGAGGAAATAAGAGGCATGTGGAGACCGGAGGTGGCGGCAGTGCGAGCGGAGGTGGAGGTGCTCCGAGCGCAAGTAACAGAGGTGAGAGGGAAGACTGATGGGGTAGCTCAGGAGCAGTCTCACCTTTCTGACCAGCTAACCGTCCTCCGCTCCCAGGTGGAAACCCTAACTCGCTCGGTGGAAACTTGAGTCTCGTCACCGAAACGTCCGGGTCAGAGGCATCCCAGCCTCAGTATTAGCTAATGATTTGCTGCCCTACGTGGAACGACTGGCGCTTCAGGTCTCAGGACTGCCCTCTTCGACACCCGGGCTAGTCGGAGCAGCGTTTCGGGTCCGGAAGGCGGCGCCCAGAGGGGTTCCTGGGGACGTGGTGGTTGTTTTCCGGGACGTTGCCCTGAAGGCGAAGCTTATGTCTTCCCCCGGTGCCCGAGACCCCGTGCTATTTGAAGGAACAACTTTAGCATTATACCACGACCTGCCGTTTTTGACCTTGATGGCCCGCCGGAGGTTCCGTGACGTGACGACTGTTCTCCGCAGTAAGGGGATTCGGTATCGTTGGGGCCTGGCTGGCTCTTTAGTGGTGACCCACAATAATATACCGTATACGATTACTGATCCTGACTCAGCCTGGGCTGACCTCGCGGCTGCGGGCGTCCCGCTAAGCCCATCAGAAGCCCGGCCGGGTTGAGACATGTCACTATCTTTACCTTTATTTTTTTTTAAAGCTCTGGACAATTCTTGTCTTCAGTGCTTTTTCAAGTTTGGACAGTTTCTCCACATTGACATTTCCCCTTATTTTACATTTGATATGGACGTCTTGTTTTTGCTGTTGTTTCCCCGTACATCTGGAGTTACAGATTTACCCTTCTAGCTTACGTTTTGGGGCCTCGGATGTGAGGAGTTCCCCTCCTCCTAAAATCCCCCCCTGTCCCCCTCCCTTTTTGATTTTTATTTTTAATCTCGCTTCAGGTATTTTTGTTTTTCTGAGTGGTCCAGATTCCCCTCTTTTGCCATCTTGTACCTAGTTACCACACATGATATTGCTTTGTATTTGGTTACTTGTTTTACAGGCCCATTGGGGTCGTATCCTCGTTTGAGTACGTGAGACTGTTTTATAATTCTGTAAATAAAGAATTACAAAAACAAAAAGGAAGATATGTAGAAGAGGATAAGTCTCGCTGACTGCCTCAATGAATATTTTTGTTCAGTCTTTGCAGAAGAAAAGGAAGGAAAGGGACCTCAGGAGAGAACACTAAAGAGACATTTACATATGAGTTTACAGAGGAGGTTCTACAGCAGCTGTCTAAAGTAAAGACAAATATGTCAATGGGGCCTGATGGGATCCACCCTAAATTATTAAAAGAGCTCAGTGATGTAATAGCAAAACCATTAACGGGAGTCGTCCCAGAAGAGTGGAAATTAGCAAATGTTGTGCCCATTTACAAGAAGGGTAGTAGGGAGGAATCGGGGAACTATAGGCCAGTTAGTCTTACGTCAGTAGTGGGGAAATTAATGGAAACCATGTTAAAGGAAAGGATTGTTGAACATCTAAAAACACATAGATTACAGGATCAGAAACAACATGGGTTTACCTCAGGGAGATCATGCCAAACTAATCTTATTGATTTTTTTGATTGGGTAACAAAAATAATAGACACAGGTGGTGCAGTAGACATTGCTTATTTAGATTTCAGTAAGGCTTTTGATACTGTTCCGCATAGAAGGCTTATCAATAAATTGCAATCTTTGAGCTTGGATTCCAATATTGAATGGATTAGGCAGTGGCTGAGTGACAGGCAACAGAGGGTTGTGGTAAATGGAGTTTATTCGGCGCAAGGTCTTGTTACCAGTAGGGTACCTCAGGGGTCAGTACTTGGACCCATTCTATTTAATATTTTTATTAGTGATATTGCAGAAGGTATTAGGCTGGGGTCAGACCAGCGCACTTTTAACGTGCGTTCTGGCGCACATAATGACGGCCACTATACAATGTATGGCCGCACAAAAGTCCAGCCGTGCAACGCAAGTGGAATTTGAACGCATTTTTTTGAGAACGCTGAACCGCTAGTACTGACGTACTGAGTGTGCAGCTGCGGCATAGCGGCGTGTGTGCGAGATTAGGAGATGTCAGACGCTGCTAATGTCCAGCCTACATAATGTCAAGACGCAAAAAGAGTTTTATTGACGATCCGTACAAAATCACACCCGAAAATGCCCGTCTGACCGTTTTTGCGCATTCCGTGATTTTTAATGTGGATAAGTGCAAGATAATGCACCTGGGACGTAAAAACCCAAGGGCTGAATATTTGATACAGTCCTAACCTCAACATCTGAGGAAAGGGATTTAGGGGGTCATTATTTCAGAGGATCTAAGGGTAATAAGTCAATGTAATAGAGCAGCAGGAAATGCTAGCAGAATGCTTGGTTGTGTAGGGAGAGGTATTAGCAGTAGGAAAAGGGAAGTGCTCATGCCACTGTACAGAGCACTGGTGAGACCTCACTTGGAGTACTGTGTGCAGTACTGGAGACCGTATCTCCAGAAGGATATAGACATCTTGGAGAGAGTTCAGAGAAGGGCTACTAAAATGGTGTACGGCTTGAAGGAGAAAAGTTACCAGGAAAGGGTTAATGATCTTAACATGTACAGCTTGGAAAAAAAGACGAGACAGAGGAGATATGATAGAAACATTTAAATACGTAAAGGGAATCCACAAGGTAGAGGAAGGGAGTATATTTAAAAGGAAACAAATTAGCAAAACAAGAGGACATAGTCTAAGGCTAGGGTCAGACGAAAGCATTTTTCCCTGCGAACGTGAAAAAGTGCGTCCGAACGCATTGACGTATTTTTTCACAGAATGCGCAAAAACGGTTAGACGACGCGCATTTTCGGGCGTGATTTTGTACGGATCGTCAATAAAACTTTTTGCGTCTGGACATTATGTAGGCTGGACATTAGCAGCGTCTGACCTCTCCTAATCTCGCACACACGCCGCTATGCCGCAGCTGCGCACTCAGTACGTCAGTACTAGCGGTTCAGCGTTCTCAGAAAAATGCATTCAAATTCCACTTGCGTTGCACGGCCGGACTTTTGTGCGGCCATACATTGTATAGTGGCCGTCATTGCCCGTCATCTGCTGCTAGTGTGGCCGTAATTATGTGCGCCAGAACGCACGTTAAAAGAGCGCTGGTCTGACCCCAGCCTTAGATTAGAGGGGCAAAGGTTTAAAAGTAACATCAGGAAGCATTATTTTACTGAGAGGGTGGTGGATACATGGAACAGTCTTCCAGTTGAAGTGGTAGAGGCCAAAACAGTGATTGAATTTAAGCAGGCATGGGATAGGCATAAGGCTATCCTAAACAAAAGATAAATCCAGGTAAAGTATCCATGTAATTGGGCAGACTAGATGGGCCGAAAGGTTCTTATCTGCCGACATTTTTCTATGTTTCTAAGACACTTACTATAATCTATTCTAAGAATATTAAATGGCTACTAAACTAGTACTTCAAAAAGTATCCTGTAAACTTGTTAACCCCGTGAATGTCTCAGCAGTTCTGCAGCTACAGACAGCCCAGTGCACTTAGGCTGGGTTCACACCTAAGCGTTTTACAGCGCGCTCCTGCGCGCTGTAAAACGCTTAAACATGAAATCCCATGATTGCCTATGTGGGCATGTCACACATAAGCATTTTAAAGCGCGCAGGAACACGCTTTAAAATGGCCGACGCAAAAAGAAGTCCGGGAGCTTCTTTTCGGCATATAGCCGCGAACGCGCTGCAAAGCACATTTGCGTGTTTTTTTGTATGCGTGAACGTGCGTAAAAAACACGCGCATTGCGCGACGCTGCGCTACGCCGTGGTGTGAACCCAGCCTAAATCAGAAGAATGGTGCTGGGATAATGGGTAATTGCATACAGGAGTCCACAAAGGGACAATCACTGCGCTGCTGACTGCAGTACATGCATTCTGCCAGCCTATTCTTTACCACACCTTTTTGAGCATTCAAAACATCTCACACTTGTTTCCCACCTTAACACAACTCGCTCTTGAATTACAGTTAAATGAAATCACACATCAATGTATCAGATTCCAGTCTTCTTCATAATCTTTAATGAGAATAATCCGAATATAAAAATTCACTGACTAAATGCATTAGTAGCTGAACTACAGTTTCCCATTTCAGCTTGAAACGTGCAGTCATTCAATATCCTCCTCGTAATCTTGGAAGCAGGATCTTTTGAGTGGTTGTTCTTTCACGAACAATTATAGAAAGGTCATGACAGTTCCATTCACCCCTACTTGCCAGGGTTCCAGAGGAATAAAGCGAAGACGAATCCTTCAAAAAAAAAAAAAAAAAAAAAGTTACATACAGGAACACAACAGTAGCCCTAGAATTAAATGTTCTTTGCACAGGTTAGGATTTCCAAAAATCCTAACAGATCTAAGATTAACCCCTTCGCTGCGGATGACGTTCCCCACATGTCATCTGCTCAGCGGGAGCCTGGAGAGATACTTACTGCTCTCCTCCAGGGTCCCGCGGCAGTCTGACTTCCCCGAAGTCAGACACTTTATTTTCGGGCCGCGATGACGTCATTTTCCGGCGAACCCCTGGACAGCGCACGGAAGGGGGGAAGGGGGGGGGGGAATCCTTTCGGATCCCTCTCGATCAGGAAGTCGCAGCCGCTCAAACCAGGCACTGCTTAAAAAGGGGAGAGTCTTCCCTTTTAACCCCTTAGTGACCGGGCGGTTTTACACAAATCCGTCCTTTAGTGACCGCTGCTATTTTTTACGTTTCTGCCCTGTTAGTGTTTAGGACAAATTTTCCTCTTACTCGTTTATGCAACCCACACATATTTTACACTGTTTTTCTCGTCATTAAATGGACTTTATAAAGATACCATTTTTTTCATCATTTCATATAATTTACTATAAAAAACATTGTGAAATATTACAAAAAAAAAAAAAAAATTGAAAAAAAACACTTTTTAGAACTTTGACCCCAAAAATTTAATTCCTTAGTAGTTTCTAAATTTAGTTCTGGAGTTTAGCAATACCCAATGTTTACATATTCCTCGCTTTTTTCCTTATTTTATGCAACAATAAGTGAAAGTAGCACTTTGCCATTTCCAAAGAGTTTATTTTCAAAACTAGTGCTAGTGACATTGTAACACTGATATCTGTCACTAATTCCTGAATAACCCTCCACATATACATATTTTTTTAAAGTACACAAATCAAGGTATTAAACTTGGGGTATTTTGACTCTTTCCATGCAAACCATTTTACCACAAATCTATGCCAAAGTTTGAGAAAAAAAAAATGTTTTGGTGATTTTTTTTTTTAAAGCAATTTAAGAATACATGTACTGTGAACATTAAGGTTTACTGCCAAAAAGCACCCCAAAATATGTTCAGCAACATCTTCTGAGTAAATTGATACCACCCATGTATAGGTATGTCGGGTCATTTGGGGGCTAATAGGCCTTAGCTGGGGGGGGGGGGGTGCGCATTTCAGTTTACCAACTTGGAATTTTCACATTTTGTCATCATGCACCCATGTCCTATTTGGGACATTTTTGAAGCCGGCCAAAGTAATTTACCCCCATCAAACCATATATTTTTAGAAAGGGCACACCCTGGGGTGCTTCAAAGAGTTGTATTTTAACACTTTCCATGCACTAGCTCTATGTCAAACTTTCAGGTAGTCACTTTTTGTGTTATTTTTTCACACACATTGTAATTTAGGCATGAATTGTCAAATCCAGTTATGGGTTACTGCCAAAAAACACCCCAAAATATGTTCAGCAACATCTTCTGAGTAAAGTGATACCACCCATATATAGATTTGTTCTGTTGTTTTTGGGGTGCTATGCCAATCTTTTGACATGTGCTTGTCAATTTTCTAATTTGACATACAGTATCTTCTTTGCTCATCTTTTTACATACCAAATATATGCACGTTCATAAAATTGGTAAGCTAACACCCCAAAGTATTGTAAATGGAGTGTTTTTATGCCATGGATGCAACCGTTTGCTCCAAATAAATTGGATACGGTTTGGTGGTCATTTTTCATTTTCACACCCACATCAGTTTTGGACTGTGATTAAGGCTAGGGACAGATGAGCGCATTTTCTGCAGCCACCGTCAAAATGTACGTCGATGCGTGCGCACGCATTTTTTCACGGAATACGCTTAAGTGGTCAGACGATGCGCAATTCTGGACGTATTTCATGACGGTGGGGTAAAAAGAAGTCTAGGGAAATCCGGCTGTTTGAACGTTATGTTGGCCTCACACTAGCAGCGTCTGACGTCTCCTAATCACGCACACACGCTGCTATGCGGCCGCAGCGCACTTTGTACGTCAGTAGCAGCGGTTTCACGTTCTGATAAAAATGCGTTCATTTGCCGGTTGCGTGGTGTCGGCGCACTTTCGTACGCACGTACTGCGTATATTGGCCGTCATTGGCCGTTATGTGCTGCTACTGCCGCCGTGATTTAGTGCGTCTGCACGCGCGTTCCGACTGCCCCACTCTGACCCTAGCCTTAGGAGACACTGTTGTCGGTTACTGCATGAAAACTCTCCAGGTTGTTTTCTGCAAGGTCTCCTGAGTACACCCATGCCCCCCATGCATAGGTTTGCCAGGATTTTGGGAAGGTTCAAATACAATTTTTATGACTTTGTCATTGGAGTTGAAATTGAGATTATTTCTTCAGCTAGGCCTAGCTTTGGTTTTGGGTCTACCGCATACCCCAGTTTGAATTATTGCCAGAAAATTGTTTATGTTTGTTATGTTGACACTAGGGATAGACCGATATCACTTTTTAGGTGCCGATACCGATACCGATATCGGCTACCTTTCAGGCCGATAACCGATATCGGGTGCCGATATTCTGTACATTAAAATTTTTCGAGGGGGGGGGGGGAAAAAATCACAATTTCTACATAAATCTGGTGTCAAAATTGTAAACATACCAGCTGAGAGAAATAAAGTGCTTGAAAAAAAGTGTGATGGTTAAGAAATCGCAACCACCCCATTTTTCTTTCTTTCAGAAGCTCCAGCTTTTCTTCTTTTTTGGTACAACAAAGCAACCTGCAATGCAAATAGTCCCAGATAAAGGGACTATTTGAGGCATTTATTTATTTTGTTTCCCCGCTCCTTGGTGTACTGCGCTGCGGAACCTGCTGGTGCTATAGAAGTGATGATCTGTAAAATGCTGGTCCCAGCCGCTCGGCTCACAGGAGTTTACAATATAGAGGAGCAGAGGGACCAGCTCACAGGACCTTACAATTCATTTAAGGGGTTTATTCACTAAACTGTTCTTCCTGTTGGCTGTCCTTGCTGCCATGCGGGTCATAAATTTCAGGTTTATTCTATGCAAAGCATGCCTGGCCTGGCTCCTAGGTGTTGCCTCGACTCTGTCAGGCTCAGGTATGGTGGCTGCAGAGGTGTTTGCAGCAGGAGTCAGATGTTTGCAGGATGTACCCCCTCATTTGTAAAAAGTGCAGCACTACTTTATAGCAAACTTTTATGCAAGGGGCCGTGACACAGAAGCTGGCAGTCGGGTAGCCCAGGACCACTAAAACCCTAACTGTGGCTTCTATCATTACAAAAACAAAATCTGCAAACTCAGTTCCTTGTCCCCAGGTGGCTCCCTAGAAAGCTGATTGTAAGCTCCTGGGGTCAGAAATCAAATTTTCCCTAATGTGAACTCAAATCCCTGCACCTGCCAAGACAAAACTAAATGGCTGGCAGATAAAGGGTGCCGTGAACTATTTGAGGCTTTTATTTATTTATTTAATCTCGGTGTCAGGGCAGTAGAGTTGAGCAAGATTTATGCTCCTATGCAGCCACTTGAAGTGGGATGGGGAGCTTTACAGACTGGCAGGTAGCACAGCGTGAAGGAGCAGACAGGGAGAGTGAGAGCAGGGGAGGAGCACAACAGAGCGGAACGGACCCTCCGTAAATCAGTCCGACCATCCTGTTTGTTTTTATTACAATTAGATGTGCTTCCTCCCCCTCTGTTTCTTACTGTGTTCGAGCCAGTGGAAGGGGGAGACCTCGAGGTGACCTCATCATTGCCGGCCAGAGTGCGGAAGTGCCGGGATGGGACGCATGCCCAGAGAGATCGCAGCTTCTCAGAGTTATCGGCACATCGGCAAGTGAAACAGCCCGATGCCGATAACCTGGAAATCACTGAATATCGGCCCCAAATATCGGTGGTACCGATAATCGGTCGACCCCTAGTTGACACCAAGGTATTGCATATGGAGTGCTTTGATGCCATGGATGCAACGGTTTTAGCCCAAAACATTTGAGAAGGTGTGTGGCGGTAATTTTCAGATTTTTACGCCCACATTAGATTTGGACTGTGATTTAGGAGACACTGTTTGTTACTGCATGAAAACTCTCCAGGTTGTTTTCTGCAAGGTCTCCTGAGTACACCCATGCCCCCCATGCATAGGTGTGCAAAGATTTTGGCAAAATACAGCACCAATTGTAGAACATAAAAATGTAGGAATAAAATGTAAAAGTCTGGTGCAGTAAAATAAAAAAAACAAACAAAACTAAACTGAACTAAGAAATAGAAAAAAGAAAAAAAAAAAAAAAAAAATCACGCACAGTGTGATATATCTTGAAACAGTCCAAGACACAGACCGGGTTGTCCAGGGCATTCTGGGCAGTAAAAGATTGTGTCTCTCCTCTGCCCCCTCTTGAAACACACCCTGCATCTTTTTTGGGGTTAGTTTGCCCTCAGTAGGGGGGATTTTATAAATAAAATGTGTAGCCCCAACTCTGTCCCCCATCACCGCCCAGGGAGCAGGTGCATCCTGGTACAAAAACCCCGAAATGACCTGGAGCTGAAACTGTAAAAAGGACAGCGTCACTCTGGGGTTTGCAGAGCAAAAAGGCATTGTGGGTTGCAATTTGCATCAGGTAAATTGCAACCTTTTTGTACCAGGCCCTTGACTTCTGCATAATCTGGTAGGGCTGGAGCAGCTGATCTGCCAGATCAACCCCACCCATATGCCGGTTATAGGCTTTGATGCACACTGGCTTCCTGATGCGCTCAGCTCTGCCACGTACAGAGACCTCTCAGTGTGGATGGTGGATAGAAGGTATACATCCTTCTTGTCTCTGTACTTGACCGCCAACAGCTCCTCTTGGCGCAGAGCTGAGGTCTCCCCCCTTTTTAACTGGGTGCGGACAAGCTGTGCTGGGAAACCTACGCGGTTCTTGCGAACAGTACCGCATGCTGCTGTATCAAAACAATGGGACACTCGTATAAAAATCATCAACATACAAGTGGTACCCTTTGTTCATCAGGGGAAAAAGTAGGTCCCACACAATCTTGCCACTGGTTCCCATGTGTTCTGGGCAACCTGGAGGGTCAAGGCTACTATCCTTTCCCTCGTACACCCGGAAGGCCTGAGTATACCCACTCTTGCTGTCACAGAGCTTATACACCTTCACTCCATACCTGGAGCGTTTGGAAGGAATATACTGCTTGAATCCCAGCCTTCCCTTGTATTTCATTAGGGATTCATCCACGCAGATATTCCTTCCAGGTGTATAAGCCTCTGCAAACCTGGCGGCGAAGTGGGTAATCAGGGGGCGGCTTTTATACAGCCTGTCAAACTGGGGATGCTCTCTAGGAGGGCACAGGCTGTTGTCACTGAATTGCATGAAACGCAAAATGTTTTCATACCTTCTACGTGACATTGATTGGGGGTAGAGTAGATGGGGCTACTGCTCCAGTAGGAGCGAATTGAGGGCTTCTTTATGATGCCCATCAGCATAGTAAGTGCCCAGAATCTCAGAAGTTCTGGCATATCTAGCGGGGTCCATTGCTGCCTTGCCAAGTAGGAGTCTGGCTTCGCAGCACAATGCTGATGGGCATACAGATTTGATTGGGCAACAATGTGGCCCAACAAATCATCCCCCATAAACACCTGCAAAAACTGTGGCGGTAAATCCTGCAACATCAATATTGATGCCAGGATTTGCCGTGAAAGGAGGGATATCTGGCCTCTGGCGATGAGGCACTACCCACTCCTCAGCTGGAGCTGTGCGTCTCCTGCTGGCAGGTGGTGGCCCAGGATCTGCATCAGAAACATCACTAGGAGATACTAAATACATCAGCCAGCGTAGATGATGTATTTAGTAAGGTCTCTGAGCAGTTAGCGGGGTCAAAATCTGGGTCTGAGTCCGACGCAGATGCCTCAGATTCTGACGCCAGGATGGCATATGCCTCCTCGGCGCTGTACACCCTCTCAGACATATATATATAAAATAGATAAAATTTTATGATTTCATCACAGGACTCGGAGGCTCATATTTGCCTTCTCTTTCTTTATTTTCTCTCAGCAGCAAGAGGTTTAACATGTAAAATAGAAGAAAAAAAACTGTTCCCTCACAACAGGGAATAACCACGCCCCCACAGTCCCAATAGGTCAATCCATATAGTCCCTCCTCAGGTGTAGCTCCTCCTCTTTCTTGCTGCTTACCTCAAGGAGATAAGTACACTTGTTTTCTCTCTTACACTATATATAATTTTATTGTATTTTACTGTATTTTGCCTATTGTAAAATTTTTCTTTTGGGACGCCGACTTTTCCCAGTGTTAGCCGCGGGGGTCGGCGTTCCCGTTTTATGTTCATTCGAACCTGGCGTTTTTACACTCCATATTTATCATCCACATATAATTCCCCTACTCACTGACTAAATAGGAGAAAATTGGGCATTGTTATTGTTTTTTTTCGCCGACTTCAGAGTTCCGCCGACACCAACCTCCACCTCGCGGTTCCGCAGACACCGGATCTACCCACCTACTTCACCTCACAAGGTTCAAACGCGCCATTTTAGAAAATTAGCGCGGTCTTTTCATACGCAGTACAGAATGTCTCTCTCTAAACCGGACAGAAACTCCTCTCCCTCTCCACCCGGGGTCGGAGGCGAGTTACATCCCACACTCCTCTATCTGAACAGCCGGCAGCGGCATCCCTGCAGCACCACCACCGGAAAAAAATCTTCCAAACAAAGATTTGCAGCCCTTGAAGCTTCACTGAGGTCCTCCATTTCAGACACTGTGGCAGCTGCTGTAGCAAACATTCACACCCTCTATGCAAGACGCAGTCGCTTCCCTACAGATTCCACCTAAGGTGTCTTCCTGCGCTGCGTTCTCTCAGAAATCCCCTAATTATGCACTTGCCAGAGTTTCATCCCCAGAACAAATTGTGGAAGTCTCCCCTAGGGAGCCACCAAAAGATTTTAATATGAGCCACCACATAGCTGATATCCCCAAAGGTGCATGGAGGGGCTGGCATCCCCGCAGTGCGGCCAATTATAGATAGCGAGTCTCATCCTCGCAAGAGAGCTCCAGACCGCGGAGCGCAGGCTGCGGCCGAGATTAAGAGACCCATTCCTGACGAGTGGAGTCTCGTCCCCGCTAAAAAAAAAGATCAGGCCTAGTGGATCCTGAGTACGGGGAAGATGAAGGGGATTACCCCCTAGAGATATACGCACCTGATGACGATGACCTGATGATTTGGGGAGAAGAAGAAATCGCCTCCCGTGCAGGTCGGGGACACAATATATGATCCTGAGGGAAATACTCTGTTTAACCCTAAGGACATTTCACACCCAGCATCCTCAGTGTGGATTCCACAACCACACATTGAGCGTTGGGTAGATAGCGTCATGCGCTGCCCACTAGACAAAGGCACGAGACAAACATTGAAAGCAGAGGGTCCTTGACCCACAACAACAGGCAAAACCTGCATTACGCCAGACGTAGACGAGGCATTTAAAAAAATTGCTGCGAGAAAAGGATGGTCTCCTAAAAAAGGAATAGACCTGGCTATACGCACATGCCAGGATAAGTTGCTGGATGCAACTTGACCTCTAGTTAAGGTCCTAGATATAGTGGATCAGGCAAAACTAGTACATATCCCACTAAACCATGCAGAGATTGCCGGATGGCTGCAGAGATCCCTTTGCTTTCTGGGAAATGCCAATTCTGCCCTAGTTGCGGAAAGGAAAACGATCCTATTGAAGATGGATCCTAAGCTTTCACATTTAGCTACCACTGACCTGGGGGGGGGGGGGGTCAAAGCGGAAGGCCAATTATTCGGAGACCCATTCGCTAAAAGACTGAATACATCACTGAAGCACACGCCCAAAACTCAGTCTCAGTCAGCTAAAGCATCCTCATCCAGCAGGACTCATCACAATGAGGCATCTTGCTTAGAAACTTCATTCACTGAAGGTGATCTGACATAGCCTAATGCCTTTTCTCTTGATGTATATGATGTTTACATTGTAATATCACTGTATATGTGTGTTTGTATGTGTGTGAATAAAATATAATATATATATATTCACACAAGTGTATCTTTTATATATTTGAATTGTTGTAATGCTATCTGATTTCTGCATTCCACTCCCTTTTTCTATATTTTCTCGAGGCCTGCTATTCTGCCCCATGTCCCTGTTCAATGAACCTTAACATTTATTGCCCCCTACAAACTCCCCCTAGTTCCTGGACAACTTCAACCTAATGTGATCCTATTTGCAATCTTAATTTCTCTTTCAGCACACACCCAAAACTCAAGCTAATTCATCCTCATCCAGCAGGACTTTGCTCCCGCCCACCCTCCCCTACCCCATGGTTTTCATTTAATATATACCCAACTAATTGATCATGTGATATCGCAGCAACCTACACCATTTACTCTGGTACCGCTCTATTTCCTGTTTACTCACCAACACCTTTCTCTATAATGTTTATGCCACTATTGCTTCTCTTTTCTTTCTCATCCCTTCTCTCTAAAACTACTCTCTCCTTCTATACACCTTTTCCAATTGCCCCAGGATGGAAAAGCAGTTCCAATAAACCACAGCCTGCTCAGTTCTTTTAACCTATCAGCTGAGTGCTGGTGGTGAGTGTTAAAATCCAGCCCTCCCACCCCCAGACAAAGATTTAAAACTCTGCAACCACATTATTACCAAAAAAAAAACTATGTCCAAATTCCTATTTATCCTGCTACTTTCCCTGGCAACCGATGTGGAAACTAACCCTGGTCCTATAGGTGACACAACCTTTAGTCTCCCCACTAAAAAAGGCCTCTCTTTTGTGCACTGTAACATCCGCAGTTTACTCCCTAAATTGGATGAGCTTCAGGCATGGTGTTGCTATTACAAACCTAAAATCATTGTGCTCACAGAGTCATGGTTAACCCCAAAAGTACCAGACTGCCATATCAATACAGGGGTATTCATGTTATAGAAAGGACAGAGCAAAGAGGAGAGGGGGAATTGTTATTTATGTTGAGGAGTCCATAAAGTTCACCCCCTTACAGACTTCTAGCTCCCCTGTCACCTTTGGAATCTCAATTAAACCAGAGAGGAAATCATTCAGTAAATCCATCATTGTTGCTGGATTCTATCTCCCACCGAGCTCTCCAGTGCACTCCCTCTCTGACATCTCAAATCCTTAAAAACCTACTTGCCCAAAACCAAAAAAGTGAAATGCTGGTCCTCGGCGATTTTAATACAGATTGGCCAAATCCTAAAAACAATAAACACTGCTCACTGTTTAAAACTTTGCAGCTAACTCAATTAATCTCCTCCCCCACTCGCATTAATATGAAAAGCCCTAACCATACCTTGCTGGACTGGATTCTCTCATCTCCTGATCGAATACAGGAGGCAGGTGTTCTCGCTAATAGCTTTAGTGACCATTGTCTAGTGTACTGCGTGCGCAAAATAAAGGCAATGAAATCTCCCCCAAAAGGTAATAACCACCAGGTCTTGCAAGAAATTTATTCTTGAATCCTTCCTAAGTGATCTCAAACAGCTCCCCTGGTACAGACTAAACCTAATCCCAGACCTAGACTGTGCAATTGAATACTTTCAGTCTGAGCTCCTGAAAGTCTGGAATTTCCATGCCCCGCTGCGTAAAGTGCGAGTAAAAGGGACCCATCTCCCCTGGGTTACAGCTGATCTTACACTAATGTACCATCTTAGAGATTCACTGTGGTCAAATTTCAAGAGTACTGGTTCCATGAACGATAACTGCGAATACCGAAAATGCCGGAATGAATGCACAAAACAAACAAAAATGGCTAAAGCCCATTACTTCAATGAAAATCTAGACCATAACATATCAAACCCTAGAAACTTTTGGAGAACCATAAGTAACATACAAGCACCCCCAGCCAGCTGCTGTCAAAGTAAACAACAAAACCCTGCAACACCCCCTAGATGTAGCAAATGCCTTTAATGGTTATTTTGTTGGATGCGCCACCACTTTGCCAAGCTAGGAAATGACATGCAATCAGAAAGGCCTCATGCAGATCAGGCCCCTCCAACTGTGCAAAGTCCCTGCATCAGACAGGAATTCAGTTTTAGACCAGTGCCTGTCAGTGTTGTTACTAAACTTCTCTGTAAGCAAAAAATGAAATACCAGTCTGGACCTGATCAAATACCAGCAATGCTGCTGAAAATCAGTGCACCGGCAATTGCAAATCCTGTCGCAACCCTAATCGATGAATCACTGGCGACTGGATACATACCCAAATTCTGGAAGACTGCGAGAGTGGTACCTATCCATAAAAGTGGTGACAGTACTTTGGTATCCAACTACCGTCCAATAGCGTTGCTCCCTGTAAGGTCAAAAATTTTGGAAAAATGCGTCTACACACAATTACGTGATTATTATCAATATTGGAACAACTTAACCCCAGATCAATCCGGCTTTCGTCCAAATCACTCAACTACAACCGCCCTTTTAAAAGTCTGCAATGATATCCAAGCTGGCATGGCACAAGGAAACCTAACCGGAGCCATCTTCCTTGATTTTGCCAAGGCCTTTGACACAGTAGACCATGGCATCTTGTTAGAAAAACTAAACTCTGGCATGGGTGATCGCACGTTAACCTGGTTTCAATCATATGTATCTGACCGATCACAATATGTGTCAATTTCTGGCAGCTCCTCCCTCCCTGTCACTTGCGGTGTACCCCAAGGCTCAATACTCGGCCCCCTACTATTCAAAATATTCATAAATGATCTGCCCAACGTCTGCAAAGCCTCAACTGTACACATGTACGCAGACGACACCGTAATCTATACCAGCAAACCAACTCTCCGGCAGCTGGAAGCCGTGCTGCAAGAACAATTCAGAGGTAGAAAAGTGGATCAAACACAAACTTTTTTAAAATAATGACAAAACTGTAACGATGCTCTTTGGAACAAAACCTAAACTACACAAATTGCAAAATCCCCATCTATGTGTGGGGACAAAATCAAATGGCACGCTGACCACAGTCACTTCTCTCAAATATCTAGATATGTGGTTAGACCCAAATCTATCCTTTGGCCCCCACATCGAAAAACTCTCATCTAAACTTTACCCCAAACTAGGCGCCCTGTACAGAAACAAATCCTGCCTGAGTTCCGTGGTAAGAAAGCAGATTGTACAACAAATGCTTATGCCGGCTATTGATTACGGAGATGTAGTGTACGCAGCCGCCCCACAAACACATCTTCAGAAACTTACATTATATAACTCATTCTGACGCTTTGCATTACAATGTAACTACATGACCCACCATTGTGACATGTTAAAAGAGCTAAACTGGCCATCACTGGAATCTAGACGCACCCTTCCAGCCTGGTGTTTAAGAGCTTTTCTGGGAAGCTGCCACCCTACCTGAATAGACTGCTTCCCCTAGCAGTTCCCTCATCCTATAACCTCCGATCCAGGACCAGCACCTTACTTGCAATACAAAAAGACAGTGGCGCGATCCTCATTTTCCTACAGAGCACCACAATTATGGAATAACCTCCCAGACACCATCAAATCTTCCTGTCTTATGTCACTCAAGAGCTCCTTACGAACATACCTCAATACAGAATGCACCTGTATACATGTAACATGACTATTTTTCTACATATTTATTTTCTGTTAATCTGTATATTTGTGTTTTGTTTTTTTTGTTTTTTAATATCTTACAGTTAGGCTGGGTTCACACCTAAGCGTTTTTAATACGCGCGTTTTACACCGGCGTTTTCCTTGCGTTTCACGAGCGTGTTGCAAAAATGAAACGCGCGTTGTATGCGCGTTTTGTGATTACTGTCTTAATTACGGAGGCGACCAATGAAAAAGACCTCCCTGTGCACGAACCAAAGAACGCACGCACGATGCGAAAACGCACGTTTTTGAATTGGGAAACGCGCGTTCACGTCAATCTCTATGGCCGCGAACGCGCGTATATCTGCACCAAAGAAGCTCCCGAACTTCTTTGTGCGTCGGCCGTTTATCAGCGCGTTCATGCGCGCTGATAAACGGCCAGGTGTGATATGCCCACATAGGGCATAATGGTATTTCACTGTTTGAGCGTTTTACAGCGCGTAGGTGCTTCCACAATGCCAAGATCTACTGAAGGATCCCGACAACAATCCTCATCCTCTACTACAGGGCAACCTTTTCAACGGGACCTATTTGCAGCGAGACTGAACACACAAATACCACACTTCAGTTGGAAGCCGGCCCCAGAGGCTATAGCCACGGATGCGTTCCTCCAGGATTGGTCGGGAGACCGGCTTTACGCCTTCCCTCCATTTGTCCTCATAGCAAGAACCATAAGGCAGGTTCGACTTCACCAAGCGACGATAGTATTGTTGGTCCCCCACTGGCCGAGCCAACCGTGGTTCCCATTGCTGATGGAACTGGCAATAGACATTCCCAAGGTGCTTCCACAATGCCAAGATCTACTGAAGGATCCCGACAACAATCCTCATCCTCTACTACAGGGCAACCTGATCATGCTAGCATGGCTGATTTCAGGTTTGCCTGGCAGAGCCAAGGAATTTCGGACAGAACTGGAGAATTACTCCTGCAAGCCTGGGCCCCAGGTACTCGCTACGCATACAGATCAGCCTGGAACCGATGGGCTTCTTGGTGCGTGGGAAGGCACCAAGATCCCTTTTCGGCACCTCTAACTTCGGTCCTGGACTTCCATTTTCGACGCCGGTCTACAATATAGAACCTTGAAGGTGTACAGATCAGCCATCTCAGCAGGACATGTTGGCTTTGCAGGGGTTGCAATTGGCCAACAACCCCTGGTGTGTAGGCTATTGAGGGGCACCCGATTTCGCTAGACCTCCCCTTCCGAGATACGTTTCTACCTGGGACGTCTCCCTTGTACTAAGATTCTTGAAACGATGGCCGGACAACCAGATCCTGACACTACGACAGTTATCCGCTAAGCTTGTCATGTTATTCTGTTTACTCTCCTGCAAACGTGTTAGTGATGTACGGGCACTTGATTACCCTTCACGCTCTTTTCAACCGGACGGAGTCCGCTTCGATATCTCACGGAGAACCAAGACTTCAATCAATTCAGTATTCTTTCCACTATTTCCAGATCATCAGTTGTTATGTCCTGTTAGATGCCTACAGACCTATGAATCTCGAACACAAGATCTACGTACGGGGTTGATTTCCCCCTTTTCCTTTCATTCCGGGCGCCACATGCCCCTGTTTCACCTGCAACCTTGGCCAGATGGATACGTTGGCTACTGGATCTGTCTGGAGTGGATACCTCCTGTTTTGGCGCGCACTCGGTTCGAGGCGCCATGGCTTCTGCAGCAGTGGCAGCTGGCTGTCGATTGTCGGATATCATGCAATCTGCCGACTGGACCAGAGAATCTACGGCTCATCTCTATGTTAGACCAGTTCCTCATTGGACGACTTCAGTGGTTGCTCAGCTTTAAATAGGCAAATTATGAGCCTCCGAGTCCTGTGATGAAATTTCGGAATTTTCCTATTATATAAAAACAGAAAGTTCTAATTTTCAGTAAGAACTCGGAGGCGAGTATTTCCCTACCCATGAATATGCCCCCCCCCCTCCTATGATTATTCTACATAACTGTTTTTCAATAAAATATGACTGTCTAAATTCAGACCTCGTTTTGGCTTTGCTTTGGGTTTCTTATATGTGGTGCGCTGGCGATGTTATCCTTTACGCGCTCCAACTTCACGATTCTGATTAAAAAAAAAAAAAACCGATGTTTTTCATGACTCAGTTCCTTGTGGTTTTTTTCACTACCATCGTGGATATACACTCAGTTATGGCTTAGATTCTAAACACTTCTCCGTGTTTCTGCTTCCATTTCAGAACAGTGAAATCCTCCTTCCGTTGTTCGGATAATGGTCGTCTTCCGCCTAGGAATTTGGGCTGCATCCTCCTCTCCCCGTTGGGATGTCCTTGCTTGTTGGGTTCCGTTTACCTTATGTTTTTGCAAGAAAGAGGAGGAGCTACACCTGAGGGACTGTATGGATTGACCTATTGGGACTGTGGGGGCGTGGTTATTCCCTGTTGTGAGGGAACAGTTTTTTCTTCTATTTTACATGTTAAACCTCTTGCTGCTGAGAGAAAATAAAGAAGGCAAATACTCACCTCCGAGTCCTTACTGAAATTAGAACTTTCCGTTATACATATTTCCTAATATACGGATTATTGGTTCTTAGAAGAACCGTTGGGTTTCACAAGAAAATACAAATAAACACCTAAATCTCTCTAAACCTGCCTCAATTGTTCTAATCTCACTAAATCTACCTAAAATCTCTAACCTGTCAAATCTGATCTCTCTCACCAAAACACAAGTGAGGAGAGGGGAGAATCAGAGGTCAGGGCCAATATTTACAAAATATTGACCTGACCAATTAGAAATTTTATTTAGATTTTTTTATAACTTCTGATTGGATGTTGCTAGCCTGCCTCTGATGAGGCAGGCTAGGAACATCCCACACAGCCCCAAGATGACCCTGCCCTTAGAAGGGCAGCGCCATCTTGGCTGTCACATTTATTTATTTTTCTTTTTTTACACTTTTTTTTAGTCTGCTGGGTGCCTTGATCCCTCGAGGCACCCAGCAGAGCACCTGATCACTCATGTGATCTTTTTTTGTACTGAGTGCCACGATACCTCGTGGCACTCAGTACTTCCTGCCGCTACCGGAAGTGATCGCTCGGGGGGAGCGATCACTGAGCGGACCGGCGGCAGGTAAACATATTGCAAGGATGCCTCGATGTCGAGGCATCCCTGCAATATACTCAGAGCAGCTGGAAGCAATACCGATCGCTTCCAGCGCTCTGTAGAAGTGCGGGGCACATTTCCGTTGAAACCGGATGTTGATCGCTCCCGGGGAGCGATCACAAGTGGCCCCGGCACTTCTAACCGCCATTGCATGGATGCCTGGACTCCCAGGCAGCCTGCAATGGCGTTTGAGCTGCTGGAAGCGATCCGATCACTTCCAGCGCTCACAAGACCACAGGACGTACCATGTACGTCAGCAGGTCTAAAAGAGACCCGCAGCCGTGACGTACATGGTACGTCCGCGGTCTCCAAGTGGTTAAGCGGTGCCCGGTTTTCACACCTCGCATACCGGGCTATGATACAGAGCCATCCGGCGCTGCGTCGCAGCCTAGCTCCGGTAGGGGCCGCCATCTTGGATGGCAGCTCCACCTCCAGGTCCCCCCTGGCTACATAACGTCACCACACATGGTGCAATGACGTCAGTTAGCCAGGGAACCCCTAGCTGCTCAGGGATTTCCCAAGGAAATCCCCAGGTGGAGATATGGGGGGGGGGGGGGGTTAAAGGAACACCCTATCTCCCGAACCATACATGACCCCTAGCTGCCATGGTATCATTTGAAAGGCCTGAGCATGGCCTTGCGAAGGATACCAAACATGACCAGGTACATAGTTTAAAACAAAAAAAAAAAAAACTTTGTGTTGTTTTTATTAATGCAGCAATATTGTTCACATTTCAATTATGTGAACAATGATGCTGCACTAGTGATTTTTTTTCTATGGGGTGCGTTTGCTAAAAATCATGTTACATTTTTTTTTGGGTGGAATTAGAAGTCCCCATTTCTAATTTTTGTACAAGCGCATCCCATAGAAAATATAACCGCAAACGCTCATGTGATAAAATGTGAACAAAACACTTTACACGCTGTAGATAATTAAAAATTCAAATTTTATTGCATTTTTTGTATAATCAACAGGCAGGACATGACGTATACATATAAAAATGTTATTTATGAATCTGCCGAGTCTTCCGGAAAGAAATGATATATAATATGTCTGGGTCATATAATAAAATGTGGCTTCAAATCACGTTTAAACACGATGAGCGAAAGAGGTAAAAATTAGCTCAGCACACAGCGGTGAAATGCCTCAGCAATGAAGGGGTTAAAAACTCCAAGCAGTTAAGGCTGGTGTCTGACTAGCGTTTTTACGAGCAGAAGGAACATCCATGAAAGTGGATGTTCCTTTCACTCTTGTTACCTTGATGAGCGCAGTTAATAATGCACTCAGCGTTGCAAGGCTTTATCCTCCTATGGAGGACCACACTTTGCAGCCCCGTTGAACGCAGGTCGTAGCGCTTTGACGGGGAGGATTTCTGGACGAACACAGCATGCCTGCTGTAGTGAGCTTGCTACAGTGTGTGTCTGCGCCGTCTCAGCATCACAAGGCTGCGACGGGAGTCACGTCAGAATGGGCGCACATAGTGCAATCGTATGACACCAGCCTAATGAAGCTTGCTCATAAAATCACTTGTATCAAATTTAGGCAGGAAACAATCCTAGAAACAGTCTATTTCACGTAAACCTGGCGTTTTGCCCAATTAAAAAAAAGAGGGCATCACTTAAATGTCAGCATGGAAGCACTTGCTTATACATCATTTGGGGGGGGGGGTTGTCCTACCCCAGTCTAACTGTAAAAATCAGACAGTGTGAGCAGAGAACTGTCCTGTATAGATGGGTCATCCCCCGTCATCAGGTGGTGTACAGACCAACACTATCCCCTTTTCCTTCAATGACAAAAGGGCAGCAAGACACTGCCCTACATAAAAAAAAAAAAAAAAAAGGATCCCCTTTCGATTAGGCAAACTTTGTTTTGGCTCTGACAGGCTCAACGATGAAAGAAATAATTCTCAAGCTGCATACGAACACTTCCTACAGAGCATAGGAGCCCTTAATATAGAACATATAAGCAAAGGCAAAGCTTGTGGCTCGGTTGGAATAGCAGCTCAAACCATTACGAAGAACTGCTTGGTTGCAATCAATTTTCTACTTTGGAAAATATAGGTTTTACCTATTGGAATAAAGTTCATGCAAGCAGACAGCTACCACACCTACAAGACCAGATTTGGTGTACAAAAAAAATAAAAAAAAAAAATAGACCCTACCTGTCTGGTCCAATGCCCAGCTCTTTTGTGAGGAACTCAAAGAACTTGGCACTGTGCTCCTTGTTCTGCTCTGCTGTCCCTACTACGCCGATGGAAGCGATAACCAGCTGGACACAGGACGCAGAGGACCCTGCCAACACCATGTTAAGTCCACTCCGCACAGTCACATTCACCCTCTGGGGAGACAAACCAGTTAGTATTAAAAGCATGTCAGGTATATTGGGGAAAAAAAAAAACAGTGTAAAAATGGATGCTTGTAGCCATTTTGTTTTTAAAGACAGTCTTTTTTCTTTCTCAAAATTTCCCTAGTTAGAAATGTTTTTTTTTTTTTTTAAACAGAGTTCATGGCTGGGTGAAAGTGCCAGACATGAAGAAACCTAAAATATCTTTGTGTGATAATGCTAGTGCTAATTGCTAAGACCTGTCATAATTAAATTTATTGGTCTGTTTTAAGCCTTTAAAAAACAAGATATTTTGTCTTTGGGTATAAAGAAATGAGAATTTAAAATCTGTTTAAGGATAGAGATTATATATATATATATATATATATATATATATATATATATATATATAATCTCTATTTTATAGATTTACAGTAGGAAATATATACTCCAATAAATATATAATTGGTAATAGTAAAATTACTGGAGGAAAGATTCTGTTGATTTTAGCCAGAGAAAAGAATCCAGCTGATAAAGACTCAGTAAGTAATTTAGAAAGGAGTTAGGGATATAAATTAAATATGACGGGTAGAGACACAGTGTCTGTACTGGAGAGAAAGGTTCTTTGTTACATCAGATTGAACTTTGACCCGAGATAAGAATATTAAAAAGAAATAGTGGAATTAAGTGCAATACTGCCCTCTAGAGGATAGTAAATATTATATTTGATGTACCAAGGATATTGCTAGTGACGTCAAATTGACTATAATAAGCGGCAATGTTGGTTGCAAGATTCTCCGAGAGTCCGAACACAATGCATTCAGCCGTCCGAAATTCAAACATTGAGACTCACCACGATGCAGGCAGATCCCAGGACATGAGGCAATCAAGACTCAAATCTCTGACTCCCATGCATTCATTATCTGATATCGATAATCTTCACATATTCCAAAACAAGGCATTACATAAAGAATATTCCAAGACTTATCAAAATCCAGATTGGAGAGGTAATGTATGAAAATTAAGGAATTAATGTAATTAAATATATATATATATATATTTGTAGATATTCTTGCAACATAGACTGAAATTTCTCAGGTACTGTTAGATCCAGAATCTAAATCTTTATTCTGCAGATAAGGATGTGAAGAAGTGGATATAAGGATTTATTCTAAAGAAATGCTGTAAGATACCAAAATATATATTAAAACTGGAAATTACTGTGATTAAAATTAATATAGCAAGGAATTATATAACTACAAAATAAAAAGCAAAAGATTAGAAGTTTAATTCTCGAGATTAGGGGAGGATTCACTAAATAAGTTTTATTACTTATCCTTTTAAATTAGCTCATCTTTTGTTGATCCATGTAGGATATAGATAAATGAGCTGGCTGGTTAACCACTTCTATGCGGAGGACGCGCTGAACGCGTCCTCCGCATGGCTGCTGCTGTGCTGAGGACGCGCTGAGCGCGTCCTCACTTTGGGGTCAGCGTTCGGCCGAGTTCCGGCCGATCGCTGGCCCCCCCGGTGCGGGCTGACATCCTCGATGTCAGCCCAGCATCCGGAACAGCCGCCGATGAAATTAGGTGTCATCGCGGCAGCGCGATGACACCTAATTCAGGCGCCCCCCCCCACATGTGCGGAGGAGGCGCCTGAAAGGGAGGGGGGGGGTCCTTCGGACCTCTCTCCCTCCCGATCGGCGGCGTTGCGGGGGTTAGCCCAGGCACCATTTGGAAGGGCACAGCCTGCCCTTCCAAATGGTACCTGGCATTAACCCCTGGGGAGCTGGATCGCGAATCGGCGCTGAAAAGCGCCGGTTCGTGATCCTTTCCCGGAGCTGGCCGACATCTTGGATGTCGGCCAAGCCTCCGGGAACTCCCCCTGAGGACTGGCGTCATCGTGCATAGCACGATGACGCCAGTCCTAGAGTTAACCCCTAACTGCCACCAACAGTGGAGATAGGGAGTTCCAATGAACTCCCTATCTCCCGATCCGTGGCAGCTAGGGGTTAACGTTTGGTATTGCTGGATCGGCCAGAGCATGGCCGTTCCAACGATACCAAACACGAAAGTGAAAAAAGTTTGTAAAAAAAAGAAAATAAAAAAATTTAAAAAAAAAATTATAAAAAAATAAAAATAAACACTTTCTTTTTTTTGGTTTGTTAATGCAGCAATATTGTTCCCATTTCAATTATAATGTGAACAATGATGCTGCACTAACGATTTTTGTATGCGGTGCGTTTGTTAAAAATCGCGTAATTTTCCCCAAAAAAAAAAAAAAATGTAACGAGACCCCATCTCTAATTTTTTTAACAAGTGCACCCCATACAAAATATAACCGCAATTGCTCGCATGTTAAAATGTGGAAAAAAAAAAAACACTTTACACGCTGTAAATTATTGAAAATTCATATTTTATTGCATTTTTTGTTATAATATACAGACAGGTCATGACGTATACATATAATAATGACATATTATTAATCTGCCGAGTCTGACGGAAAGAACGATATATAATAGGTCTGGGTCATATACTAAAATAAGCCTTAAAAACACGTTTAAACATGATGAGCAAAACTGGTAAAAATGACCTCAGCACAGAGGCGGGAAAAGCCTCAGCAGCGAAAGGGTTAAACATTGTTTGCTGGGAAATGCATGTTGTATTAAGCAGAAATGTTTAACTATTTGTGTATTAGTTACTAACTGATAAGGTAAATGATATCATATATTGTGAAGCTAGTTTTTTTTATATGCTGATGGATTGTGGTTTATGATGAGATTTGAAATTTTTTGTATACATACAAATTTTTTTTTTTAATCCGATTATTGTATTTTTCAAAGCAAAAACAGAGACCATTAAAAGAATTTAGGAGAATTTCTAGGAAATATAAACGATTGATCTTTGTGTCTCGTATAGGTTTCTTATGAAATAATAATCCCTGATATATTGGAGGCTTGGCTGAGAAGTCCAATATATATAACGTGTTGTATTCACGTGCAGAGATTATATCCGACAAGCAGGAAAAACAAGGTTACCAAAAGACCTCCACAAAGTGACAGTGTTCATTACCAATAATTAGAAGGCATTTAATGATCTCAAAAGATTTCATGCAGGATGTGTTAAAAAAAAAAAAAAAAAAAAAAAAAGGAACAAAAATGGTGAATTAAGAAAACAGGTGTTTTGACAGTGAACTAAGTCCACAGAAGAAAAACTTGCCACCCATTATCTGTGGTTATTTGCCGTATACCGTTTCCTTGGTGAATTTTCTTTGGGGATTTTAAAGTGCTGATTTCCATACAAACTACAGTGACAACTCTGCTAAACTACATCAGAACAGCAGCAGCCACTGTAGTAGAAAGAATGGTTACAGGTCCCAAAATAATGACTACATCCTCCACTGTTCTTAACAATAGTGGTTGGTGACTAACCCCTAAAGTCATGTTTTGGTGGTTGGAAGTAGGGATGCACTGATACTAGGTACTGTGCAGATGCCCCTAATACCGGAAGCCAGAGCCGAGCTGCCATCTGAGGGACTGGGGCAGCTGGCTGAATGCTCCAGTGGCATTCAACCATGCCCCCTGGACACATTCCATCGAACGGCAGCACTGTGGGGACCCCCTACCCCCTGCAGTTTTGCAAGATCTCGAACTGTGCAGAATCCTGGAGAGATTGTGGCCGGGGGAGTCCCACCGAGCACCTGCTCTAAACTTTGCAGGCGCTCATTGGACGAAGACTGCCAGAGAAGAATGGTAGAATGCCGCTGGAGCATTCAGCAAGCCACTTCAGGTGTCTGCATCTGAGAGATTGAAAATTATATATAATTCCCCCCCCCCACCCCGAGTATAGCAGTGTGTCATGATACAAGATAAGAGAGACTTTTTAAAAATTTTATTTAAAAGACAATCTTTCAAGAGTGTACCTCTCTGGAAGACAAACTCTCAAAAGCTTGTCTTTTAAATGTAACGATAGTGCAATAGAAAGAAAGAAAAAAGTATCACGACACACTGCTATACTCTGATTTTGGCATCTGGACTAACACTGCGTTATATTTTGTGTGTGCAGTGGGTAAATGGGGTGTCTGGCCATACTTTTTCAATATTAACCTTCACTGCTGAGCCATTTCACCTGTGTGCTGAGCTAATTTTTACTGCTTTTGCTCATGTTTAAACGCGACACACACATTATATGTATAAGTCATGCCCTGCCTGAATATAAAAAAAATGCAATAAAATTTTCAATCATCTACAGTGTGTAAAGTGTTTTTTTCCCCCCCCTACATTTTATCATCTGAGCCTTTGTGGATATATTTTCTACAGGTGCGCTTGTTAGAAATGTAACCCATTTCCAATCTTTTTTTGGGGGGAGTGGAGGGGATTATTTTTATCAAACACCCCCCCCCCCCATAGTGCAGCATCATTGGTCACATAATTGAAATGGGAACAATATTGCTGCATTAATAAAAAAACAAAAAAACAGTTTTTAGTTTATTTTTCTTTGATCAGGTTTGGTACCATTGGAAAGGCCATGCTCTGGCCTTTCAAATGATAGCAAACATCATCCATCTAGCTGCCACCGTTCGGGAGATATATGGTTTCTTTGATCCCCGCATCTCCACCATGGGATTTCCTTGGGAAATCCCCAGGCAACTAGGTTTCCCAACTAACCGACGTCATCGTGCCGTGCGCGATGACATCAGTTGATGAAGGGGGACCCACAGGTGGAGTTGACAAAGATGGCAGCCCCCACCAGAACTAGGCCACGATCCGGCGTCGGATCACGACCCGGCACTTCAGGGGTTAAAGTCAGGCATCGCTTGAAAGGGGTGAGACTCTCGATCCGGAAGGATCCCCCCCTCCTTTCAGGCGATCTCCCGGCTTTGCCAGGTGGCCACCTGAAGATGACATTGCATCTGACACGATGACGTCACGTCATCACTCTGCGAGGATCTCAAAAGCAGCGGCTGACTTCCAGGAAGTCAGAACGCCGCCAGACAAGTATGGCGGGAGCTCCCACCAAGCAGAAAACATGTGGGGAAACATCCTCCGCATATAGGAGTCTCCCATGTATCCTTCCTGGTAAAATCCATTATAAATAAATGGCATTCCCCACACGTCTTCCACAGGAAAGGGGTTAAACATAAAAAAAAAATAGGATTTTGCTGAAAAGCATCACATGACATCAGTACTCAGTATCAGGGAGTACCTGAAAAAAGCATAAGTGCTCGCACAAAAAAAATAAAAAAGATGCCAAGTGCATGGTTTGATGCACTTGGCATCTTTTTAAATGGTTTCTGAATAAAACATTATCTTTACAATTTTTTGCCTAAGTCCTGGTGTGCATCCCTTTCCATTTGAGAGATATAATATATATATTACATAAAGCACCAACACATTACACAGCACTGTACAAAAAAAAGTGCAATGGGTAAAAGGACAGGACAGTATATATATATTTTAGTATTGGTGCATCCCTAGTTGGAAGGTTATTGAGCAACAGGAGAAAACATTTACCAGAGCAAAAGTAAACTGGGGTTTTTATTGCATTCGAAAGTTGTCACCCAGCTTCAAAATACCCAAGAAGAATATGGAACAGGAGCAGCAAGTGCTCTGCAGTGTACTACAACCCCCAGAATCCAATGCAGGCCTTCTGTTTACTTTGTCTAACTGGCATTCCTCTTTATTTTGGCACTCCAGCATGGACTACAGAAAAAACACAGGCATTCCATAATTGGAGCCAGCTACTTACCTCTCGGGGTTTGCCCAGGATGCTGGCTGCTGCCGTGCACAAGGTCTCAGCCAGGTCCTTGGGGAGACTCTGCTCCGTGAGGTTAGTGTCCAGCTCCAGGAAGGGCATGATGAGATCTGTCTGCACAGCCAGCAAGCAAGCAGCCCTACACAGCACTGCATGGAGGCAGTTGATTGGCCGAAAGCTCACACGCCCCCTTCAGATTCTTACTATTAACCAATGCATTATATAGAACATGGCTTATGTGTCTGAGCCTTTCAGCAACGACAGAGTTAACAATGCTTTCCAGTACAAGAAACCAGTGTCTTTTAAATCTCTCCAAAAACAAACGAAAACGCCTATCCCAAACATTTCCCACATGTCCCTGCATTATTCTCTCTGCTACTACCCACGGTTAACAATGTTTTTTACAATGTTACAAGTAAATCTGAAGACAATCAAGGGTTAATTCAATCCTGCCTGGTTAACAGCTAGTTTAGCAGAACAACCTGAAGTTAACCCTTTCCTAAAGTGCAAAAACAACAAGCTTGGTAGTATTTAGGGCTACCTTTAGGGTTAATTATTTTATTTTTTGCCGTTGCAGCAAATGGTTCTTTTCTAATGAGGAAATCAAAGTCCTCGAATAATCTGATCCTTAGAAAGCTTGCACAGAAATTTGATAAGATGAGCAGGATACATTTAACAAACCATAATGTAGAGAGCAAAACCAATTGAAATCAGCATAAATTGAAATGCCAGCTTCCTGATCCATTTGGAAATCTTACTGACATCTTGAATACCATTTCCTTTCTTGCAGCAACTACACTTTGCAAATTGTAAAACTGTTTAAACATGTACACAAAGCAACGCTAAACTAATTTGTTTAGATTTTAATCTATTAAAGCGATCAATACCAGTACTTAAAGTGAGAAACAGAGAGGTTTGTGAGGGTCCTGAGAACAAGCAACAGCACTAGTGGCCTGCTCTACGGTGGGGCCCGCTCAGGTCTCACAAGGTTTTAGCTTGATTGTGCCATTACAGGGACAACAAATCCATATGCAAATCAGTCTGCTCTCACCCAGAAAGGGTGGCCAGCAGTGCCGTAGGAAGGGCGAGGCGAGTGAGGCATGTGCCTCGAGCACAGCTGTGAAAGGGGCGCAGCCATGGCTCGATTCCTGCGGGAACGCTGCGGGAACGCAGGTTGCGGGAACCTGCGTTCCCGCAGCTTTCCAGCAAGACTCAAGCCATGGCTGCGCCCCTTCACAGCTGTGAAGCGCCCAGCCCAAAACGATTGCCGGCGGCTGCTTGAACGGCTCACGAGATCGCAGCTGGCTGTTAGATCCCAGGCGAGCGGCTGCACTTCCTGTCAGCGGCCGTTCAAGCAGGAAGCACGCGGCCGCCAGCAATGAGAGGTGAGCTGGGGCACTATCCATGAGACCTGGGGGTAATATCTAGGAGACCTGGGGGCATATCTAGGAGACCTGGGGGCACTATCCATGAGACCTGGGGGCACTATCCATGAGACCTGGGGGCACTATCCATGAGACCTGGGGGCATTATCCATGAGACCTGGGCGGCATTATCCATGAGACCTGGGGGGGCATTATCCATGAGACCTGGGGGGGCATTATCCATGAGACCTGGGGGGGCATATCCATGAGAGCTGGGGCATTATCCATGAGAGCTGGGGGGGGCATTATCCATGAGACCTGGGGGACATTATTCATGAGAGCTGGGGCATTATCCATGAGACCTGGGGCAATATCCATGAGAGCTGGGTCAATATCCATGAGAGCTGAGGGGCATATCCATGAGCTGGGCCATATCCATGTGAACTGGGGCAATATATACCCATATGAGCTGGGGTCAATAATATCCATATGAGCTGGGGTCAATAATATTCATGTGAACTGGGGGCAATTATATCCATGTGAACTGGGGAAAATAGTCTGGGGGCTCAGTGCTGTGTATATTATTCGGGGGGTGTATATTATGCTAAATGTTCTCTTGCTATACGTGCATGTATTCTGTGTGTACTGTATTTGTACATGTACTGTGTGTGCACTATATATGTAGGGCCCCATCACCTCCTTAACGCTAGCACTCACACATGCGAGCGTTGGTACTAGGTTAAATGAGGTTACTGCATGCTGCCCATATCACATCCTAGCACAGGACCCTCATATTACAATCCCAACGGTAACAGGTTAAAAAATCCAGGAGATTGTGCTTTTCAGCGCGAGGTTACTGTACTTTTTGCTCCCTATACTTAATATGGGGAGCGCAAAAGAGTAAATAGCGTTAGGATTACAAAGTGCTAATGCTAATTACCATCCCGCCATAGCTACAGAAGTTACCCACAGCTAGACGCTGGTGCTAAGTGATGCCGCTCCTGCAGAATCAGTCAGCACCAGCTGGAACCCTCCAAAAATCACATACTTGTAACTTGCCTCTCATCCCACAGCGCAAAGGGTGGTCCGATCCACTGCTTCTGGTCGCGGGGAGCATCCAGGAGCTTAGCACTGCGCCACTGGTCGGGGACTCTGATTTTTAAAATTATGTGGGGGGGGCACAATTTTCTGTTTTTGCCTCGGGTGCAAAAGGAGCTAGCTATGGCTCTGGTGGCCAGTACTGAATGCCAAGGACGTCATCCCTGCACGAGAGGTGCAGCAACCCCGACAATCAGGGCCGGTGCTAGACTACTTTGCACCCTAGGCCAGACCATCTACTTGAACTCCACCCTCCCCCAAAAATGAAAGCAACACAAATGAAAAAGCTTACTGATCCGCGCCCAGGGGGACGGCCACTGGGTTCTCCAGTCCGAATTGTATGGCTGTATCAGCTGCTTCTGTCCCTCTGGACTGCAGCACCAAGAGGTTGTCACCCTGGCAATGCACAACCAGTTCACCCTGTACAGCGTGACCAGATTCTGGTCACCAGAAACTGGTATGAGCTGTCTGTGGAGCGGGGTGTGCCCTGGGGTCTGGACTGCCTCGTTGCTCGCCTCTTCCTTCCCGCATCACAGCAGCGACTGCCATCACTAGCATGTGCGGCCGGCCCCAACCACACCAAGAAAGAAATGGCACTGAGCTACAGGACTTCAATGATGTGCTGAGTACATCCTCTGAACACAAACATGAAACCTGAGGATGCGCTCAGCACGTCGTCAGCAGCAAAGAGGTTAAAGGGAAAAAGGGGGTAAAATTTGAGTAGATTACTCATTTAACCTCTTGCTGCACCTCACCAATATTTAGTCTCCTAAATGTACCTCACGATGCTGTCATTCTTATTTTTTGGAGTGCAGGCAGCAGATATTGTGGCGATTCTAGGAGCAATACCATCCTTTTGGGTGCAGGGCTAGAGGGCAACACCGTGCTGCGACAAGGACACAGGAGCAGACATTTATGCACAGTAGCCTGTTTATAGACAAATATATGCATTTACACACACGGCCATACATTCAGATACATAGCCATAACTCTTCCTACACCCGGGGCGTAGCAATAAAACTCACAGTAATGTGCGGTGTGTATGAGTGTATCACAGAGCTCCACAGCAATAAAACTCAACAGTAATGTGTGAGGTTTGGGCACTGAACAAGAGAGCGTTGTTTTATTTAATGAGAGCGTTATTATAATGTATTATTAAATGAGTGTTTAATGTTTTAATGGGTTATATTAATGAGGATAAAGAATAAATCCCAAGCACACCTTAATGATTAAACACTGTAACTCAACTGTGCATCTTAAAGGGATACTCCAGGCAATATGACCACCTCAGCTTTTTAAGGTGGTCATATTGCCTGAAGTATCCCATTTTTTCCCCCAGCTTTCTACCTTTTCCCGATCGGCTGATATTGCTGAGAGAAGCGGTGGACTTTACTCCGCCCTCCCAGCTGTCAATCAGCCGATCGGGTTTCAAGGTCCCCGCGTTTTGGAACTCTCGGCAAAGCTGGGATGTCATCGCGCTAGAAGCGCGATGACGTCCCACCAATCCGGCAGAGTCGCGGGAACGCGCAGGAGAAGGAGCTGGAACTGCTGCCTCCTCCTCCTTCTCCTCCGCCTAAGGCTGGGGTCAGACCAGCGCACTTTTAACGTGCGTTCTGGCGCACATAATTACGGCCGGACTAGCAGCAGATGACAGGCAATGACGGCCAATATACGATGTACGGCCGCACAAAAGTCCGGCCGTGCAACGCAAGTGGAATTTGAACGCATTTTTCTGAGAACGCTGAACCGCTAGTACTGACGTACTGAGTGCGCAGCTGCGGCATAGCGGCGTGTTTGCGTGATTAGGAGATGTCAGACGCTGCTAATGTCCAGCCTACATAACGTCCAAACGCAAAAAGAGTTTTATTGACGATCCGTACAAAATCACGCCCGAAAATGCGCGTCGTCTGACCGTTTTTGCGCATTCCGTGAAAAAATACGTCATTGCGTTCGGACGCACTTTTTCACGTTCGCGGGAAAAATGCTTTCGTTTGACCCTATCCTAAGAGTTTTTAGATGAGCAGGCGGGGTGAACTTCAGCTCACCTCGCCGCTCGTGAACGTGCGCTGCTCCGCGCATGCGCGGTTGAATGAGCTGATTGGCTGGTTTACGTGATAGGCGCGCTTTGCACGTAAACCTTAAGCCAAGTTCCAACTTTAACACAACAGGAGCGGAAGAGGAGGGAGGTGAGTAAAAAAAAAAAAAACCGCCGTTGGAAAAGTGTAATTTTTAGGGTAAGCATAACATTAAAAAATATATATGTACTGAATGACTAGTTAGGGCAATAGGTTTAAGATAATGTAAAAAAAAGGGGGGTGATTTTCAGCCTGGAGTGTTCCTTTAAATAAAAAGTAACTGCAGTCCAGATTAACCATCTTGTATAACGTTTCAACACATGATTTCCAACCCCTATACGTTTCAAATACAGTGTAAAAGTATACAGAAACAGTGTATATATAACAAAATACTTATATTTTTGCGTTTTTCTTTTCCCGTGGTAATGGTCCTGCAGTATGTTCTCCTCGAGGGATCCTTGGGTCTCCAAATGGCTATAACCAAGATGTTTTCACCGATAAGCAATAAAAAGTAAAAAAGTACAGAGCAGCAAGGAGTATTGATAAAAAATCTGCATTTATTTATTTGTTAGGTCACAAAGCAATTTAGCTGAATGGGCCAAATAGAATAAAAAATATTAAAAAGGATCACATAAGAATGTGTTTTCGCCAAAAGGCTTCCTCAGTAGTGTCCTTAGAAAAATAGCGATCTGTGTAATAAAAAAAGCAAAGTCTTTCTTATGTGATCCTTTTTAATATATTTTATTCTAGTTGGCACATTCAGCCTGGCTGAGCCCTAGGCGGCACTGCACTGTAGGCGGCCGCCTAGCGGCAGCGCCGGCCCTGCCGACGATCGTTTCGTCCTTATTAGGCCTCGTCAGGAGGGTATAGCTGACACCCTCTAGCCACATCGAGCAAGGGTCCAATGCCAGTACTTAGGCTAACAAATCAAGCTAACATGGTCAGGGGAGCAAACTGTATAATGGGGCCTAGGTTCTCAATCAATATGTGATGTGCTGCTATTTTTCACCACCTAGAGACAATTTTTTTTATTTTCAGTAATTCTTCCAGAGCAGGGTTTTAGCATCCTGTGATAAATTACCCAACGCTGTGTTTTTTTCTGGTGACCTATGGCCATCAGGGTATATTTTTTTTATTGAGTCTACAAGTGATCCATTACCATTTAAGTAAATTTATAACTAAACATCAGTCCTAAGACAGCAATTGAAAAGTTTGATTAACACACACACTTCCCCACTTGTTAACACCACATTTAGGGCTGACCGTCTACTGGCACCATATTTGTGCGATGGTGTGATCATATCTGATATCATCTGAAGTTGTCCGACCAATCCTACAATATGCAGGTGAATCAGCCCTCTTCCACTGCATCCGACCACCATCGGACGATTTTATGCGATTACAACAGATTAGCGATCCTTTACGATTTTCATGGGATTTATCGGACGATGCCAGGATGATCTGGTACAAGTTTACATTAAAAAGATGAATTGTACAGTTAAACTGCCGTGGCAAAGAAACATGAAAAAGATGCATTGTATAGTTAAACAGCTGTGCGCGAAGCCCACAGGATTCAATGTAAAAAACGTTTCCTTTTTATTAAACCGTTTATTTTTTTAAATCTGCAGCCTTTTTGTTTATTGAATTTTTAGAATTTTTTTTTTGGTATTTTCCTGGATTTTTTTTTTAGACAAAATTTTGGGTTCAGATTTTTTTTCTAAAAGAAGACGAGGCTTTTTTTCTCTCAGACGTGTCTTCTTTCTTTTTTTTCCCTTTTGCGAGCCGGCTGTATTCATCGTTGCTGTCCCTGGTGCTGTAACCTAATTCAGCACCAGGGACCGGCGGTTAACCCTTTCGCTGCTGAGGCTTTTCCCGCCTCTGTGCTGAGGTCATATTTACCGGTTTTGCTCATCATGTTTAAATGCGTTTTGAAGGCTTATTTTAGTATATGACCCAGACATATTATATATCGTTCTTTCCGTCAGACTCAGCAGATTAATAATATGTCATTATTATATGTATACGTCATGACCTGTCTGTATATTATAACAAAAAATGCAATAAAATATGAATTTTCAATAATTTACAACGTGTAAAGTGTATTTTTTTCACATTTTAACATGCGAGCAATTGCGGTTCTATTTTGTATGGGGTGCGCTTGTTAAAAAAATTAGAGATGGGGTCTCGTTACATTTTTTTTGGGGGAAATTACGCGATTTTTAACAAACGCACCGCATACAAAAATCGTTAGTGCAGCATCATTGTTCCCATTATAATTGAAATGGGAACAATATTGCTGCATTAACAAACCAAAAAAAAAAAAACTTGTTTATTTTTTTTTTATAGTTTTTTTTTAAATATTTTTTTATTTTTATTTTTGTTTTTTTTTTAAAAAACTTTTTTCACAGTGGTGTTTGGTATCGTTGGAACGGCCATGCTCTGGCCGATCCAACAGTACCAAATATTGACCCCTAGCTGCCACGGATCAGGAGATAGGAGATTCATTGGAATCCCCTATCTCCACCGTTGGTGGCAGCTAGGGGTTAACTCCAGGACTGGCGTCATCGTGCATAGCACGATGACGCCAGTCCTCAGGGGGAGTTCCCGGAGGCTTGGCCGACATCCAAGATGTCGGCCAGCTCCGGGAAAGGATCACGAACCGGCGCTTTTCAGCGCCGATTCGTGATCCGGCTCCCCAGGGGTTAATGAGAGCCACCGTTTGGAAGGGCAGGCTGTGCCCTTCCAAGCGGTGTCTGTCTTAACCCCCTGCTCCCCGGCGATCGGGAGGGAGAGAGGTCCGAAGGACCTCCCCCCCCTCCCTTTCAGGCGCCTCCTCCGCACATGCGGGGGGGCGCCTGAATTAGATGTCATCGCGTAGCCGCGATGACCTTTAATGTCCCCGCCGGGCTCCCGAGTTGTGTGACGAGACACAGATCACCTTAATTCACAAATGTTTTAAAGAAATTAGTGAGCCCCAAAAAAACTTGCTGGCTGTGTGACGAGACACAGATCACCTTAATTCACAAATGTTTTAAAGAAATTAGTGAGCCCCAAAAAGATTTGCTGGCACAGTGACAAGACCCAGAAGATCACCTCAATTCACAAATGTTTTAAAGAAAGTTGTAAACCCCCAAAAAACTTGCTGGCACTGTGACAAGACACACATCACATAAATTCCCTGATATTTGGTAGAAATGAGACCCCCCCAGTAGCGTGGCAGACCGGCAGTAACAAGACACAACTATCTCCTTTGAAATCTCCTCTGAAATGCGTGCAGAATCGGTGCGTGGAAACATTATATAGTGTGCTGCGGGACTTAGCTCTGTGAGCCCAAGATTGTCCAAAATTTGACCAATTAGGACTCTGAGCTGTGATTGGCATAGTGTTGAACCAGTCTTGCACCAGGTGCAAGGCTGTAGCCAATTAGGAGCTTCAGGACAGTGGGAAAATGCATTGTGGTCCGTTGTGGTCGAACATGCGGCGAACACCCGGAAATGTTCGGTGTTCGCGATCTACTCGAACAGGCTAAGTTCGGGTCGAACCCCGAACCGTCCGAACCCAAACAGCTCATCCCTAATAGAGATGCTGTGTGGCTGTGTATAGAGATGCTGTGAGGTTGTGTATAGAGATGCTGTGAGGTTGTGTATAGAGATGCTGATGGGGCTGTGTATAGAGATGCTGTTAGGTTGTGTATAGAGATGCTGATGGGGTTGTGTATAGAGATGCTGTGAGGCTGTGTATAGAGATGCTGTGTGGCTGTGTATAGAGATGCTGTTAGGTTGTGTATAGAGATGCTGATGGGGTTGTGTATAGAGATGCTGTGAGGCTGTGTATAGAGATGCTGTGTGGCTGTGTATAGAGATGCTGTGAGGTTGTGTATAGAGATGCTGTGAGGTTGTGTATAGAGATGCTGATGGGGCTGTGTATAGAGATGCTGTTAGGTTGTGTATAGAGATGCTGTGAGGTTGTGTATAGAGATGCTGTGAGGCTGTGTATAGAGATGCTATGTATAGAGATGCTGTGAGGTTGTGTATAGAGATGCTGTGTGGCTGTGTATAGAGATGCTGATGGGGTTGTGTATAGAGATGCTGTGAGGCTGTGTATAGAGATGCTGTGAGGCTGTGTATAGAGATGCTGTGAGGCTGTGTATAGAGATGCTGTGTGGCTGTGTATAGAGATGCTGATGGGGTTGTGTATAGAGATGCTGAGAGGCTGTGTATAGAGATGCTGTGTATAGAGATGCTGTGAGGTTGTGTATAGAGATGCTGATGGGGTGTATAGAGATGCTGTGAGGCTGTGTATAGAGATACTGTGTGGCTGTGTATAGAGATGCTGTGAGGTTGTGTATAGAGATGCTGTGAGGTTGTGTATAGAGATGCTGATGGGGCTGTGTATAGATGTCTTGCGACGTCGAAGTGCGGCCTAGCTCCGGTGGGGGCCGCCATCTTGGATGGCGGCTCCACCCCCGGGTCCCCCCTCACTGCCTGACGTCCTCACGCATAGCGTGATGACGTCAGATAGCCGGGGAACTCCTAGCTGCCCGGAATCCCCTGGTGGAGATAGGGGGTTCATTTGAACCCCGATATCTCCAGAACCGTGGCAGCTAGGGGGTCATGGAGGGTGTCAATCGAAAGGCCTGGGCATACCCAACATGTCCAGGTATAAAGTAAAAAACAATAAAAAAAAAATGTATTTTGTTTGTGTGTTATTTTTATTAATGCAGCAATATTGTTCACATTTCAATTATAATGTGAACAATGATGCTGCACTAATGATTTTTTTCAGAGTGTAGGAGGTTTGCCGGGTTTGGGCAGTGTAATAATCGCAACCTCCAGTAAGTCAGCCAGTAACGTATCCTGTCCATGGCTGCAACAAACAAATTGTGGCGGTGTGGTACTAATTGATCCCCAAGCTTCTGGTAATATGATGAGGTAAACCCGTCAGGGCCTGGAGATTTGCCCTTGGGAAGTGATTTGATCACCTCCTCTGCCTCTTCCTGTGTTATAGGTTGAGCAAGGGAGCGGTGTTGAGGTGTCGACGGAGAAGTGAGATGCAATTCGTTCAAATACTCACAAATAGCCGAAGGAGAATTGCATGGGGTTGTGCCATCCTCTTTTAAATTATACAAGGACCCATAGTAGGCCTCAAAGGCATTTACAATATCCTGCTGTTTATAAATCTTGTCCCCACCTATGGTAACAAGGAAAGGGGTCTGGTGGATTGCTGAAGGTGTCGCAATCTAAGTTAGGGTATGTTATTGTCAGAGGCATAGTGTCAGAGGCACAGTGTTTAGCTTTTAGGCGTTGCAGGGCATTAAAGTGCTTAGCGCTATCTAGGTCAGACAATGCAGAATAAGCCACAATTAACTCTTGCGCTATATCATCATTAGGTTGCAGTTGATTCTGTTTCATTAGAGAGTCTATGTGCAAAAGCAAATCTAGGCGGCGCAGCAAATCTGCTTTTGTGCAGGTTGAAGAATAGTAATGTGTGAGACTGTGGAAACACAGGTTCGATCCCGGCAAGAGCACCGCTCCAGTAAGTGTCCTTGGGCAAGACACCTAACGGTACATACTTACCACCCAGGACATACTTGAAAACGAGAGAAATCTCAATGTATCCTTCCTGGTAAAATCCTTTCTCTAAAACAAATTAAAATTTAATTTATATATATATATATTTTCCACAAAGAGGCCCATTTAATGCACACCCCTTATTCTGCTTCCCTAAGCAAAGCTGTGAAGTGTGGATGCTTTAGACTAGTGAAGTCTGTATTTGACCAGTACTCACACGATGAAGTTCAGCAGATAGCTTCAACTCAGCAAAACTGACACGTAGAAAGATGAATCCAGTTGAAGAGTTTAATGATCAGACTGACAATCTTGTTAATGTACAGCTTTGCAGGTAAAAAGTCACTAATTTTGTCTAGCAGTGAGCACAGAATGGCTTCTATGTAACCAGGAAGTACCTTAGAACAAGACACTGAGCAAAGGGGTGGATCTAGCTGAATGTAGAAAGCTACGGAAGCTGAGCAGGGACAAAATAGCTATGAAATCAATAGCATGTAGGCAGCAAACATTTGATGTTATGAGAGATTCACTGTTTTGCTTTAGTACATAGTCTCTGGTGCATTTAGTGGAATCTTCCTCATCCACGTTGCATAAGCTGATGCTGTCTCTTTCACTTCCCCTGGCAGCCTGCTCAAGGACTTTTAATGTTGCTACTGCTGTCGCGTGCTCACACTGTTTCTCTAGGGCTTCTATTTCTGCTCTTTTGCGAGCTTCTTCCGTTTCTATAGCTGCTTTCTTACGACCGGCGACCATTTCCAATTCTGCTTTCCTTTTTGCAAAGGCCACCTGTATCTTTGTAGTCTCAGCTTTCGCCCGGGCTTGGATCAAATCAAATCAAATCAAATCAAATCAAAATAAGCTTTATTGGCGGGACCAAATACATTTTAGCATTGCCAAAGCATATGGGGAGGAGGGGGGTAGTGGGACATATATATGGGTGGGAATGGGCAAGTCCATGGACATTATCAGGGGTAAGGGATAATGTGAAGGGGGATGGGGGCGAGTCCGTGTTGGGGATTTATAAGTCCAGGATCTCTCATGTTCCTCTCAGTCTGTGACATTCTGCGACGTATTGGGCAGATATTTTCACCGCAGGCTCCTCTTCTCCCAGTATGATGTGGAGTTTCCTCGTCTCTTCTATAGAGGTGAAGTCCGGGATGAGAGCGGAGAGTCTTTGGAAGTGAGTTTCCCTCAGTGCTGAGTACTTGGGGCACTGTAGGAGGAAGTGGACCTCATCTTCCAGGGCCTCCTGGTCACAATGCTGGCACAGTCTATTCTCCCTGGACTTGTAGGTCTGTCTATGCCGCCCTGATTCAATTTCCAGGCTGTGGGCGCTTAGTCTGTACCGGCTCAGGATCTGTCTGTCCTTGGGGTCTTGTAGTACCTCCAGGTATGGGGCCAGTTTGTATTCCCTCTGTAAGGATTGGTAAATGGTGAGTTTCTTGGAGTTTGCTATATCATGTCTCCATTCTCTGATATAGTTTTCCCTGGAATCGTTAATTAGGGCCTTTATTTGATATTTTGTCAGGTTGCCTTCATGGGGGTTTTGGATGATCAGGGTGGATATGAGTTGTTGCAGCCCACATGGTTTTGGATGGTCCTTGTTGGCCAGTAGGGCTTTATGGTGGTATGAGTTGAGGCTGCTGATGTTTAGATGGTCCCAGTATGATAGCACCCTCTTCTGTACTGCCAGAAGTAAGGGGAGTCTGCCCAGCTCTGCCCGGCAAGCATTGTTAGAGGTGCTCCGATGGACTTGGAGGAGGTGCTTGCAGAATTCCAGATGGAATATTTCTGTTGGGCTGGTGTCCCATTTGGGTTGGTCAGGGTAGGTGATGGGGCCCCATACTTCACTGCCATAAAGGAGGATTGGAGTGATGACACTATCAAAGATTTTAAGCCAGACTCTTACAGGCGGTTTTAGTTTGTAGAGGTTTCTCCTGATGGCATAGAAGGTTCTACGCGCCTTGTCTCTTAGGGCCTCTATGGCTGGTTTGAAACTTCCTGATCGGTTTGTTTCTAGGCCGAGGTATGTGTAGCTGTTGGCTTCATCAAGAGTGCAGTCATTAAGTGTGAAACAGGAACTCTTGGTTTTTGCGTTCTTCCTTTGGAAAACCATGACCTTTGTTTTCTTTTGGTTGATGGGTAGTGCCCATGCCGCACTGTATTTTTCCAGCACTTCCAGGCTGTCTTGTAGACCTCTCTCTGTTGGTGACAGTAATAGGAGGTCATCTGCATACAACAGGAACTTCACCTCGGTGTCATGTAGAGTTAGTCCTGGTGCTGAGGAGGATTCTAGAGCTTCAGCCAGTCCATTGATGTAGATGTTAAAGAGGGTTGGACTTAGGCTGCAGCCTTGTCTGACTCCACGAGCCTGCCGGAAGTACTCTGTTCTCTTCCCATTCACCTTTATGCTGCAGAAGTTCTCATTATATGAGCTCTTGATGACGTCATATGTTTTCCCTCCTATTCCACTCTCCAGTAGTTTGAGGAAAAGGCCTGGGTGCCACACTGAGTCAAAGGCCTTTTTAAAGTCCACAAAGCAAGCAAATATTTTCCCATGTTTTGTATTGTGGACATGGTCCTTGATGAGACTGTGCAGGGTGTAGATGTGATCTGTAGTGCGATGGTTTGGCATGAACCCTGCTTGGCTTCTGTTGAGGACGTTATGCTGTGTCAGGAAGCTGAGGATTCTTTTGTTCTGGATGCTATTGAACAGTTTTCCCAGTGTGCTGCTGACACATATCCCTCTGTAGTTGGCTGGATCATATTGGTCTCCACTCTTATGGATAGGTGTTATGAGGCCTTGGTTCCATACTTGAGGGTAGAATCCAACGCTCAGGACCAGGTTGAAAACTTTACATATTGCGGTGTGTACTTCTGGAGAGCCGTGTTTAATCATCTCTGGAAGAATTCCATCCATCCCGCTGGCTTTTTTACTTCGCAGATCTTGAATTTTTTCTGCTACTTCTTGGGGTGTAATGGGTGTATCTAACGGGTTTTGGAAATCCTTGATTTTTTCCTCCAGTTCATGTAGTCTTCTGATGATGTGTTCCTGTTCCCTAGTTAGCTCCTCTTTGGGAATATCTTTGTACAGGCTCTTGAAGTAGTTGAGCCAGATATTGCCATTTTGGATGTGGAGGTGTTTTTTCTTGGATCCTGAGCCGATTTGACTCCAGGTTTCCCAGAAAGAGTTATCCTGAAGAGCCTCTTCCAGTTGTTGAAGGTTTTGGGAGATGAGGTTTTGTTTTTTCTTTTTGAGGATTTGGTTATAGTTTTTCTGCAGGACACCATGTGTGATCCTCAGGTCAATGTTGTCGGGGTCTCTGTGTTTTTTATTTGAGACTGTTCGTAGGTTGTTTCTTAGTGTTCTGCATTCTTTGTCAAACCATTTATTGGGTTGTTTATTGGATGATTTCTTGAAGTTGACTTTTTTAATGTTGGAGGTCTCTGCGATGGTGTGTAGTATGCTGTGGAGGTCCTTTGCTGCTTGGTTCACCCCCTGGGGACTTAGTACATAGGTTTGGTTTTGAAAGACTGTTAGCTGATCTTTGATGTCGGGTCTGTTGATGACCTCTCTGTAGGCTATGGTAGAGTGTCTGGTCCATTTGAACGATGGTGGGAGGTTGTACAGTCCGCTCTGATGGGGTTTTGAGGATGGTTTGTTTGAGGATTTAATATAAAGCAGTAGTTGGCTGTGGTCTGACAGGTGTGTTTGTGGGGTGACGGTGAAGGCGTTGATGTGAGTGGAGTTCATATCCGTGATTGCATAGTCGACCACACTGTTTCCTACATGGGAGCTTAATGTATACCTTCCCAGAGAGTCTCCCTTGGTGCGGCCATTAAGGATGTAAAGTCCGAGACTCCGGCACAAATTCAGCAATTTTCTTCCACTCTTGTTGGTTGTATTGTCATAGCTGTTTCTTTGCACCTGTATTGACTCCTGACAGTAGTTTGCGGCTCCCAAAATGTATGTGTTCCCATCTGAGGTCACATAGTCCTTTTCTCTTCCTGTCCTGGCGTTGAGGTCTCCATAGAGAAGCACGTGTCCTAGGGACTGGAAGTGGGAGGCCTCACTCTGTACCACCTCATAGGTGTCTGTTTTGGAGTATGGAGACTCTGGTGGTGCAATGTAAGCTGCACATAGGAAGATGTCTGACTGAGAGGTGAGGACGGAGCTACTTATTTTTATCCAGATGTGGCTGTCTCCTTTCTTGATTGCTTTGATGTTCTCGTGTAGCTCCTCCTTATACCAGATTAATATTCCTCCTGAATGGCGACCCTGTTTGATGCTTTTATCCTTCTGGGCGGGCACGGAAAATTCTCTGTAGCCCATAGGTGTTTGTGGGTCATCCTGTGCCCGGCTCCATGTTTCCAGCAGGATTTGTATGTCCACGTTGTGCAGTCTATGTTTGAAGTCTGGATCGTTTACTTTGGATCCAAAGGCTGAAGCATTCAGACCCTGAATGTTCCAGCTACTGATTGTTAGTGATGTCATTTTATGTTGTTATACCTTGTAATGAGCAAAATTACATGGGACAACCAGGTTGTGGATGGTTGTCATTGTAGTTCATTATGAGATCAATTCACATTAATTTGTTGTATAGTGTGCCGAGGAGGGTCCGTATCTCCTCCAAGTCTCTGTTCTGTGGAGGCCTTGATGTCCATCTTGGGGCGGGTGGTTTCTGCCATTCCTGCCATCTGTTTTGTCCTGTTCTTGGTTTAAATGTGGTGTTCTTGTCTTGGTGCGGTGCGGTTTGAGGTCGTCTTGTGGTGGTTGTTGTTGTGTTAGTTTGGGTTTGGTTTGTGCCAGGTTCGGGGATATGGGTTCTGTTCAGTACAATGTCTTTAAATTCTCTTGCCAGGTGACTCACCCCTTGTTTGTTGAGGTGTTTGTTATCGTAGAGGTGTTCAGGGGTTATGGAAGGGTGTTGGGCCAGATGAATGTTGGGCTTTGAGCTAGTTTTAGCTGCCAGTTCTGTGTTGATGTTCTGGATGATGTGGTTCGATATGTCCTTCCTCGGAAGTAGACAGGATAGGATTATTTTGGAGTGGGGGAACTTTTGCTGTGCAGTGTCTGTTAGTTGTGACAGTTTGTCTGCAATGCCTTTCTGTTCTGTCTGAATGTTGTTCGTACCTGTGTGTATGATGATTTGTTTGGGGTTCGTGAAGTATGGATTTGTGAGGACTACCATTGTCTGTTCAATGGTAGCACAATGGATTTTGGTGACGTTTTTTCCTGGGAAGAGCCTTCTTGTGTTTAAGTACTTCCCATTTGAATCCATTATTATTACAGTTTCAGGGGTTTGTTGTTTGGGATTTGTTGGCCGGCTGGTTGTGGGTTCAGGATTTTGTGAGTGGTTTTGGCTGTCACTGATCTCTGTGTTGTTGATGTATGGAGTTTTATTTGTCTCATGTTCATTTTCAGGCACTTTGTCTATATTAATCATTGTTGATTCTCTCTCCTGGTTGATGGGCTGTGTTTGTGTTTTAAGTTTCCTCATCTCTTCTCTCAGCTGGATATTTTCCTCTTGAAGTTCTTGGATCTTCAGTTGGATGTCCTGTATGGCAGACCTGTGTTCAGATTTCAGGGTGTTAATTTCTTCTCTGAGTTGGTAATCTGCATTTCTGTCACCTGGTTCCCTTTGAAGCTGTTCCTTGAATTGAATGAAGTCTCTTTCTAATTGGGATATGCAGTCTCTGAGGATTTCGGGTGAGGGGAGATCTTGACTGGGGCATAATGCAGACATGACTCTGGGGGATTTCTTTGCTGTAATGTGTTCCTCACAGGTCTTACTAGCTGGACTTTCAAGGTCCTTGAAGTCCTTGGCTTGTTCTTTAATTTGAGGGAAGATTTGCTCAAATTCCTCTAAATGGGTCTCGGTGCCTTGTACCATGATAAGCTGCAGACTAATTGATGAATTCTTTGAATATTGTGAGGATTTTGACCTTGAGAGACGTGAGCTATTTGAATCCTTGCTAGCTGCTGAAATGTGAGAAGCAGTCTCTTGGGGCTGGGCAAATCTCTCTTCCGCCTTTACTCTGGCCTGATGTACTAAATTGTCTCTTTGTGCATTAAGACATTTTAATTCATCTATTTCTTGTAAAGCCTGTTCAGTTTATCTTCTCTAAATTAGAGACACAAAATGTGACAGTGGGCAAGATATTGAGCATGAGCTGTAGAAAGCTGTCTTAAAACTTCTTTGAGTTTGGAAGTGTCACAAATAGGTTGTGTGATGGTGGAGACATAACTCCTCACCTGTTCCCAAAGCCATGACATTTGCTGTGATTTCTCATAGTTTATATCCATAAGTGTTTCAGTAATCTTCCATGTAGGTTTTGTATTGTGTTTGCTTCTGATTGGATTTATTTTCATTACTTACACATCTGAAACAAGTTGTATTTCCTGTGTTGTTAGAGAGTTTCTTCTGTCTGCCATGCTTACACAGATGAGAAGAATAAGAGAGCAGCAGAGTAGCTGTGGTTAACAGGCACTGTCTGTGGGATGCAGCAGTATCTGCACTCTGGTTACTGAAGGCTGTATACTAGTGCTGGCTGCTGTAAAGCCTTTTTTACAGCTGGTTTAGCTGCGTGCTTTTGCTGCAGCTGCTGTTAATGTCTTTTACTATTGCTAGCAGTTGTTGTCATTTCACTAGCAGCAGTAATGCTAGACAGTATTGACTTTTTACTATTCTGCTTCCCTAAGCAAAGCTGTGAGGTGTGGATGCTTTAGACTAGCGAAGTCTGTATTTGACCAGTACTCACACGATGAAGTTCAGCAGATAGCTTCAACTCAGCAAAACTGACACGTAGAAAGATGAATCCAGTTGAAGAGTTTACTGAGCAGACTGACAATCTTGTTAATGTACAGCTTTGCAGGTAAAAAGTCATTAATTTTGTCTAGCAGGGAGCACAGAATGGCTGCTATGTAACCAGGAAGTCCCTTAGAACAAGACACTAAGCAAAGGGGTGGAACTAGCTGAATGCAGAAAGCTAAGGAAGCTGAGCAGGGATAAAATAGCTATAAAATCAATAGCATGTAGGCAGCAAAGGCAGATTCAACACAAAACAGAAAAATATAAAATAAATCCTAAATCATGGGGCATGACACCCCTCTAATCACTGCTTTGTGGGCTCTCCATAAGAAAAGGGTCATCAGAGGACATTGCGTTTTCGGCAAAATAGTGGATGAGAGTTGTGTTCAGCTTTTTAATCTACGGAAATGATCCACGAGGTTCTGTTTACAGCAACTTCTTTATTATAGTACATGAGATGAGTGCTGCTTTTTGGACCTTGTGCTGGCTCTCCTGCACACCAACACTTTCTGGGGCACCAGCTCACTTCCTGTTCCCTGACCCTTATGAATATGCATTACTTACTCAGCTCAGCACAAGAGTTGATTGAACATCAGCTACAATCTGCGGGTCCTCCAATAAGGTATGTACATGGAATATATTTATGAAATATTTTATTAACCCCTTAGGGACCGGGCGGTTTTACGCAAATTCGTCCTTTAGTGCCCGCTGCTGTTTTTAGGTTTCTGCGCTGTTCGTGTTTAGGTCAAATTTTCCTCTTACTTGTTTATGCAACCCACACATATTACATACCTTTTTTCCCGCCATTAAATGGACTTCCTAAAAATACCATAATTTCCATCATATCTTATAATTTACTATAGAGGATTGGAGAAAAGCTGACGTGGTCCCTATATTTAAGAAAGGTTTAAAATTTGTGCCTGGGAATTATAGACCTGTGAGCTTAACATCTGTGGCTGGGAAAGTATTTGAGGGGTTACTAAGGGATAATATTCAGGAATTTATTGGGAGGTATAATGTAATTGGCAAAAATCAGCATGGTTTCATGAAACACAGATCATGTCAGACTAACCTAATTACGTTCTATGAGGAAGTAAGTAGAAGTATAGATCAGGGGGTCGTAGTGGATGTGATTTACTTAGATTTTGCCAAAGCTTTCGACACAGTTCCACACAAAAGGTTACTATTTAAATTGAGAAAAATTGGTCTAGATGAAAATACTTGTTCTTGGATAGAAAACTGGCTAAAAGATAGGGTACAGAGAGTGGTCATAAATGGTACATTTTCAAGATGGACACCAGTGGTAAGCGGTGTCCCTCAGGGGTCTGTTATAGGACCAATACTATTCAATTTATTTATAAATGACCTTGAGATAGGCATTGAAAGTCATGTATCAGTGTTTGCAGATGACACAAAACTAGGAAAAGTAATACAATGTGAGCAGGATGTTACTTCGCTGCAGAGGGATTTAGATAAATTGGGGGACTGGGCACTTAAATGGCAGATGAGATTTAATCTAGATAAATGCAAAGTTATGCACTTTGGAGTGAAGAACGCACAAGTAATTTATACCCTAAGGCTAGGGTCAGACTGAGGCAGTGCGAACGCGCGTTCTGGCGCACTTAATCACGGCCGTGCTAGCAGCAGATGCCGGGCAATGACAGCCAATATACGAAGTACGGTCGCACAAAAGTCCGGCTGCGCAACGCAAGTGGAAAATGAACGCATTTTTTCGAGAACGTTAAACCACTAGTACTGACGTACAGAGTGCGCTGCGTCCGCTAGCGGCGTGTGTGCGTGAATTGGAGACATCAGACGCTGCTAATGTCCGGCCAACATAACGTCCAGATGCAAGAAGTGTTTTATTGATGATCCGTACAAAATCACGGATGAAACTGCGCATAGTATGACCGCTATTGCGTATTCCGTGAAAAAATACGTCCATTCTTCGAACGCACATTTTCACGGACAACGTGAAAAATGCGTTAGTCTGACCCTAGCCTAAATGGTACGGAGTTAGGGAAATCCAAGCAGGAGAAGGATTTGGGAATAATCATAGACTTCAAACTAAGTAACAATGTGCAATGTCAAACAGCAGCCGCCAAGGCCAGCAAAGTATTGGCATGCATTAAAAGGGGAGTTCACTCACGGGATGAAAACATAATTTTACCTCTGTATAAATCAATGGTCAGGCCGCACCTTGAATATGCCGTGCAATTTTGGGCACCTGTCTTAAAAAAAGATATTATAGCGTTAGAAAAAGTGCAGAGACGGGCAACTAAATTAATAAGGGGAATGGAAGGGTTAAGTTATGAGGAAAGACTAACAAGCTTAAACCTGTTTAGTTTAGAGAAATGGCGCCTTAGAGGGGATCTGATAACCTTATATAAATATATACGGGGCCATTATCAACCATTGTCTGATAACCTATTCATTAACAGGTCTATACATAGGACAAGGGGTCATCCATTTAGACTGGAAGAAAGAAAATTTAGCTTAAAGCATAGGAAGATAGGAAGGGTTATTTTACGGTGAGAACAATAAGGCTAGGGTCAGACGAAAGCATTTTTCCCCGCGAACGTGAAAAAGTGCGTCCGAACGCATTGACGTATTTTTACACGGAATGCACAAAAACGGTCAGACGACGCGCATTTTCGGGCGTGATTTTGTACGGATCGTCAATAAAACTCTTTTTGCGTCTGGACGTTATGTAGGCCGGACATTAGCAGCGTCTGACATCTCCTAATCACGCAAACACGCCGCTATGCCGCAGCTGCGCACTCAGTACATCAGTACTAGCGGTTCAGCGTTCTCAAAAAAATGCGTTCAAATTCCACTTGCGTTGCACGACCGGACTTTTGTGCGGCCGTACATCGTATATTGGCCGTCATTGCCCGTCATCTGCTGCTAGTGCGGCCGTAATTATGTGCGCCAGAACGCACGTTAAAAGTGCGCTGGTCTGACCCCAGCCTAAATCTGTGGAATTCTCTGCCTGTTGAGGTGGTTGGGTCAGAGACTGTACAGACTTTTAAAAAACGACTGGATGACTTCCTGCAGACACAGAATATTAAGGGTTATAATATTTAATATGTGGGTAAAAGCTTCTTGATCCAAGGAGAAATCTGACTGCCATTCTGGGGTCAAGGAGGAATTTTTTCCCGGTATGTTGCATATTTCAGACTGGGTTTGCCTTCTTTTGGATCAACAGCAGTAGGTTATGTGGGAGAGGCTGAACCCGATGGACGCATGTCTTTTTTCAGCCTATAGAACTATGTAACTATAAAAAAAAATCTGAAATATGAATAGAAATACCCAATTTTTACATGTTTTTTGCTTTTTAACCCTGTCACTGCTGAGCCAGTTCACCTATGTGCGCTGAGCTCATTCTGCCCATTATTTTTAGATGACCGCTGTGGTGAGAGCGGAGTCACATGACAGGAAGGGTGGGGGCGGTACCAGGCAGTGTCTGCTGGGATGCCATGCTAGCTGGACGTACTGGATGTGTCTCTGCTATCTGATGTTATGCTGAATAAATCTACAACTATAAACCAACCCACGGAGTCTACTCTTAGTCTTTTCATGACATGGTGTAAGAAGTGTTTCCCTGCGTATCCATTTTGATCGGTGAAGATGTCTAAGTTCTCTCCTCCGGAACCCTTCGATTTCTCTCAGCCTGCTGCATGGCCTGCTTGGCGCCAAAGGTTTGCACGCTTCAGGATCGCTTCAAAGCTGGATAAGGAGCCTGGTGAGGTGCAGGTTAATTCCCTTTTATACGCTATGGGGAGAGACGTGGAGCCGATTTACGGTACTTTTCAGTTCAGCGCTGGGGAAGAGATGGACTTTGATAAAGTCGTGGATAAGCTCAGCGCCCATTTTGTGCCCAGAAGAAATGTGATTCACGAGAGAGCCTGCTTTCACAAGCGCGCCCAGTGTGAGGGAGAATCTGTGGAATCATTTGTGCGCAGCCTTTATCAGTTGGCAGAGTTCTGTGAGTTCGGCGCTGCTAAGGAGGAGCAGATCAGAGACAGACTGGTTATCGGAATTGCAGACTCGGAAGTTTCACTTAAGTTGCAGCTGGAGTCTAAGCTGACACTGGATGAGGCGATACGGATTGCACGTCAGAATGAATTGGTGAAGAAACAAAGTGCAGACTTAAGGTCAGAAAACAGGGTGGAAGAAATACACCAGCCACAAAGGGTTAAAAGCGGCAGACAGCAGGCAGCGGACAGACCCAGGGGCGGTTGGACACCGTGTTCCCGTTGCACACGCTGTAACCGCCCTCACGAGATGAAGACGCGGTGCCCTGCTATAGACAAGAGGTGCAGGAAGTGCAACCGCGCCGGCCATTTTGAGATGGTTTGTAAATCAGAGTCTGTGAGAGAGATGTGTCTGGACAGTGATCAGGAGACGCCAGAACTGTCCTTTATAGGATCGGTGACTGAACAGTCCGGCTCTGTCGAGGATTGGCGTGTTACACTCACGATGTTGGGTGAAAGAGTTGCCTTTAAGATTGATACCGGAGCAGACATTACAGTTATTTCCTTAGTGACATTCTCAAAGCTACCTCGACGTCCGGAGCTGGAAAAGGTTACGATTCAAGTTCATAGTCCGGGAGGTCGCATTGATTGCATCGGCAGGTTCCTTGCTGACTGTGAGTACCGGGAGCGGAAAATATCGATGTGGGTGTACGTGATCAGAGGATCGTGTGTGAATAACCTTCTGAGTCGGAAAGCAGCCTGCAGTCTGGGCCTTGTTGCTAGAGTGTACGAAGTCACTGAGGACGTGTTTGGAGACCTGGGGTTGCTGAACTGTGAGCCGGTCCGTATAAAGCTCAAACCTGAGGCTGTCCCTTATAGCCTTACTACGCCTCGTAGGATTCCATTTCCACTTTTGCCGAAGGTGGAGTGCGAGCTTCTGCGGATGGAAAAGATGGGGGTTATCGAGGCGGTCACAGAAGCTACTGACTGGTGTGCGCCCATTGTACCGGTCGCTAAAAAGAATGGAAAAGTTCGTATTTGTGTGGATTTGAAACGTCTGAACGAAGCCGTTAGGAGGGAGATATATGTCATGCCGACATTGGAAGATATTGCTCCTCAGTTGTCGGGGGCTAACTTCTTTTCCACGCTCGACACTTCCAGTGGGTTCTGGCAGATACCCCTTGACCCAGAGAGCCAGAAACTGACGACCTTCATTACTCCGGTAGGTCGGTTTTGCTTCCGCAGACTCCCCTTCGGGATATCTTCGGCCCCGGAGATCTTCCAGAGAGAGATGAGTTCCCTGTTGAGAGACCATGAGGGTACTGTGGTAGTTATGGACGATATCCTTGTGTATGGGTCCACTAAGGAGGAGCACGACCGGCGACTGCTTTGTGTGCTGCAAACCGTCAAGGAATCTGGCCTGAGGCTAAATAAGGAGAAGTGCCACTTTGGGAAACCAGAACTGTGTTATTTTGGCCATATTATTAATGGGGAGGGGGTTAAGCCAGACGCCAGCAAGGTTCTCGCTATTGAGAAAATGAAAAGCCCTTCCGATGTGAATGAACTGAGACAAATACTGGGCCTTGTGAATTATGTGGGGAAGTTTTTACCGGAGTTGTCCTCGGTGTTACATCCTGTCACAGAATTGTTAAAGAAAGATGTCGCCTGGATATGGGGACCTCCACAGGAGGAGGCCTTAGCACGAGTCAAGTCCATGCTGGGATCCGCTCCGGTGTTGGGGTACTATGACCCCTGCAAGAAGACTGTGGTTAGCGCAGATGCTAGTAGCTACGGGTTGGGAGCGGCCCTTCTGCAGCTGAAGGAGGGTAAACTACAGCCTATTGCCTATTGTTCTCGCAGCTTAACAGCAGCAGAGAGACGTTATGCACAAATTGAAAAAGAGTGTTTGGCTGGAGTCTGGGCCTGCGAACGCTTCCACCGTTATCTGGTGGGTTTGGAGGACTTCAGTCTGGAGACTGACCACAAGCCACTAGTTCCTCTCATTAATTCTTATGATATCGACAAGGCGCCTCTGAGATGCCAGAGACTCTTAATGAGACTACTTAGGTTTAATGTTAGAGCTGTGCATGTCCCGGGGAAACAGCTGGTGGTGGCAGATACCCACTCCAGACTCCCGCTGGCTGCTGAGGGCGATTCGTCGACAGAGTCGGATGTGAAGGTGTATGTGGATTCGATCTTAGCCTCCAAGTCCATCTCTTCGGGGAGATTGGAACAGATTAAGAGAGAGACGCACCTGGATGTTGTCCTTCAAGAAGTTATCAGCTATGTAAGAGACGGCTGGCCGGAGAGTCGTGCTGCGTGGTGGTCTCTGAGTGCGTTCCAGTCCGAGAGAGCGTACCTTACTGAAATGGACGGCTTAGTGTTTTTTCAAGACCGCATTGTTATTCCGAAAAGTTTGCGTCAAGACATGCTACGGCGGATTCATGAAGGTCATTTGGGGGTTTCCAAGTGCAGAGAGAGGGCGTCGTCTGCTGTGTGGTGGCCTGGGATTAGCGCTGACATTGCTGATTTCATCTTGAGATGTGCCTTCTGCAGAGAACGTCGACCTACACAGAGACGTGAGCCTTTACTTTCCACCCCCCTACCTGCGGGTCCATGGCAGAAGATAGCTGCGGATCTGTGCGAACTAAAAGGGAGGAAATACTTAGTTGTTGTGGACTACTACTCCAGATACCTTGAGCTCGCGCCACTGGGTGAGGCGACCAGTGCTACTGTGATCATCCGTCTGAAAAGCATGTTTGCCAGGTGGGGTATCCCGTCGGAGTTGGTGAGTGACAATGGTATGCAGTTCGCCTCTAAAGAGTTCGCTTCTTTTGGGAAGGATTACGATTTCCGTCACACGACTTCCAGTCTGCATTATCCGCAGGCTAATGGGATGGCGGAGCGAGCGGTTCAGACCGCTAAGTTTATTTTGGGGCAGGCGGAGCCTTATTTGGCCCTGATGGCGTACAGAGCGGCTCCTGTTCAGGCTACAGGGTGTAGCCCTGCTCAGCTGATGTTGGGACGGCAGATTCGTACTACTTTGCCTTCTGTGGATGCTTCCCTGCCGGCTTCTCTGGTCCTTCCAGAGGATATTCGGAGGAGGGACGAGGTGGCGAAGCGGAACTACAGGTTCTTTTACGATAGACGACATTCTACTCGCCCACTATCGGTGCTATACCCGGGGCTGAGTGTCCGGGTTAAGCTAGATGATGAGACGAGGTGGAGAACCCCGGCTACAGTTGTGGAGCGTTCTCCGGAGCCCAGGTCCTACGTGATCCGCACGGAAGGAGGAACTGTCGCTCGCCGCAACAGAAGGCATCTTCAGCCGGTACCCGAGGAGTTGAGTGCTGAGACCTCGACACCACAACAGCCAGACTCTCCGGTTTTACAGAATGGGTCTACCCTGCAGGTGGTTTCTGGGCATGATGTACCGCTGCTTCCAGCGGAGCCACAGCCACCCTCTCAAGGACTTGGTGATGGTTCTTGTGAGGCCTCCGGAACGTTACCGGGATTAATGTTTAGCTAGAGCAGCGACTTGAAGAATGGGCAGAATAATCCCAAAGTCACTGCGGACTAGGGTAGTCTACCCCGATGTCCAAGTTAGCATTGTTTATCTACTTGTATCTTTGCATTGTTTGTTTTGTATGTTCTACCGTTAAAAGGGGGAGATGTGGTGAGAGCGGAGTCACATGACAGGAAGGGTGGGGGCGGTACCAGGCAGTGTCTGCTGGGATGCCATGCTAGCTGGACGTACTGGATGTGTCTCTGCTATCCGATGTTATGCTGAATAAATCTACAACTATAAACCAACCCACGGGGTCTACTCTTTTCATGACAACCGCCTAGGTCCTATTTAATCGGTCTGTTCAGCGGATCGTCGGCGGTATGATTGGCACACTTGGTGGACCCTGCTGCAAATTATAACCCCTTATAATTTTATAGGTGGGGGTAAATAGGGGGTATACTATTCTCGCTTTAATGCTATCTTCCAATATGATGGGGTAGAAACCACTCTTAAGGAACACAAGGTTAAAAAAATTATTGAGATACTTTCTGGAAGACATTCCTGTTCCATTTATCAGAGGGTGTACTCTCTAAATTGCGTGCTGACTTTGAATATACATGTTGGTATATGGGACACTGTCTGGTCCTTCCTTATTACCACCCTCCCAGACCTTGACTTTTTTGCAATTTTTGGAAACCGTCACGGATTGATGATGTGGTCTTCAAGCTACTGTCCTAATATATTGCTTGGCTTTCCCTATGTGATTGTTTAATTTGTAAGCGGCAGCAGTTGTTTTTGTATCTGTCATATCTATTGCATTTATTATAATGTTGCTTAAATCTGAAAATAAAGTTTTAAAAAAAAATAAAAATCTAAATGGAACCATTGAGAATGGCTGTGAGGGAGGGATACATTGGGGCTCCACATGGTATCAGACCTTGACCTTCGATCCCTGTGAGGTAAATTACGCTTAGGCAGGTGATCTACTTCAAAACATACAGGGCTATTCAGAGAGGTGAAAACCTTGAGAATTGCCAGGAGACTGAACAATCTAGACCAAATGGGAGAATTTTTCTGGTTTGACTATTTTGACCTAGAATTTAATTCTCCAATCATTAAAGGTTTTCACCTCTTTCTGAATAACCCTGTTAGTGTCTGTATCAGGATCTCTGAAATGGTTTTGAAACCACATTTTGTGTAGCGATTTTAAAATTTGATATAGCAATGATTTTTTTAAAATGTATATTTTGCTAAATTTAACTGAAGTGCCCTTAAATTATTTATATTGTTTGCTGGAAGTATGGCTGAAGTGTTCTATTCCTGAGGGTTCTTATGTGGGTATTTGGCACTACTTGTCTGGTAGTGTGGGCTGCACATAGTTCTGCTCCCAAGCCAGGGACCAATTTTATGGAGAATCAACTATAGGGTCTAAACAAGCTTATCTTTGAGGGGGGGGGGGTCACCTATTTCCCTCCATTCCTCCCTTCTCATATCTCTACTTTATCTACTAACACTTATTCCCTCTGGCAAAACCCTTTCATTTAGTGAAATTGCCTTGCTTGTTCTGTTTATCCACCAATACTTGTCTGTTACAGCATCCAGCAACTTTGGCTGAAAAGGAAAATTGGACAAAAAGACAAACGACATTACCAGGTCTTATAAATTTCACTTGTTTATATTCCCATTGAACTCCACCTTAGTGAAATTATTGAACAGGTCCGAACATTCACAATTGAGCTCTGGCACAAGAATGATTCAGCAAGCTATGCACAACAAGTATATATGAATGGTTTATTTTTGATGGACAGCAAATATATTCCACAATTACCAACCCAACAATGAGCATTATGTACGCATGTCTCTCACTAAACCTACCCGTCACGTGACTTAAGCATCTTGGTTTTGCATATATGGTGGTTTGTGTCTGTCAGGGTTTCAGGAAAACTCAAATCATGGTCATTCTACGGTTGTTCAACCAAACAAGGCAATTTTGTTGATTTATATACATATCTGAAAAAGCTGAAGCCTTAGGCATGTTAAAACTCTGGACACAGTTCTGCTCTGATTAGTCCGCACAGGCCATTTCTAGATTTCTTTTAGCTAGGTCAAGCCTAGGTACAATTAACTCAATAGAATGGCTCAGGTTCCACTAAATCCTAAATGTCAATTTAGTGCACAGTGATGCAAATCAAAGTCAGTACAGACATTAATCAGACTTTAGGCTTAATATGCAGGCACATAGCTGTAATTTGTGGGTGTATAAGCACAGGAAGGGAGATCATGTAGGACTCAAGCAGTAAGATACACCCCCTCCCCCCCCACACTTGTGCTTTCCCAAGTGTTGGGCAGGGCATAACTGCTGGGAAGTCTAATTTATGAAGTTAGAGATGAAACATTTACCATCTCAATTTTTATTACTATATATTCTAAATGAAAGCTGCTTGCCTATAAAGAAGAAGATCATTGCCGGACTCCCTTCTTTTCACCTATGTGGTTTGAGATGCTGGGGAACTCCAGCAGTAAGATATACCATCTATATGTACAGATGGCTTCAGGTGTCATTGAGCATTTCTACTCCTACAGGCTAGATTTCTGTATAGCTAGGTCCAGCATCTGAGAGTTCAGCTCTACTCAAGAAGGGACAATTTGAACCATTGCTGATCAGCTCAGACAGCTGTCAAATACACTACTTGGTTAAGTAGTCAACACAAGACACCTCTGGTTCCAAAGTTGGTGGCAATTTAATTCCACGGACTATAATGGCTCTGGTAAGTGCAAAAGAACTCGTTAAGTTAGCACCAACTTTGACTTCAAGACTTCTTGTTGCTATTGTTTCGTGGAATTTAGTACTAGGATTATAGATTTGAGAATCATGCCCATTCAATAAGCCTTGGATTTATGTAGTAGGGAATAACAAAAACACATCATTGGAAAGTCCTACTACACAGGGGGAAAGGTTAGTGGTTTGTGTAGGTCCTTGGATTTACCAAATGTCTTGCTGTGTATTCAAACAGCAATAGAAGACACTAGATTTACGCCACATTTTCATCAGCCTATGTTAATTTGTGTATAGTGCAAGCTTGACTTTGAACTTTTCTACGAGTTGTGGTGGAAGATGCTCCTTCACTTCCAAGACGGCGAGGATTTCTTTATGTGCGTCATTGAAGAGTTCTTCCCCAACTGCAGCCACAACCCTCTGCTTCCAGGCAGCCAGCTTGGGCCTTTCTTTGAAGAGATCCTGTCCACTAGCAACTGCCTGCAAGACAGAACACATTTAGTATTTTTTTAACATACTTTGTCTACCTGACAGGGATTCAACTATTCGGAAGCAGCAGTGATGGCTAGTGACCGTTCAAGTTGGGGTGCCAGACTGGACACATGAATAGGAATATATGGCCCTAATATCTCCGATCCCCAGGGCCAGACTTTGATATAAAATAGGAGGGGTTTATTATTTGTGCCGATGTACTTGGTACATGTAACCATTGGTGCCTGCTTGGGCCATCGTTGTGGCTTGGAACAAGGATTGTAGCCCTTTAGGCAGGTGAGCTGCTGACTTGATACAGGACAGATCAACAATACAGATTCCAGGGCAATACAGGAACCAGATTGAGACGCAAGGGACAGGAAGAAAACTAAAGGGATCTCTATGCTGGGGATGATTTCTATCTAAGAAACCCTCAAAAGAAATAACGGAGCAAGGGGAACAAGAACAAGAGTTAACAAAACATAGAAAGACTATACTAAAGAGGTCCTTGTATGTGGCCTCTGGAGTATACTAAACCAAGACAAAGAAAACACAGAACATGAAACATAAGAATGGTAATACAGGCAAAGGTTGGCAACAGATCAGCATACAGAGTACCAGGAGTAGGCAGAAAGTATCCTCAGAAAATACAGCCGAGGTCAAAACCAGAATATACTTGGACAGGAATGCTTTACAGCAACGCTGGGAACAGGAACTGGACACAACCACCATGAAACTCTAAACGGTCAATGAGGCTCTGTGCTGCTGGGATATAAGGAGTGGGTCTGTGATTGGGCCATGTGACCCCAGATCAGCTCCAGACAGCACAGCTAAACAACCGAGGAGAATAGACATGGAGGCCCCTCACCACCAGGGGGCACGGTCAAAGCGTGACAGTACTCGTGCAGATGCCCCTGATACTGGCAGCCAGTTTGCTGCCATCTGAGGGGCTGGTAGAATGCTCTAGCAGCATTCGAGCAGGTCTCTGCGGCTGGCTGCGTTAGAGAGCAGCCGTTGGCAAAGGTTTAGAGCGGCCACTTGCTGGGAGTCTCCAACCGCAAGGTTCGTGAGATCGCGAACTATGCAAGATTGTGGCTGGAGGTTCCCACCAAACGGCTGCTCTAAACCTTTGCTGGTGCCCGCTCGCTGGAACACGGCCAGCCACAGGGACCTGGTAGAATACCGTCTTGTATCCGAGGTTTGGAATGTGTTGGGTATTGTAATGCGTCATTGGGAGGAGGGGCAGAGGGTATGAGCCCAAGGAATGCAGTGACAGTTAGCAATAAAACTAGTGGAGGGGCTTGCCAGGAATGGGGTTGACAAGGCGGGGGGGGGTGAGAAACAGACTAGGGCAAGCTAAGCACAGACACTGAGGGAAACACCGGTATAACAGGATAAGGGCCGACTTCAGGAGATGTAGGGTAATGGAGACAGGAAGGGGGGGGGTGTCACGGGAAAAAGCAGGGTTCTGGTAGTTTCAACTGGGCTGAACCGGTTTACTTCCGCTCAGGAGTGCTGAGCAATGAATGATGCAGAATCATCCAAGGAAGGGAGCGGCTTGATAAAATCGGTAAGCCCTGACTTGAGAAGCACCTGTGGTGCCAGCAAGGATGCTAGATGGTGCAGAGCCATGTTGACAGGTGCTGCCCTAAGTTTACGATTGGGCAGCACTGTTATTTTTTTTTGTGCCACTGGCAGCAAGGGCCCTGACAGGTATACATGTATCAGAGGCCTGGAAGGTGTCAGTATACATGTATCTGAGGTCTGGTGTTTGAAGAGTGTAATTATATATATTCTGTGTGGTCAAGGTGTGTGCAGGCCTGTGCAGTGGTTAAGTGGGGTGCCTGGCCACACATTTAAATATTGAACATAGATTGGACAGACTTTAGCAAAATCCTAAATTATTTATTGGAAAGCGGTCACATGACATTAAAAGTATCAGTGAGTACGGGGGGGGGGTACTGTCTTAAAAGGGTATTGATGTGTGGCTAAGAATAGGCCTTGTAATTAGAAGCACAGCAGCCCAATTAAAAAATGCTTAGCCATACATACCCACCATGTATGCCGTCTGTGCACATGTTTCCAGATCGAGCATGAATACAGAAGGATTACACACGCACCCTCTTTTCCTCCCAACTGTGTGGAGAACTCTGTAGTTATCTGCAGGTGGAGGTTACCGGCTGGTGCAGGGAGGGGGCGAAGCCAGCTGCCTCTTGCCAGCAGAGGGACGGAGTTCCTGACAGGTTCAGGAGTGTCTTCCAGTGCCACTTATCTTTTGAAAGTATGGAAAAAAGATAGCACCATTCCTTGCAGCGCTGGAGGTACCACATTTATTTTAAATAAACAAAAGGAAAACACAAAACAAACGTTTCGGGGACACAGCCCCTTCCTCAGTGTATAGGCACTATACACTGAGGAAGGGGCTGTGTCCCCCGAAATGTTTGTTTTGTGTTTTCCTTTTGTTTATTTAAAATAAATGTGGTAGCACCCGTGCACCGTTCCTTGCAGCGCTGGAGGTATCTTTTTTCCATACTTAAGATTCATTACCCTCTTGGTTGGATGTACAAGAGTGAATTGCCTCTCCAGCAGCAGCTGAGTATATTTTGATAAATTTTCTTAAAGAACTGTCTTTTGGGTATTGTGGATACCCAACCCCATACATAATTTTTGTGTTCCTATACCACTTATCTTTTGAAGCTGGCCTGCTCCGGTGCAGTCCCCAATGGGGGACTGGAAGACCTGACAAATGCCCTTCCTTTATGGGCTATCGTCTGGCTGCTTGCACACCGGCTGGCATTATCAGCTGCTAGACAGCTAGTGCTGCAGTCTGCCAGCTGACCGGCCTGGTGGTCAGTCCAGGCCTGACGATCCCATACAAATATATTATATATTTGACATTCCTATTGAGGCAAATAAAATAGCCATCAATGCAACGACCACAGCATAATCCAGAAATTAGACGTTTTAAACATAAATCATTATTCAGCATTAAACAAACTAGAAAGGATTTTATTATTTACTAAAACAATCTGATCCTATCCATTTTATTCTAAAATAAAGTAGTATACAAAGGTGAAGGCAGGCACCTGGTCTGTAAAGCAGATAAAAATCTATAATCAAGACTCAGATGGAGCTAAATTTGTTTGACGCCTGTTATCAAGCCCCCCCCCCCCGTGCTGGCTAACAGCTGTGATCCACGATTGCCAAGACTTCCCATAGAGTCCAAGTCCTGCAGGAACGCAGTTCCCACTAGTTTAGCAGGAGGAATTTATAAAACAGGTTTATTCAGAGAGCGGTGAAAACCAGGAGAATAACTGGAGAAGTGAAAATGCTAGGTTAAAATAGCCAAACCAGGAAAATTCTCCCATTTATCTCACTTTCCAAATTGGCTATTTTGACCTAGAATTTTCAGTTCGTCATTCTGATTTTTACCTCTTTTTTTCTGGACTTATTTGCTCAGTGTTTTACCAGAGGAATGGCATTCTCATGCATAAAGTGCTGCAGCTCCCAGTAATCTTCGAGACCGGAATGGACAAAAATGTTGCAGGGTTATCCAAAGAGATTCGAATTGCTTGAGAAAGGTAACCGAACGCTGAAAATCAGCGTTCGGTTACCTTTCCTGGCCATTCGGCTATCCAGAGAGCAGGCAATTCGCCAAATCCTGTCGAATTGCCTGCACATACGGTGCCTGTTCGGTGCCTGTTCGAGGGCAGTGAAATCCCCATGAAAAAGCACTGCTTCGGCTATTCAGAGAACACAAACCAGCAGTGAAAGGTTCCCGAATTGCCCTGCCATTCGGTGGTTTAATTCGGCAAATTTATTCAGGAGAATCCCATAGACTTCAATGTTAAAAATATTCCCGTTTTAATTCAATATCTAATAAACCGTTCATTATAAAATTCTGCAGCAAAAAGTCTCTTTATTTATAGATTTTTTAGGATACTTTAAGCATTTTTCTGAATTTTTTAAAAAAAAATTAAAAGTCCGATTTTTTTTTTTTTTTTTTTTCAGTTTGCTTATTTTTTTTGTAACAGCCCTCTTTATTATCATTCCCTGGACCTCCTGTGAAAATTTCAGACATTTTCGCTTAGTAGTTTCTTTGCAAACAGCGTTTCATTTTCCCAGATTCATACAAATGGTTTTTCTAATTTATTCACTGCCTCCTCTACGTCACAGCTGCTTCGGCTCTGTCTGATTCGGCTCATGTTCGGCTCCTTCGAAGGTTAATCCAGATGTTTTTGCTTGTTTTCAGCGTGCATTCGGTTAGTTTTCGTCAGGTTTGCGGCAGCTTTTCCCTGCAATTCGGGGACCCTGTGGTGCTTGCTGAATACACCGCAGGGTCACCGAAATGCAATCGGCAAAAGGAACCGAATTGAAGAGAACGAAAAGTCACCGAACGTGCGGTGACTTTTCGAATCTCTTTGGATAACCCTGTTGGAGTTCCCACACGCAGGGTTATACAAAGAGATCCGAATTGCTTGAGAAAGGTAACCGAACGCTGAAAATCAGCGTACGGTTACCTTTCCTGGCCATTCGGCTATCCAGAGAGCAGGCAATTCGCCAAATCCTGGCGAATTGCCTGCACATACGGTGCCTGGTCGAGGGCAGTGAAATCCCCATGAAAATGCACTGCTTCGGCTATTCAGAGAACGGTTCCCCTAATGCCCTGCCATTCGGTGGTTTCATTCGGCAAATTTATTCAGGAGAATCCCATAGGCTTCAATGTTAAAAATATTCCCGTTATAATTCAATATCTAATAAACTGTTCATTATAAAATTCTGCAGCAAAAAGTCTATTTATAGGTTTTTTACTATACTTTAAGCATTTTTCTGAATTTTTTTTAAAAATTTTTTTTAAGTTTACTTATTTTTTCTGTAACAGCCCTTTTTATGATTCCCTGGACCTCCTGTGTAAATTTCAGACATTTTCGCTCAGTAGTTTCTTTGCAAACAGCGTTTCATTTTCACAGATTCATACAAACTATTTTGCTAATTTATTCACCTCCCTCGGCTGTGTGTGATCGGCTCCTGCTCGGGCTTTTTCTGAGGTTTTTGCAGGTTAATCCAGACGTTTTTGTGGCTTTTCTGAGTGCATTCGGTGGGTTTTGCCGTGAGTTTGTCGGGTTTGCGGCAGCCTTTCCCTGCAATTCGGGGACCCTGTGGTGCTTGCTGAATACACTGCAGGGTCACCGAAATGGGATCGGCAAAAGGAACCGAATTGAAGAGAACGAAAAGTCACCGAACGTGCGGTGACTTTTCGAATCACTTTGAATAACCCTGACGGTCTTGGTACTTTTTTTATTTTTCATTAAACGCAGTTGGAGACAATGATATTGATTGAAAAGGTACATAACACATTTGATCAGTCACATGGTAAATGAGAATTATTTTTTTTAAATAAAATATTGGACGAGCCACCACTGGTAAGCAAGATATACTGTACATACAGGGTTATCCAAAGAGATCCGAATTGCTTGAGAAAGGTAACCGAACGCTGAAAATCAGCGTTCGGTTACCTTTCCTGGCCATTCGGCTATTCAGAGAGCAGGCAATACGCCAAATCCTGGCGAATTGCCTGAACATACGGTGCCTGTTCGGTGCCTGTTCGAGGGCAGTGAAATCCCCATAGAGAAGCACTGCTTCGGCTATTCAGAGAACACAAACCAGCAGTGAAAGGTTCCCCTAATGCCCTGCCATTCGGTGGTTTCATTCGGCAAATTTATTCAGGAGAATCCCATAGGCTTCAATGTTAAAAATATTCCCGTTTTAATTCAATATCTAATAAACCGTTCAGTATAAAATTCTGCAGCAAAAAGTCTCTTTATTTATAGATTTTTTAGGATACTTTAAGCATTTTTCTGATTTTTTTTTTTTTTTTTAAAAAGTCCGATTTTTTTTTTTTTTTTTTTTTCAGTTTGCTTATTTTTTTTGTAACAGCCCTCTTTATTATCATTCCCTGGACCTCCTGTGAAAATTTCAGACATTTTCGCTCAGTAGTTTCTTTGCAAACAGCGTTTCATTTTCCCAGATTCATACAAATGGTTTTTCTAATTTATTCACTGCCTCCTCTACCTCACAGCTGCTTCGGCTCTGTGTGATTCGGCTCATGTTCGGCTCCTGTTCGGCTCCTGTTCGGCTTTTTCAAAGGTTAATCCAGATGTTTTTGCTTGTTTTCAGTGTGCATTCGGTTAGTTTTCGGTGGATTTGCGGCATCTTTTCCCTGCAATTCGGGGACCCTGTGGTGCTTGCTGAATACACCGCAGGGTCACCGAAATGCAATCGGCAAAAGGAACCGAATTGAAGAGAACGAAAAGTCACCGAACGTGCGGTGACTTTTCGAATCTCTTTGGATAACCCTGATAGTTTCAGACAGGCCCCCCTCCCAGAAAATCCGAGTTTGTGCACTGCTTCATTAAACTCTAATCTTTTCTGCTACAAGTCCCTGCATAGTCTCAGGTCAGTTATCCTGGGACACCCAGTACAAACCTGGACCATCTCTGGCCAATGAAGCCTGTTGGTAACTCAGGGCATGTAGTAATCACATTTGTTATTCAAAATGCCCTATAATTACCTGCATGATCTCTACAATGGCTACCAGATCTGCGATGGAGATTTCATCCCCAGCCAAGAAGTTCTTATCTTGCAAGAAGTTCTTTTCGAGGTCAGTCATGGTTGTGTTTGCCTGCAGTAAGATTGGATCCAGTTTCTCAGAGCAAAGTTGCTCGCCAAGAAGAAGCTTTGCCATGGCCTGCAAGTTAGAAATGGTTTATTCTATTGTAATACGAGCATTGGTGTATAACAGGTTTAGTGTCCCACCTCAGCGGTTGGGATGGTAGTCACTTAGACTTGGGGTACATGGACCCCGAGATGCTTTTAGGAGGTTTAGGCTGGGTTCACACCTGCATGTTTTTTTGACGTGCGTATCGCACAAACGTAAAAAAAACGCGTGTTGCAGTGCGTTCACGCTGCAGTTTATGGCTTGGAACGCGCTGCAATATGCCCCAAAGAAGCTCTTGTACTTTGGGCGTAGGATGTTTTACAGCATGTTCCCATGTGCTGTAAAACACCCAGGTGTGAACAGGCCCCATAGGAAAATCATGCGATTTCAGTGTTTAGGTGTTTTACAGCGCACAGGAACGTGCTGTAAAACGCCCAGGTGTGAACGGGGCCTTAGGGTGTCAATGTACACTGCTTCATTCCCTGATGTCAGTGTTGTACTGTTACCCAATAGGTTCATTGTGGAGTGTTATGAAGAAATCTATTAACAGGACATCACTACAGTATACATAAGAACTGGATGAATCCGTTCAGTTTAATTGTGAATTGTTAGCACAAAGGAACACTGGTAATGTGATGTCAGCAGCTGTCTGCTCTGCAAATGAATCATGGATTTGATTCAGCATTGGTTAGTTCTTTCAGAATCTGTAATCATGTGCTGATTAGGAATTGCTCTGTTTGCAGCAGCTGATTACCCTGCAGGTCCCTGAATATAAAAGTAATATACACTGCAGCAGTGATCAGGGTTGAGGGTTTATTTTTTTATGTAAATCTTAAACTATAGGAATGCTATACCTACAATGACAGGTGTATGCAAGAGAATGTGAAAGCCCCCTGCCCGAATTCTGTTTTGAAAACAAATTGCATGGTCCTTTTTAGCATCAATGGAAAGGCCAAACTCTGGCCTTTCCAATGATACCTCATGTGACTAGCTATCATACAGCTCTGGAGATACAGGGATCCTCTGGACTATTGTGTCTATTCACAGAACTGCAATGGAATGCCCTGATTTTCTGTGTTTCCGTTTGAATCCTATATTATGCACCTGTCAATGTAAAATGTAAGATCTTTAAAAAAAAATTTTTGCAAAAATTTTTTAGAACACCTGTTTCTTATTTTGTAAGAGATAATTATTTAAAAATGACTATTTGCACACATTTTATGGATTTATTCTATTAGACTTCAGTTTGGCGGAATTAGCAGATACCAATTTTACAGTTATCGGTGCAATGCGTCAGTTTGCAGACTCAAATTTCAGCAAGATAGGGTGACAGTTTGCTAAATAGCGAATTCACTGTATTTCTGGCAAAATAGCCGGAAACACAATTTTGGTGCCTTGTGAATAGACCCTTTAGACATTAAGGTTGGGGGTGAAGTTACTATTTGTGCTTTTTTAGCGTTAACCGAGCCCCAACATTCTGCCACATTGTAAGGCAACACATTCTGCCCTTTTTGAAATGAGCTCAGCAAGAAACTTCATTTAAAATGTTATGGGGAAACAATATTTTGGCACTTTTTTGGTGGGGGGGGGGGGTGCGCTCCAGATCTGTGCACACAGGCTCCTGAGAAATCCAGCCCTGCCTTTCTAGAATGGGATCTAGTGGAGTCCAGGCTAACCGGACATGTCCCCTCCCTGTCAATTGGTTGAGGGGAGTTTGTTCCCCTGCCAGACCGGGGGAGGGAGAAGAGAGACTAATGTTAAGAATGTTAATGTTAACAGCATGTTAAGACTAGGGCATGTTTAACCTCTGGTTAGCGGTGTTTTAAATGTTGAGCCCGTTTTTCCACTGAAAATCAAGGACTTTTTTTTTTGTCCGTGGCCCTCTGAGGAAAAAGTCCTTATTTTATGTTACGGATATCCTACATGTACTTTTGTATTTCCTTTGTAGGTTTAGGTAAAATATTTTTCTCCTAGATGTGTCAGTGGGTGTGCACAGTGATCTTTTAGATTTATAAACTGCACCTCACTCTGGCCATGTAATGGAGTCTACGGGTCAATCCCTGACTCAAAGGACACCTTCAGGGGTTACATTAGAAATCTTTTTATTCCACTCTCATCTTGAATAGACCTAATATCTAAACATTCCCTCCATTAACTTAAACCACAGAAGTTACATTTTTGCACAGATTTTGTTAAATGTTGCATCATGGGAAAGCTCCACAAAATGGAATCAGGAGATAATACCTTACATGCAATTACTTAAAAACCAGCAGCATGTGTTTTATAATGACCAAGTAATCTAGTTCCATCTTATGCAATTGGTATTGTCCCTTTAGCTTCCAGTATATGGAAAGTTCTAGACAATGTTTAATAGCAGAGCTCACTGCATTTGCTCTGGTAGTAGAGCTTGTAAGATACTGCCAGGGCCAGTTAAACATTGATGTGAAAGCTTAACAACTTCCCAGACATGCAAGAGGTCAGGCAGCGGTGGGGAGGACTCACCTTGCCCCAGAAAACCTTTGAGCAATGAGGACGTGTGTTTGTGTGCTGCCAGGCAAGATATTCATCAACACGGGCACGCTTTTTCAGATCCGATGGATACCAGTGATCAGGAGTGTTGAATTTACGTGCCAAATACAGCAGTATAGCAGTGCTGGAGGAGAATACTGGGTTAGTACATTTCATAATGAAGCGAGAGCAAATCTGCTACCACATCCCATTGATAGAAAGTCCCCTTTATCCGATTCATTGTATCGCTGTCATACAATGTGCTGGCAGGGTTTATGGAATGCAATGCTTTAAGAAAATAGTCTGGTAGTGGCAGGTCCTTTTAAGGCCGGCGTCAGACGAACGCAATGATCACATCTGTGTTGCCGCACAGTTTAACATGAGTCGTAGCATAGAATCATGATTAATAGAGACCCCCCCCCCCCGGTGTTAATGGATTCTGCAGAAGCGGAATCTGCTAACTCTGGTTAACTTTTCATTGACCAGAACCAGGCGTTAATCAGCGCTGGGACTTTGTAATACCAGCACTGATTAACTCTTTGCGCTCCCCATGTTAAGTATAGGGAGCGCAAAGTGCAGTAACCTCGCGCTGAAAAGCACAAGGTCCCAAAAGTTTTTTTTAACCCGTTTGGATTGTAATATGCAGTAAATACTGCAGCTAACGGTAGTGCTCATGCAAGTGAGCATTACCGTTAGCGTGAAGATCATAATAGGGGCCAACAGTATCTTCCGTCAGTACCTCAGTCCTTTGTGCAGGCACGCATAGTGCGCGCAGACTGCTTTCGTCTGACATTAGCCTTAGAAGGAAACTGAGGACTGACTGGAAAGCAGCACAATAGGGCGCTCAAGCAATAGTATATAAACCGCACTAATCAGATGACCAGTTGGGGGAACCCTGGCCATCATTAATAGACTACAGAAACGGAGATTAAAAAGGGACACTATCAGGGTTATTCAGAGAAAGGTGAAACTCTGGAGAATTGACCTAGAATTTAATTCTCCAGTCATAGCCAAACCAGAAAAATTCTCCCATTTATTTCACGTTCCAAGTCGGCTATTTGGTCTAGAGTGTCACCTTTCTCTGAATAATCCTGTAGGAATTTTTACCAATTTTGCCAATTTAAAAAATTGTCAGTCTGGAGTGTCGTTACAACATCATTCACATGCAATTATCACCAGGGTCTTCTGGAAGCCCTGAAGAGGAGCTGAGCAATGCTGGAGTGTTCTAAAAAAAAAAAAAAAAAAAAGGCACAAAAACAACCCCAAAAATATATTCAATAAAGGGGAGGCATTTTTGGTAGCGTGGTCCTTGTTCTCTAGACACCATGACTACCCAGATTTCCATGAATACACCATGCACTGGTGCTCCCCAAATAAAGGAACGGAAATGAATGTAACCAGAGCGAGTGAATATTCAATTTATTTTATTCAGATGACTAGAAAATTTGCACTCCCTGTCAAATAAAAATTGCCAGACCTAGACGAAGTAGAAATCTTAACCAATGTTGGTTTGTATGAAACACCACACTTGTGTGCATTTACCAACTCTTATTTGCCCACTGTCTGGGAGTTGGGTTTGCCAGATTGGTCTGGGTTCTTGAAAAGGAGGCCAGCATCCACACTTCTTTAATGGGCACAAAGGCCGTGTATTGTGTGGGCAAGGTTGAGACATGTGCCATGGAGGGTGAGGGCACAAAGATGGAGGCAGAGGCGTAACTAGAAACCTCAGGGCCCAGGAACCATAACGGGACCCCCCCCCCCACCCTAGGCAAAAACATATTTTGTTCCCCCTCCCATCAACAATGTTGACAACAATCTGGGTCCCATTTTTTTCCAGGTCCACTAGGACCTCTTCAGTCCATCTCATTTTTAATGTAATGTGCACTATGTATATCTTATATAGCTCCACAGCAATAAACCTCATAGTAATGTGCACTGTGTATGAACATATCACAGAGCTCCACAACAGTGTGCAGTGTGTATGAACGTATCAGAGCTCCAGAGCAATAAAACGCACAGTAATGTGTGCTGTGTATGAGGGTATCAGAGCTCCACAGCAATATGGTGTGTATGAGTGTATCACAGAGCGCCAAAGTAAAACTCACACAAGTATAAAATAAAGAAATATATATATATATATATATATTAGTTGTAGGGGAGGACCCAGAGTAAGATAAAAAGCCTCCACACTAGAAGTGTGTTTATTATTGCAGAAGCCACCTGCACATCACAGCAATGCGATCAATTGCATCCCAGAACTCCTGTGCCACATTCCCCATATGCAGCAAGGAATTCTGGGTAGGATATGCAAATGACATCTGTCACTTTTATGCATCCTGGATCTGTTATTACACAGAACCCTAAAAATCAATGCTATGCCACACTGGCTTTCTAGCAGAGATAAGGTTATGCAACTGGTCAAACCCACTCCTAGCTGCATAACCTTATCTCTGCTGGAAAGCCACAGTGTGGCATAGGATTTTTTTTTGACACACGTGGGCCCCCCCGGACTCAAGGGCCCAGTGGCACACTCTGCACCCCTGGTAGTTACGCCCCTGGAGGGAGCAATTGTTACACCTCACAATAACGTTTAAGCTAGTGCCCATGCAGTACTACAGACTGGCTATGAAAGTAGAGGAGAGTACTGAATTGCTTATTTTAGTGCACGGATTGATGTTGCATGGGCACATATTCTTAATTTGGCAATATAAGGCTAGAAAGACCAATGCCAGTGGTGTTTCCATGATCATTCAGGTACAATGCTTACCTTTCTGACAGGTTGAAATCTTCATCCTTAAGAGCTGGAACCTTGGTCAATGGATTTACTTTCCTAAATTCTTCAGTAAAGTGTTCCCCTGCAAGCAGAAACAGCATCTCAAATGTTAGATTACAAGGAGCATTTCAGATGAAAATATTTTAGACAGCCAATTGAGATTGAATTATCAGATATTAAATATATGGATAGACCGATACTTGGCTTTACTGATTACTGGTGGCCAGTATTCAGAAAATGACCGCTAGCCTTTTATTTGCTGATAATTGGACAAGCGGGCTCACTGCAGCCAGGAGATGCAAGGTCCCACAGAACATTGCAGATCCAGTGTTGATTTGGGGCTTCTCCCACAACAGGCTGACAACTCTTGCTGTAGGACCTCTACCCACCGATGGTATTGCACGTGTGTGATGACAGAAATGGAGCTTCCCCCTCATCCGGTAGGGAATTCCCTAGACAGGAGATTAAATTGTCTATTGTTCCCCTGTATTTCTGGTACCTATATCCTACAGTAGTTCCAAAACATCTGGGAGGGCCAAGGTTGCAGTCCCCTTCCATAAAAGGGTCATATGAGGGAGGATTGCAAAAGCCAGCCTGGACACGGCCATATGATTTGTAAAAATATTTTCATTAAATTGAATAAATGTGGACATGGTGCAATGTTTATAAATCAAATTCAGTTAAAGGCATAATGTCAGATTTGTGGCCCCCCCCCCAATTTTAAGCTTGCAGAATAAATCGGCTAGAAAGGCTGCCGATAATCGGAATATCCCAAAGTTAAACATCTTGCATAGTAATAAGTTGGAAAAAGAAAAAGGCCAACCCACCAATGCCATCACGTTCATCCTTACACAAGGCCGGAACTACCATGGGTGCAGAGGGGGCCACTGCACCCAGGCCCTTGAATTTTGAATGTGTCCATTCTCCTGCTTGCACACTGCTAATGCTGGAATGGCCCACCAGCAGGGCTGTTTTCCTGATGATACTCCGTATGGATTCAGAGGATGTCTGCAGCCCACGGTAAAAGTTCTGCAGACCACCACTCTGGCGCCAATCATGGACAACTGACACAGGGGGCTGACATCTTTAATGTTGGCCTCATCTGTGGGACCTATCCCCACCCACTGACATCACGCATGGGTGTGATGGACTCTGCCCCCCCCACTGTGTAGGGAATTCCCAATGGAGATACAGGGGTCCTTTGGACACCTGTAGCTCTGGACACATTAGAAGCTAAAAGGGTCATGTGAGGTATCCTTGGAAAAAACAGGTCATGACCCTTCCAATGATAAACATGACCAGGTTCTATGCTAAAAAAATAGAATGCTTCTAATGTAGCACTTTTTATCACTGTCAATTATAAAGTGAACAATGATGCTGCACTGAGGAGCTCTGATACACACCTCACATTACAGAGTTTTATTGTTGTCGCACACACACATTATTGGTGTGAAGTTTTTATAAGCATGGGTGTGTTTTGGGAGGCATAGTTTGAGGGGGTGGCATGCAAGCCTAGTCAGACGCTTTAAGATTGAGCACCCCACAGAAAAAGTAGTGACTGCCCACCAGAAGATTTCCCGATGCACCGGCTGCCACAATTACAAAGTAACCAGCAATATGATCGCAAGAATTTGCAGGCTGGTTGTGTACTACTGCGTGGCCACGGGTATATGCGCGTTCGTGTGGCTCCCAAACTTTAAGGCTAGGGTCAGACGAAAGCATTTTTCCCTGCGAACGTGAAAGTGCGTCCGAACGCATTGACGTATTTTTTCACGGAATGCGCAAAAACGTTCATACGATGCGCATTTTCAGGCGTGATTTTGTACGGATCGTCAATAAAACTCTTTTTGCGTCTGGACGTTATTTAGGCTGGACATTAGCAGTGTCTGACATCTCCTAATCACGCACACACGCCGCTATGCCGCAGCTGCGCACTCAGTACGTCAGTACTAGCGGTTCTGCGTTCTCAAAAAAAATGCGTTCAAATTCCACTTGCGTTGCACGGCCGGACTTTTGTGCGGCCGTACATCGTATATTGGCCGTCATCTGCTGCTAGTGCGGCCGTAATTATGTGCGCCAGAATGCACGAAAACAAAAAAGTGCTATTGCAGTGCAGCTCTGATACTGCATACTGTTGTAAGTTACTCTGCTTGTGATACGCTTAGACAGAGGGGGCCCTTCATGGATTCTTGCACCTGGGCCCTGAGGTTTCTAGTTACACCTCTGCTTCCACATATCCCTATGGCTGCTTTTGATCCAGACATAAGGAGGCTGCTGTTAGCAGAATGCATTCTGCTCCGGCTGGCAGCATGGTCCGCCAAGCAGCTGCTGGCTTCTATTGGCTGTGATCAGGGCCGGACTGGGAATAAAAAGCAGCCCTGGAATTTTTTTTTTATACCAGCCCCATATTATGAGAAGTGCAAACGAAAAGGGTAATAGAGTAATTCAAAGAGATGCGAACTTTTCGTTCTCTTCAATTCGGTTGCTTTTTGCCGATCCCATTTCGGTGACCCTGCGGTGTATTCAGCAAGCACCACAGGGTCCCCGAATTGCAGGGAAAGGCTGCGGCAAACCCGACGAAAACTAACCACAAAACCTGGCGAATGCACGCTGAAAACTCACAAAAACATCTGGATTAACCCACCGAAAATCACGGAAAAACCCAAGCAGGAGCCGATCACACGCAGCGAAGCCGCCGGAAAAAGCAGACACCGCAGACGAAGGCAGTGAATATTAGAAAAACAGTTTCCTTGAAGGATTGAAAAGTGAAACGCTGTTTGCAAAAAAACTAAGTGAAAAGGTCTAAAATTTACATTTAAAATCCAATGAATGATAAGGGCTGTTACAGAAAAAATAAGTAAACTTAAAAAAAAAACACTTTTTAAAAAAAAAAAAAAAAATCCAGAAAAATGCTTTAAAAATCCCCCCCAAAAAAATCTATAAATAAAGAGACTCTTTACTGCAGAATTTTATAATGAACGGTTTATTAGATATTGAATTAAAACGGGAATATTTTTAACATTGAAGCCTATGGGATTCGCCTGAATAAATCCGTTGCATGAAACCACCGAATGGCAGGGCATTCCGGGAACCTGTCACTGCTGGTTTGTGTTCTCTGAATAGAGGAAGCAGTGCTTCTCTATGGGGATTCACTGCCCTCGAATAGGCACCGAACAGGCACCGTATGTGCAGGCAATTCGCCAGGATTTGGCGAATTGCCTGCTCTCTGGATAGCCGAATGGCCAAGAAAGGTAACCGAACGCTGATTTTCAGCGCTCGGTTACCTTTCTCAAGCAATTCGGATCTCTTTGAATAACCCTGTAACAGTAAGATATGAAATCACAATCTATCACAGCAGCCCATGGTCTCATGTATTTGGTTGGGAACAACAGCGTTGTGTTCCCGTTAGACTCTCAGAGATTATATATACCAGAGTTAAGTAGTACGTAGTGATACCTTTTTTTAAATTGGACTAACGCTACAATTAACAGATAAGAGAGGAATCCTCTCGAAAGCTTGCCTTTTAAATGTTACATTAGTCCAGTAAAAAAGGTATCACTACACACTGCTATACTCTTAATTTTGGCATCTGGACTAACAAGGCTTATCAAAATCTAGAGATCTCCAAATAATTGTTATAAAAAGAAACATTACATTAAAAAAAATATAATTATGGTCATTTCAGCTCCCACTGAGCTCCATACATGTATACCCAGACAAAAATCACCCCCCCCCAGATACATGTATACCTAGACAAAAATCAGCCCCCCCAGATACATGTATACCTAGACAAAAATCAGCCCCCCCCCCCCAGATACAGGGCCATCTTAAATTTTGACTGGGCCCTGGGGAAACCTTTTCTTGGGCCCCCCATGCACATTTTCTCTCCACCCCAAAAACTGCGCTTTGTTTTCATTTACATGGTTACTTTTGGCATCATTTGGAAGCTCTGATCACAGCCCCACTGCAGACGTATTATTTTTGTATTTCTTTTTTTTTTATTACGCACACACGCACATGGAGACCCTGCCCCACTCTCACACCATGCATGCTGCACACACACAGGTTGCGCACACACACAAAACTGCAAACATACACAGGTTGCGCGCACACGTTGCAAACACTCACAAAACTGCAAACCTGCAAACACAGGCTGCACGCACACACACAGGCTGCACGCACACACACAGGCTGCACGCACACACACAGGCTGCACGCACACACACAGGCTGCACGCACACACACACAGAAATTTTTTTCCTCTGCTTAAGCAGAGGGGAGGGGGGCAGCTGTGTATTAAGTGGAGGCTAAAGGGTTTCCCTTTCCCCACTGAGATTGTAATGGGGTATAAAACTATTCAGCACCCCAAATAGATGTATGGGGGATGCTATGCCTTGGGGGCTTCGCGTGGGTGGGGCATAACGGTGCAGGGCAGTTTTTTTTCCTCTCTCCCTCTCCGAGTGTAAACTGTCCCTGCCTGCAAAATCTACCAGACCCAGCTGCAGCAAATTGAAAGAGGTGCCCGAGGGCAGCCTCCAGGAGCACATACATACATACATGGGTGAGTGCTGTGGCATCCTCTCTCCTGGCGCTGGGTCTGTCTGTGACAGGTGGAAGGAGAGCTCAATGCTGGGCCCAGGCTCACTGCATGAGCTCTCGGGCTCCAGGCCCCCTGTGAGTCACTGACACTTGGGGGCGGAGCCACAGTCAGCTTCCTGCTCGCTGCCCCGAGTGAAGTGATGTGGCTGCACATGTTTGTGTCCTGCTGTGAGGGAGAATCGGCTCCAGATGGGTGCTGGCAGCCGTCAGCCAGGCCTAGGCAGGCCACAGTTCCTCCTCCGCATCCTGCTGCAGCATTTAAAAAAAAAAAAAAAAAAAAAAAAAAACGCCCACTGCTAGAAATCAGACCAGGTGGCCCAATTATGAAGCAGCCTGCCGGGATTTCTCCCGGTATCCCGGTAGGCCAGTCCGGCCCTGGCTGTGATGTGCGATCGCAATCCCCGTGAGATCATGGCTGGAGGCTGCGATACAGCCTACACAAGCTGGCAGCTGCTCGGAGAACCACGCTGCCAGCCGGAGCGGAATGCTTTTAATGGCAGCCCCTCGGATACCGGCAAGCTGGCTTCCAGTAGAGGTATCGGGGCATTTGTACAAGTACTTGTGCAAATGCTTTTACATCCCTACTAAAAACACTGCTATATTCACAAGTTCAGTCAATCCATAATGCAGACACTAACATTTCCTCCAGTTACAGTTACAAGTATTTATAAAGCGCCAATAAATTCCTTAGCGCTGTACAATGGGAGAGACAGAACAACAAATACACACATGGAACAGAAGCAGGGGAGGACCCTGCTTGAGGCTAGGGTCAGACGAACGCAAAAAAAAGTGCGTTTGAATGAATGGACGTATTTTTCCACAGAATACGCAATAGTAGTCATACGATGCGCATTTTCGTCTGATTTTGTACGGATCATCAATAAAACACATTTTGCGTCTGGATGTTATGTAGGCCGGACATTAGCCGCGTCTGACGTCTCCTAATCATGCACACATACTGCTACCGTATGCAGCGCACTCTGTACGTCAGTACTAGCAGTATCACGTTCTCGAAAAAAATGCGTTTGTTTGCCACTTGGGTTGCGCGGCCGCACTTTCGTGCAGCTGTACTTTGTATATTGCCCGTCATTTGCTGCTACTACGGCCGTGATAAAGTGCGGCTGCACGCGCAGTCGCACTGCGTTCGCCTGACCCTAGCCTAAGAGCTTAAAAATCTAAGGGGTGCCAGGGGCGTAACTACCAGGGGTGCCACTGCACCCGGGCCCAGGAGTTCGGGGCGCACACTTGCCTGAGATATCTATCCAATATGTTTTACTTTGGAGCTCTGAGATATGCTCACACACCACATATTACTGTGAGTTTCATTGCCGTGGAGCTGTGATAAAGTAATGTATGGTATGTGACTATCAGAGCTTAACAACACTCAAAGTAATGTATGGGGAGTCTGACTGAGTGTTATTGTTGGAGCTCTGAGATACAAATAGTGCACATTACATTAAAAATGTGATGGACTTGAGGTCATAGTGGACCTGGGAAAAAAAAAAAAAAAAGGGGACACTGGAGTCAATATTGTGGACCAATGCATGTTTACGGGTTGGGGACAAAATATGCTTTTGCTTAAGTGGGGGGCCCGTCACGGTTCCTGCACCTGGACCCTGAGGTGTCTAGTTACACCTCTGGGTGACACATTAGGTGAGGGTGAATAGGGTAAGTGGCGGGTTGCAGGCGGGCTGAATGGGAAGAGGAGCAGGAAATGACAGTGGGGAGATCATGGAGTGAGACGATAGGCTTCTCTAAAGTAATGTGTTTTCAGAGACTTCTTGAAGGACTGGAAAGACGGAGTTTGTTCCATAGAAAGGGGGCAGCTCAGGAGAAGTCCTAAAAGGTGAGAGTTAGGGGTGCAGGTACAAGGAACTGATATCAGATCATTGGCCAAGTGAAGTGGTTGGGATATACCCGCTAATAAAAGGAGATTTAGGCAGGGGCGCGGTTATAGAGCTGAAGAACTGTCCTTTGAGGTTAAGCCTTTATCTGATGCCATAGTATGTAACGTATAGGGGCGGTTAGATGTGCTGGGTGAAGGATGAAATGAATTGTGGTATACGGAGTAATTCAGATGGGTTCTTCCAGACAAGTGGTTCCGGCGACAGTGACTGCAGGGGAAAAGGCATTGTTAGAGGACAAAGGAGAAACAGGTCTTAGATTGATGTAGAGAGTTAATGTAGTTTTAGTGAGGGGCAGTGGGAGAATATTGGTCGATATAGCCATAGGGTGACAATGACATTACAGGAGTAAGGCTAGGGTCAGACGAACGCATTTTCACGTTGTCTGTGAAAAAGTGCGTTCGAACGAATGGACGCATTTTTTCACGGAGTACGCGATAGCGGTCATACGATGCGCATTTTCATTCGTGATTTTGTACGGTTATCAATAAAACACTTTTTGCGTCTGGACGTTATGTTGGCCGGACATTAGCAGTGTCTGACGTCTACAATTCACGCACACACGCCTCTAGCGGACGCAGCGCACTCTGTACAACCGTACTTGAGGTTTTACGTTCGACAAAATGCGTTCGTTTCCCACTTGCGTTGCGCAGCCGGACTTTTGTGCGACCGTACTTCGTACATTGCCCGTCATTGCCTGGCATTTGCTGCTAGTGCGGCCGTGATTAAGTGCGCCTGCACGCGCGTTCGCACTGCGCTCGTCTGACCCTAGCCTTAATAGCAGGAAGGAGTCAGTTCAATAAATGCTATAACCAGTTGTAGAAGGAGTCTGAAGTTCAAGTTGATTTGTCCCCTTTTGCTTGAGTGTATAGATAACCATCCACTGTTCAAAAGGTTTGATTTTTTGCAGTGGGAAAATGATATGTTAGTCTTTTGCAAAGCAAATTATCTTCCAGGCAGGGTTGCCTGCTCCTAACATATCATGTCTCAGGTTTGTGCTTACCCCATTGTAAAGCGCTACAGAACCTGTTGGCGCTGTATAAGTACTTGTAACGAACTTTCACTCAGCAGTGAAAGAAGGAACACGACAGACACTCTGATAACACCTTCCAAATCAAAAGCGAATATAAACCCCCATGTAATAATATAAAGCAAATAACCGGTACCTTTGAAGAGCTGCAATGCCTCATGCTTGAAGGGGATCTTGTTGACCTTGGCAAACAAGTAAACAGATCGGCAGGGTTGAGACAGGGGATCCAAGTAGATGCTGACTTCTGCCATTGTGCAAACAATATGTTACTGCTGCAGGACTGTAAGAGAACTGCCCTAGAGCTTACTTATATAGTCCATCTAGGAATATGCACACCCCCTACTCCTCACACCTCCCTCTCAGGTGACTCAGCATTTTAGCTTTTAAGTCACCCTATTAACTCTTTGCAGTCGTTTTAGAAAATGTTTACTTTGCTGGTTGAACCCTGCAATGTGGAGAATACTGTATATAGCAACACGACTTGTGCTTGCCTGTTTTATTACAATTTATCAGGCAATGTCTTGTGCCAGTCAGGGCTCTATATGCTAAATAGCGCGCAGCTGTTGACTAGTGCAACATGGCTGTAACATCTGAGTTGTAATTGCCAGTGTCAGAAGAGTATTTTTCATGTATACTCAAAATCTATCTCAGCACCTCGCCCCTGAATGCAGCGCTAACCTCCCTGATATCCACAGTACTGTTTACCTGCCACTGCAAGTATCAGCTCCTGGAGTCCGTATATCTGTGCTGTACTTCTCGAAGTTGCTTTCTATTTTTTTCCTTCCATGAGCTGAGGCTCCACAGATATCTATGGAGAATGTCTGGATGTTTAGTGGTCCCAAATAGCAGGGTTATCTCTAGGACTTATTCAAAGAGCTCCGAATTGTGGCCGAAAAGGTAGCCGAACAGTGAAATTCAGCGTACGGTTACCTTTCCTGGCCATTCGGCTATTCAGAGAGCAGGCAGTTCACCAAATCTTGGCGAATTGCCTGCACATACGCTTCCTGTTCGAGGGCAGTGAAATCCCATAGAGAAGCAATGCTTTGTCTATTCAGAGAACAAAGACCATTAGTGAAAAGTTGCCGAAGTGCCCTGCGGTTTGATGCTTTCATTCGACAGGTTTATTCAGGCGAATCCCATAGGCTTCAATGTTAAAACTATTCCCGCTTTAATTCAATATCTAATAAACCGATGATTATTATATTCTGCAGTAAAAAGTTTCTTTACTTATAGATTTTTTTCGGATCTTTTAGGCATTTTTCGTTTTTTTTTCCTTTTTTTTTAAATCGTTTTTTCTTTTTTCTGTAACAGCCCTTTTTATTATCATTCATTGGATCTTATATGCAAATTTCAGACATTTTCGCTCAGTAGTTTCTTTGCAAACCGCATTTCACTTTTCAAACATTGAATCGTACTATTTTTTTTTTTTTTCCCACTCGATTCTCTGCGGTGTCGGGATTTTTCCGGTGGCTGCTCTGCCCCGTGATCGGCGGCTGCTCGGGTTTCTCCTGCGTGTTCGGCGGGGTTAATCCAGATGTTTTTGCGGGTTTTTTGTTTTTGCGGGTTTCGGTGCAAGTTCGCCAGGTTTTGTGGTGAGTGTTCAGTGGGTTTGCGGCAGCTTTTCCCTGCACCACGATGGCCCTGTGGTGCTTGCTGAATACACCGCAGGGTCGCCGAAATGGGATCGCCAAAACGCACCGAATTGAAGAGAACGAAAAGTGACCGAACGTGCGTTGACCTTTCGATTCTCATTGAATAACCCTGTTAGGTATCAGTTATCAGCTGTCCATCTTAGGCAAATGGAGTTCCAAAACATCTGGAGGGCCAATGTCACGGACTCCTGTCTTAGATGGATCCATCAGTAATTGGTCTGTTATTGTCCTTATAGTAAAAACAAAATCATATGTCATTATCCTCACACATTTCTGAGCCATAAACAGCCTCTATCATTGTAACTCGTGGATTTTGTTTTCTCCAGGGTACCCGATAAGGTCCACTCTCTTTCCATATATGTGTGTACGGTGTGGTATTCAAACGCCAGATTTCTCTCCATAAGAATCTACAAGTGTTCCGATAATAATATAATAAATATCGGAACACTTGTAGATTCTTATGGAGTGAAATCTGGCGTTTGAATACCACACCGTACACACATATATGAGAGAGAGTGTATATATATATATATATATATATATATATAGATTAACCCTTTCGCTGCTGAGGCTTTTCCCGCCTCTGTGCTGAGCTCATTTTTACCGATTTTGCTCATCATGTTTAAACGCGTTTTGAAGGCTTATTTTAGTATATGACCCAGACATATTATATATCGTTCTTTCCGTCAGACTCGGCAGATTCATAATATGTCATTATTATATGTATATAACATATACGTCATGATCTGTATATTATAACAAAAAATGCAATAAAATATGAATTTTCATTAATTTACAACGTGTAAAGTGTTTTTTTTTCACATTTTAAGATGCGAGCAATTGCGGTTATATTTTGTATGGGGTGCGCTTGTTAAAAAAATTAGAGATGGGGTCTCGTTACATTTTTTTTTGGGGAAAATTACGCGATTTTTAACAAACGCACCGCATACAAAAATCGTTAGTGCAGCATTATTGTTCACATTGTAATTGAAATGGGAACAATATTGCTGCATTAACGAACAAAAAAAAAAAAAAAACTTGTTTATTTTTTTTTTATAATTTTTTTTTAAATATTTTATTTTTTTTATAAACTTTTTTCATACTCATGTTTGGTATTGTTGGAACGGCCATGCTCTGGCCGATCCAACAATACCAAACATTAACCCCTAACTGCCACGGATCAGGAGATAGGGGGTTCATTGAAACCCCCTATCTCCACCATTGGTGGCAGTTAGGGGTTAACTCCAGGACTGGTGTCATCGTGCTATGCACGATGACGCCAGTCCTCAGGGGGCATTCCCGGACGCTTGGCCGACATCCAAGATGTCGGCCAGCTCCGGGAAAGGATCACGAACCGGCGCTTTTCGGCGCTGATTCGTGATCCGGCCCCCATGGGGTTAATGCCAGGTACCATTTGGAAGGGCAGGCTGTGCCCTTCCAAACGGTGCCTGGGTTAACCCCCTGCACGCCGCCGATCGGGAGGGAGAGAGGTCCAAAGGACCCACCCTCCCTTTCAGGCGCCTCCTCCGCACATGCGGGGGGGCACCTGAATTAGGTGTCATCGCGCCCCGGCGATGACACCTAATTACTCCGGCGGCGGTTCCGGGTGCTGGGCTGACATCGAGGATGTCAGCCCGCACCGGGGGGGCCAGCGATCGGCCGGAACCCGGCGAACGCTGACCCCAAAGGGAGGACGCGCTCAGCGCGTCCACCGCAAGGAACGATACCTGCGGTTGGACGCGCTGAGCGCGTCCATAGCAGCGAAGGGGTTAAGTATTTTATCAAGAAGGATACATTGAGATTTCTCTCGTTTTCAAGTGTGTCCTGGGTTCAAGAACATTGAAGCGTTACAGTAGGTACAGAAATACAAAGAAATAAAATGCAAGATATTAAAAACAAAACACAAATATACAGATTAACAGAAAATAAATATGTAGGAAATATGTTACATGTTTACAGGTGCATTCTGTATCGAGGTATGTTAATAGAGATCTCTTAAGGGACTTTAGACTGGGGGAAGAGTTGATGACGTCTGGGAGGTTATTCCATAACTGTAGGAAAATGCGGATCAAGCCACTTTCTTTTTGTATTGTGGTATCGGTGGTGTATTTAGGTTTTGTGCTGCCCTAGGCCTAAACTCGTGCGCATTTAATTCATTTCACCCTCCCACGCCCCATTTAATTAATTTCATCACCCTTCAATTCAGCTCACTCCCCCTTTAATTCATTTCAACCACCCTTAATTAATTAATTACACTCCCCCTTAATTCATTTCACCCCCTCAAATTTATTCTCCCCTAATTAATTTCACCCCCCTTAATTCATTTCACCCCCTCAATTTATTCTCCCCCTTAATTCATTTCACCCCTCAATTTATTTTCCCCCCTTAATTCATTTCACCCCTCAATTTATTCTCCCCCTTAATTCATTTCACCCCCTCAATTTATTCTCCCCCTAATTCATTTCACCCCTCAATTTATTCTCCCCTTAATTCATTTCACCCCCTCAATTTATTTTCCCCCCCTTAATTCATTTCACCCCTCAATTTATTCTCCCCCTAATTCACTTCACCCTCTCAATTTATTCTCCCCCTTAATTAATTTCACCCCTCAATTTATTCTCCCCCTTAATTCATTTCACCCCTCAATTTATTCTCCCCCTAATTCACTTCACCCTCTCAATTTATTCTCCCCCTTAATTCATTTCACCCCTCAAATTTATTCTCCCCTAATTCAATGGGAATTTGGGTGCCGTATCATCATTTATCCCCCTTTTCCCTGCTTTTGTACCCTACTATATTTGTGTGTTTCTTTACTTGCATTTTTAAATTCATTTTGCTTTCATAGAGCACTGTTCCTTACATAACGATAAAAGGGGGATGCTAATGGGGAAAACCTGCACCTGCAGGTTTTCCCGTAGCGTCCCCCTTTTAGAACCGGGGCATGCACTAGCACGGCACCTTGCACCGGAACGCAGTGCTCCCATCAGTGATACTCACGATAGTGCTGCCACGGGGTTCACCTCCTGGAGTCCATAGGACTCCATGGAAGGTTGTGCTGTGATCACGGAGGGATACTGGGAACTATTTTCCCCAGTCTTGCGCTGCTCGCGGCCAGGATAAGCGACAGATCGGCCCACCATTCTCGGCCCGGGTTGAAAGGTGAGTATCAGATTTATTGGTGTTTTTAGGGGGTAATAAATGATCTCGCAAAAGCGGAATCAGCACCAGCTTTTAGCTGTCACTAAAATTTTGTTTAACCCATTGCTGCGATAATTAGCGCTAGGACTTTGTAATACCTTACTTATAACAATAATTACAGATTGCGCATCCTATACTTTACATGAGCGCAAAGTACAGTAAGCTCGCTAAAGCTAGTTTAACATTCGGAAGGTAATGGGGGGGGCATGCGTTAAAATCACTCATCCTGGTGTTAGCGCTTACTAATCCTAACGCTACCATTAGCGTTCACTATGGAATATGGCCCTTAGTCCTTTATTTCATATCAGATTAAAAGTTATGTTTTATCTGTATCCTGTACTCTTATATTATTTATATATGTTTGAAGGTTACCCCCCCCCTTATCTTTTAAATTGAGGAATTACATAGATATTTCTCTTTTCCTTATCTCTCATATAAGTTTGTAATTCACCAGGTAGTGTATTTGATATAATTCTGGGAATTGTAGACATCGACATCTGGGGGGGGGGGCATGACTTTGACAGCCCAGATCTAAAGGTTGTTGCAGACCTTGTAGAGCACTTCATGGCATTGATGTTTCCATATGGCTGTGGCCTTTTACTGCAGGAAAATGCAAACTGACATACTGCAAAAGTTGTTGAGGAACGGTTTGATGAATATGGCAAAGGTTTCACAGTGCTGCCTTGGCTTCCAAATTCCCCAGATCTCAATCCGATTGAGCATCTGTGGGTTGTGCTTGAACAAAAAATCTGGTGCATGCAGGCCCAACCTCACAACTTGCAGTACATAATGGATCTGCTGCTAATGTCTTGGTGCCAAATACCAAATGACACTGTCAGAGGTCGTGTGGAGTCCATGCCTCTGAGTACCAGAGCTGTTTTGGCAACAAGAGGGGATCTACACGAAATTAGCCAGATGCTTTTAATGTTGTGGCTGATCTGTGGATGGCATAGCCTACAGCAGGGTCAAGTCCTATAAAAATAAGTTTGAGAATTTTATATAACGTCTATCACCTTCATGATTCCTCATACATAACAATTAACTGGACAAGCCAAATCGGCGTTCTAGTGTTTTCTAGGCCTCTCCTTACCTCTCCCACCCCCTCATAATTCCTGTCATATAAAGGACTACTGGAAGCAATACCAGCAGTGCTTCATTATGTATGAGTAAGCCATTGTTCTGTCAGATTCAGTCAAACTGTCTTTACCATGTCTTCCCAAAGTACTCAAGCCATTAAATAAAAACATTTTGTAAAATTGTGTAAGAAAAACTGGAAATTTGCAATGTCTTTTTAATCAGACAAATGCGTACTAAGTTCCCCATGCTAAAATAGTGGAGGAACTTCTTTCCCAGGGGTTACTGCTCGAGCTGACCCCTGGACTACAGTTACAGTATATGTTAATATCAAAGTTATCATCAAAAAGATAATAAAGCCCTTTAAAATGGGAATTGCAGTTCATGGCTCCTAGCAGTTAGGGAAAACATATCTCTCAGTTCTCCATAATAGGAACACAATACTGGCCAAAGGTCCTGTTAACATAACATGTCTCTCAGTTTTAGGCCTCATTAATCTACCACTAACGTTGCTGAGTGCAACTGTGGCAGCAGTGTGAGATTAGTTAATATGTGGTGTATACACAATGTCTCCATATGTGTACTGAGTAAAAAGTAAAGAAACCTTCAGATGACAGTGTGCTGTTCAGAAAACCTACTGACCATAGATTTTTTTTTATTGACTAAATTCAGCGTTATTGTGTGGCTCTGAACCTGTTTTTCAGCATTCTCCAGTTTCCTCACCTATTATATGATAATGTCTATGTAGGTCAACAACTATATTTCCGATGGCAGTAAAGATAAACCAGCATTTAATTAGACTGCACTCCTTTTTTATAATTCTTTATGATTTCCCCGCAATATCCCAGTGAGCAACCTCTCCAGTAAGTGTCCTTGGGCAAGACACCTAACGGTACATACTCGCCACCCAGGACATACTTGAAAACGAGAGAAATCTCAATGTATCCTTCCTGGTAAAATACTTTCTCCAAAAAAAATATAAGAGAATGTGACAAGGACAGAAGCAGATTGTTGAAATAAATTGTGGTATACTGTACAAAGATTACTGCCAGTTATATACATCAAAGAATGAAAAATCCATAAACAGTACCGTAAGGCTAGGGTGGGAGTTCCGTCAGAGAAAAATAGGCATCACACTGGGATACATTACGATTATCGTGCTAAAACGGGGACGCAAAGAAGAAAAACCTGTGCCTGCAGGTTTCTCCATTGCACCCCCGTTTTAGCGCGATATTACAATGCAGGCGCTTAAAAAGCTGCCTGCATTGTTATCAGGAGCTAAGCCCCTGGATGCGCGCGGCAGTGCTAAGCGCCGTCGCACGCATCCTCTCCACGGAGTCCATAGGACTCCATTGAAGCAGACCCTGCGGTCACATGACGAGATCCGGCAGGTCGGCGTAGTGATCCGCAGGGGGAGACTGGAGGACTTTTCCCCCAGTCTCTCCCTCCTCCCGCCAGAGGAAACGGATGTAGCTGCGTTCCTCGCCGCGGGACAGGAGGTGAGTATCTGAATTACTATCAGTACTCCCTTCTGATTCCCCGCAGTGTGTGGATTCATATGCTGCATTAATTATACCGCAGAGAGGCGCTTCCCTGCAGTGTGCGGATTCATATGCTGCATTAACCACTTCTACAGACCCTCAACTCTCTGGGTCTCGGTGACACTGCACTTGCTTTGGTTGACTCCTATTTATCCAACAGGTCCTTCTGTGTGTCCTTTGCTGGTAACTCCTCCTCCTCCTCATTGCCTCTATCTGTTTGTGTACCTCAAGGCTCTGTCCTTGGTCCTCTGCTCTTTTCCATCTACACCTCCTCCCTGGGCAAAATCATCAACAGCTTTGGCTTTAATTACCACCTCTACGCTGATGACACTCAGATCTACCTCTCTACCCCTGATCTCTCTCCCCCTGTCCTTTGTCAGTGACTGTTTATCTGGCATCTCCTCCTGGATGGCCTCCCACCACCTAAAGATCAACATGTCAAAGACTGAGCTCCTACTTATTCCTCCCTCCAATGCCTCCCCACCTCCTGACTTCTCTATCACGGTGGAGGGTATCACCATCTCCCCATCAAACCAAGTTCGCTGTCTTGGAGTTACACTTGACTCTGCTCTTTCCTTCATCCCCCACATCAAGTCTCTTTCCTCCTCCTGCCAATACCAACTGTGTAATATTTCCAGAATTCGGCCATTTCTTACCGCTGTGACCACAAAACAACTCATACACGCCCTGGTAATCTCCCGACTCGACTATTGCAATAATCTCTTATCTGGCCTCCCTCTGTCCCGCCTCTCCCCCCTACAATCCATCCTGAACGCCTCCGCCAGGCTAATTCACCTCACCCGCCGCTCTGTCTCTGCGAGTCCCTTCACTGGCTCCCCATCCACTGCAGAATTAAGTTCAAAATCCTTATCCTTACCTACAAAACCCTCACTAACTCAGCTCCCCACTACCTGTCCTCACTAATCACCAAATACACCCCAGCCTGCTCCCTAAGGTCAAACAGTGACCTGCGCCTAGCTTCTCCCCGCATCACCTCTTCCCATGATAGACTGCAGGATTTCTCACGCGCAGCCCCCACTCTCTGGAACGCTCTCCCTCGTACTGTCAGACTTTCCCCTAACTTCTCTTCCTTCAAACGCTCCCTTAAAACGTTCCTATTTAGGGAAGCCTACCACCCAACTCACTGACGCAACCATCAATCACTCTCACCTTACAGTCCTCTCCTCCTGTTTCCAACCCCAACCCTCCCAGATTGTGAGTTCCTACGGGAATAGGGCCCTCATCTCCTCCTGTACTGTTTGTCAAATGTTGTTCGATGTATTGTAACCCTGTCTATACTGTGCTTATTGTACAGCGCTGCGGAATATGCTGGCGCTTTATTAATAAAGAATAATAATAATAATAATAATAATAATTGACTGCTAAGGACGCGCTCAGTGCGTCCTGCCAAGTGCTCCTCCTGTGCTATGGACTCGCTGAGTGCGTCCTAGCACAGGATGCAGCAATAGGCCGGGATTCCGGCCAATTGCTGCGCCCCCCTGGTTTTGTTAATGCAGCAATATTGTTCCCATTTCAATTATAATGTGAACAATGATGCTGCACTAACGATTTTTGTATGAGGTGCGTTTGTTAAAAATTGTGTAATTTTCCCCCCAAAAAAATATGTAACAAGTCCCCCATTACTAATTTTTTTAACAAGCGCAACTCATATAAAATATAACCGCAAACGCTCGCATGTTAAAATGGGAAAAAACACTTTACGCGTTGTAAATTATTGAAAATTAAAATTTTATTGCATTTTTTGTTATAATATACATACAAGACATAACATAGAAACATAGAAACATAGAAAAATGTCGGCAGATAAGAACCTTTCGGCCCATCTAGTCTGCCCAATTACATGGATACTTTACCTGGATTTATGTTTTGTTTAGGATAGCCTTATGCCTATCCCATGCCTGCTTAAATTCAATTACTGTTTTGGCCTCTACCACTTCAACTGGAAGGCTGTTCCATGTATCCACCACCCTCTCAGTAAAATAATGCTTTCTGATGTTACTTTTAAACCTTTGCCCCTCTAATCTAAGACTATGTCCTCTTGTTTTGCTACTTTGTTTCATATACATATAATAATGATATATTATGAATCTGCCGGAAAGAACGATATATAATATGTCTGGGTCATATAATAAAATAAGGCTTCAAAAGGCATTTAAACATGAGTGAAACCGGTAAAAATGAGCTTAGCACACAGGCGGGAAACGCCTCAGCAGCGAAAGGGTTAATTTTTTTTTTTAGTTTTAAATCCTTTTATTTTTTTTTTCGTTTCAGATAATTTTTATCAACTTTTTTCCATTTTAAAACCTTTTGTTCTGGTTTTTATTTTTAAAGTCAGACCATTTGGGTCAGTTTTGCGTTTTTTAAATCGTTTTGTTAATTTTTGTTCCTTTCATACCATTTTAATATGATTAAAGTTATGCAAAGCATATTCATAAGAAAAAAAGAATCTTTATTTAATAAAAAAACAATAGAATCGGAGAATTACCGTATCGGCAGAATTACCATATCGACAGAAATATTGGATCCGAAAAACCATTAGTTTAAGTCAAAAGGAATAGACACTTTGAAACGAGAACAGACGTTTCGAAAAACACGAAAATTTCCATTATCACGAAAAAAAAGTCGATCCAAAAAACGAGCCGATCCGATAACACGAAAATGGCCGAAATCACAGAAAAAAAGTCGATACGATAAACGAGCGGAAAAGAAAATCGTCAAACGATCCGAAACGAAAAGTTACAAAATCCAAGCGAGCCGAAAAAAAAAATCGGTGCACATCTAACAGTTTCTGACTCCACTTCTCGGCAAGGTTTCCGACGTTCTCTCGGGGGATCTGATTTTCTGCGGCGATCTCAACGTCTGCATGGATCCCTCTAGAGATCGTTCAACTTCGCATGTATCCTCTTCTGCTACTTCCTCTTTGAGTAAACTCAGGTCCCTATTGCAACAAGATATACTATATGATGCCTGGCGTCTCCTCCACCCCTCTGAACGAGACTACACTTTCAGGTCCATGCTTCATAATTGCTATACCAGAATAGATAATTTTTTGATACCAAATGCGCTCCTCCCTCATGTGATTGACTGTGTTATTCTCCCCTTTACATGGTCGAATCATTCTCCTGTGCTTCTAACTCTGTCAGATGACTATAAATATTACACAAGACCACCGTGGCGACTTCCGGAATACGTGCTTAAACAGTGCTCCAGCGCTGACGAAAACATTAACAGATTACTTCACTGAAAACGGTACCCCAGAGATAGATCCTTTCACGCTATGGCAAGCGCATAAGGCGGTTTTCGGTGGGGAATGCATAAAATGGGCTACCAAGTTGCGAAAAAGCTATGTCTCCGCGCGTTTTGAACTTCTAACTTCTATACAGGTATTAGGTGAGGGAGATAACTTATTTTGTTTATCTATTTTAGCTGACAAGTTGGATGAGGATATATGCTCTCTAAGAACTCTAGAAGCTGATAGTTATTTTGGCTCCATGGCCAACCTGAAAACAAAATTGTATACATTCCAAAATAAGTCTGGACGTTTATTAGCCCGTAAACTTAAACCTCCTAGTGTTCCAAATAAAATTGCTGCACTTAAAACTATGCAGGGTCTGATTCAAAATCCCATAGCTATTGCAAATGAATTTGCTACTTAGTATGAGTCTCTCTATATCAGTGGTCCCCAACCCTGGTCCTCAGGGCCCACTAACAGGCCAGATTTTGCAGATCACCTTGGGGAAATGCAGACTGAATCCTGCAATCACTGAGCAGAAAATCATAACACCTGTGCTGTGCTTCAGATATCTGGCAAACCTGGCCTGTTAGTGGGCCCTGAGGACCAGGGTTGGGGACCACTGCTCTATATAATCTAGCTATAGCCGACTCAACACCTAACCCGACTGCTGACGACGTTATTGCATATCTAGCGAACTTAAATTTACCGTCGCTGACGACTGCCCAAGCAAACGCGCTGACATCTCCTATATCCCGAGAGGAACTCTCTGATGTCATTAAGGCTCTCCCCATAGGCGTGCGCACGGGGTGTGCCAGGTGTGCCTAGGCACACCCTAATCCCACCCGTGGCACACTCTGGGTCCCGGCTGGCCGCATCCCACGGATAGCCGCCGGGACCCTTTGCCTCTGCAAGGCTGGCAAGCCTATACTTCCCTGGTGGTCCGGTGGCTGTGGGCTCTGCAATGCGATCTATGCTTCGTGCACAAAACGCAGAGCACGTCCCACACTGGCCTCGAGCGCGGCGATACTTGTCAAGCGGTCTGCTGTTGGTGAGATGTAGCAGCCCACAGCGCCAAACTTCTGGACTAATTTACTGTCTGGATGCCGCCTGCTGGCATCACCTGCATGCTGGGAGATGTAGTTTTAGTCTGGCTTTCTGAATATTGCAGAAAACCAGCCTCAAACTACATCTACCAGCTTGCAATGCTCTGTTGATGCCAGCAGGCGGCGCCAGACAGTTAGTTAACCCTGAAGTTCGACCTAGACTTTCAGAGGAGCCTGGAGGGAACAGCTCATGTGAAGGGGGAGAAGCATGTGATGGCAGCATGGACCCCAGAGGGAGGCAGCATGCAGAGACAGAGCCTGCAGGTAAGTATAAGGGGATCTGTGTCTACCTCTCTCTGTATATTCATCTCTCTCTCTCCATCCATTCCTCTCACCCCCACCTCCACCTCTCTCTCCCCAATCTCCATCCTGTGCTACATTACCAGTCTGCCATAAACACCAGTCTCCCCCAACACCTGTCTGCCATAACAGTCTGCCATGCATACCAGTGTGCCATATAACCAGTGTACTGTAATACCAGCCTGCCCCAACACCAGTCTGCCACACCAGTGTGCCATATAACCAGTGTACTGTAATACCAGCCTGCCATGCATACCAGTGTGCCATATAACCAGTGTACTGTAATACCAGCCTGCCATGCATACCAGTGTGCCATATAACAGTGTACTGTTAATACCAGCCTGCCATGCATACCAGTGTGCCATATTACCAGTGTACTGTAATACCAGTCTGCCCCAACACCAGTCTGCCACACCAGTGGCCATATAACCAGTGTACTGTAATACCAGCCTGCCATGCATACCAGTGTGCCATATAACCAGTGTACTGTAATACCAGCCTGCCAGGCATACCAGTGTGCCATATAACCAGTGTACTGTAATACCAGCCTGCCATGCATACCAGTGTGCCATATAACCAGTGTACTGTAATACCAGCCTGCCATGCATACCAGTGTGCCATATTACCAGTGTACTGTAATACCAGTCTGCCCCAACACCAGTCTGCCACACCAGTGTGCCATATAACCAGTGTACTGTAATACCAGCCTGCCATGCATACCAGTGTGCCATATTACCAGTGTACTGTAATACCAGTCTGCCCCAACACCAGTCTGCCATATTACCAGTGTACTGTAATACCAGTGTACTGTAATACCAGCCTGCCATGCACACCAGTGTGCCATATAACCAGTGTACTGTAATACCAGCCTGCCATGCATACCAGTGTGCCATATAACCAGTGTACTGTAATACCAGCCTGCCATGCATTCCAGTGTGCCATATAACCAGTGTACTGTAATACCAGCCTGCCATGCATACCAGTGTGCCATATAACCAGTGTACTGTAATACCAGCTGCCATGCATACCAGTGTGCCATATAACCAGTGTACTGTAATACCAGCCTGCCATGCATACCAGTGTGCCATATAACCAGTGTACTGTAATACCAGCCTGCCATGCATACCAGTGTGCCATATAACCAGTGTACTGTAATACCAGCCTGCCATGCATACCAGTGTGCCATATTACCAGTGTACTGTAATACCAGTCTGCCCCAACACCAGTCTGCCACACCAGTGTGCCATATAACCAGTGTACTGTAATACCAGCCTGCCATGCATACCAGTGTGCCATATAACCAGTGTACTGTAATACCAGCCTGCCAGGCATACCAGTGTGCCATATAACCAGTGTACTGTAATACCAGCCTGCCATGCATACCAGTGTGCCATATAACCAGTGTACTGTAATACCAGCCTGCCATGCATACCAGTGTGCCATATTACCAGTGTACTGTAATACCAGTCTGCCCCAACACCAGTCTGCCACACCAGTGTGCCATATAACAGTGTACTGTAATACCAGCTGCCATGCATACCAGTGTGCCATATTACCAGTGTACTGTAATACCAGTCTGCCCCAACACCAGTCTGCCATATTACAGTGTACTGTAATACCAGTGTACTGTAATACCAGCCTGCCATGCACACCAGTGTGCCATATAACCAGTGTACTGTAATACCAGCCTGCCATGCATACCAGTGTGCCATATAACCAGTGTACTGTAATACCAGCCTGCCATGCATTCCAGTGTGCCATATAACCAGTGTACTGTAATACCAGCCTGCCATGCATACCAGTGTGCCATATAACCAGTGTACTGTAATACCAGCCTGCCATGCATACCAGTGTGCCATATAAACCAGGTGTACTGTAATACCAGCCTGCCATGCATACCAGTGTGCCATATAACCAGTGTACTGTAATACCAGCCTGCCATGCATACCAGTGTGCCATATAACCAGTGTACTGTAATACCAGCCTGCCATGCATACCAGTGTTGCCATATAACCAGTGTACTGTAATACCAGCCTGCCATGCATACCAGTGTACTGTAATACCAGCCTGCCATGCATACCAGTGTGCCATATAACCAGTGTACTGTAATACCAGCCTGCCATGCATACCAGTGTGCCATATAACCAGTGTACTGTAATACCAGCCTGCCATGCATACCAGTGTGCCATATAACCAGTGTACTGTAATACCAGCCTGCCATGCATACCAGTGTGCCATATTACCAGTGTACTGTAATACCAGCCTGCCCCAACACCAGTCTGCCATATTACCAGTGTACTGTAATACCAGCCTGCCATGCACACCAGTGTGCCATATAACCAGTGTACTGTAATACCAGCCTGCCATGCATACCAGTGTGCCATATAACCAGTGTACTGTAATACCAGCCTGCCATGCATACCAGTGTGCCATATTACCAGTGTACTGTAATACCAGTCTGCCACACCAGTGTGCCATATAACCAGTGTACTGTAATACCAGCCTGCCATGCATACCAGTGTGCCATATTACCAGTGTACTGTAATACCAGTCTGCCACACCAGTGTGCCATATAACCAGTGTACTGTAATACCAGCCTGCCATGCATACCAGTGTGCCATATTACCAGTGTACTGTAATACCAGTCTGCCCCAACACCAGTCTGCCACACCAGTGTGCCATATAACCAGTGTACTGTTATACCAGTCTGCCATATTACCAGTGTACTATAATACCAGTCTGATATGCATACCAGTACATGTGCCGTAATATCAGTCTGAGTTTTTATGTAATACCAGCCTGCCATACATTTCACTGCCAATTTTCCTTGGCACTTTGCCACACATACAGTAAAAAAATTGCTGCACAACACGAGCGTCCTCGGGTTATGCTTGAAGAAAAGGCTGGCAACCCTACCCCCACGAGACCATGAGGAGCTGGGGCTGCACTGACTCCAGGGTCTGGCACCTGCGCTTGGAATCACTGAAGAGCGACGAAATGCAGGGAAACCCAAAGCACAGAACTTGCACAGATTATAAAATAATATAAAATATAGTTTCATTTCATTAACTGCCTCAAAATACAAATAAATCCTTAGCTCCGCCCATAGAGATTTTATTCCGGTCATGCGTGTTTGCATAATTGAAGTGGGCCACTCTCATGGATAAAGTCCAGGGCCAATTTTTTGTCCCAGTCCAGCCCTGATCAGAGATCGCCGGCGCACGAGTCCAGTGTGGGACTTGCTATGCATTCTGTGCATGAAGCACAGATTGCATTGCAGAGCCCACAGCCACCGGACCACCAGGGAAGTACAGGCTGGACTTGAGATGAAGCGGTTCAGTTACACAGGACCAGACCGGACCATCCTCTCCTCTGCCAATAGACATGTTCAACCCCCTCCTGCAAAAGAGGTAAGCAGGAGAGAAGGCAACTTTTATACATTTTTAAGTATTAAAATTTTATTTTATGGCAGTGGATTCTGTGATACACTTATACGTACCGCACATTACAGAGAGTTTCATGGCAGTGGATACTGTGATACGCTTATACGCACCGCATATAGAAACATAGAAAATGTCGGCAGATAAGAACCTTTCGGCCTAATTACATGGATACTTTCCTTGGATTTATCTTTTGTTTAGGATAGCCTTATGCCTATCCCATGCCTGCTTAAATTCAATTACAATGCAGAGAGTTTCATGGCAGTGGATTCTGTGATACGTTCATACACACTGCATTACTGTGAGTTTTATTGCTGTGGAGCTCTGTGATACAGTAATGTGCAGTGTGTATGAGCGTAAGTTTTATTGCTACATACCCCCGGGGTGTAGTGGATGTATGTGAATGTATGGCTGTGTGTGTAAATGAACGTATTTGTCTTTAAACAGACTGCTGTTTGTAAAATTCTGCGCCTGTGTCCTTGTTGCAGTCTGGCATTGCCCCCTTGCTTTGCACCCAAAGGAATGGTATTGCTCGTAGAATCACCACATTATCTGCTGCCTGCACTCCACAAAGTAAGAATGACAGCGAGCATCTTGGCAGCATCATGAGGTGCAGGTAGGAGACTAAATATTGGTGCGGTGCAGCAAGAGGTTAAATGGGCACTCTACTCAAATTTTCCCCCCTTTTTTTCCCCATTTAACCTCTTTGCTGCTGATGACGTGCTGAGCGCATCCACATGTTTTATGCATGCAGAGGATGTACTTAGCACGTTGTTGAGGTCCTGCAGCTCCTTGCCATTTCTTTATTATTTCACAGACATTTGTCCTTCACTGTGGGACTTCCCCTGGACACAGAAATAATCGCTTAAGGGTGAAGATGTCAGAGTCGTAACTACTCCCCCCCCCCCGTGAAATCCCCTTACTGGAGATACTGGTGTCCTTTGGGCCGCTGTATCTCTGGTACCGTAAATTCTACAGGGTCATTTGGGGCTTCAATGGATAGGTCAGAGTCTGCGTTATTGCCCCTTGTTTCATCTCAAACAAAAACCACTGTACCAGTGCGGGGGGGGGGTCCTACGGACCCTTGTATCTCCATTCTTTACACTCCACAATGTTAAGTTAGGTGTCATTGGAGAGGTCAGAGCCCGGCCTTTCTGATGAGACCAAACACGATCATGTGGAAAAAATACAATTTTCCTCATTGCCCACTTTTAACATCTAAAGCAATGTTATTTCTCACCCTGGGATTAAACATACAGGTTATTCAGAGAAAGGTGAAACTCAGAATGAGTGGAGAAGTGAAAATTGTAGGTCAAAATAGCCAAACCAGAAAAAGTCTCCCATTTATCTCACTTTCCAAAACGGCTATTTGGTCTAGATTGTGGTCTTCTCCTGGCTTTCACCTCTCTCAGGGTTATTCAGAGAAAGGTGAAAATCAATAGCCGATTTGGAAAGTGATAAATGGGAGAATATTTCTGGTTTGGCTATTTTGACCTAGAATTTTCACTTCTCCAGTCCCTCTCCTGAGTTTCACCTCTCTCTGAATAACCCTGATAGTCATAAAACACAATCAGCCACAATGCTCAGCCACTAATTGGGTTAGTTGAGACTCATGGGAAATGTAGTTCAAAAACAGCTGGATGGCCAGGGTTGCTGCACCTCTGAATTATACACATAGTAATGATATATTTAGGCTGAATGTGTGAGAGTGTATGTATGCATAAGGATATATATAAATATATATATATATATACTTTCATGTGTTTGAGCTTTTGGGTGCACACCCTAATGCAATAGGCTGCGCACGCCTATGGCTCTCCCTAAACATAAAGTGCCAGGTCCAGACGGATTGACTGGTCATTATTACTCCTCTTTCTCCACCTTACTTATACCACACCTCTTAACAGTGTTTGCACGGGCAGGAGAAATAGGTTCGTTCCCAGTAGACATGTTACGGGCACATATAATCACACTCCCCAAACCAGGGAAGACCCCAGACGTTTGTAAAAACCTGAGACCTATATCACTCCTTAACGTGGACCTGAAACTGTACAATATGATGTTAGCAACCAGACTTCAAACATTTCTCCCGAAATTGATTGGCCCTGATCAAGTGGGTTTTATTTCTGGTCGGCAGGGCCCTGATAGAACTTAAAAAACTGATTAACCTCATGGAAGTGCTGCGACACACGGGTCAACCTAGTCTTTTACTCTCGTTGGATGCCAAAAAGGCATTCGACAGAGTGAACTGGTTGTTTATGAGACTGGTTCTGACTAAATTTAACATTCCCGCCGAGTTTCAAACCGCGATTCAGGCACTACACATGATAAATATCCACAAATATTTTCGAGCCTCCTTTTTGGCGTCATTGTCCGAAATCTTTCATAAACAACCGTGGCCTCAATGGCTTATGATTGAAGACTCTTGTTTAGAGGGTCATAATTTAGCCTACATGCTCTGGGTACCTTTGGCCTACAGACCTAAATTGCAGGCCTTGTTAACATCCACGGCCCTACATCTTAGAGTATGGGACCGCCATTTTGCCACGCTCACGAGCCACCACCTGTTATTCATGGCTACTCCACTACCTTCCCTGTCATATCTCCTGCCTCAGACGCATTTTGACCCCTGGCTCAGATGTGGTGTTTACAATCTACATCATCTCTTTACGCCGACTGCCATGCTCTCCTTTGATGCTGTTCATCGCAAATATTCGATTTCTGACTCGATGTTTCTGTCGTATCTACAACTATACTCTTACCTAAAAGCAAATAAGGTTCTATCTGGACTCGAGACGCATAAACCGCTTCTGTCAGAAGTAGAATTATTTTGCTTGGACTCACCGTCTTCCCGGAAACCGATATCAATATTTTACCGTATATTAAATACCCCGCCTACCACGGAGAGATGGGCTTTCCAGAAGGGATGGGAGAGAGATTTATCACAGTCCTTTTCAGCCTCTCAATGGAATAAGGCATACAAGTTTGCAACGGGAATGACCAAATGTGCAACTTTGATAGAGACGCACAGAAAAGTTTTGTACCGCTGGTACTCCACACTGGACAAGATGAAAAAATACTCGCCCTAAACCTCCGATTTGTGCTGGAGATGTGCTTCCGCAGTAGGCACACTGGGACATATCTGGTGGCATTGCCCCATCAACACTGGCTACGGAGGTGCTGGGGGTGACGATACCTTATGCCCCGAAACTCTTTTGTTGGGAATGGTGGATCTTGCACGTCCACATATACAGATGCTGTTTATCTTTGTTTCCACCACTTCCTTGTTGATAGCAAGGAATTGGAGAACTGTAAACCTACCCACCCGGAAACAATTGGTAGACTTACTAGACCAACATCGCCACTTTGACTCCAAAGCTAATACAGTTTTTGGCTTCCGGCCACCCAAAAAAGATCCTTGGCAACTATGGGATATTCAAAAAATTTCTGAGACCTGCAAAATTGGTCGTCCGGATAATGTATGTTATTACTCCAGAAGTACAGAATTGGTAATGTAACAGTTTGTTGTTGCTAAAGGCCCATTTTACCCTCCCCCCTCACTTCCCTTCTCTATTTCTTCTCTTCCCTCCTCTTTTATCTTTCTCTTTAATATAATTGATGTGTAATTCTGTGAATCATGGAAAATCCTAATAAAAACAGGTTACAAAAAACATATATATATATATATATATTTTTCCCATTGAAACTTATGGGATTCGCCTGTTTAAACCTGTCAAATGGAATGACTGAAATGCAAGGCAATTTGCGGACAGTTCGGTACAGTTTGGCGTTCTGTGAATAATTAACCATTACTTCTCTACGGTAGTAATTTGGCAAATTGACAGTTTAGTGAATAGACAAACTCCCATGAAATTACACCATACAGTGAAATTAACCTTTCAGTGCAATTTGGTGGCAACACAAAAATTATGTATGGGGTTGGGTATCCACAATACCCAAAAGAAAGTTCTTTAAGAAAATTTATGAAAATATACTCAGCTGCTGCTGGAGAGGCAATTCACTCTTGTACATCCAACCAAGAGGGTAATGAATCTTAAGCAAGTATGGAAAAAAGATACCTCCAGCGCTGCAAGGAATGGTGCACTGGTGCTACCACATTTATTTTAAATAAACAAAAGGAAACCACAAAACAAACATTTCGGGGCCACAGCCCCTTCCTCAGTGTATAGTGCCTTACCAAACAAATAGAAGAAAACCCTTATATACATATTATAGCAAGGGTAGAGAGAATCAGGCAATTAGAGACACACATGGAAAGATAATTGATCAAGAACCTGTTATCTCATGAATTCAAGGAGATACAAAGTTATTCCCCAAATGATCCCAGCATACAGGCGCATATAACGCCAATAGGTGTACCAAGATGGCGGACACAGCACAGAGCATACGCGACGCACGAAATCCTGGGAAACCGCGAGTGCGCATGCGCACAGGGCAAAACAAAACTTAGTGGACATGATACAACAAAACCACATAACTATAATTTCCCACAGGTGGGGAAAACAAGAATAAATTAATACATCAATCCAGCGGTTATACATAACCATGATGGCCCGAAAAACTGCCTCATTTGGTGGCAAGATCGTCACTTTGTGAATAACCCCTATAGGGCCCTATTACATTTTTAAAGCAAAAACGCACGAAAAAAGCGTGTTTTTTTGCACGAAGCGTTAAACGTTAACGCATGAAAATCACCACTGGAATTACATTCCTCGCGCATTTTTTCATCCGTCGGGAAATTGCGCTCGTAAAACCGTAATCAGTGAGCGCAATGTAATTTTTAACACGAGTCCGTGTCAGGATCCCTGGCTGTAGCCATTCTGGAACCCCCCCTGGTGGTACACTTCCATGTACTGTTCCTGCTCTGTAACCAGCATTCACTATCAGCATCCAGCAATGCAACAGTTAACTCACAAACAACACACGTGAATCACAAAATAAAGGGCTCTGCCCCACAATTAACATTGCTGGTTCATTACAGCTCTTGTGCTGAGAGAGTGAGGTGCTACTAACGCGCTGCTCTGCTGTACCAATCTGTTCCTGTTTATTATTTTATGTTTCCTGCAACTCCACCATCATCCTTCTGAGAATCATCCGGTCAGTTTATTTCCCTATCATCCTCCATACCCCTTCCCACCTGCTTATCAGTGCAGGACACTGCATCCTGGGCTCATACCCCTGCCATCCAGGTACCATCCCCACGATCCTGACAGTCCGTCAGACGAACGCATTTTGTGCGGACTGCGCACAACAGACGTACGTTCTGATGGAAAAAAAGGTAGTGGCCATCATTTTTGACGGATCTAGTAAAAAAAAAAAAATGTGCGCATCAACTTTCTCCGTTGTGAATCCACAGTTTGGTATGGTCAGATTGTTACAATTTGCCGTTTCCACCAGTTTTTTAAAGACGCTAAAATTATGTGCGCAAATGTTGTCTGTTAAATTTTGCGCTAAGATGGTAATATCATGCGTGCACCAACGCATTTGCGCTCACAATGTTAAGTATAGGATGCGTGCACTAAATTGCACTCTCAAAGGGTTCGCGCAGGGTCACTCGCATTAGACATTAACGCGCATTTTGTGAGCGAATGTTGTAATACGACATTCAGCGCAAAGGGTTTTGCGCGAAGAATGTAATAGGGCCCACAGTCTTCCCATAGCGGCACATACTTTTGTGAGAATGCATGCTATTCCGAACTTTAGCTGTCAGTCCACCCTTCAAGAGGGCTTCTCTAATTCCCAAGCCTACATTTCCCATGTAGGCAGACCTATGCTTAGCCATGAGGCAACCATTGCTTGGCGAGCTACAAGAGTCAACCAATTAAGAGTTGTAAATGTTTAGCAAGCTCCTTTTATAGGTCAGGATAGTAGGATGACCAGAGATCTAGGCCAATAGGCCCGTGGATGATCAGTCAGTTGGCTCTCCACTCCTAACAAAAAACGTATTGCCTCGGGACAGTACCACCACATATGAAGATATGTGTCCATTTGGCCACAATTGCACCAGTAAGCCCATTAGTCATGTAAGAAGAGAGTTACAGCAAGTACAAGTGCAATTGGTGGCTAGAGGACATAGCCTAGTTAAAGGGGCACTCAGACATGGCTCTATAATTAGGCCAAATAGATCGCCTAAGGTCTCATCAAACGGGGGCTTTGTATGATGCTATTTGTGCCATTTCAGCATGCACACATTCATGGGACTACTGGTTTACCATACAAATACTCTCCTACATTAACATACACCAATCTGCCAGGACAGCTGTTTGAGCCATCCGTTTTTTTTGGGCTAACTTCTGCATTTTTGCACAGTAACAGGGCCTCATAGTTGAGCTATGCCTTAGGCCAATCTGACTCTAGTGCTGCCTCTGGGGTAGGGTGACCATTTGTCCCTGATTTCTGGGGATCGACCCCGGATTAAGGAGACCATCCCCGGACAAATAATGTCCCCGGAGCTTAAATTATGGTAATTTATTCACTGGCCCTGCAGTTCCTTGGTTCTCCACTAGGCTGCACGAGCATCGCATCCCCACTCCACCTCCAATCCACCACGTGCTCCCACTCACTTTGCAGGCTGGGAGAGGTAGGCCTGAGATGCAGGTGCAGCTGCTCCTAGGGGCCTGGGATCTTGCACAGAAGAAAAAAGGTGCTGATTTTAAAATAAATGCATTTTTATTAAGCTTGATGCCATTGCCTTTATTTATGAGGAGAGGGCCCCTGATCTGAGGTCTAGTTTGTCTGGGGAGGAGGGACACAAAATAAATAGTAGCAATCTGGTAGGGGCCTGTGTTAAACTCAGAGCATGAATGAGGTACAGGCCAGGGCAATATTCAATATTGGCAGTATACGGGCGCTCTAGGAAGATTCTCGCCTGGGCAGTGGCGATGAGGACCCTTCTCCAGAGCTTACAATCTAAAAGGAGAGGGGACCCCACCCTAGAGCTTACAAAGAGGAGAGGGGATCCTGCTCAAGAGCTTACAATCTAAGAGGAGGGACACTGCTCCAGCCCCCACACACTACTTTGGGCTGGCTCAAACACTTCCTGGCAGCACTCCCCCTCCTCCTGTCACTCACTGTATACATACAGTGTGCTGCACAATAATCTGTATACATACAGTGCTCTGCATACATACAGTGCGCTGCACGATGCTCTCTGTAAAAACATACAGTGTGCTGCACAAGGCTCTGTATACATACAGTGCGCTACACAATGCTCTCTGTATACATACAGTGCGCTTCACGATGCTCTCTGTATACATACAGTGCGCTTCACGATGCTCTCTGTATACATACAGTGCGCTTCACGATGCTCTCTGTATACATACAGTGCGCTGCACGATGCTCTCTGTATACATACAGTGTGCTGCACGACGCTCTGTATACATACAGTGTGCTGCACGATGCTCTGTATACATACAGTGTGCTGCACGATGCTCTGTATACATACAGTGTGCTGCACGATGCTCTCTGTATACATACAGTGTGTTGCACGATGCTCTCTGTATACATACAGTGTGCTGCACAATGCTCTCTGTATACATACAGTGCGCTGCACAACGCTCTCTGTATACATACAGGGTTATTCAAAGAGATCCGAATTGGGACCGAAAGGTAACCGAACAGTGAAATTCAGCGTACGGTTACCTTTCCTGGCCATTTGGCTATCCGGTGCCCAGTGGCGTAGCGTGGGGGGGGGAAAGGGGGGCCGTGGCCCCGGGCGCAGTTTTGTTAGGGGCGCATAATTTCTTTTGAAATTATGCGCCCCTAGAACTTGTGGCCCGACTGACCCGCCGGGCTCTCGGGCGCCGCCCAAGGGCCCGCGGGTTGAGGGGACCCAGATGCCGGGCAGCGGGAGTGCCTGCCGGCTGCCCGGTCCTGAACAGTGAGTCGAGTCCATCCTGTTGATTGAAGGGGAGGCGGCTGAGTGCAGGCGCAGGTCATGTGGTCCGTCTAATCAGGTGGTACTGAGTCTCTGTACCACCTGACTGGCCGGACCGCGTGACCTGCGCACGCACGCAGCCGCCTCCCCTTCAATCAACAGGATGGACTCGACTCACTGTTCAGGACTGGGGCGGGCAGGCACTCCTGTTGCCCGGGAGCTGGAGCAATATCCAGGTGAGAGCTGGGGCATATCCATGAGCTGGGGCATATCCATGAGCTGGGGCATATCCATGAGCTGGGGCATATCCGTGTGCTGGGGCATATCCGTGTGCTGGGGCATATCCGTGTGCTGGGGCAAATCCATGTGTGAGCTGGGGCAAATCCATGTGTGAGCTGGGGCAAATCCATGTGTGAGCTGGGGGCAAATCCATGTGTGAGCTGGGGCAAATCCATGTGTGAGCTGGGGCAAATCCATGTGTGAGCTGGGGCAAATCCATGAGCTGGGGCAATATCCATGTGAGAGCTGGGGCAATATCGATAACGTGTCCACAGGTTGGGTGGGGGCGCACAATTCTTGGCTGGCCCCGGGCGCTGACAACCCACGCTACGCCACTGCCGGTGCCTGTTCGAGGGCAGTGAAATCCCCATAGAGAAGGAATGCTTTGTCTATTCAGAGAACAAAAACCAACAGTGAAAAGTTGCTGAAATGCCCTGCCATTCGATGGTTTCATTCGACAGTTTAGGCTAGGGTCAGACGAACGCAGTGTGAACGCGCGTGCAGCTTCACTTTATCACGGCCGTAGTAGCAGCAAATGATGGCCAATGACGGGCAATATAAGAAGTACGGCCGCACGAAAGTGCGACTGCGCAACACAAGCGGCAAGCGCATTTTTTTTAGAACGTGATACTGCTAGTACTAACGTACAGAGTGCGCTGCGTCCGCTAGCGGCGTGTGTGCGTGATTAGGAGACGTCATACGCTGCTAATGTCAGGCCAACATAACGTCCTGACGCAAAATTGATGACCCGTACAAAATCACGGACGAAAATGCACATCGTATGACCGCTATCGCGTATTCTGTGAAAAATTACGTCCATTCGATCGAACGCACTTTTTCACGGACGACGTGAAAAATGCGTTCGTCTGACCCTAGCCTTATTCAGGCGAATTCCATAGGCTTCAATGTTAAAAATATTCCCGTTTTAATTCAATATCTAATAAACCGTTCATAATAACTACATAATAATTCTGCAGTAAAGTCTATTTTTAGATTTTTTTGCAAACATTTTTTTTTTTTTTTTTTTTTTAATTGTTTTTTCTTTTCTGTTTTTTTATTTGCTTTTTATTACCATTCATTGGATCTTATATGTAAATTTCAGACATTTTCGTTCTGTAGTTTCTTTGCAAACAGCGTTTCACTTCTCAAACATTCAAGCGTACTGGTTTTTTTTTTCCACTCCATTCGTCTGCGGTGTTGGCTTTTTCCCGGCAGCTGCTCTGTGATCGGCTGCTGTGATCAGCGGCTGCTCGGGTTTCTCCGGTGTGTTCGATGGGGTTAATCCTGAAGTTTTTGCTGGTTTCGGTGTGTGTTCACTGGGTTTTGCGGTGAGTGTTCGTCGGGTTTGCGGTGGCTTTTCCCTGCACAACGGCCTTGTGATGCTTGCTGAATACACCGCAGGGTCGCCAAAATGGGATCGCCAAATCGCCCCGAATTGAAGAGAACGAAAAGTGACCGAACGTGCGGTGGCTTTTCAATTCTCTTTGAATAACCCTGATACAGTGCGCTGCAAAATGCTCTCTGTATACAGTGCTCCGCACATTGCTCCCTGTATTCTGTGCTCCACTCTAAGTTCTCTATGTATTAGTCCATGATCTAATCACAAATAGCTCCTCAGCTTTTAGCTCTGGTTCCATAAACACTGCCTGTGCTTGGGATATTAACATTCATATTCTTATAGCAGTTAGAGATTCATATATCCTTATATATATATATATTGGAAGCAGGGCCGGATAAACATAGGGGCAGATGGAGCAGCAGCTCCAGGCCCATGCCTCAGAATAGGCCCAGAGAAAGAATAACTATGTCTGCATTTGGACCCATGTATCTCCACCTCCATAGCAGCTACAGGGTCAAGTGAGGTATCACCGGAAAGGCCAGAGCATGGCCTTTCCAGCGATACCAAACATGACCAGTTTTTAAGTAATAAAATTAAATAATAAATATAAACATTTTCTTTTTCTTTCCAACAGTAATATTTTTCAATTATAAAGTAAACAATGATGCTGCACTAACCATCACATTTCTCATGTCACCAACTAGTTTGGAGGTGATGGGTAAAGGTAAAATCCATTGTTACAAATTGTTACATCAAAAACCTAAACCGCCGCATTGCAACAAAGAGCAGTGCGGGGAACTTTGGACCCCATGCGCCACTAATCTTTACACCTCACAAGGTCAAGTGAGATGTCATTGGACAGGGCAGAGTCTGACCTTTCCATTACTACCAAACCTGATCATGTAAAATCTAAAAAGAAAAACATTTTTTATTTATTTTTAGTTCCAAAGCGATGGCATGGTCCATTTTTTTTCACATACAAAATGAGCAATACCACTGCCATTACTCACCTTCTCATTTCTCACGTCGGGAGAAGGTCACTGTTTTATACAGTCATATTATTCGTAAAAAAAACATGTTCCAAAACACAAGGGAAATATTTCATTTTGTTTTCATTTTTTGGTTAAAATTGTATAATTTCTCAGAAAAATGCAGTAACAGGTTCCTATTTCACATTTTTTAACAAGAATGCCCTATAGAATATATAACCACAAAGGTTTGGATGATAAAATGGAAAAAAAAATGTACACTCTTTAAATGATTGAAATCTGAATGAAAAATTAATCACACACTATCCGCATGGTTAGATATACCCGTATCTGCACTATTAAATAACCACCAAAAAGCCCACCAAAATCTTCAGCTCCAGGCCCATAGAGATCTTAATCCGTGCCTGATTGGAAGGTCTCCTATGTGTTGTTACCGTGCAATATTTTACTGTCCTGAATTGTTCATTTGTATTGTTATTGTTGAACCAGAATTCTTTGGTAGGAATTTATATAAAATATGCATTGAAATGTTTTTCTCTATCTTCTCTTAACATTTGGTCGGCATATTCCAAAAAATTCTGAGTTTTTTTTCTCATGGGCGAAATGTGAGCAATAACATATATACATATCATACAGTCACTCCATATACCACACATACCAAATATGCTAATAAAATAGTTGTTTTTACCATATGCAAAAAAAAAAAAAAATGTCCCTGGATTTCATTTAAAAAATCTGGTCAGCTTATTCTGGGGGCATTATTAAAAATTATCCCTCACCCTTATGTTCACGATAAAGAATTGGGTAGATGCTGCTGACGACCTCTACCCAATATTTTTTGCAGGAAATAAATCATCAAAGCAGGTCACCTGGGTTTCCGTTTTTAATTTGTTACATGCAGCACATGAGTTCTACATGCTGCAGGGTTGCATTTGTCAGATACCCCCATCAGCATGAATACATTTTATGTATCCAGGAAAACATGGCTGATTTGGCAACCCTAGCTACGCAAGTTGTATGTTGCGCTGAATTTGTGTAGCTTCGTATGCAAGTTATGCAGCACCTGTGTAGAATATTGGATTTGTGCTGAAAACATACGCAAGCACTAGTCCTAGGCTGCCAAAACTCTTCTGCTTCACATAGCCATTTCTGCAACACAGGGCTGGACTGAGTTGGGTGTAGTAGATCATAGTGTTATACTTATCTACCACTAGAGGGCATAGTTGTTTGTGTTACCTGTTGTCTGTTAATGTAGATAGTGTTTCCGGGTCAGAGGTTGTTGTGGTCAGTTTCCTGAGTTGGAGTGCAGATACAGATGCTGTACTGTAACCGGAATCTGCTAGGTTCACTCGGGACGAGGCCGGACCGGACACGAGCAAGGATTGACTGAACACAAGTCTCTTCAGGAAAGGCAAACTTTATTTGTGTCGTCACACAAATGCTCACACAGGATTGAATCGCAAAGAGTGAGCATCGAACTCACCGTGACATCAGATCTTATACTCCAAATACATAATTAGGTACATCCCAATTAACCCACCTCCCGGTGACACTCTCCCACCCCACATGGGTTAATACCTCCCTAGCGCCTGTGTTTGTTGCGGATAACACCTGGTCTGTCTTCTATGCTCCCCTTTGTCTTTCTGCGGGCCTCTGACCTTGGTGTATCCACTTATCATTCTGTCCCTTCGTGCCAGGAACAGTCTGGATCTTTCTCAGGTTTTAATTGCTTTTCTGCTAATCTAACACATTCCTAAATTTCTACGTATACTTCATTCTAGTTTCAGCTAAAACCTACTTAGTTATTTTCAAGTGAACCAATATTCTGAACAAGATGGCCGCCTAGCTCATAATGGTGACCATCTTCCAGCATGATTCCACTTCATTCCCCCCCTTGGCTCAAGCCTCAGGTTCTTCTCCTGAGACTTGTAGCCATTACACCCCACTACTATTATTCTTAAATTCCTCATACTTTAGGGCTGGGCTCAAAATTTCAGGTCACAAGCTACTAGTCAGGTCTTAAGAGTTACTCGCCACTAGTTGTCTAGAGCGTATGACAGAGCTTCACAGTAATGTGTGGTATGCATGAACGTATCACAGAGCGCCACAGCCTTTTCTACACCCCCCCGCCCATCCAATTCTTCATGACCCCCCCTCCATTTTTTTAACACAGCTCCCCCCTGATTTCACACAAATCCCTGTTTTCACACAGCCCCTCCTCCTTTTTGCACAGCCTCCCACTCGTTTTTGCACAGCCTCCTCTTTGCACAGCCTCCTCTTTGCACAGCCTCCTCTTTGCACAGCCTCCTCTTTGCACAGCCTCCCACTCGTTTTTGCACAGCCTCCCACTCGTTTTTGCACAGCCTCGTTTTTGCACAGCCTCGTTTTTGCACAGCCTCGTTTTTGCACAGCCTCGTTTTTGCACAGCCTCCCACTTGTTTTTGCACAGCCTCCTCTTTACTCAGCCTCCACTTTGCACAGCCTCCACTTGTTTTTACACAGCCTCCACTTTGCACAGCCTCCCACTTGTTTTTACACAGCCTCCACTTTGCACAGCCTCCTCCATTTTACCCCCCTTTTTACAAAGCCCATCTTGTCTTCACACTGTCCCCCTACGTTTTCACACAGCTGCTGCACCCTCCCCCCATTTTCACTCACCAGTTTATGTCTCGGGCAGCAGCTGGGACCTCGGCTGCTCCTCCTTCTGCAGTCTGGCTCCACTGCCCTCCGCGCGCTTGCCTCCTCTTCTCTGTGCCGTCTGCGATGCATCACGTGGGTGGGTTAATCAAGTGACTCACCAAACGTGACTCTCGCAGTTCACATGGAAGGGGCGGCGCCAAAGCAGAGTGCCTGCCCAGACTCATGTTAGGAGTGTGGGAGGCACGCTGCCGTACAGCTGATATGACAGCTGATGATGGATCAACAAGGCGAGGCTCCCGACAGGTCAGTCTGCCCCACCCCCACTCGCCCGCATGTAATTTCCACTCGCAGAATGCGAGGAGGCAAGTGGAAATTTTGAGGGCTGCTTTAGGGGACCTATTTTGGTTGGGAACATGTCTTGTGGGATAATCAGTGGTATCTTCTGTGTCTGTGTGGGTGTCAGTGCCCTCTTGCATAGTGGCCAGAGACAGAGCTCTATGCGGTACAGTAGTGTCCCTATGACCAAGATCACCACCACCATCAGAATCATGGATCCAATCTGTGAGATAAATCTCAGAATGGATCCGAACCAATCTCCGATTGCTCCTAACCCACAGAGTGGATTCCAGCCTTCAGCAGCGATCCTCCTTGCTGTGCTACCTTCTCCTGGTGATCTTGGATTACCTGGTAGTAGTCAGGGACATCATGTGTAGTGTTCTTGATGAAAGTGCAACATTCATAATGCATCGTCATCTCACACAATCCATTCAGAGCTGCACTGATCTGTTCCAGTGCCATATTATATATCATTTGTACCTTTCGTATCTCCCGTACTTCCAGATTCAGTAACTGAATATCCATACTAGTCTTATTCAAAATTTCATCCATCAAACTGGCATAACTGTTCGTTCTTACCATCAACTCTCTTCCCCATCCAGTCCATGCCGGCAGCCATGCCCATATTCGATCCGCTTTCTTGAACAACTCTCTCTTCTGTCTCTCAAACACCAGTGGGTACCTAGGGTGGAGTGCTGTGTCTGTATTAGTGTCTTCTCCCCTTATCCTCTGAATTGGGATCAATTTAGCTAGATAACACATTCCCGTTATTGTAGGTGGTACCCATGTGTAACACACCCTTTCACAACACACCTGGTATCCCCCTTTCAATATAAATGGTGACAAATGTAGTGTTCCCTTTTGATATTTCTATCATCAGTTGTCTCAGTCGTTTCATCCTATCCAATGCACTCTGCCTCCCATTCGTCACATTCGCAATCACCTCCTCCTGATCGCTTGTGAGCTTTCTACATCGTATGTATAGAAAATTTGCCTTCTCTTTTGTGTTGAATGTGTAAATGTATGATGTCCAGTTGAATTTACTTGAGTAACACAACCCACCCTCGTTATTTGTTTCTTTATCTGGTCCTAGTTGAAAACACCATTCTGGTGGGTACACTGGCCCTATTATGGGATACCCGGGACTGAATGATTCTGTCTTTTCCCTTGGTGCATTAAAAGCATGTATTGTGACATTTCCTGACGCAAACAGAGGCAAATGGTATGTGAATTGTCTCTGGGTGCAATCTACTACACACCCAGCATGCGGTTTGCCCAGACTTTTTAGCGTAGTCATATTTAAATTGCACAAGTAAATGTCCTCTTGGCTTGGTTCCAGATATCGCCTCTTGCTTTTGTCTCCACATGGTACGGTTCTCCATCACCGGGTGTGTACCATTCCAGATGTGGGAGATTTCCACTTTCTTGGTGGTGCTTGGGCACCTGGGGCATATTCCACGTGATAATCCATAAATCAAATTTGCAAAATACAAAGTCAGTACCAGAAATGCCCCAAATATCAAAATCCCTTGGGCAATTCTTTTCAGTCACATAAACACAATCCCTCCCCACCGGAATTTCAAAAACAAAAGACATTTCTGGTTGATCACGGGTCTGGGCCGGGCCCCTAAAAATAACCCTTTCAGCATCTCTCATCAGTGTATAATCAGACCTTGTTGTATCCATCAAAACACCCACGGGTTGAGTATCTTGGATGCTCTCAGTCAAATCTCTCAGGGGCTCACGACTGTGGTCTTTGTTAGCTTTAGCCTCAGTGGATTGGTCTCGTTGGTGACGACCTTCCATAATGGTTCAGGATTGGCTGCAGCTACCTTCAGTCTGGAGTGATGTATCCACGGGACCACCTCGGCAACCTTTACTGCTATAGGGGTTGATAACAGAACAAGGTAAAGACCTCTCCATTTTGGGCCTAGTGGGTCATTTTTCCACTCCTTCACCCATACCGAGTCACCTGGACAATACTTATACAGTGGGATATAAAAAGTGAGGTATATTATCTCCCACCCAACAGTACAACCTGATCATTTAGTTTAGTTTCCCCCAATGCCCGAAGGTCCCCCTTAGTCCATTAATCAGAGGGGTAGGCCGTCCAAACATGAGTTCGTACGGACTTAGCTTCAATGGGGGGTTGGCCTGCACCTAATGTGCAATAGAACTATTGGCAGCACATCCAACCAGCCTAGTGACGTCTCTTGGCACAGTTTGGACATCAAAGTCTTTAGGGTGCGGTTCATTTTTTCGACTCTTCCCGAGCTTTGGGGCCTGTAAGCAGCATGTAGCTTCCAGGTGATGCCCAACAGGCGGGCAAACTGTTCTAGACAGTTCTGTATAAATGCGGAGCCATTGTCTGACCCTATTTCGAGAGGAAGTCCATAGCGTGGTATTATTTCCTTCATCAGACTTTTCTTCATTCTTGGCAGTTTGTTTTTGATAAGGGTCTCTTTGAGAAAGAACCTCACCAGCGGAGCTTGATATTCTTCTGCTCCCAACTCTCCCAAACTTAGCAGTATTCGTGTGATCCTTAGATTAATATAAGGGTTGGCTGTTAGGCTGTCAAAACGTGAGGCAAAATTTTCTGCTCGTTCAACTTCGGTTACTTTTGTATCTTCTCCATTACTCCCCCCATTAATTTTACGCCGACGAATTTCAGCATCATTTTGTATACTCTGCGGAGTCTTTGCTGAACTTCTGAGGTGTTAATCATAAAACGTCTCTTGAGGGTTCAGAGGGGTGGAGTAGAAATTTCGGCCTTGGGACCGTGTTGGGAAAAGCCATTGGATATAATCATAATTGAGTTCTAATAGTTGGTAGTCATTGTGCCATTTGTGCAAAATAATTTCAATAAATTCTCCTTTGGGTTCAAATTTTCTCCAATTTATGTAGAATTCGTAGTTTGGCATGGGAGGTTGGGCCTCTTGCTTGCAGAGCAGGACTTTGGCTTGATCAGTTGTTAGCAATAGTTTTGCAGCCGCTTTTGTGGCCTGGTCAGCGCGCCTATTGCCTTTTGGGATTTCATCATGACCTTTCTGGTGGCCACGACAGTGCATAATACTGACAGCACTTGGTTTCCATACAGCTTCTAGGAGAGCTGCGATTTCAGCTGCATACTTGATTTGTTGTCCTGAGGAAATAAGTAGGCCTCTTTCTTTGTAGAGTGCACCACGTGCATAGACAGTCATAAAGACATATTTGGAGTCAGTGTAGATACTCACTCTTTTGCCTTCGGAGATTTCCAGAGCCCTGGTTAAAGCTGTTATCTCAGCCAGTTGTGCAGATGTATGGCCTGGTAGAGAATTTGCTTCAATAATTTCTTCTGCTGAGACGACTGCATAGCCGGAGACTTTCTTCCCATCATCCATGTAACTGCTACCATCAGTGAATAGCTGTAAATCGTAATTGTCTAGGGGTACATCTTTCAAATCTGGCCTGCTACTGAACACTTCTTCCATGACTTGGAGGCATTCATGATCTGGATCCTCTTCGTAGTCAGGCAGTAAAGTAGCAGGGTTCAAGGTAGCGATGAGGTCCAAATGAACCCATGGATTCTCATACATCATAGCTTGGTACTTCGTCATCCGGCTGTTGCTGAACCAGTAGCTTCCTTTTACATCCAGCAGGGCTTTGACAGCATGTGGTACCTTGACATGAAGAACTTGTCCAAGGGTCAGCTTGTCTGCTTCTATCAGCATTGCGGTGGCTGCCACAGCTTTCAGACATGGGGGTAGGCCGCAGGCCACAGGGTCAAGTTGCTTGGAGAGATAGGTCACAGGCCTTGGCCAGGAGCCAAAGTTCTGAATCAGCACTCCTGTAGCTGTTTGATTGTGTTCATGCACGTACAGCTGGAAGGGCTTGCTGTGATCTGGCAGTCCCAGTGCTGGAGCTTCCATTAGTAGAGTCTTTAATTTCAGGAAAACTGCTGTTTGCTCTTCTTCCCAGAGGAAGGGGCCATGCTCTCCCTCCTCGGTGGCTTGATGGAGGGGCTTAGCAATATCTGCGAAATTGGGGATCCACAGGCGGCAGAAACCTACAGCTCCCAGAAATTCACGGACTTGTCTCCTTGTCTTTGGTTGGGGTATTCGGCATACTGCTTCTTTTCTTTCTGTCCCCAATACACGTTTGGTACCTGTTAATTGAAAACCTAAATATTTTAGTCTGTTTACATATTTGCGCTTTCTTTTTGGACACTCTGTAACCTACAAGGCATAGCAGATGTAGCAGGGCTTTTGTGGCAGAGAAACAGTCTTTTTCTGTGGGAGAAGCTAGTAATAAATCATCTACATACTGTAATAAAACGACTTTGTCTGGCTGAGCGTTGAAGGACAGGAGGTCCTGGCTGAGCGCGCAGCCATTGTAGATTCCTCCCACTGAAAAATAAAAAAAAAAGCTGGCTTGCCAGAGCCAGACGGATAAAAAAAAAAGCATCTTTTAAATCAAGCACCGTGTAATATTTTGTATCACCAGAAATTAATACCAATAAATTGTATGGATTGGGAACCACAGGGTGTAGAGTTACTGTGGCTTCGTTGACAGCCCGTAAATCTTGGACTGGGCGGTACTCTTGTGTGCCCTCTTTCAGTACTGGTAACAGGGATATGTTCCACGGTGAACGCAGAATTTCAATATGCCGTGGTCTTTACATCTCTGCAAATGTGTCTGTATATTTTGTTTGGCTTTCTGTGGAATGTAATATTGGTTTAGAGCCACAGGCGTTGTGCCAGGTTTCAGATTACAATTAATCCGGGTGGGTTTTCCTCTGCCCAGACTCCAGGAATTTCAAGGAGTAGTGTGTACGGGTTTGGGGCATCCGGCAGGGTTGGTGCCGTTCACTATTCTTCTTCTCTTGGCATAATTACTGCAATTTTTACAGGTTGGGTATGCTGGCTGGGCTGTACTGCCGTGTAGAGCTGCCACTCAGGCAGATCTAATCTAGCGTGACCCCCCCGGGAAAAAATATAATTTGGGCTTGCAATTTGCCAAGGATATCCCGCCCCAGGAGTTGGATGGGACATTCGGGCATAAACATATACACATTGTATATTTTAACTAAAAAGAAAGACCAACTACATATACGAACAATATTCACAGAGGTCTCTCTCCCGTAGCCAAAACAGACTCTTAATACCACATCAGAGAAAAAAAAAATAGAATCAATAATCATATAAAATACTCTCACAACAATAGAATAACTATCTCATCAGAAACTAAATAGAAATATATATTTTTTTACATTTTTTTAATCATACTTTCGCTATATCTTCACTATATAGGACATGAAACAGTATAAAACTAGTTACTTTAATTATTTCTCGAACTGCTCTTTTAATATTATCTTCTAACTGTTTCATATATTTCTATTTAGTTTGTTAATAAATTTTATTATATTTTGGTAGACAATATTGTATATTATATACTTTAAATTTACTTCATAAAATACATATTGTATTATAAATAGTCACTTGTTATACTCTGTAACAATATAAAAACCAGGACACCCTCTTTTATTTAATTCTAGCTCTGAACAAAACTAGAGTTTTTGGAATAATATCAACACATTACACAATATTGCTTGAAACAAACAGACAACAATACTAGACAATATAAAACTTTCTTACTTATAGCATAGATTATATACAGTTGTGTTCAAAATTATTCAACCCCCACTGAAATTGAGTGTTTTGGCCAGTTTGACATTGATTTTGATCATTCCGTGTCACGGTTCACGCCGTCGCCGCCGTGGCAAGAAGGCCAAAGGTGGTACTGCACCCTTCTGAATGGATCAATACAGCATTTCTCTGGCTACGCCACTTTGCACTTTCCCTCAGGCTGTGTGAACTTCAGGTGCTACCACTAATAGACCTGTCATTTCCTTTATAAGGGTGGAGCACCCATGATCCAGTGCTGCATTGTCTCACTTATTCCCTGGTAGCCTTCCTTCTAGACCTGTTCCCATCCTCTGATATTATTGACTACCCGTGTACCGACTTCTTGCCTTGAATATTGACCACGTTTGCCAGCCGCCTGCCTCGACCTATTGCATGGACTATATGACCCACGTATACTGCCTACTGCTACCGAACATCAGTGCCCGCTGCTGCCAAGCATCCAGTGCCCGCTGCTGCAAGCATCCAGTGCCCGCTGCTGCCAAGCATCCAGTGCCCGCTGCTGCCAAGCATCCAGTGCCCGCTGCTGCCAAGCATCCAGTGCCCGCTGACAAGCATCCAGTGCCCGCTGCTACCAAGCATTCTGTGCCTGCTGACAAGCATCCAGTGCCCACTGCTACCAAGCATTCTGTGCCTGCTGACAAGCATCAGTGCCCGCTGCTACCGAGCATCCAGTGCCCGCTGACAAGCATCCAGTGCCCACTGCTACCGCGGAGCATCCAGTGCCCACTGTACCGAGCATCCAGTGCCCGCTGCACCGAAAAGCATCCTCCAGTGCCCGTGCTACCTTCGAGCATCCAGTGCCCGCTGCTACCGAGCATCAGTGCCCGCTGCTACAGAGCATCCAGTGCCCGCTGCTACCGAGCATCCAGTGCCCGCTGCTACCGAGCATCCAGTGCCCGCTGCTACCGAGCATCCAGTGCCCGCTGACAAGCATCCAGTGCCCACTGCTACCAAGCATTCTGTGCCTGCTGACAAGCATCCAGTGCCCACTGCTACCAAGCATCCTGTGCCCTCTGCTTCCAAACCTCCAGAGCCTCTGTTTCCTGTCTCGTGTTGTATGTAAGTCTCCTGCTGTGTTCCCTCAGTGTCTCCCTGTATCTGGTTCCTCCTGCATTGCCTCCCCAGACATCTCCATTCCTGCATTGCCCATATTGTTGTATATTGACAATAATCCCCCTTTTTACTTTATCTACGTGGCTCAGCTTGTTTATGACCGCACACCGGGCTCATACCCTATTCCCCTCTGCCAGGCCCGTGACATTCCGTCATCTTGCTTACAATTAAATCAGAGGCACGTGTAGGTCAGACAAATATAACATAACATTTATAATGAAATAACCACAGATGTCTCTTCTGTGCTCACATCATTATCAGTTTTATTCAACCCCCAAGTGACATTCAATCTTAGTACAACATCCTTTTACAGTTATAAGTACTAACAGCTTTTAAACGTGAAGCATAGCTTCACACAAGTGTCCTGCAGCGATCTACGGGTATCTTCGCCCATTCGTCATGGGCAAAAGCCTCCAGTTCAGTCACATTCTTAGGCTTGCGCACTGCAACTGCTTTCTTTAAATCCCACCAGAGGTTCTCAATCGGATTTAAATCTGGTGACTGCAATGGCCACTCCAAAATGTTCCAGCCTTTAATCTGCAACCATGCTCTAGTGGACTTGGAGGTATGCTTGGGATCATTGTCCTGTTGACAGGTCCAACGTCTCCCAAGCCTCAGGTTTGTGACGGACTGCATCACATTGTCATCCAATATCTCCTGGTACTGAAGAGAATTCATGGTACCTTGCACACACTGAAGCTTCCCTGTACCTGCAGAAGCAAAACAGCCCCAAAGCATGATTGACCCCCCGCCATGCTTCACAGTAGGCAAGGTGTTCTTTTTTCATAGGCCTTGTTCTTCCTCCTCCAAACATAGCGTTGATCCATGGCCCAAACAGTTCAAATTTTGTTTCATCAGTCCACAGAACACTATCCCAAAACTTCTGTGGTTTGTCCACATGACTTTTGGCATACTGCAGTTGACTCTTCTTATTCTTTGGAGACAGCAAGGGGGTGCGCTTGGGAGTTCTGGCATGGAGGCCTTCATTACGCAGTGTGCGCCGTATTTTCTGAGCTGAAACTTCAGTACCCACATCTGACAAATCTTTTCTCAGTTCCTCAGCAGTCACACGGGGACTTTTCTCCACTCTACGTTTCAGGTAGCGCACAGCAGTTGAAGTCAGCATCTTCTTTCTGCCACGACCAGGTAGCGTTTCAACAGTGCCCTTTGCCTTAAATTTGCGAATGATGCTTCCTATGGTCTCTCTTGGTATGTTTTTAACATCTTTGCAATCTTCTTATAGCCATTGCCCTTCCTGTGAAGAGTAATCACCTCTTCTCTTGTCTTCCTGGACCATTCTCTTGACTTCACCATGTTTGTAACCACACCAGTAAATGTCTAGAAGGAGCTGAGTATCAGTCATTTTAAAGCTGCCTAATTGGTGCTTATTATGCTTTATTGCTGCTCTGTGACATCCACAGGTGTTTTCAATACCTGATTGAAAACACTTGAAGGAACCTCTGTTCTTCAGAGTGGTAGTCTTTAAGGGGTTGAATAATTGTGTCAATGAAGAATTCACAAAATAAACATTTACTACTGTATTACAAAACCAATTGATGTCATTTTAGTTGCATATGGTAAAAAGTACTTGTAGGATTTCATTCTGAATACAATTACAAATGTACACTAAATTCCCTAAAACCCTTTACAGCATTGGGGGTTGAATAATTTTGAACACAACTGTAAAACTATTTTAAAATAGTCTGTCAAGACAAACTTAACCAAATATATCAACACAAAATAAAAACATACATCTTGCACTCGACAGACTTCATGCATTCTATTGTAGCACACATTAAAAATTAGCTAAACATAATAATTTTTCTTTATTTCTTTGGTAAAATTCGCTGCACAGACACATAGTTACTTTCTCTGTTCATCAGAGAACAAAAAAATTGACTCCCTCCCTCCTCCGTGCAAACAGTGTGTGCCAGAAAGGAGGGGGGAGCGAATACGGAAAAAACCCAAAACTTTTCTTCTGGCCCAGGGGGAAGTGGGGGCTCAGACTCCTGCAGATCATTACATAATCCACACACAGAGCTTGTAAATTATCTTTGTTTAATTTACTGGTATATTAAAACTATATATATATATATATATATATATATTTTCACATTCATATTTATATTTATTTGAGGGCATACTTTTTTTTTTTCTTTGCCCTACTAACATAACAAAAATGGCTTATCTCTCACACCGTACCTCCATATATCTATATACGGGTATTGTTCAGGATGTCCATATCTCCCCGGTTACCTGGGAGTGCACTCTCTGTATTAGCTCTGGGTCCATAGACCCCTGTTCTGGTCACTCAGCGACTAACAGTGGCCATACTATTGTACACATTAATTTCAATTTCTCTTTACTCAACTCCACACCCTAATCATGCTTTGCATACAACACTTCAAAATTCCGCACCATATACTCCAAGGGCGTCTCACCCTTCTTAACCTTCTTGGGTTTGGACGACCCGTTGCCCATTGTTACTCTTAAGGGCGGTAACCTTCTCACAATGCAGATATTACATTTAGCACAAAACACTTGAAATTTACTGTCTGGTACTTCAGTCAACAATTCATATATATCGGATTCACTTCCTCCGTCAGTAGCTGGACTACAGTCGCCTGAGCCGGAAACGTACCTTGGGAGTCCACTCTCAAGTTTGCTTTCTCGCTAGGCGAGTAGGCGCTCAATCACTCACAGCACTCTCAGCAATCATTCACAACCCATACTGTACCAGATACTTTCAGCACAAAACAATACATAAACAATTCAACTCTTTCTACTAGCCGAGGGCACACCGTCCCTCCTTTTGGCTCCCTATACCCCGTTAATTGAACTCTAACTCTTGTCTGCTTGTGACTATGTGCACCCCGTTCTATAATTACACTTCCGTCTGCAACTCCAATTTGCCTATGGGTAATCTACCCACCCGGCACCACTTCCTCTGCAGCTACCGTTGGCCCCAATGAGCCCTCTTCACTACACGACGTACACACTAGCACTGACTCAGGGCTCTCAGCCCAGTCACAGAAATCTCTCCTCCTTTCCTTTGTCCACATGCAGAAGCTCTATTTACAAACACTGACTATGACTATGCAGCTCCACGTGGCTCCCTTCTCCCTCACATACAGAACTACCGTTTAGTTAACATCCGATCCCCCGGGTTCAGACACGCGCTAGCCACTCTGGCTCCTTTGCTTGTCCGTGCTGTCGGCGTGAGGTGCGGTATGTCAACGAGACCGTGGCCGCGGGTCTCCTTATCCGACTATGGCCGGGCGTTTCCCTTTTATACCGGTATCTCCATTACACATACAAACATAGACACTTTACCTATCGCCGCGCTGCTTGCTGTTTCCTCGGACTCGGTGGTCTCCCAGTGTTCCCGGGCCGGGGGTCCGTTTGGGACGAGACAAGGTCCACTGAACAGGAAATCCTGCTTGGCGCCTGCAGATGTCAGCTCACCTTCAACGGACGCCCAACCAGCGGGATCACTCGCACCTGCAGTCAACCGCTACAGCATTCAGCAGTCGTTGCCATGCCGGCAAGGGTCTGTATCCCGGCTATCGAGCCCCCAAGAAATGTAACCGGAATCTGCTAGGTTCACTCGGGACGAGGCCGGACCGGAGAGGAGCAAGGATTGTCTGAACACGAGTCTCTTCAGGAAAGGCAAACTTTGTTTGTGTCGTCACACAAATGCTCACACAGGATTGAATCGCAAAGAGTGAGCATCGAACTCACCGTGACATCAGATCTTATACTCCAAATACATAATTAGGTACATCCCAATTAACCCACCTCCCGGTGACAGTCTCCCACCCCACGTGGGTTAATACCTCCCTAGCGCCTGTGTTTGTTGCGGATAACACCTGGTCTGTCTTCTATGCTCCCCTTTGTCTCTCTGCGGGCCTCTGTGACCTTAGTGTATCCACTTCTCATTCTGTCCCTTCGTGCCAGGAACAGTCTGGATCTTTCTCCGGTTTTAATTAGCAGAAAAGCAATCTAACACATTCCTAAATTTCTACGTATACTTCATTCTAGTTTCAGCTAAAAGCTACCTAGTTATTTTCAAGTGAACCAATATTCTGAACAAGATGGCCGCCTGGCTCATAATGGTGACCATCTTCCAGCCTGATTCCACTTCAGTACCAGCGAATAAAGAGAATAAGTAATTCAACCACAACCTGTCTTTGCATCAGTTATAGGAAGATTGGGGCACTTCTAGAAGGGTTCTGTGGTTACTTTCGTAGGGAGCACATTATGGGCACTATCATGTGCCTCAAGCTAAAATGGGGATGCTAAGGGGAAAAACTTGTGCTTACAAATTTCCCCTTAGCGTCCACGTCTTACAAGCAGATTACAAGGCAGGCACTGAATTCAGCAGCCTGCCCCGTAACGAGTGCTGCCCACCAGGATACTCGCAGCACGCTGACGTGCAGACGAAGTGTCACCTCCAGGAGTCCATAAGACTCCATGGAAGCTTGTGTTGCCAGGTCACCTGCAGTATCTCGCTGTCGTGGAATTGTGCAGGTCTGCAGAGTGATCGCGTAGGGCACCCGGGGCCCATTTGTTCACTGTCTGACTCTGCTCCCGGCAGCCAGAAGCAGAAACGGAATCCATTAGCACCAGCTTGGAGCTGTAGCTAACCTTTCAGTTATCCCAGCGGTCCGGAATTAGCGTTAGGACTTTGTGATCCTATCGCTAATTACTCTTTGCTTGCTCTTTGCGCTCCCCATGTTAAGCATAGGGAGAGCAAAGTACAGGACACTCGTGCTAATACCGATGCACTAACAGATTTTTTTAACCCGTTAGCGATCGGGATCCGATCAATCTCGGCATCCCACTATAACCACTTTTAACCTAGCAATAACACGCACATAGCGTTAAGGAGGTGGTAGAACCCTATGTTTCTAAGTCCAGTTTATGCACTCTAATAAATACTTTGCAGCAACCTTCTATTTGGCAAGTTACCAAGTGAGGCAACTCGAACAATAATAAAAGTTTGTCTGTCTTTAAGTAATAGAAGCCAGAAAATAGCATGTGCATTGTATGCACAAAAAAAAATGGGGGTCTTTTGTGATTCCAGGTCATATTGAACCGATAGTGAATACTCCAGACAGAATAGCATTTCAAGTATTCCAGAGCCAGGCGTGGAAAACCTCAAAACAAAAGGGGCTACTGAAAGAGTCAAATTTGCCACCAAATTGCACTGAACATGAGTTTCCCCATACGGTGCAATTTCGTGGTAAATCAACTATTCTAAAAGCTGCCAAGTCGCCAAATATTGGCGAATTGCCAGCAAAATATGGTGAAATACCCATAGAGAAGTAATGATTAATCTATTCACAGAATGCCGAACAGCAGAAAAAAGTTGCCGAAACGTCCAGATGTTCGGTGGTTTAAACCGGTTTCAGGTTTAAACCGTCAAATCCCATAGGATTCAATGTAAAAACAATTCCCTGTTTTTATAAATTTTTTTATTCAACTGTTTATTCGTTTCATCTCCAAAACCGAGAGACATCAATCTGCTGAAACATACACCAACAATCAAGGAAGGACCAGACGTCAGTGTCTTTGAGGTTCTGTAATTATTCTATTTTTTTTTCTCACCTTGTATGAGCTCTCTTTATATTGGAGGTGTGTGTGAATATGTCATTTCCGTAGTTACTTTGATCAGATGCTGTTAATTCAGTGCACTCAATCTGCCAACTAGTGTGGTAGATGTGTTCTACGCATGCTGGTTATCACATTGCTCTACAGCAGGGGTGTCAAACTTCAAGCCCCCCAGATGTTTCTGAACTACAATTCCCATGATTCTCTGGCCATTTCTTGAATTCAAAGAATGCTGGGAATCATTGGCAGTCCTGGAGTTTCACACCGCTGCTCTACAGGTTCTGCTTCATGGTCTAGGACCCTGAATGAACAGAACCATTTTCGACCGCTTACAAACTTAGCTTTTCTCTGGACTTTGATTTATTGCTTTACCCTCTTGAATTTCTCTTTCAACTGATTACCGATTGGCTTGTCCTTGGAGTTTAATATACTTTTCTGACCTTTTGGATTCCGCCTTGAAGTGTTTACAAACTTGCGGGCCTTATTTACATCTTGTAGCAAAACGTGAGCAATTTGTGCTTTGCTTACATTTACTTACCTCAAGGATGTTTCAAGGACTTTGTTTGCAATTTAAATCTTATAGCAAATAATTTGAGTAGATGACTCATTATTTACATCTGATACCAAAGTTCTTGCAAATACCTTGATGTTTTCTTGGTTACTACAAGAAATTACTGTGAATTGTCAGCTGTTTATTAAACTTCTGTCAGTGAGCACTCCTGGGGAAAAATAATGGAGGCCTCCAGCTGCAGCAAGATGAAAGAACAATTCAGCAAAGCTGAGCTTGAGGCTCTGGTAGATGGAGTTTGCAAGCAAACCTTTTGGATGGTATGTGTTCTGGCTTGGGCGAGTGTTATTGAATGTTGCCTGAGATTAATGGGTGTGCAAGTGCAACAAGGGTTGTTTATGTATGTCAGGGGTTCGGGTATGTGGATATGACAGATAATTAGAGTTGCCACCAGTCCGGTTTTGTCCCGTACCATCCGGTTTTAGAGTCATGTGTCCAATTTTGACACCCCCTGCCACCCGGACACATGACTCCGAGGTGCCAGCACGAAGTCTCCAACTCATACTTGTCATACATGCACCCAGCACCGCAGTCCTCTCTTCCGTCAAGTTCTTTCTAGGAGTAGACGCAGGTCTGCACATCCCACTCTGCCAATCACTGACAGTTTGGGAGTGGTGTGGTGGGTCTGTTGCTGATGGCTCTATGTGCCACTGTCGGTTAGAAGGCACAGGCGCAAAGCCTCACGTAACAAAGTGCTTGCTCGTGGCATGCTTGCTCCCGAGACGTGTCAAGTCACTCTTCACTCTGACTCAGACAACTTGCAACTTTATGAGCGCAGCATCAAAAGTAAAAATCCCCTGCCCTCTATCTTATATTATACCATTGTCTTGTGCCTAAATTCCAGTCTGCCATGCATAATACCAGTGTGCCATAAGACCTTAATACCAGTGTGCCATAAGACCTTAATATCAGTGTGCCATTATACCAGTGTGCCATGCTACCAGTGTACTGTACCATGCATAATACCAGGTTGCCATGCATATGAATGTGCCTTAATACCAGTGTGCCATAAGCCCTTAATACCAGTGTGCCATAAGCCCTTAATACCAGTGTGCCATAAGCCCAGTGTGCCATGCATAATACCAGTGTACTGTACCATGCATAATACCAGGTTGCCATGCATATGAATGTGCCTTAATACCAGTGTGCCATAATACCAGTGTGCCATAATACCAGCCTGACATGCCATGCATACCAGTGTGCCATCAGAGCAGTCTGCCATGCCATCCATACCACGTCTCATAATATATACGCATAATGTAAATATATGCTACAAAAAATGTCCGCCCAAGCCCAACACTAGAGTGTTCAGTTTGGCTTGAAGAAAAGGTAGCAACCCTACAGGTAATGAGTGCAGATGGCTAGCAGGGGTTAATAGGTGTGCAATTGCATAGGACAGAGGTTAATGGTTGTGGATGACTGTCAGGGGTTAAAGGTGTGTATGGATGGACGGAATACTGGATGTTGTCTCGGCAATAATTTGGGTGCATTTATGGCAGTAGTTAATGGGTGTGGATGGCAGACAGTGAGTTTTGAAAGTAGCCTGCTCTGAGCTGTGACCGGCAGCTAGTCGGGTTTTTCCGGCGTGTTCGGTGGGGGTTTTTGCAGCAGTTTCTGCGGTTTTCCGGTGAGTGTTCTGCGGGTTTTCGGAGAGTCTTCCCTGCACTATGGTGGGCCCTGCGGTACTTGCTGAATACACCGCAGGGTCGGCAAACTAGAATTGCCGAATCACCACGAAGTGCGGGGAATGAAAGGTTACCAAACGTGCAGTGACTTTTCGATTCTCTCTGAATAACCCTGTATGTCTTAGAATTTTGGATTGATACTGCCTTGCTCTGGAATTTAGAATCTTCTTTTTTATTCTCTGAATGGATTGACAGTTGCAGTCCCTAATCCGTAAATTATCAGTTATGTCTTGATACACTGTGGCCATATTACAATCATCACGCTAAAACAGGGACACTAAGGAGGAAAACCTGCGCCTGCAAATTTCTCCTTGGCGTCCCAGTTTTAGCGTGATATTACGGTGCAAGCGCTAATCCAGCAGCCTGTACCGTAATGCGTCGCTAAACTTCAGGATGGTCATGGCAGTGCTAAGCGCTGCCGCGAGCATCCCCTTGATGGAGTCCATAGAACTCCACTGAGGCTTCTGCTGCCGGTCACATGACCTGCAGGCTCTCGCCTCGCGAGATCCGGTAGGTTGGCAGAGTGATTCGCAGAGGGAGACTGTGGGACTTTTTTCCCTCGGTCTCTCTCTGCTCCCAGCGGCCAGAAGAAGCAGATCGAGCCGCCGTTCTCGCCGCAGGATAAGTGGTGTGTATCTGATTTTTGGGTTCTTTTTCAGCGGGTACTGACTGATTCTGCAGAAACTGAATCAGTTAGCACCAGCTCTTAGCTGTGGTTAACTTTTGAGTTAACCACAGCAGGACGGTAACTACGGTTAGGACTTTGTAACCCTAACGCTAATTAACACTTTGCGCTCCTTATGCTTAACATGGGGAGCGCAAAGTACAGTAAGCTAGCGCTAACGGCGCTTTTTTTTTTTTTAAGCCGTTAGTGTTCGGAATGTAATATGGTCCGCCCGCACTAGGGCAACCAAAGCTAATGTTAACGCTCACACAGCTGAGCGTTAGCGCTATGTAATTTGGCCCTGTGTCATCCTGAAAGCTTAATTACTACAATATAGCTATACACTGCCTGCTGTATTATTTATATGGAGAATATTTAAAAGGAAACAAAGTAGCAAAACAAGAGGACATAGTCTTAGATTAGAGGGGCAAAGGTTTAAAAGTAACATCAGGAAGCATTATTTTACTGAGAGGGTGGTGGATACATGGAACAGTCTTCCAGTAGAAGTGGTAGAGGCCAAAACAGTATTTGAATTTAAGCAGGCATGGGATAGGCATAAGGCTGTCCTAAACAAAAGATAAATCCAGGTAAAGTATCCATGTAATTGGGCAGACTAGATGGGCCGAAAGGTTCTTATCTGCCGACATTTTCTATGTTTCTAATACCTACAAAATATGAAACGTTCTTATTTTATGTTTCTGATATTTTACACGTGTTTAGTTTTTCTCTTGTATATTTGCAGGGTTATTCAAAGAGAGCTGAATTGGCCCTGAAATTGCATCGAACAGTGAATTTCCCCGTACGGTGTAATTTTGTGGCCTTCGGCTACTCAAAAGCAAAATACGATGATCTTCGTCAGCAGTGAAATCTCCATAGAGAAGCAATGGTTAACCTATTCAGAGAACACCGAACAGCAGTGAACGTCAGTGAACTGCCCTGATGATAACAAATGCCATAGGTTTCAAAACAAAAAATATTCCTGTTTTTATTAAATATATATTAAACTGTTTGTACTTTTAATTTGAAGCAAAAAGTCTCTTTTAATGTATTTGTTTTTAGGATTTCAGGCATCAATGTTTTTGGCAAATTTTTTTTTCCCTCTCTTTAATAGCGTTTTTTTTTTTTATGTAACAGACCTTATTATTATTCATAGGACATTATATAAAAATTCCAGGCATTTTCGTGCAGTAGATTTTTTGCAAGCCTTTACAAAAATAGCAGGGGGGGTGTTTCGCTTTTTTTTTCACCCTGTTTGTCGGCTTTTTTTGGCTGGTCTCGCTGTGTTAGGCATATCATTGACCTTTTTTGAACGTGTTCAGCGGTTCATCGGGTGTGTCCAGCGGGTTTGCAGCAGATTATTGGATCAAATCTGATGTTTTCCGGCGTTTTTGCAGCGGCTTATCGGATCCAATGTTTTCGGTGTTTTTTGCATTGGCTTTTACTTTTGATTCGGTGGCTTTTCCCTGCGGTAAAAAATGTTGAATTCCCTGTAGGGGCGGGGAATTTGATTTCCCTCGAAGTACGGGGAACGAAAAAGCACCGGAATTTCGGCGGAATTTTGGTGCTCTTTGAATAAACCCTTAAGAAAATATTTTCCTCTATATATGTCAGTTCGAGAACGAGATCGTGCAGGTCTCGCAGCCTGGCAGTACAACCCTCCAGGGAGTCCTATGGACTCCAGGAGGTGATACTCGCAGCGGCGCCTAAGCGCTATTGCGAGTATCATGGAGGGTAGTGCTGCGTTCTGGTGCAGGCTGATAAATTAGCGCATGCCCAAGAATAGTGCTGTAAAATGGGGACGTTACGGGGAAACCGGCAGGCTCGGGTTTCCCCTGTTAGCATACCCATTTTAGCACATCAAGCAATAGGGCCCCGTATCTTTACAGGACTTGTTCCTCACTGTGTGACATTGCAGACCCATTCACTCCATTCTATGCTCAGTCATGAATACCAACTCACATCATTGTATTTAGTAGGATGTATGCAAAGGAAATTACAAGGAGGGAGATTAACCCTTTTGCTGCTGAGCCATTTCACCTCTGTGTGCTGAGCTAATTTTTACTGCTTTCGCTCATCATGTTTAAATGCGTTTTGAAGGCTTATTTTATTATATGACCCAGACATATTATATATCGTTCTTTTCGGCAGATTCATAATATGTCATATGTATACGTCATGTCCTGTCGTTATTAGACGACATATTAGAACAAAAAATACAATAAAATTAGAATTTTCAATAATTTACACGGTGTAAGTGTTTTTTTCCACACTTTAACATGTGAGCATTTGCGGTTACCTTTTCTATGAGTTGCGCTTGTTAAAAAAAATTAGAAATGGGGGACTTGTTACATTTTTTTGGGGGAAAATTACACGGTTTTTAACAAACTCACCCCATACAAAAATCATTAGTGCAACATCATTGTTCACATTCTAATTGAAATGGGATCTGTAGTGCTGCATTAACAAAACAAAAAAACCTTTTCCTTTTTTTTAAAATATATATTTTTTTTTTTTTCTTAACGTATCGGTAGATCGGACAGAGCATGGCCTTTCCAACGATACCAAACATTAACCCCTAGCTGCCACAGATCAGGAGATAGGTGGTTCATTGGAACCCTCTATTTCCACAATTGGTGGCAGCTAAGGGTTAACTCCAGAACTGATGTCATTGCACTATGCACGATGACGCCAGTCTTCAGGGGGAGATCCCGGAAGCTTGGCCGACATCCAAGATGTTGGCCAGCTCTGGGAGAGGATTGTAATCTGGCGCCTTTCGGCGCCGAATCACGATCCGGCCCCCAAGGGGTTAAAGCCAGCCACTGTTTGGAAGGGTGCCTGCCTTTGAGCACTGCCCCTTACTGAAGGGGAGGGAGAGGTCCAAAAGACCTTCCCCCCCCTCCCTTTCAGGCACTTTCCCTGCACTCGCAGGGGGGCGCCTGTAATAGATGTCATCACGCTAGTCCAATGACATTTATTGTCCCTGCCAGGGTCCCGGAGTTCTGGGCTGACATCCAAGATGTCAGCCCGCACCGGGGGTGCAGCAATCGTCCGAAATCCCAGACGATTGCTGACTCCTGTGCTGTCCATAGCACAGGAGAACCACTTGGCTGGACGTGCTGAGCGCGTCCTTAGCAGCCAAGTGGTTAAAAGTCTTTAAGATCAAGCACAGATTTTCCCCGTTAGTGTCCTCATTTTAGCACAGGACACGGAATAGTGCCCATAGTATATTAAATTGATACAGCCTCATGCTAGAGATTAGGATTAATAAAAGGCTAACAACAAAATTTAAGAGGTTGTTCAGAAAGCGATTAACTTGCCACACAATTGCACCGAATGGTGAATTTCAATGTATGTTGCAATTTCGTGTCAATTTGTCGATTCACTAAACTGTCAATTCGCCAAATACTGGCGAATTGACGACGAAATACGGTGTAGTTCGCTGCAGATCAGCGATCTTCGGCAGCATTGAACTTGTCCCATAGATAAGTAATGGTTAATCTATTCACAGAACGCCGAACTGCACTGAAATGTCAGTGAAATGCCCTGATTTTTGGTGATTCAGTTCCTCAGGTTTAAACAGATGAATCCTATAGGGTTCAATGTAAAACAATATTACAGTTTTATTATTATTCATCTGTTTATTCTTTTAACTTTTAGTAAAACGTCAATTTATTTTGAAGCACCTTTATGTATTTTTTAGACAAAATTTTTACTTCTTAATTTTATTTTAAAGACTTTTATTCTGTAACAGATCTTTTTATTATTTTAAGGACCTTTTTTTATTATTTACACTCAGGGTTATCCAAAGAGATCCGAATTGCTTGAGAAAGGTAACCGAACGCTGAAAATCAGTGTTCGGTTACCTTTCCTGACCATTCGGCTATCCAGAGAGCAGGCCATTCGCCAAATCCTGGCGAATTGCCTGCACATACGGTGCCTGTTCGGTGCCTGTTCGAGGGCAGTGAAATCCCCATGAAAAAGCATTGCTTCGGCTATTCAGAGAACACAAACCAGCAGTGAAAGGTTCCCCTAATGCCCTGCCATTCGGTGGTTTAATTCGGCAAGTTTATTCAGGAGAATCCCATAGGCTTCAATGTTAAAAATATTCCCGTTTTAATTCAATATCTAAATATCCATTCATTATAAAATTCTGCAGCAAAAAGTCTCTTTATTTATAGATTTTTTAGGATACTTTAAGCATTTTTCTGTTTTTTGTTTTTTTTTAAAAGTCCGATTTTTTTTTTTGATTTTTTTTTTCAGTTTACTTATTTTTTTTGTAACAGACCTCTTTATTATCATTCCCTGGACCTCCTGTAAAAATTTCAGACATTTTCGCTCAGTAGTTTCTTTGCAAACAGCGTTTCATTTTCCCAGATTCATACAAATGGTTTTGCTAATTTATTCACTGCCTCCTCTACGTCACAGCTGCTTCGGCTCTGTGTGATTCGGCTCCTGTTCGGCTCCTTAGAAGGTTAATCCAGATGTTTTTGCTTGTTTTCAGCTTGCATTCGGTGAGTGTTCGTCAGGTTTTCGGCAGCTTTTTCCTGCAATTCGGGGATCCTGTGCTGTTTGCTGAATACACTGCAGGGTCACCGAAATGCAATCAGCAAAAGGAACCGAATTGAAGAGAACGAAAAGTCACCGAACGTGAAAATCAGCGTTCGGTTACCTTTCCTGGCCATTCGGCTATCCAGAGTGCAGGCAATTCGCCAAATCCTGGCGAATTGCCTGCACATACGGTACCTGTTCGAGGGCAGTGAAATCCCCATGAAAAAGCACTGCTTCGGCTATTCAGAGAACACAAACCAGCAGTGACAGGTTCCCGAAATGCCCTGCCATTCGGTGGTTTAATTCGGCAAGTTAATAAAGGAGAATCCCATAGGCTTCAACGTTACAAATATTCCCTGTTTTAATTCAATATCTAATAAACCGTTCATTATAAAATTCTGCAGTTAAGAGTCTTTATTTATAGATTTTTTTAGGATACTTTAATTTTTTTTTTTAAGTTAACAGCCCTTTTTATTATTCCCTGGACCTCATATGCAAATTTCAGGCATTTTCGCTCAGTAGTTTCTTTGCAAATAGCTTTTCACTTTCACATTCATACAAACTGTTTTGCTAATTTATTCACCTCCCTCTGTCTGCGGTGTTGGCTTTTTCTCGGCTTTTTCCGATGGCTTTGCTGCGTGTGATCGGCTCCTGCTCAGGTTTTTCCGGCGTCTTCTACGGGTTAATCCAGATGTTTTTGCAGGTTTTCGGCGTGCATTCGCTGGGTTTTGCGGTGAGTTTTCGTCAGGTTTGCAGTAGCTTTTCCCTGCAATTCGGGGGCCCTGTGGTGCTTGCTGAATACACCGCAGGGTCACCGAAATGGGATCATCAACAGGAACCGAATTGAAGAGAACGAAAAGTCACCGAACATGCGGTGACTTTTCGAATCTCTTTGGATAACCCTGTTAGTGTGGCAGGGAATGTCCAGAAAAGGGAGGCGAGGGAGAGGAAACATCCCAAAAGGTGCTCCAGAACCCCAAAAAATAAATAAATAAAATTAAATTTAAAAAGTGGCAAAGGCCATATATGTGACTTTCCTGGCTCGCTCCTGAAGTTCCCAAGGACTGTAGGAGGCCATGGAAATGTGCAGGTCACAAGGCCAGGGCATTCGAGGGCCTTTGTGTGTCAGGCAGCGCCATGGTGGCCGCCACAATGGCACTCCGAGTATGCCCCGAACGCCAAAGGAAAAGGAGAGACAAAAAAAAAGAGGGTGTGTAACGTTGGGGGCTTCCAGCCTTACCTGTGTGCTTGAGGGCAGCATGTCTGATGCTGCTCGCTGACCTACGCCCGGTTTAAATGGAGACAGGCAGGGAGGTGGCTGCATGAGGCGCGGCTTGAGTGGGCGGCGCGGCCTGTTGAAGGTCTTTAAAAACCCTCAGTTAATTCTCAGCAGTTGCCAGATCGTGGTTATCCATACCTGAGCTCCTTGTACCTGAACGCTATTGTGATTTAACCTGTTATTGACCTCTGCTTGTTTTCTGACTATTCTGCCTTCTGTTGCCCTAGACTATTTTCTCGTACTACGCTACTGCACTGATATCGACCCGGCTATTCCATTTGACTATTCTGTACTCTGTATTCCTGATTCTGTCTTCGTCTGACTACCCCTGTGTTGCTAACCCGGTTTTGTATTACTACATTGTCTTTTGCTTAACCCTTTCTGTCTAGCTAGTTTACCTGGCCAATTCTAAGGACCAGACAGTTAGAGATCTTCTACGGCTACTCTGTTGGTAGCTTTTGGACTCTGTGGAGTGTTGGGTGTTAAGAACTGCGTGGTGGGATCTGGGAACCGTGACAGGGAGGTGACTGGAGCATGAGGTGGGGTGTAAAACGTAACAGCCACCGGGGGCGACATTGAGGGGGAAACGACAGCATCAAAGTCATCGAGCAAATAAGAAAAAATAGGGGGGTTAAATTCGTAGACCTCAATGAGGGGGTGTCATCAGGGGGGTGGACCATCAGCGTCAAATGGGGGGGTCTCGTCAAAAGAAAAGCGTTAGCCGATCCATCCGAAGTCCAGCATATAGGCCTTGGCCAGTGTCACGGAACTCGAGGGGGAACCAAAGAGTAAGCCCATCCAGGCCTAGGAAGGCCAGTGTCCAAATACCAGCGGACATCCAGGGCTCCAGCACCGCAAACCTTCAGGACCAAAGTCCAGCGAGCGCTGCCAAGAATCCTGGACGCCACCAGAGAGGATAAGCTGCCAGAATGCAACTCCAAGTTGGGAATCTCGCTGGTCACCCTCACCACTCCAGTACCCCGAGCCAGGGACTTCTCTAAAGGCCAGGGCTCCAAAGTCGGTGCTTTATCCCCATTATCTTTCTTGTCGCAGCCCTCCACCACATCCACACTCGACAAGCAGGGCACAGCAGGACTTGAGAGCGACGCCGGCTCGGCCGCCCTCAGAGTCATCTCCTCTCTGCATCCCCTTAGCGCTGCCAGCATTCCACGCCATACGCCCTTAGTCAGCGGGGCATCATCCTCCTCCCGCAGCACTTCCAGACAGGCATCTAGGCCCGAGGCAAAGGCCTCAGTATTTCCAGAGGGGGGGAGGGACGTTACGTCTCTCAGGCGCTGATCCAGCAGTCCCTTCCGCCAAGTAGACCGCCGAGACGTGGGCCCACCATCTCCCCAAAGTCCAGGTCAAGACCAGGCAAGTATGTCAGCCGAGCAGGGGGACATCCGGAATCGAACGCTAGGCTGCAAGATGACCGCCGTCTGCAAGGCAGAGCCAGCGGAACACGCCAGGGTAAGCTTCTTGTCTGGGGGGTGGGGCAGCGCGGACCCTTGACATCACAATGCCGTCAGCCAGTATCCTGGATACCTCTGGGGGAGTCAACAGGTGAGTAAAGTCATAAAAAGGTCCCCAAAGGAGGAAGACGAAGCGGAGCTCCGCAAAAGACGTCCGCTCTTGTCAACCTCTGGCCACGCCCCCATTTACACACTTTTTAATGCATTTTTACTGGTTTAAATTCAAAATTTTTTATTTTGAAATAGGTCAGCAGAAAATCAGACATAAATACAAATAATAACGAGTGAGCGAAACAGGACAACTCAGGTGAGTAAAGTCAGAAAAACAAAAAAGCACTGTAGTCCAACAGTGGGGCATCAGGAAAAAGTAAAAGGGAGGGAAAAAATAATTAAGGGGGAAAAGGTAAAGGACTGCCCATTAGGTTGTGGCATTCCTGGCTCACCCCGACACCCCTTAGGAGGCCAGGGGCCATGAAAGAGACCACAGGGCCGGGAGACCTGGGGCCAAGAGGACGGCCAGAGCCTAGGTTGCCACCCTAGCGGCTCGCCCAGGATACTACCCAATGTCCCATTAAAAAAAAAAAAAAGGGGGGTAGTCCCGATGCTCCAGTAGACATTCAGCAAGTCCCAAATGTCAGCAAATAGGTCTGCATGTTCACTCGGACAAACACAGACAATTAAGGGGGGTGGTGAAATCCAAGACCTCAGCAGAAAATCCTAAAACAAAAATGTCCTCAGGAAGAGTCTCAAGTGCTAAGGGAGGGGGGTGTAAGCAGGGCATGTCATCAGGTTGGGGGGGTAAACACTCAGCTAATGATGAGTGTGGGTTGTCAGCAGGGGGTGAAACACATCTGGGGGGGATATTGGGGAAAAGGCCTTGCAGGGAAGGTGTCATCAGCCAGGGATCCGAAAGCGGCACCATCCGGTTCAGCCAGTGTCCAGGGAAAAAATAGGACACATGTTCCCCCTATGTCCAGCAGCCAAGAGCAGGGTCAGAACCGGGAAAGGTGGCGAGGTGAGGCCGAGAGCAGGACCCTCGGTCTCCTCGAAGCCTGGGGAAAGAAAAAACCTCCAATGGCTCCGGTTCCAGGTAACCCCGGCAGCTCCGGTCCCAGGACCACATGCCAGCTCCAAATCCCACCGCGTCCCGAACAGCGGCCAGGCCGGCATCGAGCAGGGAGAATCTTCTGATGCCTCGACATCCGCAGCACCCTCCAGATGTCTGCGATCCACCCGGGCAGCTTCAGCTGAGGGTCAGCAGGCAGTAGGCAAACAGGAGATCCCCTTCAGGGGTAGGATAACCGCCCGTAGCACCACCGCCGGGGCGTCGCAGCTTGTTCTCCGTTCTCCATTCTCGGCCGCCATACCTCTTCGCACCGCTCGGCCGAGCAGGCAAGTGTACCGCACTCATGCAGGGGGCCCGCACTCTCACTCCCGGAGGGAGCAGCCACATCCCGGGAGAGCCTCATCTCAGCAATGAGGTGCCGGATGTCCCCTCGTGAAAGTGGACGCTCCCCTTCCTCCATCAGCCACGCCAGACATCTATCCAGGCACTCCATCGCAGCTCCACCGCCCCAAGAGAAGGGGAATGCTGATCCCAGCAGGAAAAGGCTTCAAAAATGGCCGCCCGGGGTAGGCCACAAAAACAGGCCGGAGGCAATAAATCGTCCAAAACTGCTCCGAGAGGGCACGGGAGAGATCAGGCACGGGTCCACAGGTACCTCAGTGCATTCCCCACCTTGCCAGGTACTGCAGCCGAAGGTAGGTCGCAAGGGTCAGCAAAAAATAGAACAATCCTTGTGGAGCTCAGCAAGATGCGACCATCCATATCGGCAGTCAGCTCCGCCCCCTTTTTCTGGTTTAAACACTTAATAGAAGAGCAGAGTTAAATTTTTTTCCCTTGCAGTTCAGCATTCTTTTCAGTGACTCCATCTTCGGCACACTTCAATGACGTTGCAGTGAATAGTGAATTCACTGCAGGGTCGGCGAAATGGAATCGCCAAAGTGCGCCGAACTACAAGGCACTGAAATTTCAATGCTTTCTGAATAAACCCTAATGTCAGAGACTATTACTGAATATTGTGTTTGTGGCAGAGCATTTTTAGCAACAATCTGACACACAGCTACTGTAACCAATAGTACACTGTCTGTTTACAAATCACAAATTGTAACATATCGCAACAATAGTTGCAGTACTAGGCTCCATAATAAAAATCCTAAATAATCAGGTTATCAGCATAGGATTTCAATCGCGACTGTAAGGTTGGGTTCACACCTGCGCGTTTTTTTACGCACGCAATATGCCCCATTTTTAACGCGTGTATCGCGCAAACGTAAAGAACGCACATTGCAGCGTGTTCTTGGCCATAGACTGCAGAGTGAACGCGCTGCAAATACGCCCCAAAGAAGCTCCTGTACTTCTTTGGGCGTGGAACGTTTTACAGCGCGTTCCTACGCACTGTAAAACGTCCCAGGTGTGAATGGGTCCCATAGGAAATCATGAAGTGTGAACGGGGACTTAATCCACAGCCTCTACCCACACAGCCCAAACCAGAAAGGGAATTATAGGAAAGTGATATGAAAAAAGACAGCCTTACATGAGTCCAAAAACTCCGAACTCACTATAGACACCAGATGACCACATACATACAATAGTGATATTAAAAATTTGTTCTTTATGGAATATTGAGAAAAAAGATTAAAATGTGTTTACACACACAATTGTCAACACCCCGTCGTATGCTTAGTTCACTCCCCTGGGTTACCCCAATCGGGTGTATTGATATCAACAGAGATGCTAAATAAGGGTATTACCCGAAAGAATTTGAGTCAATTCTCAACTGGCTGATTAGCCACAGAGGTACCTTTTTATTTCGAGGTCAGTAGTGAAAATATTCTTAGGTTATCCATGTGTAGGTCTCCTAAGTATGGGACCTTTCCATATCATACAGTCTGACAATAGGAATCAATTCAGGGGTCTGATATTCTGCGCCTATTTCTATGACGACCTCTCAACCATATTCCTCAATATATCACACATTGCCCATGATTTTTTTGCCTAATAATAGGCATCTTCTTGCAGGTAGCCACTTAGTTTGAGCCTACCATTGACTGGTCTCCTCTTTGTAGGACCATGTACTGCAATATACCATTATTAATTGCTACCACACTATCGGGAAACTCTGATCGCCAATAAACAAAAATAACATCGGTCATTATTACATACGGTGCTACATGAACCCATGTAGTGATTATCCACGCAGTTTATAATAGTGGCTTCCATGTGTCCGTAAGTTATAATGGTGTTAGACACCTAATTGCAGTATCACCACTCATAGATGTCGATTTCTTAATGAGGCGTGGTCTGTTACCAAACATTCCTACATACCAACACTTAGGCTGGGGTCAGACTAACGCATTTTTAATGTGCGTTTAGGCGCACTTAATCACGGCTACAGTAGCAGCAAATGAAAGCATGAAAGTTCGGCCGCGCGACGCAAGTGGAAAATGAACGCATTTTTTCGAGAACGCAGAACCACTAGTACTGACGTACAGAGTGCGCTGCGGCGGCATAGCGCCGTGTGTGCGTGATTAGGAGACGTCAGACGCTGCTAATGTCTAGCCTACATAACGTCCAGACGCAAAAAGTGTTTTATTGACGATCCGTAAAAAATCCCGCCCGAAAATGCACGTCGTCTGACCGTTTTTGCGCATTCCGTGAAAAAATACGTCCATGCGTTCGGACGCACTTTTTGACGGTCGCTGCAAATAATGCGTTCGTTTGACCTAGCCTTACAGGGATATTCAAAGAGAATCGAAAAGTCACCGCACATTCGGTGACTTTTCGTCCTCTTCAATTCGGCACGATTTGGTGATCCCATTTTGGCGACCCTGCGGTGTATTCAGCAAGCAGCACAGGGTCGTCATAATGCAGGGAAAAGTCGCCACAAACACGCCGAAAACTCACTGCAAAACCCAGCGAAGGCACACCGAAAACCTGCACAAACATCTGGATTACCCCGCCAGACACGCCAGAAAAACCCGAGCAGGAGCCGATCATACGCAGCGCAGCCGCCGGAAAAACCCAACACCGCAGACGAATGGAGTGAAAAATAAACCAGTACGCTTGAATGTTTGAAAAGTGAAACGCTGTTTGCAAAGAAACTACTGAGCGAAAATGTCTGAAATTTACATATGAGGTCCAATGAATGATAATAAAAAGGGCTGTTACAGAAAAAAGAAAAAACGTTTAAAAGAAAAATAAGAAAATAAATGGGAAAAAACATTTTGGCAAAAAAACCCCCAAAAAATCTATAAATAAAGAGACTTTTTACTGCAGAATATTATAATCAATGGTTTATTCGATATTGAATTAAAATGGGAATATTTTTAACATTGAAGCCTATATGGGATTCGCCTGAATAAATCTGCCACATGAAGCCACCGAATGGCAGGGCAATTCGGCAACTTTTCACTGCTGGTTTTTGTTCTCTGAATAGACGAAGCTATGGGGATTTCACTGCCCTCGAACAGGCACTGAACAGGTACCGTATGTGCAGGCAATTCGCCAACATTTAGCGAACTGCCTGCTCTCTGGATAGCTGAATGACCAAGAAAGGTAACCGAACCCTGATTTTCTGCTGGAAGAAGAAGAGGCCTAGAAGGCGAAACGTGTCCTGGATTACCCCACCACCCCTTTTATATATTATTTTTTATTTACTCTGTATTTTTGATCTTATGAATAAATCCCCTTTTTTTACCCCTATACTCTGCATCCTGTGTTTACTCCGGAGGACAGGGAGGTAGACCATCGGTAGCCCCACATCTACCACTAGGACCACCAGCCCAGAGGACCCAGGGACCACAGGAGAAATCCTTTTGTAGCAGTACAGAAGAGACCAAAAAAGAAGGGATCCAGTCACCTCAATGGACTGGCACAGCGAGAAAGTCTGGGCCTGACACCCCCAATAGGCTCTGGACCACGTGAGTTGATCAAACGCCCTTATTCGTTATCATCGCAATCTCTCATACATTTTTGCGCTATGTATACCCTCTCTCTGTGTTTATTCCTATGAGGAAAAGACCAGCATAACGAGAGAAGAGAGAGGACCAGCGATTTATTCTTTTCAACACTGACTGCATTTTCGGACTGAGCCACTAGATGGCAGTGGAACACTGAGGAACCCTTGTTCAACCTTAGAAACCTGTTTTGCCGTACTACTGAATTTAACCACCAGATAGCAGTAGAATATTGCATAATCTAATGCTATTTGTTCTTCAAGTTCGATTTCCTATATGATCAGTACTATCAAAACTGCACATAAGGAGTAACATCCTATAACCATCACATTTTTGTTTGAGTGTAATATGTACAGAATAAATCAGTGTGTTACATTTAGATGCAGGCAGCGCCCAACACAGATACACCTATCGTACCTACCCAAGGTTAATAACGAAGAGGTCACAGAAACCAAGGACACACACTGACTTCAGCATACAAGCCTTCTTCCAAGGTGTTGACATTGTTGACCATCAATGGTGTTTTATCGCTTGTATGCTTCTTTTGCTTACTGATTATAGTGGATGAGGGTGGACTTTTGGACACTGTGTGTTATACATAAATCTTAAATTAAAAAAAAAAAGCGAAAAGCAAAAATAATTCACTGCTTAATAAGCAACAATGGACTTAACCCTAAATTTTATATAGAAACAAATATATCTTTCATTACTTACTAGAATTGCTGTAGCATGTGAACAATTGAACAGGACACACTTGAAAATTAGAGAAATCTCAATGTATTCTTCCTGGTAAAACACTTTATAAATAAATAAATTGAGCAAAGGCTCTCATTTCAAGGCCTCTCAAAGACATCTTCTGGTATCATAAAACGTCATTAAGACCCTTAGTGAGGAGAAGGGGGGTTTGTGAGGAACCTGAGAATGAGCAACAGCACTAGTGGCTTGCTCTACGGTGTGTGCCCGCTCAGGTCTCACAAAGTTTTAGCTTGTATGTGCCATTACAGAGATGAATGCTCCTTATGCAAATCAGTCTGCTCTCACCCAATGAGGGTGGCCAGTGCTGACTGCCAAGGACGTCATCCCTGCACAAGAGGTGCAGCAACCCCCGACAATCGTTTTGGCCTTGTTAGGCCTCGTCAGGAGGGTATAGCTGACACCCCTCTAGGCACACAAAGCAAGGGGTCCACGTTTGGATGACCCTGTAGACTAATAGTGAGGAGAAGGGGGGTTAGTGAGGATCCTGAGGTCATTAAGACCCTCCCTTATGGGATATTTGGTTGATGAAGACCCCTGAGTGAGGACCGTTATTTTGGGAACAATATATACTTGACTTAGTTAAATTTTTCAACAGCATTTATTGTTCTGTTTACATAGCCTAGTTTTAGTCCCCATTTAAGGAGAGTATAGAGGATTCTTTCTCTGCATAGTTTTTCAGGCACGTCTGTTTACGGCAGCCTATAGTGGCAGTGATTAGATGCCTCCGATGATTAACCCTGTATAGGTGAACTAGCAGATTAAAACCATCAGGGATATTCAAAGAGATTCGAATGGCTGGAGAAAGGTAACCGAACGCTGAAAATCAGCGTTCGGTTACCTTTCTTGGCCATTCGGCTATTCAGAGAGCAGGCAATACGCCAAATCCTGGCGAATTGCCTGCACATTCGGTGCCTGTTCGAGGGCAGTGAAATCCCCATAAAAAAGCACTGCTTCGGCTATTCAGAGAACACAAACCAGCAGTGAAAGGTTTCTGAAATGCCCTGCCATTCGGTGGTTTAATTCGACAGGTTTATTCAGGAGAATCCCATAGGCTTCAATGTTAAAAATATTCCTGTTTTAATTAAATATCTAATAAACCGTTCATTATAAAATTCTGCAGTAAAGAGTCTCGTTATTTATAGATTTTGTTTGGATATTTTAAGCATTTTTCTGGATTTTTTATTTTTTTTAAAAAGTCCGATTTTTTTTTTTTTTAACTTTACTTATTTTTTATGTAACAGCCCTTTTTATTACCATTCCCTGGACCTCATATGTAAATTTCAGACAAACAGTGTTTCACTTTTCAATCATTCATGCAAACTGTTTTCCTAATTTATTCACTCCATTCGTCTGCGGTGTCAGCTTTTTCCGGCGGCTGCGCTGCGTGTGATCGGCTCCTGCTCGGGTTTTTCCGGGGTCTTCGATGGGTTAATCCAGATGTTTTACGGGTTTTTGGCGTGCATTCGCAGGGTGTTTGGCAGCTTTTCCCTGCACTTCGACAGCCCTGTGGTGCTTGCTGAATACACCGCAGGGTGGCCGAAATGGGAAAGCCGATTTGCACCGAATTGAAGAGAACGAAAAGTCACGGTGCGGTGACTTTTCGATTCTCTTTGAATAACCCTGCATGTTTTTCGTACTTGTTTATAGAGATAAATTGCTGAGTTTGATATGGTGACACATAGATTACAGGATCAGAAACAACATGGGTTTACCTCAGGGAGATCATGCCAAACTAATCTTATTGATTTTTTTGATTGGGTAACAAAAATAATAGACACAGGTGGTGCAGTAGACATTGCTTATTTAGATTTCAGTAAGGCTTTTGATACTGTTCCGCATAGAAGGCTTATCAATAAATTGCAATCTTTGAGTTTAGATTCCAATATTGTTGACTGGATTAGGCAGTGGCTGAGTGACAGGCAACAGAGGGTTGTGGTAAATGGAGTTTATTCGGCACAAGGTCTTGTTACCAGTGGGGTACCTCAGGGGTCAGTACTTGGACCCATTCTCTTTAATATTTTTATTAGTGATATTGCAGAAGGTATTAATGGGAAAGTATGTCTTTTTGCTGATGACACAAAGATTTGCAACAGGGTTGACGTTCCTGGAGGGATCAGCCAAATGACAAATGATTTAGGTAAACTAAAAAAATGGTCGGAGTTGTGGCAATTGAGTTTTAATGTGGATAAGTGCAAGATAATGCACCTGGGACGTAAAAACCCAAGGGCTGAATATAGAATATTTGATACAGTCCTAACCTCAACATCTGAGGAAAGGGATTTAGGGGTTATTATTGCAGAGGATCTAAAGGTAAGTAGTCAATGTAATAGAGCAGCAGGAAATGCTAGCAGAATGCTTGGTTGTGTAGGGAGAGGTATTAGCAGTAGGAAAAGGGAAGTGCTCATGCCACTGTACAGAGCACTGGTGAGACCTCACTTGGAGTACTGTGTGCAGTACTGGAGACCGTATCTCCAGAAGGATATAGACATCTTAGAGAGAGTTCAGAGAAGGGCTACTAAAATGGTGTACGGCTTGAAGGAGAAAAGTTACCAGGAAAGGCTTAATGATCTTAACATGTACAGCTTGGAAAAAAGACGAGACAGAGGAGATATGATAGAAACATTTAAATACGTAAAGGGAATCCACACGGTAGAGGAAGGGAGTATATTTAAAAGGAAACAAAATAGCAAAACAAGAGGACATAGTCTTAGATTAGAGGGGCAAAGGTTTAAAAGTAACATCAGGAAGCATTATTTTACTGAGAGGGTGGTGGATACATGGAACAGTCTTCCAGTAGAAGTGGTAGAGGCCAAAACAGTAATTGAATTTAAGCAAGCATGGGATAGGCATAAGGCTATCCTAAACAAAAGATAAATCCAGGTTAAGTATCCATGTAATTGGGCAGACTAGATGGGCCGAAAGGTTCTTATCTGCCGACATTTTTTCTATGTTTCTATGTTTCTATTTCTATACAGTCAGGTCCAGAAATATTAGGACATCGACACAATTCTAACATCTTTGGCTCTATACACCACCACAATGGAGTTGGAATGAAACAAACACAATGTGCTTTAACTGCAGACTGTCAGCTTTAATTTGAGGGTATGTACATCCAACTCAGGTGACCGGTGTAGGCAGGGGCGTACCTAGAACATTTGGCACCCGGGGTGGATCCTATATTTGTCACCCCCCAACTTTCAAATGTAAATTTTTTTAAAAAAAAATAAAATAAATATCACACACTTTTTTAATGTTTTCAAAAATATTTTTAGTTATAGCATTCTGGCAGGACATGATGTATACATATAATAAGGATATATTATGAATCTGCCGATGGTGGATCATGTGTCCTCTGTGCTGTGCAATAAGAGGTGAGTGTAGATTTTTTTGAATAATTGTTATTTTTATGTGATTTTGCAAACTCACAACATATCCATCCTCATGCTATGAACAAAAGTACACATGTGGCTGGTTTTGTTGATGGGAGTTGTGTGTGTGTTGGGGTGGCTTGTTTTGCTTAATAGGAGTTGTGTGTTGGTGGCTGGGTTGTGTGTTGGTGGCTGGTTTTGTGTGATGGGGTTGTGGGTTGGTTGGTTGTGTGTGATGGAGTTCTATGGGAGGCTGGTTTTGTGTGATGGGAGTTGTGTGTGGGTGGCTGGTTTTGTGTAATTGGAGTTGTGTGTGTGGGTGGCTGACTTTGTGTAATGGGAGTTGTGTGTGTGTGTGGATGGCTGGTTTTATGTAATGGGAGTTGTGTGTGTGGGTGGCTGGTTTTGTGTAATGGGAGTTGTGTGTGTGTGGCTGGCTTTGTGTGATGGGAGCTGTGTGGGTGGCTGGTTTTGTGTAATGGGAGTTGTGTGTGTGTGGATGGCTGGTTTTGTGTAATGGGAGTTGTGTGTGTGTGGGTGGCTGGTTTTGTGTGATGGGAGTTGTGTGTGTGGGTGGCTGGTTTTGTGGATTGGAGTTGCTGAGCAGAGAATGGGTGTGTGTTTTGCAGGTATACGATGTTGCTATGGTATTTTTTCTTTACTTTTCCAGTTTTTTAAGACTCCCTCTTACCTGTCCCTGTTTACCCTGGGCAGCCTATTCACTGGTGATGCAGTGAATGCAGCCTGGCCCCCCTCTATGCAGGACCTCACCAAGAGCCAGGCAGCTCAATGACAAATTTCTGATCACTGCAGTGCTGGTTAAGGAAAGGTCCACTTTAAACAGCAGTAAGCAGACTGGGCTTCATATTCTGCTGATACCCCCCTTTACCTGCCGTTTACTGTTATCTTCTCTCTCTGCACACAAATCACATCCCCCTCCCCTCTCCTTGGAGCTGCCGTGGGGCAGGGGAGGAGCTTTGGAGGGAGGAGAGGGGATTTTTATTATATTTTATTTTATTCCTAATGCAAATGTCCTGCTCCACTGCTTGTTGTTTGAGAACACAGCTCAAAGCTGACACACAGTGACAGTGGCACCTCCTAGTACCCCCTAATGACACCCCAATAATCACTGGTACCTGGGGTGACCCACCCCTGCCACTCCCCTAAGTACACCACTGCTCTGTGATATGCTCACACACAAATTTTGCCGAACTGCCAGCAAGTACGGTGCTGTTTGAAGGCAGTGCAAATCCCCATAGAGAAGTAATGGTTAATCTATTCAGAGAACACCAAACAGCAGAGAAATGTCAGTGAAATGCCCTGATGTTCGGTGGTTTCAATCAGGTTTATTCAGGCGAACCCCATAGATTTTAATGTTAAAAATATTCCTGTTTTTTTGCAATATAATAAACCATTTATTATTTTAATGTGCAGTAAAAGTCTTTATTTATTGATTTTTTTTTTTTTTTTAGTACCTTTTATTAATTTTTCAGATTTTTTTTCCTGCAAAATTTTCCCCCTTTTTTCTTAAATAGCGGTTTCTCTTTTTTCTGTAACAGAACTTTTTATTAATTATCAATCATAGGATCTTATATGTAAATTCCAGACATTTTCGTTCAGTGGTTTTTTTGAAAACAGCAGGCCACGGGTTTGCGGTGGCGGCATTCAGCGGCCGACTCTCTGCACTTTGGGGACCCTGCGGTGAATGGTGAATTCACTGCAGGGTGGGGAAATTTGATTCCCCGAAGTGCAGGGAACAACAGAACACCAAAATGTTGGTGTAATTTCGGTGCTCTGTGAGTAATCCCTTCAGTGGTGAGATTTTTTGCTGCACCCTGGAAAGTGCCAGCCTAGGCCTTGCCTACCAAGGACATACTTGAAAATTAGTGAAATCTCAATGTATCCTTCCTGGTAAAATGCTTTGCTTTTTTTTTATTGTGACCCTAGGGGTTGGTGCCACCCGGTGCGGGCTGCCCCCGCCCCCTAAGTACGCCCCTGGGTGTAGGACTTACAGCAGTTTGCAGATGTACCTCCCACTTGTTAAGGGACCAAAGGTAATGGCACAATTGGCTTCTCAGCTGTTCCATGGCCAGATGTGTGATATTCCCTCATTACCCCAATTACAATGTCCAGATAAAAGGCCCAGAGTTCCTTTTTGAAGTGTGCTATTTGCATTTGGAATCTGTTGCTGTCAATTCTCAAGATGAGATCCAAAGAGCTGCCACTATCAGTGAAGCAAGCCATCATTAGGCTTAAGAAACAAAACAAACCCATCATAGAGATAGCAAGAACATTAGGTGTGGCCAAAACAACTGTTTGAAACATTCTCAAAAAGAAGGAACGCACCACTGAGCTCAGCAACACCAAAAGACCCGGGAGACCACGGAAAACAACTGTGGTGGATGACCGAAGAATTCTTTCCCTAGTGAAGAAAACACCCTTCACAACAGTTGGCCAGATCAAGAACACTCTCCAGGAGGTAGGTGTAAGTGTGTCAAAGTCAACAATTAAGAGAAGACTTCACCACAGTGAATACAGAGGGTTCACCACAAGAATTTAAATTTCTGTAAGCGCAATAAAAACGTTGTTTTTATGGTTGCTTGGCTATCTACACTATCTTTGTTATTATCTTCCCCTTAAGGCTATTATTCCAGCCCGGAGAGATTCAAGAACCTGCTACGTGTCTTCCCAGTAGTGGCAACCTGTGAGTGGTTAAGAATACACTTCTAGAATACGATTTGTATTCATTTTCATCAGGGGTATCACCCTATGTGTGTATTGTCTTATTTTTGTTGCTGATACCTTATATTGTTATTTTTAGAAATCCATATATACTAGGGGGATTTCTGGTGGTGTTCTGTTTTTCACGGCCCATTGAGGCGTATTACCCCATTTGCATCTGAATGGCCTATTTAATACCATCCTTATCTCAGATAAGGAACAACCGGTCTGTAAGATTTAACGATTTAATAACTAACACTCCAAATGTGGGTATAGAAGCACCTAATATGGATGATTATTTCATGAAATTGGAAAGACTAGTGTCTAAAGAAACCAGAAAATGGTGGGAGGTGTCCTACTTGGATAACTATCTGGAGAAAGGTTTGGTGCCTAGAGGTCTAAGATTATAAAAGGCCCCCGCATGTGGTTTAGACAATGAGGAGTTTATGAAGAAGTGGGATTGTATTTTGATTGACTGTTCAAAATAACTTATGTGACTTATAGTTGATTTTGAAAAGGCAAATTTATGCATTCTCGAACAGGAAATCATAGTCCATTCGGATAACCCCTCTATTGATAAAGAAAGTGTGTCATTTAAAGAGAAGGAAAAAGATCTATGTAAAAAGATTGAAAGTTTAGAAGAAAAAATTGCCATCACAAAAAATAATAAATATCTTAGGGATCAAAAAGATTGGGAGAATTTTTCCTATACGACTCTTAATAAGAATAAAATAAAGCGAGCTAGGGGGGCGTTTAGAATTGGTCAATATAGGCCCCAGAGGGGACCAGAGGAAATTAAATCTAGATATCCTAATAGGGCACCTAACTGGAATGCAAGACAAACAGACAGGGCTTACCAAAGATCCAATGAACAGAGTACCACCAAAAACGGATTAAATATAGGGGCCTCTGAGCTCTCCAATATAACCTCCGTCCCGCAGAGGAATTCGGTACACCCAAAGTCATCTAAAACTTGGGCCCAGGCGGTCGATAACCAGGAGAAGATAGAGGAGAGGAATTTTTTAGGGGCACGTCCGAAGGAGCGGCCAATTACCAATTATATTCCGCCCAAAAACAACGGTTGGGCTCAGCCCAACCGATACGATGTGTTGCAGGAGGATTCCCCACACAAAAAGAGGAGATTAGAGGGGAGCCCGCGGGGTGGGAGGTCCCGGGGTCCCCTGAACACGTTTGGAAAGAGTCAGGTATATTAAACCTAACGGATGTTGTTTTGAATAAAATGACGAAGGAAGCACTTAAGAAAGGGTAAAAATTTGCTCCTAATAAACCCCCGGATGGTTTTAACTCTTACATTGATTTGCAAAAATTTCTTAGGAAAATGACCTTAAAAAGGTTTTTTCTCAGTAAAGGGGAGAATGAAAATAATATGGGAACTCAGGTTGGACTAGCCAAGTTTAAGCCCAACTCTACTTTCTATCCAACATATTGTAAGGGCCCATTCCTTGAAACGTTTGGGAAGATGGTTGAAAAGGACTTACATAAATTATGCACTAATAAAAATACGAGAGTTCACAATTTGACTCGGGATGAAATGAAAAATATTAAGGAACTTCAGGAGAGAAGGGACATTGTGATCAGGGAGGCTGATAAAGGTGGAGCCATAGTTTTGATGACACAGAAATATTATAAAGAGGAATCACAGGTCATCCTTGGGGATCCTAACACCTATATCAAATTAACTGGAGACCCTACTTTGAGATATAATAAGATACTAGCAAGGATTTTGGACGAAGCCAAAATAAACGGGGTCATTTCAGAAAATAATTATAAATTTTTGTTAAATCAATACCCAAGAACACCGGTCTTTTATTTTATTCCCAAAATACACAAAAATCTGACGAGACCCCCTGGACGACCCATAATTAGTGGGATTAACTCCATTACTTCCAACCTGTCACAATTTATAGATTTTTATCTTCAGGGGTATGCCCAGGAAGCCCCTTCTTATATTAAAGACACAACTCATATCATGCTGGATTTAGAGAAAATTAGATGGCGACCAGGTTACAGATGGGCCTCTTTTGACGTTTCATCATTATACACTGTCATTGACCACAAATTGGGCCTCAAGGCCGTGGAATTCTACTTAACTGAGGACATTAATGTGGGTCCCGAATTGAAATCATTTTTATTACAGACCATATCTTACATACTTAGACACAATTTTTTCTCGTATGACCAGGAGTTTTATCTTCAGTTGACAGGTTCTGCCATGGGGACCAGGTTCGCCCCAAGTTATGCAAATATTTACATGCGGTATTGGGAGTCCCTGTTCATTTCGGGCAGAAATACCAATGGGGGGGCGGAGCTGACTCGCATTGAGAGTGGTCGCACTTTGAGGAGCTCCCGAGCTACTACTCAGTTTTTTGTGCTTTTTAGCGACTTTACGATTGCTACTGTGATATTACCGACGAGTGAGACCCTGACCGTCTTGCTCCCTTACACAGGACACCCGCAGTGTTGACTTTTCAAGCCGTTTAGGACAATTTCTGGAGTACGGCCTGTTTTCGCGGCCTACATCCTGCGGCCATCTTGTTGGAGCCTTTCCTGCGCTGCTCTCTTCTGGCCCACTCCCGCTGCCCATCTACCTGTCCACTCATGGGCAAGAGGTCGGGGAAAAGGCCCCTGCTGCCGGAGGGCCCCCGTCAGCGTGACATACGGGAGTCACTGGGTGATGGCCAGCAACGACACCGTGGAGACACTCGGACGTACCTGACCCCGGCAGGGAGCTCCTCAGATGAGGAAAATGTATCCTTGATGGAAGCTGCCTCGACTAGACCCCGGAACACAGGACGAGCGGCGCTGAAGGCGGCCGGATCAGGCGGTATGAGATCCGTGGCTACACCCAAGCCCCCTGAGACCTCATGTGACTCTGACAGGACCGAGATGACCCCTACGCTCCTTCCTGATTCTGCCGCTGGTGGCAGCACCCTGCCATTCACGATGACAGACATTCGGCATATGTTTGAGGAGATGATTGGAGGGATGCGTGAGGTCTGGCGTGCGGACTTTGCTATCCTGAAGACTGAGCTGTCGGCTATTCAGGGAAGATTGACAGCCATGGAGGGAAGGGTAGAGAGTGTTCGGGCTACACAGACCCTTTTCAAACCACAGGTGGAATCCTTGCAGGCCCAAGTGGCGCTGCTCTCTAGTGCGGTGGAGATGGCCGAGGCGCGCCACAGGCGGAAAAATGTGCAGATCAGGGGGATCCCAGAGACGGTTCCTGGAGACGCCTTACTAGGCTTTGCTAACAGGATTGCGTCTCAGGTTATGGGACTGCCACCCGAGGTGCCTACCATCTTTTGTGCCGTTACTCGCCTGCGGAAGGCTGCCACGGCTCCGGTGGATGCCCCACGAGATGTATTGGCAGTCGCTGTGGAGGAGTCTGATAAAAGACGTCTGTTGTCCCCTATCGCCCGTGCTTCAATTATTTTTGAGAACCTATCTATAACACTTTTTAATGATTTGCCACTTTTGATCCTGGTTGCTCGGAGGCGGTTTCGAGACGTGTCGTTGTTTATGAGGAATGGCGGAGTCCGTTACAGATGGGGGGTGGTGGGATCCATCTGCATCAACTACGATAACTTGACACACTCGGTGTCTTCCCCCGAAGAGGCCTGGCGTTTGCTCCACTCGTGGGGTCTGTCACCGGCTCCGACATCTGCCAGTCCGGGCCCTCATGGTACCTCGCCCGCAACATCTGACCCAGGCTGAATAGGGGGGACACAAATTTGTCCTTTTCTCCCCTCCCCCCCGATTGAGACACTCTGAGACACTATTTTTACCTTTTCTGATGACAAAAAAAGGAGATGGAAAAAAAAAAGGGAAAGAAAGGGGAAAGGAAATTTAGGTATTGAGGCTCATACACCCCCCCACCCCCGTTCCGGACGTTCGTTTTGCAGACTTTATTTTTGGAGATGTCCCCCCTCCCCATCTTCTGTTTTTTGCGACCGCTTGATGACTTTTATAGTCCGCCCACCCCCCTTTTGATATTTTGAAACCTATTTGAGAATTTAAATTTTTATTTTTTTTTCTTTCTCTATCGATGCTTTCCCTACTAACGATGGTGCATCCTCCCCTCACCTTTTTTTTTTTTTTGGCACTTTTCAGGCTGCCCCGAGGTGCGCCACTATGGCACCTACCATGGCTCTGGCTGCTATACTTGGCCCTCGGGCTCCTGGGCCTTGTGACATTACCCCTCCACGGCCTTCTCTGGGAGTGAGCCGGGAAAGTCACAATACTGGCCTCTGCCGTTCCCCCATCCCTTCCCCAACCTTTTTTTTTTTTTTTTTTCCGTTTCTCCCCCTTGCACCATTGTTGGCGTGGGGACGCTGTCGTGAGCTTATCCTTTCCCTCATTTTATTATTATTTTTTTATTAACTGCTGTCCTTGTATGAGGTAGACTTCTCTTTTCTTGCTTTGACGATGCCGTATTATACCCCTGTTTTCTGATATGCGGACTTCTTCAGATGTTTTAGCCGTATATTTTTCTTTAATATTGTCTTCCTGAAACACTTTCTCCAGATGACATGTTTGTTCTTGACCTGCAGTGCCCTATATGACGTCGTGCTATGTGCCTGAGAGTTAATTTTTTGGCTCATTTTCTAGATGACTGTGTTTTTTCCTCGGAGCTGTGCTATTATAGATGGTTATATGCTGTTTTTCTTTACGCTGAGTTATCGCAGACGACTAGGTGCGGCCCTGCGAGGCCCTCATTTTATGTTTACTTGTATGATGACATATTTCAAAATAATTTTTTTTTTTAAAAAAAGAAAGAAATACCAATGGGGCGGGCCTGGTCCTCTGGCGACGGTATATAGATGACGTCTTGGTCATTTGGGAGGGTTCCCAAGATTCTTTAGATGATTTTACTCAGTATATTAATTGTAATGAGTTTTCTCTCAAGTTCAATCCTGTGTTTAGTGAAAACCAGACAGATTTTTTTAGATCTCACTATTAGTGACCACTCGAGTGTCGTCACTACTAAGTGTTATTTCAAACCCACCGATGGCAACAGTTATGTCCATCGGGGTAGTTGCCACCATCCGTCTTGGTTGAAGTCCATACCGAGGAGCAAATTCATTAGAGTTCGACGAAACTGTACTAAACTATCGAAATATATTGAAAATAAATTAGTGCAGAAGGAATACGATCCAGGGGAAGTTAATAAGACAATGCAGGAAGTGATGAAAATACATAGAAAAGCTCTTTTTAAAACTAGAAATAAAAGAATTGCTAATACAAGTAGATATGCCTTTTTGACCGAATTTAATACGGGATATAGACAGATGGAGAAGATTGTTAAGAAGCACTGGCCTCTCCTATTACAAGATCCCATTTTAGGTAAGGATTTACCATTACAACCCTCTATAATTTATAGGAAAACTAACAATTTCAAGAACATTCACTGGCTCCCCATCCACTGCAGAATTAAGTTCAAAATCCTTATCCTTACCTACAAAACCCTCACTAACTCAGCTCCCCACTACCTGTCCTCACTAATCACCAAATACACCCAAGCCCGCTCCCTAAGGTCAAACAGTGACCTGCGCCTAGCTTCTCCCCGCATCACCTCTTCCCATGATAGACTGCAGGATTTCTCACGCGCAGCCCCCACTCTCTGGAACGCTCTCCCTCGTCCTGTCAGACTTTCCCCTAACTTCTCTTCCTTCAAACGCTCCCTGAAAACATTCCTATTTAGGGAAGCCTACCACCCAACTCACTGACGCAACCATCAATCACTCTCACCTTACAGTCCTCTCCTCCTGTTTCCAACCCCAACCCTCCCAGATTGTGAGTTCCTACGGGAATAGGGCCCTCATCTCCTCCTGTACTGTTTGTCAAATGTTGTTCAATGTATTGTAACCCTGTCTATACTATGCTTATTGTACAGCGCTGCGGAATATGCTGGCGCTTTATAAATAAAGAATAATAATAATAAGAAGAAGAACATGCTAGCACCCAGTATCCCTCAGGGCCCAGATAAATTTTTGGCGGGGCATAATGGTTTTAAACGATGTGGAGCATGTAAAGCATGCCAATTTTTACCATCATCGGTTAAAAGTTATTCAAGTCACTCCACAGGAGAATCATTCTCAATTAAGAGTGAGATTACGTGTAATACCACTTTTGTGGTTTATCTGATACAATGTCCCTGTGGTGTCCAATATGTGGGTCGTACTATACGCAAGCTTAAATGCAGACTACTGGAGCATCAGAATAACATCAGGAAAAATATGCGTACCCACCCCTTGCCAGTACATTGTAATGCTTGTCCCAGTTTTAAAGAAGAATTACTGTTGTGTTTTGGGATAGAAATGGTGAAGGGGGATTGGAGGGGGGGAACAGAGTCAATAGATTATCTAAACGAGAAACCTATTGGATATATAGACTTAAGACATTGGAACCACAGGGATTAAACTGCGATATAGATTTGGTGTGCTTTTTGCGCGATTAATTGATCATTACTATTTTAAAATTTTTTAATTCAGTTTTATAATTTTTTGTATTGTATTTTATTTTATTACATTTCATGTTCATCCACATCGGGAGACCATCTATTTGGCCGTATTTGAATTGCCGTTTTTTAAGATGGCGGCAGTGACTTCACATGATGTTTGTCCACATCGGGAGATCATCCATCCGACCGTATCTGAATTGCCGTTTTTAAAGATGGCGGCAGTGACTTCATATTGGCCATTTCTATGGGACAAAATTGGAAACCGGAAGTGCCCTTACTCTTGGATCTCCGTCCGGAAGGTCCTCCATGCTGTGAATGGGCGTCAGACCCAGGACGCGAGGAGAACTGTTCCGGCTCACGGGGGTCTCCATGTGTTGTGTGGCGCACCATCTGATGGACAACTCCTTCCGGTTCACCAAACCGGAAGCACTTTGCGGGACGTCTTTAGTTTCGCTTTGTGATCTCTGTTTTTCTGTTTTCCGTTTTTTGTTTTTGTTTTTGCTTTGTTTCTGATTGGTTAATTGATTCCCATTTGGGTATATTAGAGGGGTACCAGACAGAATCTTCACGCTCCTGATGAAGTCCACGTGACGAAACGCGTCGAGCAACACCTTCAGACGATTTGGGTCATAGGAGTTGGTGATGTTATGCTTCAATTGTTTTAAATTTCTGTAAGCGCAATAAAAACGTTGTTTTTATGGTTGCTTGGCTAGCTACACTATCTTTGTTATTATCTTCCCCTTAAGGCTATTATTCCTGCCCGGAGAGATTCAAGAACCTGCTATGTTTCTTCCCAGTAGTGGCAACCTGTGAGTGGTTAAGAATACACTTCTAGAATACGATTTGTATTCGTTTTCATCAGGGGTATCACCCTATGTGTGTATTGTCTTATTTCACCACAGTGAATACAGAGGGTTCACCACAAGATGTAAACCATTGGTGAGCCTCAAAAACAGGAAGGCCAGATTAGAGTTTGCCAAACAACACCTAACAAAGCCTTCGCAGTTCTGGAACAAGATCCTATGGACAGATGAGACAAAGATCAACTTGTACCTGAGTGATGGGAAGAGAAGAGTATGGAGAAGGAAAGGAACTGCTCATGATCCTAAGCATACCACCTCATCAGTGAAGCATGGTGGTGGTAGTGTCATGGCGTGGGCATGTATGGCTGCCAATGGAACTGGTTCGCTTGTATTTATTGATGATGTGACTGCTGACAAAAGCCGCAGGATGAATTCTGAAGTGTTTCGGGCAATATTATCTGCTCACATTCAGCCAAATGCTGCAGAACTCATTGGACGGTGCTTCACAGTGCAGATGGATAATGACCCAAAGCATACTGCAAAAGCAACCAAAGAGTTTTTGAAGGGACAGAAGTGGAATGTTATGTAGTGGCCAAGTCAATCACCTGACCTGAATCCCATTGAGCATGCATTTTACTTGCTGAAGACAAAACTGAAGGGAAAATGCCACAAAGAATAAGCAGGAACTGAAGACGGTTGCAGTAGAGGCCTGGCAGAGCATCACTAGGGATGAAACCCAGCGTCTGGTGATGTCTATGCGTTCCAGACTTCAGTCTGTGATTGACTGCAAAGGATTTACAACCAAGTATTTAGAAGGGAAAGTTGATTTATGATTCTTATTCTGTCCCATTATATTTGGTCCCTTAACAAGTGGGAGGCACATCTGCAAACTGCTGTAAGTCCTACACCGTTCACCTGAGTTGGATGTACATACCCTCAAATTAAAGCTGACAGTCTGCAGTTAAAGCACATTGTGTTTGTTTCATTCCAACTCCATTGTGGTGGTGTATAGAGCCAAAGATGTTAGAATTGTGTCGATGTCCCAATATTTCTGGACCTGACTGTATATCTGGGCTACCACTAGCATCTGTTAGGTCTCTCCTATAGTTCTACCAGAGCTCATTTATTAATTTCCAATATATGTGTTTTTTTTATATGCAAGTCTAAACGTGTCACTACTCATACTCAGGGGCGGACTGACAACTAATGGGGCCCACGGGCAATGGGAGGTCATGGGGCCCCCCTTGTTCTGCACCCACAGGAGGCCACACCCATAAAAAACCCCACCCCCTACAACGCAACACCCACATGTACATTATTGTGCTAAAGAATTCATTTCTGAACTCCTAAAAATAACCTTTTTGAAAATCCACTTGGACCCATCAGAGAATTGTGCCCCCCCTCCATACTTACAGATGGCCACTGCACTGCTGCAGCAGCCATCACCCACTCATTGCAGCTAAGGCTACACCCCGGCACACACAGTCCCTGTGGAAAATGTGGGAAACTGACGATCACTTTAACAGATACTGTACAATCCTGACACTCTGCACATTACAGAGCTCCACAGCAATAAAACTCCCAGTAATGTGCAGAGTGCATGAGCGTATTACAGAGCTGCACAGCAAAAAACCTCACAGTAATGTGCAGTGTGTATGAGCGTATCACAGAGCTCCACAGCAATAAAACCCACAGTAATGTGCAGCTAACTAATGGATATATATTGCCCCCAGCAGCTCACATATGTATATATATTGCTCCCAGTAGCTCAAACAGGGATACATATTGCCCCCAGTAGGGCAAACATGGATATATATTGCCCCAGTAGCTCAAACATGGATATATATTGCCCCAGTAGCTCACACATTGATGTATATTGCCCCAGCTCACACATGGATGTATATTGCCCCAGCTCACACATGGATGTATATTGCCCCTGCTCACACATGGATGTATAGTGCCCAGCTCACATATGGATGTATAGTGCCCAGCTCACACATGGATGTATAGTGCCCAGCTCACACATGGATGTATAGTGCCCAGCTCACACATGGATGTATAGTGCCCAGCTCACACATGGCTGTATACTGACCCCAGCAGCTCGGTTTTGTAAGGGACGTTCCAACTTCCGACCACGGCGGCGCACTAACAAACCGCCTCGTCGCCGACGAGGCGGTTTGTTAGTGCGCCGCTGTGGTCCCTTACAAAACCGGGCCCCCACTGACCCGTGGGCCTTCGGGCTGTGCCCAATGGGTCAGTCCGCCACCTGCTCATACTAATAAAGATATTTTTTTCTAGACAATAACAGGGTTATTCAAAGAGATCCAAATTGTGGCTGGAGAAAGTTAACTGAACAGTAAGGCTAGGGTCAGACGAACGCATTTTTATGTTGTCTGTGAAAAAGTGCGTTCGAACGAATGGACGCATTTTTTCACAGAATACGTGATAGTGGTCATACTATGCGCATTTTCGTCCGTGATTTTGTACGGATCATCAATAAAACACTTTTTGTGTCTGGACGTTATGTTGGCCGGACATTAGCAGCGTCTGACGTCTCCTAATCACGCACACACGCCTCTAGCGGATGCAGCGCACTCTGTACGTCAGTACCTGCGGTTTCACGTTCTCGAAAAAATGCGTTCATTTTCCACTTGAGTTGCGCAGCCGGACTTTCGTGCGACCGTACTTCGTATATTGGCCGTCATTGCCCGGCATCTGCTGCTAGTGCGGCCGTGATTAAGTGCGGCTGCACGCGCGTTCGCACTGCCTCAGTCTGACCCTAGCCTAAAATTCAGCGTACGGTTACCTTTCCTGGCCATTCGGCTATTCAGAGAGCAGGCAGTTCACCAAATCCTGGCGAATTGCCTGCACATACGGTGCCTGTTCGGTGCCTGTTCGAGGGCAGTGAAATCCCCATAGCTTCGTCTATTCACAGAACAAAAACCAGCAGTGAAAGGTTGCAGAAGTGCCCTGCTGTTCGGTGGTTTCATTCGTCAGGTTTATTCAGATGAATCCCATAGGCTTCAATGTTAAAAATATTCCCGTTTTAATACAATATCTAATAAACCATTGATTATAATATTCTGCAGTAAAAAGTCTCTTTATTTTTAGATTTTTTTAGGATCTTTTAGGCATTTTTTGGATTTCGTTTGCCAACATTTTCATTCCGTTTTTTTTAAAATAGTTTTTTCTTTTTTCTGTAACAGCCCTTTTTATTATCATTCATTGGATCTTATATGTAAATTTCAGACATTTTTGTTCTGTAGTAGTTTCTTTGCAAACAGCATTTCGCTTTTCAAACATTCAAGTGTACTGTTTTTTTTCACTCCATTCGTCTGCGGTGTCGGCTTTTTCCGGCGGCTGCTCTGCGCTGTGATCGGTGGCTGCTCGGGTTTCTCCGGCGTGTTCGGCAGGGTTAATCCAGCTGTTTTTGAGGGTTTTGGTGTGCGTTCGCCAGGTCATGCGGCGGCCCTTCCCTGCACTACGACAGCCCTGTGGTGCTTGCTGAATACACCGCAGGGTCGCCGAAATGGGATCGCCAAATCTCACCAAATTGAAGACAACGAAAAGTCACCGAACGTGCGGTGACTTTTCGATTCTCTTTGAATAACGTTGTAAGTGATACTATTCTAGAACCCCAGGGTCATATGCGAGAAGTGAATGTCACATGCAGGATATGATTGAAGTCCGAAAGCTTTTCGCATCCTTTTGAAAGCATACAAAGTCCTTTATATTTTTCTTCACTTTATTGAGAAAGTAACATCAAACAAAAGGTGTCTTGTGAGTAGAGAGAGTTTCTCTGAAATATGCTTTGTTATGGGAGGAATATGGTAGAGCGCTTCTCTGGTGTGTTCTGGTATGAGAGGAAGGTAATACAGAATGCAATTGCCCAGTATAAACAGGATGCTACTCGCGTGCCTCTATGGTTAGACTGAAGGAAGTCAAACTTTGCTAAACAGGAAATGGGACTGGGCCAAACTAACTATGTGAGTTACGCAGGGAGAGTTGACAAATCCATTCTAAGGAATCTGTTTCCGTGATAAATACTATATACATGTGCTTTTGGTATGAGTATGGATTGTGATGTGAGCTATTCCATCACCTAATCAATCTATACTAGTGTATTATATTTATTTGTGTATTTGGTTTTGAATAAAATTTATATTCTTTTGCATTAGCTGGTGGGTGTGCAGTCTTTTTTTCCCTTTATATTTATACAGTTACAGATGACCCTTTCTCCATATGAATATTATTGTTAATTGATCCATAAACCACATGTTTGTAGGGTTATAGGAAACAAACATTATTATTATTTATTTCTTTTTACCTCACATTGAGCTATGTAGTGTAGGGTGACCATTCGTCTCCGATTTCCGGTGTCCCCGGAACTTAACTATAGTGTCCCCTGACAGCAGTAATTTAATATGAATCGTGCAGCGGTATGCGGAACAGAATACTAATTTAATTCTGCTGCTTCACATCACGTGATGCTCAGACGTGCTCTGGTTGGCCACATTTCCTCCATGTGGTTCTTACAGCTTTTACTGCCATGGCAGGCATGTACTGGCCATAGGGACTACAGGGAGATTCACGGTGGGCCGATGGCTCAGTGGGCTAATGTGATTGCTGCTTCACTGCACAGCTCGCACTGCCCTTAATAGGTGAGAACTTGCCTATATTACAATCCAAGCGCTAACGGGTTAAAAAGAGTTACCGCTTTTCAGTGCGAGGTTACTGTACTTTGTGCTCCCTATACTTAACATGGGGAGCACAAAGTGTTAATCAGCGTTAGGATTACAAAGTCCTAATGCTGATTAACGTCCGGCTGCAGTTACTGAAAAGTTAACCACATCCAGGACTGGTGCAGAATCCGTTAGCAGCAGCAGAAACCCCCCCAAAAAACATTCAGATACTCACCTCCTATTCCACGGCGAGGACCGCGGCTGCATCCGCCTCCTCCATCCGGCGAGAGCAGGGAAAGACTGGGGGAAAAAGTCCCCCAGTCTCCCTCTGCGGATCACTAGGCCAACCTGCCGGATCTCGCATGGCTTTTCTAGTGCATGCCTTGTAATTCCGCCCTAAAACGGGGGCGCAGAGGAGAAACCTGTGGGCGCAGGTTTTTCTTCTTTGCGTCCCCGTTTTAGCACGATCAATGTAATGTAGCCCATAGTCTATTGCGTTGCTAAGTTTAAAACAGCTCTGGTTAAGTTAGCACCAATTTCATAATATTGCCCTCAGTGTGTCTACTTTAATTGAGCACCTCCTAGTAACAGGCTTAGGGTTTATAAATTTGCTCTCTTGGTTAAAGGCACTGACGTCAGACACTAAATACATGTTACTTTCTGACCTTTTTCAGTTAGACCATGCCTGCATACTAGCCTCTGTGCAGTTATTCCTTCTAGAACCCAGCTCCTAATGTGCCGTGGCCTCTGTACAGACATTGGGATCCAATCTCAGCTGCTTATGTACTGCGAGGCACAGACACTCCGGGCACCACTGCCTGATCTCGCCAGTCCCTCCTTGGATGTCTGCCTCACAAGGCTCACACTTTGCTGGTGTGAGAAATAAGTTACTGGAATTTAATTGAGTTACTCTCCTGATTTGGCACTTCTTTTGTATTTTTTGAGATATATTTTGTCACATATTCCACAAATTCAATATTTTTGTTGCTTTTTGCCACAAGTAGTTTCACAATTAATATTTTTTCTCACTCAAGATATTTGGCTTGTTGTGCGAGTGAGCTTATACTTATAATGGTCTTTGCAAGTGAACTAAAAATCTTATTTTGTAGGCTCTATTTTTTGAGCACCTGTGCCAAAAATGTTTTTTCTTCGTGCAAGTGTATTTGCTTCTGAAAGTGAAGGGAGTTGAGCATGCAGCATTCTGTATAAATTGTATGTAGAGTATATCAGTGTCTTTGTGTGTATATTAATATATACATACACACACACACATATGTCTGTAAGAAGAAAAAGAGTGTCAAACGGAGAAGCAGTCTATTGCCTAAAAATTAATACAATCCAATACTTATGGAGAGCTCTTGAATTGAGACTTTACGACACCACCTGTCCTTATCACCTGAGTTTGTAATTCTGGGGTGAACCTTGAATTCTCATCCCTCTAAAACACAAAAAATACTTGTAGCAGCCAGTCTCCAAAAAGACTGTTTTACAACAATTTGAATGCTCAAGTATGCTCCCAGTCAATCCAATGGCTCTCAATGCCAGAGAGCATGGACACTAGCGAAACTATCAGGGTTATTCAGAGAGCGTGAAAAGCAGGAGAATGACTGGAGAATGAAAAATTCTAGGTCAAAATAGCCGATTTGGAAAGTGAGATGAAAGGGAGAATTTTTCTGGTATGGCTATTTTGACCTAGAATTTTTCATTCTCCAGTCATTCTCCAGTCATTCTCCTGCTTTTCACGCTCTCTGAATAACCCTGTTAGTCTCGAAGCCCCAGAATCTGGTTTCAAGGACGAGGAAACTTAGAGCAGTGTGACCACTCAGAATCAGACTTTGTCTCATTTCATTGTGTACAAGTTGTACATGGCAGAAATAACAATGATCTTCCAGGAACATAATGCTACATAAAACACAAAACCATCAACACTATGTAGTGCTGTGTTAGTCTGGCTCTATGGACTGCGTTGTTGCTGCCACTAGAGGGAGACAGAGCTTAGACATGTCAAGGACTATGCAGGACTAAAAGACTCTATCTCCCAGAGACCTTTGCGAAGAGGACAGGAAGTGGGCATGCTGGCACCAGGAAAGACTTCAGGAGCCTCGTGCATGGCATGGGGAGAGCGAGTAGAGCAGCTGGACGAGTGAGACGCATGCAGTACATTGTCCAGGATCACAACCAGGCCGGAGCGTGGACCGAGGCGTATCCAGTGCTGGAGATCGGGGACAGAGTGTGTATCATCGCATAGCACATTCCGCTGAGTAGCTCGGAGGACAACCAGGTTCCAGAAGGACCTCGAGTAAGGAGGCCGCAGATCGAACGGGAGTGCAGGCGGTGGATCGGTTCCTGTTGCGGAGATTTGGCATCGGAAGAGCAGATTCGTTGGCACCAGGTTCCAGTCGGCGGAGAGAAATCCTTTGCTCGAGTCATCGGTTCTGGACACAGTGTTCGCCGGATGGGTGAGAGGCCTCAAGGCCCACAGTTCCGAGAAAGCACGCACTTGGTTGATTGCTTCAATTTACAGGGCCCCAACGTTGACTACTCGAAGATATTTTTGTTCATTCACTGGCTAGTTGAATCTAGTACCCGGGTACCCTAAGACACCAATATACGAGCCTTTTTGAACGGGACTTAAACTCACGAACTGAGGGGTATTAACTGTTTCTTTTCCGCCGCGTGTTTTTCCTGCATTGCGCATTATGTCATTTACCTCAGCTACAGTTGTGTTCAAAATTATTCAACCCCCAATGCTGTAAAGGGTTTTAGGGAATTTAGTGTACATTTGTAATTGTATTCAGAATGAAATCCTACAAGGACTTTTTAAAGAACCATATGCAACTAAAATGACATCAATTGGTTTTGTAATACAGTAGTAAATGTTTCTTTTGTGAATTCTTCATTGACACAATTATTCAACCCCTTAAAGACTACCACTCTGAAGAACAGAGGTTCATTCAAGTGTTTTCAATCAGGTATTGAAAACACTTGTGGATGTCACGGAGCAGCAATAAAGCATAATAAGCACCAATTAGGCAGCTTTAAAATGACTGTGATACTCAGCTCCTTCTAGACATTTACTGGTGTGGTTACAAACATGGTGAAGTCAAGAGAATGGTCCAGGAAGACAAGAGAAGAGGTGATTACTCTTCACAGGAAGGGCAATGGCTATAAGAAGATTGCAAAGATGTTAAACATACCAAGAGAGACCATAGGAAGCATCATTCGCAAATTCAAGGCAAAGGGCACTGTTGAAATGCTACCTGGTCGTGGCAGAAAGAAGATGCTGACTTCGACTGCTGTGCGCTACCTGAAGCGTAGAGTGGAGAAAAGTCCCCGTGTGACTGCTGAGGAACTGAGAAAAGATTTGTCAGATGTGGGTACTGAAGTTTCAGCTCAGACAATACGGCGCACACTGCGTAATGAAGGCCTCCATGCCAGAACTCCCAGGCGCACCCCCTTGCTGTCTCCAAAGAATAAGAAGAGTCGACTGCAGTATGCCAAAAGTCATGTGGACAAACCACAGAAGTTTTGGGATAGTGTTCTGTGGACTGATGAAACAAAATTAGAACTGTTTGGGCCCATGGATCAACGCTATGTTTGGAGGAGGAAGAACAAGGCCTATGAAGAAAATAACACCTTGCCTACTGTGAAGCATGGCGGGGGGTCAATCATGCTTTGGGGCTGTTTTGCTTCTGCAGGTACAGGGAAGCTTCAGCGTGTGCAAGGTACCATGAATTCTCTTCAGTACCAGGAGATATTGGATGACAATGTGATGCAGTCAGTCACAAACCTGAGGCTTGGGAGACGTTGGACCTTTCAACAGGACAATGATCCCAAGCATACCTCCAAGTCCACTAGAGCATGGTTGCAGATTAAAGGCTGGAACATTTTGGAGGGGCCATCGCAGTCACCTGACTTAAATCCGATTGAGAACCTCTGGTGGGACTTAAAGAAAGCAGTTGCAGTGCGCAAGCCTAAGAATGTGACTGAACTGGAGGCTTTTGCCCATGACGAATGGGCGAAGATACCCATAGATCGCTGCAAGACACTTGTGTCAAGCTATGCTTCACGTTTAAAAGCTGTTAGTACTTGGTACAACATCCTTTTACAGTTATAAGATTGAATGTCACTTGGGGGTTGAATAAAACTGATAATGATGTGAGCACAGAAAAGACAGTTGTGGTTATTTCATTATAAATGTTATGTTATATTTGTCTGACCTACACGTGCCTCTTTGATTTAATTGTAAGCAAGATGACTGAATGATCAAAATCAATGTCAAACTGGCCAAAACACTCAATTTCAATGGGGGTTGAATAATTTTGAACACAACTGTAAATCGTTACGTTTCAAAGTATATGTGTATTCAATGCCACTTTATTGCTCCAGTAAAGTATATAACTGAGAAAATCCACAACAGTGTGCTGGTGTATAGTGATTCCTAGCGCGGTGAGACTATCCTGGGTTTATTCAGTGGCTCCTCCGGGGGTGAGCGCTACAACTATATAGAACAAAAACAAAATGAGCCCTTCTTACTAGATGACGGTATCCAGAACTCTATCATCAGTTCTGGTTACATCTCCTTAAAATTGCACACTTTCACGCTTGATGAATCTGTGTGTTATCAGTGACACATGTAGAGTGTTTAGGATTTCACATTAAACCATGGTTAAGCTTTCCTAGCAACTTGACAAGCAGGCACCTAACCTAACAATATTCAAACTGGATTCAACACTGCCAGTCTGACACACCTTTCTTTCTAAACTTTAACTACCTGACCGTTAGGTATATACTGTGTACAAAAGTATGTGAACCCCTATCTCCATGGACCCTCGAAGATGCATTTTCTTTTCTTTATCTGTAGTTTAAGGACTTTGGCCTACTACAGCTCTTTTGCAGTTTTCAAGGGTCCTGCAACCTCTGTTCTTTTTAGGTTGTTGGTTTTTTGAGTACATTCCCTGCTAGCTACAGCTTTGTAGACATTATTTTATTTGTTTTTTCTCTTTTTTTGGTGTGTGTTTTTTTAGTTGTTGCTTTTTTCTTTGTTTTCTCCTTGATGCCCTAGACTATATTTTATGTCTCAATGTCAGGACCTGGACGCTCTGACCCCCCTGATGCCCCTTTGAGCCAAAGTACATGCCACATCATGTATGACATATGCAGGTTCCAGGACTTTCTATTTAGTTTTGCATACAAGCCTTGGAACCCCACCTGAATTCCATCCTGCCTGATCAGCACTGCATAAGAGGAAGCTACGCCTCCCTAGGATGCTTCCTCATTGAAGTTGTTGGCTTAGCTCAGTGCAGACTATCTTTTCTGAACTCCTTGCTTGGAACTCCTCCTGATTCAAAGACTATCCTAAGATCCCTCTGCTGACATTCTACTCATACCACCGGTACCCTCCTTTATTCCCTGTGCCCCCTTATCTGCTTGATATACCTGTGTACCAGACTGCTTGTTCAGACCCTGACTATTCTATTTCCTGTTCCATTGTACCGTTGCCTGGATTATATGTTATCTGTGTTATTTGCAATAAGAAGTTTTTATTTTATTCTTCTACAAAACCAACATGAGGGAAGTGGGGTACAAAAGGAAAAAAGGGGGAGGGGAAACAAGGGAACATTGCAACCATATATGAAATAGTAAAAATTCGATAGAGACATGGTTCATATTCATTTAACCAATTTTACAGTATAGACATCCCACACAGACCAATAGTCCTTAATAGATTGCAGAATCCCCGCTATATCTCTAGCCATCCCATCCAGAAGTCTCAACATATTCAGTCGGTCCGTAATCTCTTTGATTGTGGGAAGACTAGAGTACTTCCATTTAGCTGCGACCAAGGTCATCACCACAGACAATACATGAGCTAAAGACTGCTTCTGTAAACGGGAGAGGGAATCCGGCATAAACTGGAGAAGGAGAATCTCCAGGACCGGTTGGACCTCCGAGCCTACAATCTCTCTGTACTTAAACGTGCTATAGAGATTCAAAATTGAGTTATGAAGCGGCAAGTCCACCAAATATGGCAGAACGAGCCTGTTTCTTCTCCACATCGCCAGCACACCGCTGAGACCTTGGGATTATAATGATGTTCCCTATCAGGAGTAATATACCATCTGTATAACACTTTTGTCCTGGCCTCCGTCAGGGATACACAACGAAATTTAAAAGTATCCAAAAGAAAACACTCCGCCCAAGTCCTTCTCCCAGTTTGACTTAAAACGCCACTTAGGTGATTTAACTGGAGACACTAGTATCCTATACAGCAGTGAGAGAGGATGGACGTCGGAAGAGGGTGTCACACAATATTGTTCAAAGGGGGTCATTCATATGGACTGAGCTGGGAATTTTAACATATGATATGTGGAAAGGCATGACCGAATTTGCAGGAAAGAATAACCAAAGGAAGGGCCTAAAGCGAATTTCTGACTCAGGGTAGGAAATTACATAACCCTTGGGGTTCATATAAATGATATATATGCGTGATACCTTTCAAAAACCACTGGCGATGTGTAAAATTGGGGATCAAAAGAGAAAAGACTGAAATAGCCGATGCCATGGCCAATGGATGTATAGCGGACAATGCAGAACGCATTTTATCCCAAGTGTCTAGTATCAATCTTGGGAGCATCAATAGAGGGACAATACGCGGACGTCGAATTTTAGGAGTCCAGACCAAAGTTGCATAATCGTGAGGTAGGGACTGGGGAAAGACCAATAATGACCACTGAGGGGAGTTGACTCGGGAAACCAAGCGGCCAAGGTTTATTAACACCGCTGCTTTGTATTAACGCAGAAAATTCGGGAGACCAAGACCTCCAAGTGAGATCGGATAGTGCAGAAAAGCTGCCTTAAGGCGCGGGCGTTTCCCACGCCATACAAAATATGATAAAGTCGAAAGCAAGGACTTAAAAAACGACAGGGGGGCTGGTAAAGGAAGGGCTCTGAACACATATAACAGCTTCTGCTGCAGCATCATTTTAATAGTATGTATCCTGCCTACCCAGGAATATCTATTTGTATTATTGTATATTCAGTACCTGCCCTTCCTATTCCCTCCGTGCCTACAACTCTCTCTCTAGTATTCTCTACTCCCCTTGTTCATTCCTGTTTATCCTGCCTCCTAGCTCCTCAAATATCCAGTTCTCCCATTCCCACTACTCCCAGCTATCCTCCTTTTGCCTCAGCCCCTTTCTGCATCTCTGCTCTAGTCTGTCCCTTCTATTGCCAGCCTCCTCCTGTTGTTTGGTTTATATTGGTTGTGTACTTCTGTTGTGTTTATTTGCTTCTTTCAAATAAACTCCTGTTGTTACCCCCGCTACCTGCTTATCTGTCCTATTCACTGCATCTTGGGCTCACACCAACACTTCTGCACATAATGCTAGGCCAGATTCCTGACACTCAAAAAGTCTGTGATAGCCATGTTATTATTTTTATAGTTAATCATTAAATTCTATGTTTTAACCTAGCTTCATTGTTTGAGGAAGCCCAGGCCAATTTTTTAATCTTGGATGTCAGCCCTCACTGTGGGGCTGCTCCACCCACTGACATTATCGCACAATGGTGTGATGATGTCAGAAGCGACTCATCCCCCCCACCCTACACGACTGGGGAGATTCCATTAGAGGAACCCTTTGGACCCATGTATTTCCAGTTCCATAACCATTCTCCCTGGCTGTACTCTTAGGGCACTATTACGCTCTTAGCGTTAAAATGCCACCGCAAGGGAGAAAAAACTGCGCTCGCAGTTTCCCCCTTGTGCCCGCATTTAAACGCTGCATTACAATGCAGGCGCAAACAATGCTGCCTGCATTGTTATCGAGCTTAAAAATGCTGGATGCTCGCGGTAGTGCTGAGCGCAGCCGCGAGCATCCACTCGCTGGAGTCCATAGGACTCCATTGAGTTCCGCCCTGCCGGTCACGTGACCAGCCAGATCTCGCCTCGCGAGATCCGGCCGGTCAGCGTAGTGATACGCAGGGAGAGGCTGGGGGAACTTTTTCCCCGTCTTTTCCTGCTCCCGCCGGCCGGAGGAGGCGGACAGAGCCGCGGTCCTCGGCGCGGGACAGAGGGTGTGTATAGAACTCGTTTTATTATTTTTAAAGCTGGTGTTAACGGATTCTGTAGAAGTGGAATCCGTTAACACCAAGTCCTGGCTCTGGTTAACTTTTCTTTGACCAGAGCCAGGCGTTAATCAGCGCTGGGACTTTGTAATACCAGCGCTGATTAACACTTTGCCCTCCCCATGTTAAGCATAGGGAGTGCAAAGTACAGTAACCTCACGCAAAGAGGCGCAAGGTACCAAACAGGTTTTTTAACCCGTTTGCGTTTGGATTGTAATATGCGTAAACACCGCAGTTAACGCTCACGCATGTGAGCATTAACGGTTGCGTTAAAATCGTAATAGAGCCCTTATTCTTTATCACAACTATACTATCTACCTGGATATGTCTGTCATATGATTGATTATTTATGTCGCTATCCTTTTATGTTGCGCCAGCAGCAAGAACGGACACTTAATCCTGCCTGATCCTAGTTGGAAGCCAACTCCACTAAATATTTACACATAATGCCTTAGCTTATTCTCTTTCAATGCTTGTGTAAAGCATCTTCCATATCATATTTTGCTAGTCACATTTAATGGCTATTGGAAGTCGTGTTTTATTGTAAGACCTACACAAATTATACATATTTTTTTAATTGGACACAGGAGATTCAGAATCTATTTGCATATTTATTTATAAAGTATTTTACCAGGAAGGTTACATTGAGATTTCTCTTGTTTTTAAGTATGTCCTGGTCAAGGACATTGTATTTCTGTACCCACTATAATAATTCAAAGTAATAAAATGCAAGATATTAAAATTTAAAAACCAGCACAAATATACAGATTAAAAGAAAATAAATATGTTGGAAATATATTCACAGGTGCATTCTGTATTGAGTTATGTTAATAGAGATATCTTAAGTGACTTTAGACTGGGGGAAGATTTGATACCGTCTGGGAGGCTATTCCATAATTGCGATGCTCTGTAGGAAAATGAGGATCGAGCCGCTTTCTTTTTGTATTTTGGTACTGCAAGTAAGGTGCTGGTCCTGGATCGGAGGTTATAGGATGAGGGAACTGCTAGGGGAAGCAGTCTATTCAGGTAGGGTGGTAGCTTCCCAGATAAGCTCTTAAACACCAGGGGCCATATTACATAGTAGGTGCTAACTTAACCAGAGCTGTTGTAAAACTTACCAGAGCCATTATAGCCTATGGAGCTGTTAAGTTAACAACAGCTCTGGTTAAGTTAGCACCAGCTTTGTAATACTGCCCCAGGTTGGAAAGGTGAAGGGTGCGTCTAGAGTCCAGCGACGGCCAGTTTAGCCCTTTTAACATGTCACAATGGTGAGTCATGTGGTTACATTGTAGCACAAAGCGGCAGAATGAGTTATACAATGTAGTAAGTTTATGAAGGTGCGTTTGCGGGGCGGCTGCATACACTAAATCTCCGTATTCAATAGCCAGCATAAGCATTTGTTGTACAATCTGCTTTCTTATCGCAGGGCTCAGGCAGGATTTGTTTCTGTACAGGGCACCTAGTTTGGGTACAGTTTAGAGGAGTTTTTCGATGTGGGGGCCAAAGGATAGATTTGGGTCTAACCACATACCTAGATCTTTGAGAGAAGTGACTGTGGTCAGCGTGCCATTTGATTTTGTCCCAACACATACTGTGGAAGGGAAGTTTGTAATTTATGTAGTTTAGGTGCTGTTCCAAATAGTATCGTAACAGTTTTGTCAGTATTTAGAAAGTTTGTTATCTGCGATCCACTTTACTACCTCTGAATTGTTCTTGCACCACTGCCTCCAGCTGCGGGAGATTTGGTTTGCTGGTCTAGATTATGGTGTCGTCTGTGTACAGTTGAGGCTTTGCAGACATTGGGCAGATCATTTATGAATATTGCGAATAGCAGGGGGCTGAGTAAAGATCCTTGGTCATAGACGTCTCTACAGGGGGGCAATTGCCCCCCCAGGTTATTCTAGGCCCCCCAATGTGCCCACCAAAAATCAGCATTCAGCTTCCCTCACATATTCGGACCACTGTATCTCTGTCCCTGCGCATCATCGTATATGGACAGTCTAGGTGTCATTGGAGAAGACAGATTCTGGCCTTTCCAATGATACCCAACATGACCACATTCTATGTAAAATAAAATAATAAAAACTTAAAAACCTGCACGTAGACATAAACGTTTCAACAGGGTTGAGATGACTCAGCAGTGAAGGGGTTAACATTCAGACTATATATATGACATTGTGTATTACTTTTGTTTTTGCCTTGATTTAGTTGTGTTTTAAGGGTTAATGGGCAGGCTTGATCCCTCACAGTATACGTTTGATTTTTTTTTCCTTGATTTATGGCATTTTCGGGGTTAATGGGTAACTCCATGCCACACTAATATTTTTATTGTATTTCCCTGGGTTTATGGAAGTTAGAAGCTTAAGGGTCTATTCATCTCACATTTTGGGAAATTCATTCTGCCAAAAATATTGTGAAATCCCTATTTAGTGAATGGTCACTGTAATTTGCGAAAATTGAAGTCCCTGAAGCAGTTCTCAGACATCGGTGAAAATTGACGAATTGAGGCAAATAAAATATTGAATTTTAGAATCAGGTTAGTACAATAAAACGGCATCATTGCATCACATTACTCTGGGGTTTTGGAATCTTATTTAGGGCACTATCACCTGGGGTGAGCTAACCCTAGCATTGGCATTTTTTGCGTTAGCTCCAGACTAATTCAGTCTAGCGTCTGAAAACAGATCGTTTGCATTCCGCTCCAGAAACGGGAAAAATCACTTAGCTTGCGGTACAAATCGCTAATAGCGACGCACTAACTGTACTTTCCACATCCTATACTTTACATGAGGAAACCTAGAGATCTTTAACGCTTTTTCAACTAACAAATAACTTTGTGCCTACGCCAATTTTTTGAGGGATGCCATTCGCAGAATTTTACCTACTGCTAAACGCTGGTGCTAACTACAAAAAAACAGGTTCTCGCCCGCAATTAAAAGGCAATTGAAAGGAATACAGCACAGGTGTTCTCTTGGCCCCATAAACCATAGTAATGGATCTGGTCAGCAATGTCGCTACTGTTGCAGTAGACTATATTATAAATGTATCCTTTATTGACATCCTAAATCTAATATATTGGCTAATTCTAAAGATTTTATGCTGGGGGTTATTCATAGTATGTAAGCAGTTGATTATTAGGGTGCCAGCTTGGACTATGTTTAAAGGGAAACATGGATAAGTCTTGCCCTGAAACATGTATTATTTATATGCTGCAGCAGGGAAGTTATTGTTGCTCACCTGGCCTTCCTTTTGGATCTATTTAATGCATTGTAATGATTCTACATGCTGTTAGGAGGCATTTATCATGCAATGCCCATCAACCTTAATTAATATATGTGTGCATATAAACATGGTTGATATGGCCAACTTGGAGGATTTTAATAATGCAGGGGTGTGAGGGCTCTTCGCTGGATGTGTTCATACTTATACAGGCTTGTTAGGGCGGGGGATAGGTATGGCCCAGCACTCTGCACTGTAAAGAAAACAGTTCTATCCTGTACTCAACCACATTAGCGCTGGGTCTCAGCGATTCCCTAGCGCACACTAATTGACTTTGTACACGGACTACCGCGGGCAAGGTGTTCTGTTAATAGGTCATCAGTTTTAGCGACTTGTGCTCACTTTTTCCTTTAGCGATGGCGTTTTAGCTCACACAGGGTGATAGGGCCCTTACGTTTTTTTCAGTGGTATGATTTAGTGGTGAAAATTATTAGCGCCCCCCCCCCAGTTTTGACTGTATCTTATGTGCCCCCCCTAAATATTGTTCTTAGAGTCGCCACTGCTTGGGGTACACTGCACGTGACTGGGAGGGGGAGAGAAGCGCTGTCAGAAATGGACACATGTTGCGATCGATCGGATACATACGGTTGAAACCAGGTTAGCGTGCAATCAACAATACTGGAGTTTTTAAGTTAAAGTTTTTGTAATAGGATGCCATGGTCTACTGTGTGAAAGGCCTTGGTAAAATCTAGGAAGATGGCTCCACTTAGGTCTCCTTGTTCCATTCCAGCTTGGATATCATTACAAACTTTTAAAAGGGCGGTTGTAGTTGAATGATTTGGTCGAAATCGGATTGAACTGGGGTTAAATAGTTAGAATATTAATCACGTAGTAGCGTGTAGACACATATTTCCAAACTTTTTGACATTACAGGGAGCAATGATATTGGATGGTAGTTGGATACCAATGTATTGTCGCATATATCATGTTGTGTCAGAATATTATATGACAATTGGCAAAATAATGTAAATTTCCATTCAGATTTCAATCATTTGCAGCATCTAAATTATTTTCCACATTTTATCATCCAAACCTTTAGAGGTAATATATTTTACGGGGTACTCCTTGTTTTTTTAAAAAAATCCAATCAAGGGAGAACCTGTTATTGCGAAGGAAATACAGTTTTCAGCAAAACTGTAACAAAAAACACCCTTGTATTTTGGTGGAGTATGGTTAATAAATAAATAAGACTATAAAAACACTGAACTTGCTCCCAATGTGGAAAATCAGAAGGATGTATGAAGTGCGTGGCGTAACCCTCCCCCCCTCCTTGCATTCTAGAAGCCCTGGAGCAGGTGCCCAAAAAGCAGTCGAGCGCTGCAGAACAAATGGTGAGGTTTAATATTTATTATAAGAGCTATAAAAAGTAATGTCTTGATGCTGTCCATTGCAACTGCCCAATTATCAAAAGTAAAAAGTGTGTGTGAGTAGGGATAAGCCGAACACCGCCTGAGTTCGGTTCGGGCCCGAACCCGAACTTTCCATATGTTCGGGTCCGAACCCGAACTCGAACTCCATGCAAGTCAATGGGGCTGAAAATTCGGTTTTTAGAGTGCCCTCCAAGAGGGCATATATGCTAGATATTTGCCATAAAAGGTGTATGGGGGTCTGGGTAGTGCCCTGGGGGACAGGAAACAAGGACAAAAAGTTTTTAAAAAAACGTTATTAAAGGGACAGTGAGTTTTCCATGAAATAAGGGTTAAAAATAAAAACGAAAAATTCCTTCAAATATCGTGCCTAGGAGGTCCCCATAACCTGCCCGTGAAGTGGCGGATTTCTAGGATGTATAGAAACATTTATAAACAAAAAAATGACGTTTCAAATGATGGTAAACAGTTTTCCTTTAACCCTTTCGCTGCTGAGGCTTTTCCCGCCTCTGTGCTGAGCTAATTTTTACCGATTTTTGCTCATCATGTTTAAACGTGTTTTGAAGGCTTATTTTAGTATATGACCCAGACATATTATATATCGTTCTTTCCGTCAGACACGGCAGATTCATAATATGTCATTATTATATGTATACGTCATGACCTATCTGTATATTATAACAAAAAATGCAATAAAATATGAATTTTCAATAATTTACAACGTGTAAAGTGTTTTTTTTTAACATGCGAGCAATTGCGGTTATATTTTGTATGGGGTGCGCTTGTTAAAAAAATTAGAGATGGGGTCTCGTTACATTTTTGTTTGGGGAAAATTACGCGATTTTTAACAAACGCACCGCATACAAAAATCGTTAGTGCAGCATCATTGTTCACATTATAATTGAAATGGGAACAATATTGCTGCATTAACGAACCAAAAAAAAGAAAAAAAAACTTGTTTATTTTTTTTTTATAATTTTTTTAAAAAAACTTTTTCATACTCATGTTTGGTATTGTTGGAACGGCCATGCTCTGGCCGATCCAACAATATCAAACATTAACCCCTAACTGCCACGGATCGGGAGATAGGGGGTTCATTGTAACCCCCTATCTTCACCATTGGTGGCAGCTAGGGGTTAACTCCAAGACTGGCGTCATCGTGCTATGCACAAGGACGCCAGTCCTCAGGGGGCATTCCCGGAAGCTTGGCCGACATCCAAGATGTCGGCCAGCTCCGGGAAAGGATCACGAACCGGCGCTTTTCCGCGCCGATTCGTGATCCAGCCCCCATGGGGTTAATTCCAGGTACCATTAGGAAGGGCAGGCTGTGCCCTTCCAAACGGTGCCTGGATTAACCCCCGCAACGCCGGCGATCGGGAGGGAGAGAGGTCCGAAGGACCTCACCCCCTCCCTTTCAGGCGCCTCCTCTGCACATGAGGGGGGGGGGCGCCTGAATTAGGTGTCATCGCGGTGGCCGTCGGCGGTTCCGGGTGCTGGGCTGACATCGAGGATGTCAGCCCGTACGGGGGGGTTCAGCGATCGGCCGGAACCCGGCCGAACGCTGGCCCCAAAGGGAGGACGCGCTCAGCATGTCCACCGCAAGGAACGTTACCTGCTGGTGGACGCGCTGAGCGCGTCCTCCGCAGCGAAGGGGTTAATCTATCCATAAACAACTGCTTGGGGCGGCAGTCTGTATGAAAAGAGGAGACATTTTCGGACACGGCATTTTTTGGCGGTGAAAAGCAGGAGAATGGAAAATTCTAGACCAAATAGCCAATTTGGAAAGTGAGATAAATGGGAGAATTTTTCTGGTTCGGCTATTTTGACCTAGAATTTTCTCTTCAGTCATTCTCCTGAGTTTCACCTTTCTCTGAATAACCCTGTCAGGGTTATTCAGAGAGCAGTGAAGAGCAGGAGAATGACTGGAGAATGGAAAATTCTAGGTCAAAATAGCCAAACCAGAAAAATTCGCCCATTTAGGCTAGGGTCAGACTAGCGAACTTTTAACTTGCGTTTAGGCGCACTTAATCACGGCCGCACTAGCAGCAAATGACGGGCAATGATGGCCAATATACGAAGTACGGTCGCACGAAAGTCCGGCAGCGCAACGCAAGTGGAACATGAAAGCATTTTTTCGAGAACGCAGAACCGCTTGTACAGATGTACAGAGTGCGCTGCGTCCACTAGCGGCGTGTGTGCGTGATTTGGAGACGTCAGACCCTGCTCATGTCCGGCCAACATAACATCCAGACACCCAAAGTTTCCTGGTTTGGATCCGTAAAGAATCACGCCCAAAAATGCGCATCGTATGACCGTTTTCGCGCATTCCGTGAAAAAATACGGTAATGCGTTTGGACGCACTTTTTGACGGTCGCTGTGAAAAATGCATTAGTCTGACCCTAGCCTTATCTCACTTTCCAAATCGGCTATTTGGTCCAGATTGTTCTCTTTTCCTGCCATTCTCCTGGTTTTCACCTTTCTCTGAACAACCCTGAGAGAGAGGTGAAAGCCAGGAGAACTGGCAGGAGAAGAGAACAATCTAGACCAAATAGCCGATTTGGAAAGTGAGATAAATGGGAGAATTTTTCTGGTTTGGCTATTTTGACCTAGAATTTTCCATTCTCCAGTTATTCTCCTGCTTTTCACCGTTCTCTGAATAACCCTGTGAATGTTTAATCCCGAGGTGAAAAATAACATTGCTTTAGATGTTAAAAGCGGGCAATGAGGAAATTTTGTATTTTTTCACACAGCGGTTAAATGCAGCATATTAGGAAGTTTTAGGAGGGAAATTACTCACTCAGAACAGAAGCAGACACTCCACACCTTCATTCTACATAAAATGTATCAAATTGATTAGACCAGACTAAAACATCGGTTGTTGTTATGCCGTTTGAAAAAAAAAAGGTAATTTAGAGGTGAGAATCTTTGCACCTAGACATTAGTTTTTAATTGAATATCTAATAAAACGTTGCTTATAATATTCTGCAGTAAAGAGTCTCTTCATTTCTAGATTTTTTTGTATTTTTTTAAGCATTTTTTTATACTTTTTTCAAAATTTCTTTTTTTTCCCCGAACTCGAACCGAACACACCCAAAAAGTTCGAAGTTCGCGAACTTTCGAACTGAACTCCGAACCATCCGAACCCGAACAGCTCATCCCTATGTGTGAGGGGCCATATTTTTTCATAGCATTCCTTTTAAACAGCTGGTACAGCTATCCCAATTGAAAAATAATAAACAATTAAATAATGCCACAAATTGCTCCTTGACGCTGAACGAGCATGCTGCTAGTGATTTCAATCAAGGCAGTTTTCAAAAACGTACCTAGCTCTTCACAAGCATACCGTATTTTTCCGTGTATAAGACGCCCCCATGTATAAGATGACCCCCTACTTTTCAAACTCAACATTAGGAAATCATTATTTTAAACATAAAACAGAACACATTTAATAATTTTTTCAAAGTGCTCAAAATACCAGTGTTCAGACAGCAACCGTCACATCTGCACAGTGCCTACACACTACTGCCTCCAACAGGATGCTTTCCGAGTTGCAATTGGTTTGTTCAGCATCAGATGTCTATGACGTCTGTTACCTAAGGCTCGTGATTGGAGGAAACTTGTTTGCAGAGAGAAGACCCGTGATTGGAGGAAGCATGTTTGCAGAGGGAAGGTATCGGCAGTTTTGCCATGCAACCGTACAGTTAACCAGTGTAATGCCAGTTACTCCTGCAACATAACATTCTGGTCTGCGTCCATGGAAGCAAGCGTGGTTGCGTGAGCTGAGCATGGTAACACTCAGAACAGATTACAATTAAGAAGATCGTTTTATATTGCACACCAATATAAACACACAAGGTGCTAACCAAACGATGGACTCATCCTCATAAGTCCCGAAACATAGACCATATAATAGAACCAGAAAGCACACCAGATAATAAAAAATACAAGACAATAAAAAATGCAGAATAAATAATAAAAAAGGTTATAGATTTCAACAGCACTACTATATGTATTTATGTTTTTATACATCACAGGCAAAGATGAGCAATATATAATTCATAAATATGCAGTAATCCCTAGTACAAGGGAAACAAAAGAAAAAAATAGTCACATGGATTGTGAAAATAAAGCAAAACTAAGGAAACCTCTCCGTAATCCAACCTGACAGAGACCAGATGTCCCAACGTTTCGGCTCTATAGCCTTTGTCAAGAGTTGACAAAGAGATATATCTATCTCTTTGTCAACCCTTGACAAAGGCTATAGAGCCAAAACGTTAGATTGTAATTTGGCCCCAGGTGTTCTATGTGCTAACGATAACGCTCACCTGCGTGAGCATTAATGCTAGCCACAGTGTGTACCGCATATTGCAATCCAAACGCAAACAGGTTAAGTAACCTGTTTGTGTTTGGTACCTTGCGCTTTTCAGCACGAGGTTACTGTACTTTGCGCTCCCTATACTTAACATGGGGAGCGCAAAGTGTTAATCAGCGTTAAAAAATCATATACTCACCTCCTGTCCCGCAGTGAGGACCGCGGCTCCAGCCGCCTCCTCCGTCTGGTGGGAGCAGGGAGAGACTGGGGGAAAAAGTTCCTCAGACTCCCCCTGCGTATCACTATGCCAACCGGCCGGATCTCGCGAGGCGAGATCCGGCAGGTCATGTGACCGCCAGCATCTGGCTCAATGGAGTCCTATGGACTGCATCGAGTGGATTCTTGCAGCTGCGCTCAGCGCTGTCATGAGCATCCCGGGGCGTAGTGCCCACTACAAATGCTGGCAGCATTTTTTGTGCCTGCATTTCAATCCCCTGTTAAAACGGGGGTGATAGGGGGAAAACTGCGGGCGCAGTTTATTCTCCCTACAGCCCCCGTTTTAAAGCAGGGATTGTAATATAGCCCCTGGTCTCCGTCAGGTTGGATTACTGAGAGGTTTCCTTGGTTTTGCATTATTTTCACTATCCATGTGACTATTTGTTTTCTTTGTTTCCCTTGCACTAGGGATTACTGCATATTTATGAATTATATATTGCTCATCTTTGCCTGTGATGCATAAAACCATAAATACATATATTAGTGCTGTTGAAATCTATAACCTTTTTTATTATTTATTCTGAATAAACTTGTATTTTTTATTATTATCTGGTGTGCTTTCTTTTTATATGGTCAACACTCAGAACAGACCCCCATCTGGTGTCTAGTACCAGTTACTCCCATGTATAAGACGACCCCCAATTTCTGTCTTATACATGGAAAAATACAGTAGTTTATGTTAATATCTTTTGAATAAGGGGAAAAAGAACTATAATCATTATTGACATTTTATGTGTTTCTTTTAGTATTTATCACTAAAGAGTAGGTTAACTTTTCTTTTTAAGTTGCAACTTATCCGTCTCCCTAAAGCAGTGTTTCCCAAAGCTGTAGATAGGGTGTCCTACACAATACAGTAATAAATGGCATAAATAATAGTCCATAGGCTATAGGGGATAACTCTCTGAATAATGAAAGAAAAAAAAAATGGACCAGTAAGGGTAGGAGAAACCTAAACCATGCCAATCCAGAGCTAATAGGACCCGTATTTTAGACAGTGACCACATATAGGGCCCTATTACATTCCTCGTGCACTTTTTTGCGCGCGCTCAAAAACGCATTAACGTGAGGGGAAAAACCCTTTGCGCTGAACGTCATATTACGACATTCGTGCATACGATGCGCGTTAACGTCTAACGCGAGTGACCCTGCGTGAACCCTGCGCAAATGCAAGTTCATGAGCGCATCCTATACTTAACATTGTGAGCGCAAATGCCTTTGTGCGCTGGTACGCGGATGGTATTACAATTGATGCGCAATTCTTTACGAACGACGTTTGCGCGCATAATTTTAATGTCTTTTAAAAGCTGGTGGTTACTGCAAATCTGAACGTTCTGGCCGAAACGAAAAACACCAGCACGAAAAAAAAATACAGCACAGTATAGTTACACATTCTACACATACCCAAAGAATAAAATGGAGAGGTTGTGCGTGTTTTTATTTTTTCTGCAGCATATATGCGCAGATTGACTTTGACAGCGCAAGAACGCAATGCGGTGTTTTATTTTACTCTGCCATATCTGAATAAAATCGATTTATTCCCTACGATTGGTTTGGGTTGGGAATATCGAAGGAAGCCATCGTCTTCATAAGACCGACGAAGGACATCGATCAGGGGGAACTGGTGTCCCGTTATTTCACCGGCAGCAAGCAGTTTGGTGCCACTTTCAAGCGGGACTGGACCACGTGAGTAACTTTCCCTGCATAATATTGTACTGTTAACCCATACAGTCTACATATTTTATCCTCTCTTCTTTCGAGGAAATCTGCCCCTACAATTGAATGACCATCTAATCCGCTTCACGAGGAATTTATCTTTCCTCCTGCAAGTGCAAGCGCCGGTTACTACCCCATAAACTACTCCTGTTGTCCCTGGTGGATTGGGCATTTTCCACCGTTCGGTGGAGACCGGTTGCCGCATCCGCAGAACCTTCTGAATTTACAGGAAAATCTTCGATTGAATCATAGACCTTCTCCATATATTGGGACTTTATGTTAAAGCATCAATCTATTATTAATCTCTACCATTCTAATTGATCGCCGGACTGTCGTCCCTTTACCTATACGTATATACCAGTGTTTCCCAAACCTGTCCTCGGGACCCTCAACCAGGCCAGATTTTGCAGAAAAATTTGGGGGAAATGCAGACTGAATCCTGCAATCACCGAGCAGTAAATCATATCACCTCTGCAAACCTGGCGAGGCAGAGGGTCCTGAGGACAGGTTTGGGAAACACTTGTATATACCAATCGATTTTAGATTTTTTTTCTTTTTGTATTCAGTAGCAAGATTCCTACTTACCACTAGGAGTCATTATTGCTCCACATTTCTCCAATCCATCCAATTGTAAGAAACCAGTTCCTAAAGTGGCTAATATGTAATTCTCGGTATATGAATTTATTTATACACGCTTTTTCCACCTCCATTAATACATGTTTTAATTTTAATCTAGCACTATTGTGTATCTACTCTCGAATTGAAGTAGTATCTATTGTTTTTCCTTCAGGATCTGTTCCTAAAGACAGTCTTTTTCCTGCTATGTTTGTCATCATTGAGTTTTCATTTTGTGAAACATCCGTTGGCTGGGTAGTAATATCAGTGGAACATTCTGTTTCAGCATTAAGATCAACAATCTCATATAAACTAACATTTGTATGTTGATTTTGGTCTGTGCTGCCATACACAGTGGTATCAAGCACATCAGTAGGTACAGAGTCCTTAGTTACACGGCTATCATTCTGGCCATCTTGAGGATTGATCGGAGATCCATCCTCTTCTTGGTGAGAAAGATGTTCAAAAGACACATCATCATCAAAATCATTGCTAGCTCTTGGATCATTTTCCTCCAGAGCATCAAAGGCTTTTGTAGAACGACTATGCATTTTACTTTGGTCTGTGATATTATCTTTGATTTCACCTGCTTCATCATTAAAGTTGAAAGATTCCCAGCTGGAAGACAAATTTGACATTTTGCTCCATGACTTCAATGAGCCAGTGAGAGAGACCTGGCTGTCATATGACCTACTTAATGATGGCGTCAAAAAATGACGGACTCGCGTCAAAAAATGACGGACTCGCGTCAACAATTACATTGCGCTCACTGATTTCTGCACGGTACTTTGCGCGCATTTTTGCACGTCGGTTTTACTTGCGTTATTTTTTGACGGATGAAAAAATGCACCAGGATTGTAATACCAACGTTAATTTCCGTGCGATAACGCTGAACGGTGTGCGCAAAAAAATTGCGCTGCGCGTATGAATTTGTGCAGAGAATGTAATAGAGCCCATAGTGTACAACATTCAAAAAACATGTAATGTAAACCGAACTTTATTGTAATGTTGGGGTTATTTCCCAATAAAACAGTCACAAAATCCTTTATCACCGATAACAGGAGAGATATGCCGCTCATTCCTGAGTGCAGCAGAGGTTGATTAAAGGCATAATAGTCCTAGGTTTTGCCTGTAATATTCAGGATCTCTATGGTTTAATATCCTTGTTTCAGATAGCCTCCGCTCCTTAAAGTGGGCGGGAATAGTGCTGGCAATCTTATAAACCATCAGTATATAGCATATGATTTCTTAGGTGTAATCAATAATTCAAATCCTTTGCTTCTTTAAAGGAGCAGAGACATAACTGCTTAATCGCACCTGTGCATATACAATTAATCTCTACCAACCAGGCAAAAAGTATTGAGCCAGAAATAATTATTGCCCTTTGTTAAAATCAGCGGCGTAGCGTGCGTTGTCAGCGCCCGGGGCAAGGCAAGAATTTTGCGCCCGCCCCCAAACTGTGGACATGGTAACACCCCCTGATTCCCTTCTACCAGTATATTATTGACCCCCCATTACCCCACAAGCACATGTATACAGCGGCGTAGCGTGGGTTGTCAGTGTAAGGTATGTCAAAATAAGGTTCCCTATTAAAATAAAGCAGGTATCCCATAAACATACAATAATAAACCTCTGATAAAGTAAACTAATGGCATTTCTATTAAACCACCAGTAGATGGCAGCAGAGTGAAAATCCTGAATGATGAGCATGAAGCATGCAAGATGTTTCCCTTAGTAGGTGGGACCCAAAGAGCAGAGCTTCTGTTTCTGGTAGGAACAAGATTCAAGTGCAAATCCTACCAGAACAGAAGTTGTGCTTTATGTGATTGCAGAAAATGTTTAAATAAAAACACTTCTCGTTTCACCCAGCCCGCTCCCTTCACACATTGGAATTATTTACCATACTTTCAGCATATGTGCAACAAAATTGGCGCCCAACGTGGGGTTTGGGGTTTGGGGTTTGGGCAAAGGGGGTCACAGAAGTGAAAAAAAAGCGAAGTTTAGAGGAGATTGGAATAGTAACCCTTGCTGCACAGTATGCAAATACAGACGGATCTAGAGAGGTTGCAGGATGAAATCCGTGGACACCTGATCCACTTGTCAGTGGGTGATCTCATTGAGACTTGCCAATTCATCAAAGCCCCCGATGCCAGTACGGTGAAAGGAAAAACCCGACGCCATTATATGCGGATCATTAATGAGGTAATCGATGAACTGGTCAAAGCTGAAAGTGAAGAGGCGGTGACACAATTTCTGCAAGCAGCAACAAGATTCATTATCGAGCTAGAGAAGAAGAGGGACAATGTGGAAGTCCCATGTATCAGTGAGAAAGAACCCCAACCAGAACAATTAGCTGACTTGAAACGACAATATCACACTATGGAGGAGAAGTCCAGGAAACATCCAGAATGACCGAGGAACAGATAAAAGAGCTCAGTACTAAAAGTAAAGCCTCGAGTGACAGTCTGCCAAAACTAGAGCCAGTTCCGCTTACTCAGAGACTACACCATGGTAACTTATCAGAGGTGACCGTTAGAAAAAACTTCAAGATCACAGGCCAGATTGGAGAAAAAGAGCAAAAGGACCAGCTTTCCTACACAAATCTGATGCACCAAATCAACCTGGGACTACAGAAAAGATATCCTGAGACTGAGATCGTAGAAGCTATTTTAAAAGCCATTCACCCTGGCCTAAGCTTAAGAGATATGCTGGAGATGAAAAATGGACTGACTCTAGTGCAACTTAGACGAATTTTGAAAAGTCACTATAAGGCTAGGGTCAGACGAACGCATTTTCGCGTTGTCTGTGAAAAAGTGCGTTCGAACTAATGGACGCATTTTTTCACGGAATACGCGATAGCGGTCATACGATGCGCCTTTTCGACCGTGATTTTGTATGGATCATCAATAAAACACTTTTTGTGTCTGGACGTTATGTTGGCCGGACATTAGCAGCGTCTGACGTCTCCCAATCACGCACACACGCCTCTAGCCGACGCAGCGCACTCTGTACGTCCGTACTAGAGGTTTGACCTTCTAGGAAAAATGCGTTCGTTTGCCACTTGCGTTGCGCGGACGAACGTTCGTGCGGCCGTACTTCGTGTGTTCCCCAGCATTGGACGTCATTTGCTGCTAGCACGGCCGTGATTTCGTGCGTCTAAACGCACGTTAAAACTGCTTTCGTCTGACCCTAGCCTAAGGAGGAGAATGCCTCCGAATTATACCAGCAGCTCTTCAACATCGCTAAGAAGAGTAATGAAACTCCTCAGAATTTCCTGTTAAGAGCGATTGAATTAAAAGATCGTTTACGATTTGTCTCCCAAGGATAAGGCTCGGATGAACATTTCGGGACCGAGCTGATACAGAAGAAATTTCTAAGATCAGTGGGTACTGGATTGAGAAATGACCACATCAAATTCCAATTAAAGCAGTATCTAGATAATCCTTCCATTTCAGATGAGGTGCTCCTACAGAAAATGAATGAAGTCAGTAATATGGAGATGGAAAGGGAAGAGCAGAAAAAGAAATCCCAGTCCAGCAGTTCAATGAAAGGGAAAGAATGTCAGTTCAATGCCTTACAGTGCCCTCAAGAACCAAGTGTCCTGACAACGACTGCCGACACAACACCACAGGCAAGTAACCCAACGATTCAACAACTGTCTAAGGACAACTATGAACTGGAAAAGCTGATACGGCAGATGCAAAAAGAGATGATATAGATGAAGACACTTCTCAGAGATCCGGGAACCCGACAAGACCGTGAAATCAGAGGGCCTCAGGTAACAGTCGGTATGAGCAATGGACGTTGTCAATCCTGTAAAAGGACTGACCAGAGAAGTGCATGTCGTCACTGCTTCAACTGTGGTCAATATAGACATATAGCAAGCTACTGCCAAACGCCCGGAGCAAATCAGTTAAACGGAAAAGAGGTTGCGGTCAAGGGACCGACAGTAATCTGTGCTAGAACCCACACTGTGTCCCAAAGTACCACTCGTGTCGGTAGGAAGCTAGCAAGCTCCCAAACCACCAGCAGTGCCACTGTTGGAAGCGTGAACCCAAACTCCTTTCAAAGAGTGCCCAACTACAATACTCAAAGATTCTCCCAGGTGGAAGAGAGAATGCCAACTCGCGTGGACGGTGTGACAATGAGACAAAATAGTAAGTTGCTGAGTCTCATTGGCAAGAGGTGCCTTTAGAACTGGGAGATAGAAAATATACCTGTCCAAGCTCTATGGGATACCGGCTCACAAGTCAGCATTTTTTTTTGAGAAAGGATTTTACCAGGAAGGATACATGGAGATTTCTCTCGTTTTCAAGTATGTCCTGCGTGGTGAGTATGTACCGTTAGGTGTCTAGCCCAAGGACACTTACTGGAGAGGTGCTCCTGGGGATCGAACCCATGTCTCCACAGGCACACTCCACGCAGAGCAGTGATGTTACCTCTACTCCACCCAGCCGGTCTTATCAATGAAGGTTGGAGACAGCGGGTTCTACCTCACACAGTGCTCCGATCTTTTGAGGAATTGCTGGGGTCAGGAATTCTCTTTGGGAAGGCAGCCAACGAGACTGAAATTCCTTTCTCCGAGTGGATTGAGGTAGTTTTTCAACTAACAGCAGGAAGTAACAGCACCAAACAGATAGCAGTGCCACTTGTGGTATCAGCAGATGAGAAAGTCGCTGAGACGCCAATCATTGGGTATAATGTTATAGAAGAACTCTTCAAGGAGACAGCTGTCCAGGGAAGGAGAACCATTCCAGGGTTTGTGGACATACTAGGAGCCGCCTTGGAATTGCATCTGTAAAGTCCTTGTGAGTCAACTACAAGCCAGCCTGAGAGAAACTGGGGGTACTGCACTAAAGACTGGTACTAGGAGCCAAAGAATTCCGGCAAACACTGTAACGTATCTCAGATGTAGGGCCCATGCCAAACCGGTTTTGCAAGATCTGATGGTCTTGTTTACACCTGATAAAAATCATTCTTTGCCAGAAGGACTGTATCTCGGAGAGACGTTAGTGTCACTCAAAAAGGGACAGTTTTCCGAGCTATCCATCCCTGTCTGGAACACTACCATGCAAGACATTATTTTACCAAGCCAGACTAGGATTGGGTGCCTCGAGCCCATCAAGACAGCATACCCAGCTCAGGTGAAACTGAAAGAATCAGTGAGTGTGGCCACTCATTCGGTAACTCACAGACCATTCATCCAGATCAGGGCCGGAAGGTCGAGTGGATAATCTGAACAAGAATCAGCCACTGGCAAGCTATGCTCATCAAGAACACTGGGATCCACCAGCACCTATCAACCATCTACCCGAGGAAGATCAGCAAATAGTCAAGAAAATGCCAAGAGAGGCATACCACGCCTTCGCTAAAGATGATTCTGACGTCGGATGCATCCCTTCCCTACAATTGCAACTCCGCCTCAAAGACAATACACCGGTTAGAAGAACTTACATGTCCGTACCAAAGCCACTACACCAGGAGGTGAAAGAATATCTGCAAGATCTGCTGAACCGTGGATGGGTTGCAGAGTCAAAATCATCATACTCTTCACCCATTGTGTGCGTGAGAAAGAAAGAAAGACGGTAGTTTAAGACTGTGTTGCGACTACAGAGAGTTGAACCAGAAGTCCATCCCTGACCGCCATCCCAACCCGAGGATTCAAGACCTGCTGGATAGAATAGGAGGAAGCTCATGGTTTTCGGTGCTAGATCAAGGTAAAGCTTATCACCAAGGATTTGTAGAAGAACCCAGTAGACCACTGACGGCCTTCATCACACCTCGGTCTATATGAGTGGATCCGAATACCCTTTGGCCTTAGCTCTGCACCAGCTGAATTTCAACGCTGCATGGAAACCTGTCTAATGGGACTGAGGGATGAGATCTATCTGCCGTACCTAGATGACAACCTGGTTCACAGCAGATCATTCCAAGAAGGCAAGTTAACAGCTAGGAAGTGTGAACTCTTCCGAAACAAAGTCAGATTATTGGGCAAGATTGTGTCCAGAGATGGCCACTCCATGGATCCAGCAGACACTGCGCCTGTGCTGGCCTTGAAGAACAACCAGCCAAAGACTGTTGGGGAACTCAGTAAGAAATTAATCCTAATAGGTTCCTATCGCCCTTATGTCCAAGATTTTTCCAGGATTGCAAAACCCCTATACGAATTACTATCAGCGGATACAACACCTACCACAACGTCAACACCGGCTAGCCAGCCCAAGAAGAAGAAGCCGTCACCAAAATTAAGAGGTCAATTACCTTCCCATCAGTCTATAGTCTGGACTGACCACCACCAGGTAGTGCTGAACCGGCTAATTGAGGTGTTAACGCATCCTCCAGTTAGGAGTTACCCTAACTACAGCAAATCCTTTGTTCTGCACTGTGATGCCTCGCAAGAAGGACTAGGAGCCGTGTTGTACCAAGAGCAGGAAGAAAAGCTAAAAGTAATTGCTTGCGGGTCTAGGACTCTCACACCTGCCGAGAAGAACTATCACATGCATTCAGGAAAATTAGAGTTCCTAGCAATGAAGTGGGCCATCTGTGATAGTTTTCGGGACTACCTATACTACTGTCCATCCTTTGTAGTGTATACAGACAATAATCCACTAACTTACTTGAGAAATCTCAATGTATCCTTCCTGGTAAAATACTTTGCAAATAAATAAATAACTTATGTTCTCACTTCAGCTAAATTGAACGTAACAGGCCATCGATGGGTTGCTGAACTAGCTGATTTTAATTTCAATATCAAGTATCGTCCAGGAAAAAGAAAACCCGATGCGGATGTACTCTCTTGCATGCCATTAAGTCCGGAACAATACATGCAACAATGTTCGCAAGAAGTGGACCCCAAAGTCATCAGTTGCATAACCCAAGCACTTCAAGTATGACAGAAAGAAGAAACGCCTTGGTTGTGCCAAATAACCATCGCCAATACAACGTTAAAAATAGATGGTACCCAAAAAAAGGTAGCTCAAATACCAAAAGGGATCATAAGGACAGCACAAAAAGAAGACTCTGTGATAGGCCCAGTGTGGAAGTACAAAAACCAAGATGGGTTCCCATCGAAACAGGAATGACAAGGAGGACCGCTTGATCTCATCATACTAATGAAGCAATGGACCAAGTTATATCTCGACGAAGATGGAATCTTGAGATGGAAAACGTTCTCAACTAGTGTTACCCAAGTTGTATCATCAATTGGTGTTGAAAGAATTACACGAAGACATGTGTCACCTAGGAGTGGAAAGGACTGTAAACCTGATTAGGGAAAGATTCTTTTGGCCACACATGCAGAGGGACGCAGAGCAATACATAAACCAGTGCACTTGTTTGAAAGACAAACGCTCTAATAGGCCGACTAGAGCTCCATTGAAAAACATCGTCACCACTTATCCTTTTGAGATGGTCTCTATCGACTTCCTTCATCTTGAGGCATGTACAGGAGGTTATGAGTACATACTAGTTGTAATTGACCATTTCACCAGGTTTGCTCAGGCCTACTCCACCAAAAACAAGTCTGCAAAGACTGTCGCCGACAAGATATTCAGTGACTTTGTCTTAAAGTTTGGTTTCCCTACCAGAATCCACCATGACATGGGAAAAGAATTTGAAAACAAATTATTCTTGGCACTAGGAAAACACTGCCACATCCAGAACTCTCACACGACTCATATCATCCAGAAGGTAATGGACAATGTGAAAGATTCAATCGTACGCTGTTGTCTATGCTTCGGACCCTGTCGCCAGATACCAAGAAAGACTGGAAGAACTCACTTGCCCAGGTTGTACACGCATACAATTGCACCAAAAGTGAAGCTGCAGGGTTTTCTCCATTTTTTTTTCTACTGTTCAGAAGGTCTCCAAGATTGCCAATAGATAGCATGTTTGACACCCCAGTAACGGAACAATACAAGAATCACTCTGATTATGTGAAAACGTGGACAGATAGGATGACTGAAGCCTATCAGGTTGCTTCAAAGGTAGCTACCCAAGCTGCGAAAAGAGGTAAAGAGTATTATGACAGAAAAACTCATGGAATGTGTGACGGAAACCCACTCCTTCTGCCTGTCCTGGCTCTCCAGACACACCCTTACCAAGATCAGCCCGTCCGCTGAGTTGCTCGGAACTCTGTGCCCCGAGCAGCCTGATCTGTAGCTCCAAGCCTGCTTGGTCTGATCCTCTGCCTCTTTGAATATCCAGAATGCCGCTCGGTGCCTTCTGATGATGAGTGGAGTGGGTACCCTGAATGAGACACCAGACAAGCTGTGTGTTCAAACATGATTCTGACTTTTATTGAAAACGCCACTATTTATGCTGAGGTCCAACAGGTATAGTTTGCATAAACCAGACCACTGGAATATGAACTCTGATTACATTAGGTCAGTTAGATTTTAGATATTTACAGTAAACATTTGTTAGCATTCAGTTATCACACACATTTACATAATCTATTTTCCAATAGATCAGATTAAAGTGAAACACTGCCCCAGACTCATGACTCCTTAAACAGACAAAGAGAAAAGTCCTCTTGCATAATCAAACATTACTGAAACATTTCACACAAAAGAGTGCATTGAAAGTAACTTCAGGTTGCATCTTCAAAACACATCTCCAAGTGCCCATTCACATACAGTAATAAAACTACATTTAAAACTAAAGCTAAGCGATTTACTATACATTTAAAATCACACCACGCAATCTAAATGAACATAAAGTCTTTCGCAAAGCAAATGTCTATGGGCCCTATTACATTCTTCACGCAAAAATCAACGGTAAACGCGTGAATTTTTGCACGAAATGTTAAACGTTAACGCGCGTAAATTAACGCTGGTATTACAATCCTTGTGCATTATTTCATCTGACAAAAAATAGCATGTGTAAAAAAGATGCGCAAAAACGCGCGCACATTAACGTTGTGTTCGGGAAGACTTTAACCAGTCTTTTTCTCGAATGCACCGCTGCTGCCAAATTGTGGAGAAGCCAATCAATTCAAGTGCGCACTCAAAGAAATGACACAGACAACGAATAGGTCTATGTAGCCTCTCTTGGACAAGCCAAGTGACCTCTCTTCTTTTAATCAGAAATGATACATGCTTTATACCAGTTTAGTGCGGAAGCAAGCTAATATTTTAATCGTCAGTAAATTGTGAAGTTGCAAACTTACGAACAACTCGTCAAGGGAGTTGTCATATTTCAGATATAGATACAGTTCAGGATGTTCCAAAATATTCTCTTCTTGATACCAGAAAGAGGAACTACATGTGCTGAAATCTGCTTAGATAGCGTGTTAAACAATAATACGAGTTTTGTTTCTTCTAAAAACAGTTTAATTAATTTCTTTCCTTAAAGCCGTACTGTTATATTTGAAATGGGCATTTTTCTAAGCTTTCCGATATGTATGTATCAAAGCAGATACATATTTCTTGTCCATAACAGTTGCGCGCAGAAATCGGTGTGCGGACTTTTTTTTTTCACGATATTCAGCCAATCAGAATTAAGAACCACAATTCTCTCACGTTAAGTTTTTGCGCCTGCCAAAGTTAATCTGAGCATATATGCTGCAGCAATAATAAAAACACGCACAACCTCTCAATTTTATTGTTTGGGTATGTGTAGAATGTGTAACTATACTTTGTTGTATTTTTTTTTCCGGGCTGGTGTATTTGACTTCGGCCAGGACATTCAGATTTGCCATTACCACCAGGTTTTAGAAGTCGTTAAAATTATGCGCGCAAACACTGTGCGTTAAATTTTGCGCATAGATAGTAATACCATCCGTGTACCAGTGCACAAACGCAATTGCGCTCACAATGTTAAGTATAGGACGTGCACAGTACAGTACGCTCGTGCAGGTTCACCCGCGGTAGACGATTACGTGCGTTTGTTGCACTGACATTGTAATACGATGTTCAGCGCAAAGGGTTTTGCCCCTCGTGTTAATGCATTTTTGCATGCGCGCAAACATTTGCGTGAAGATTGTAATAGGACCCTATGTCTTTTGGGGTTTTTGCCAGGAAAATAAAAGTCTTGGGGTTTGAAGCGGGGAGTGCTATGTCAGTTCTATGACATAAGTGGAACTCTCATCTGGCAGCAGAGTCCTTGTAAGAAACCATACTGAAAGAGGAGGACCGGGAAGACTCTGTACATGTTGTCCTTAGCCCAGTGTATGAGGTAAAGCCAGAAACTGGGAAAGGACGAACAAGAATCCTACGCCGCAATTTGCTATTGCCTTGCGATTACTTACTCATCGACCAAGGTCAGAAGGCCAAGTTTTGAAGACTCCTAAACAAGCTACGCAGACGTCTGAGGGAATATCAGAAGATGAACCGGATCTTGAACAAGAACAATGGAGATCGTTCATCCCTGTAACCCAGAGAGATCACACAAGGGAAGACATAGAACTGAATCCTGACGCGGCAGAGTTCTACCCTTGCCTGTTGGAAACATGTGAGGAAAGTACAGAGGAAAATAGAGAGGAAATTACAGTGGAAACAACCGAGGACGCACATATGATTCAACCTGAACCAACTACATGTTCATCAGGAGACCCAGAAGAAGTAAACTCTTCGCCTGAAAAATCAACAGAGACAGTTGATAGCGACGAAGACGAGTTTGAGGACGATTCAGATGCCCTTCCGCTACGCCGGATACAGCCCAGCATCAGGAGACAGCCGAATGTTCTGACTTGCGACACTTTGGGTCAACCCTGTAGTGTTGCCAGAAATGCAGCAGTACAGGTCATAGACTGTGTTTCTACACTACCTGTTTACCCTAGCTGGTACCTAAGCCCAGACTGTTTTGTTGAGGACTCTAACATTGGTACTTGCGTCCATGCCTATAATGCTATGGTTTATTAATGTCCACTGAAATACCGGCTGGGTGGAGTAGAGGTAATGTCACCACTCGGCATGGAGAGAGCCTGTGGAGTCATGGTTTCGATCCCAGCGAGCAACCTCTCCAGTAAGTGTCCTTGGCAAGACACCTAACGGTACATACTCGCCACCCAGGACATACTTGAAAACGAGAGAAATCTCAATGTATCCTTCCTGGTAAAATCCTTTCACAAAAAAAATTTAAAAAAAATGTTAGATGTTATGTTCTGTGGTTAACAAAAGGCCATTTCTTGCACTCTTACTGCAGAGTAAGAAAAGAAACTGGTAGAAACAAAAGTCGCTCCATCAACTCTTGTCTGCAATAATTTGTACAACCCTGTGTTAAAGAGGTTTACTAATTGGTTGGCTATAGGCAACAACATGTCACCATGCTCCATAGCGCTGTGGACCTGGTGGGAAGCTGTGACATAACTGGGAGTAGATGTTGCAGGGAGGATGGTTCCTCAAGTAATTGTACTACTACTTAACCATGGCTCCCTATAGATGTTGTGAGATAAGTAAGAGAATGGTTCTTATATTAAAGTCTTTGTATGTCTGGGACGACATCAAATTTTGTGAGGGAGAGTGTAAGGTATGTCAAAATAAGGTACCCCATAAACATACAATAATAAACCTCTGATAAAGTAAACTAATAGCATTTCTATTAAACCACCAGTAGCTGGCAGCAGAGTTAAAAGCCTGAATGATGAGCACATGTTCATGTAAGATGCTTCCTGAGAGAGGGAACCAAAAGACCAGAGTTTTTGTTCCTGGTAGGAACAAGATTCAAGTACAAATCCTACCAGAACTGAAGAAATGTTTTGTATCATTGCAGAAAACTATTAAATAAAAGCACTTCTGGTTTCACCCAGCCCGCTCCCTTCGCACATTGGAATTATTGACCATACTTTCAGCATATGTGCAACATCAGCGCCCGGGGCAAAGCAAAAATTGTGCGCCCCCAACCTGTGGACACGGTGACACCCCTGATTCCCTTCTACCAGTAGAGTATTGACCCCATGTTACCCCACAAGCACATGTATATTAACAAAATACTGATACATAGTTACATAGTTACATAGTTATATAGGCTGAAAAAAGACATGCGTCCATCGGGTTCAGCCTCTCCCACATAACCTACTGCTGTTGATCCAAAAGAAGGCAAAAAACCCAGTCTGAAATGCTTGCCAATATGCAACATACTGGGAAAAAATTCCTTCTTGACCCCAGAATGGCAGTCAGATTTCTCCTTGGATCAAGAAGCTTTTACCCAGATATTAAATATTATAACCCTTAATATTCTGTGTCTGCAGGAAGTCATCCAGTCGTTTTTTAAAAGTCTGTACAGACTCTGACCCAACCATCTCAACAGGCAGAGAATTCCACAGCTTTATTGTTCTCACCGTAAAATAACCCTTCCTATGCTTTAAGCTAAATTTTCTTTCTTCCAGTCTAAATGGATGACCCCTTGTCCTATGTATAGTCCTGTTAATGAATAGGTTATCAGACAATGGTTGATAATGGCCCCGTATATATTTATATAAGGTTATCAGATCCCCTCTAAGGCGCCTTTTCTCTAAACTAAACAGGTTTAAGCTTGTTAGTCTTTCCTCATAACTTAACCCTTCCATCCCCCTTATTAATTTAGTTGCTCGTCTCTGCACTTTTTCTAGCGATATAATATCTTTTTTTAAGACTGGTGCCCAAAATTGCACGGCATATTCAAGGTGCGGCCTGACCATTGATTTATACAGAGGCAAAATTATGTTTTCATCCCGTGAGTGAACTCCCCTTTTAATGCATGCCAGTACTTTGCTGGCCGTGGCGGCTGCTGTTTGACATACAATAAAAAATGAAAAAAAAGGCACCCCCACGCTACGCCACTACTACCAGTCATCCTGTCCCAGTATACACTAGCATAGTTCCACTCTCACGCTATACCCAGTCACCCTCTCCCGGTACCCACAGTCACCCTCTCCCAGTACCCCAGTCACCCTCTCCCAGTACCCTCAGTCACTCTCTCCCAGTACCCCAGTCACCCTCTCCCAGTACCCCCAGTCACCCTCTCCCAGTACCCCCAGTCACCCTCTCCCAGTACCCCAGTCACCCTCTCCCAGTACCCTCAGTCACCCTCTCCCAGTACCAGGGACGTGCAGTCAGGGGTGGCAGGGGAGGCAGAGCCTGCCCTGCCATTCCAGTAAATTAATGAGCTCATTGTGTGTAATGACATGTGATGTGTGTTGCATGTGTGTGTATATTTAAACTGTAAATAAATGTTATTTATTGAAAAAAGTTCTCATACTCACCTCTCCTTGCTCCCTCGCTGTGCTTGCTACTTCTCTCTGTCTGCTTTTTTTTCTCCTGCGCTTTCACAGTTTGCCGGCTGCTGTGTGTGTGTGTAATACACTACACAGACAGCAGGGGCAGCGCTGAGCCAGCCTAGGCTACGCAATTTAGGTAGCTCAACGCTACGTAATTGCGGAGCTCAAGCTAGTGGCAGGCAAGCTCGTCATTGCCTCCAGGCAATGACAGCAAATGAAACTTGAGCCAATGGAAAAGCTCCATTGTCTCAAGCTATTTTTTTAAAAAAAAAAAAAGCCCACCATAGGAGGCAGTGCTCGCCATGGTTTGATTGACGCAGGACAGTCATGTGACTGTCCTCATCAATCGTGGGGGGGGCAGACAGCATGACTTCAGGGCCAGACTGGCCTACCGGAATCCCGGTAGGCTGATTAACTTTTGGGCTGATGGGGGGGCCGTTTTATAATAGAGAAAAAAAAAGGTTTAAACGTATTTTTTTATCAGCCTGTCAGAGCTGGGGGCGGAGCGTCAGCATCACTGACAAGCTGAGGGAGGGGTTGCATGGCCGGGTGTCTGAGCAGCCGCAGATACAACCAGGCAGCCTGCTCGAGTGCTTGCTCGCACCTTGCAGGCTGCCTGAAAGCTGGCCTGGCCGGGTTTCATCTGGTGGGGAGGAGCCCTGCTCCTTTTGAACGGTGTGCAGCAGGACCCTGCATATCCATATGACAGGCAGCATGGCTGCCTGCACTAACAGGGATTTATGCTGTGTGGCAGAAAAGGGGTGCAGAAACCCCTGTCTGTCACATGCATGACCAGAGGACCCTGCTGATACGGGGACAGACAGGAAGAGGAGCAGCTACAAGCAAGAGGCAGAGGAGTATGGAGGGAGGGAGAGGTCTGTCCTGTGTGTCCCTGTATCTGTTTGTCCTTCTGTGTGTCCCTGTATCTGTTTGTCCTTCTGTGTGTCCCTGTATCTGTCTGTCCTGTGTGTCCCTGTATCTGTCTGTCCTTCTGTGTGTCCCTGTATCTGTCCTTCTGTGTGTCCCTGTATCTGTCTGTCCTTCTGTGTGTCCCTGTATCTGTGTGTCCCTGTATCTGTCTGTCCTTCTGTGTGTCCCTGTATCTGTCCTTCTGTGTGTCCCTGTATCTGTCTTTCTGTGTGTCCCTGTATCTGTTTGTCCTTCTGTGTCTCCCTGTATCTGTCTGTCCTTCTGTGTGTGTCCCTGTATCTGTCTGTCCTTGTGTGTCCCTGTATCTGTCTGTCCTTCTGTGTCCCTGTATCTGTCTTTCTCCCTGTTTATGTGTCTGTCTTTCTGAGTATGTTCATCTGTCTGTTTTGGTATCTGTCCTTATAATTAATCTATTTCTCTCATTTTGTCTTCTCTATTTCCCCTCATTAATGTTCTCCTTCCCCTTTATTTTTTTCTCTTTCCCCTTCTCCTCTTATCATTTCTTCTCTAGCACTCTGTCACTTTCACTCTCTACTTTCTACCCCTAATACCTTCTAACCCTAATCTGTTCCCCTAATAGCCTCTAACCCTAATCTGTTCCCCCATATAGCCTCTAACCCTAATCTGTTCCCCTAATAGCCTCTAACCATAATCTCTTCCCCATATAGCCTCTAACCCTAATCTCTTCCCCCATATAGCCTCTAACCCTAATCTCTTCCCCCATATAGCCTCTACCCTAATCTCTTCCCCATATAGCTCTAACCCTAATCTCTTCCCCCATATAGCCTCTAACCCTAATCTGTTCCCCTAATAGCCTCTAACCCTAATCTCTTCCCCCATATAGCCTCTAACCCTAATCTCTTCCCCATATAGCCTCTAACCCTAATCTCTTCCCCATATAGCCTCTAACCCTAATCTGTTCCCCTAATAGCCTCTAACCATAATCTCTTCCCCATATAGCCTCTAACCCTAATCTCTTCCCCATATAGCCTCTAACCCTAATCTCTTCCCCCATATAGCCTCTAACCCTAATCTCTTCCCCATATAGCCTCTAACCCTAATCTCTTCCCCCATATCGCCTCTAACCCTAATCTCTTCCCCCATATAGCCTCTAACGCCAATCTGCCTCACCAGCCACTGACCTCACCGCACGTCACTGCCCAGTACCCCCAGTCACTCTCTCCCAGTACCCCCAGTCACTCTCTCCCAGTCACTCTCTCCCTCTCTCCAAGTACCCCCAGTCACTCTCTCCCTCTCTCCAACTACCCCCAGTCACTCTCTCCCAGTACCCCCACTTTTTCCCTCCAAGTACCCGCAGTCACTCTCTCCCTCTCTCAAAGTACCTGTCACATTTCAGATGGCAGGGTTGGGGGTCGGGCCCACTACGCGAGGAAATAATAAGCAAGTATATGCAAGTATGAAATAAACAAAATGATATTTATTCAACACAAGAATACTATAAATGAAGGAACTGAAAACAGGAAAAACTAGAAGACAGGACCAGGGAAGCCGAATAGAAGAAAACAAAACACGGGATATAAGAATAAGATTAAACATAGATGAACGGAAAATAAAAAAGGAAAAAAGTGTTTTAAATAAATGAAGCAGGGTTTTCACAGGAGGATTACAGAAGGAGCTGGCAAAGGCCTAGTCAGTATAAAGCAGAAGGTTCGGCAACAGATGGTTCAGATTTATATAGGGTTTAGCAAAAGAATTGTCTATGATACAAAGCAAGGGTTCGGCAACAGGTGATCAATGTATCAGGAACAGATAAGAAAACAGAGGAGGTTATTGCAGGCTTTAGGGACAGACAGGTAAGCAATGCAAAAGCAAAGCATTGTGGGGGCTTTGCTGTTTTATGGAGAGATGCAAGCTTGATGATGAGTTGCACCTGCACCTCTTGCAGGCTGGAGATGAAACTGAAAGATATGGAGAGGTGGATTCAGGGACAGCTGAATAATCCAGCACCAGTTTTGTTTTTCCTCTGCGGCGCCTGCGACCGGATATGTAACAGTACCCCAGTCACTCTCCCAGAACCCCCACTTTCTCCCAGTACCCCAGCCACTCTCTTCCACCAAGTACCCCCAGTCACTCTCTCCAAGTACCTCGTCACTCTCTCCAAGTACCCCGTCACTCTCTCCCAGTCACTCTTTCTCTCTCAGTACCTCCAGCCACTCTTTCTCTCTCCAAGTACCCCCACTTTCTCCCAGTACCCCCAGTCAATCTCTCTCTCTCTATCCAAGTACCCCCAGTCACCCTCTCCCCATATCCCCAGTACCCCCTCACTCTGTGTCGATTACGCTGCTCTGGTATCGCACAGAGTCGCCTACTTGCGTGGAGTTGCTTGTGGCCCGGGGGGAAACTGTCCAGGGGGCTTAGTGGAAACCAGATTTTAAATGCGCTGCAGGGCAGGTGCCTCCCTCCCTCCTTCCTGTTCAGCAGCTGCAGGGCTGCCAGCGGCGAGGGACTGGCACAGGGCTTCAAGGGGGGCTGACAAGCGTGGTACAGGGTGTTCCGTCAGATTTATTTATTTATTTTATTTATTTATAAAGGATTTTACCAGGAAAGATACATTGAGATTTCTCTCATTTTCACGAATGTCCTGGGTCCAAGAACATTGAGTGGTTACAGAAATACAAAATAGTAAAATGCAAGATATTAACACAAAAGCAAATATAAAGATATTAACACAAAAACAAATCTACAGATAATGCTGCACTGCTTCACGTGACTCATGTCAGCGTTAAGGAGGAGTCAGGACAGGACCAAAATTTTCTGTCCTGGTCCTCCCTTCTGGACACTGAGTGCTAAGTCACCGCCGACGCTGCAAAACTGGCGGCTGCCCGTGCAAGGGTCTCTCACGGACACCACTGTCAGTGACCGGACACCTTGCTGATCCCTGCTGGAAAATATTAGTGGTTCAAATTTCTTTTGAAATTTTGCGCCCACTAAGAAAATTGTGCCCAGGGCGACCGCCCCCGAGGCCCCCCCCACGCTACGCCACTGGTTAAAATGCACCATAGTGGTATTGTAGTATGGAAAACCCTTCAAAGACCAAGGATGCTTAGAAAAGCACAAAAATAAACCTGGTATCCACTAAAGTTGGTATGAAGAGCTTGATAAATATAGAAAATTGAAAGGTACCTAATACGGTGGACAGAGCTCATCAAAAGATTTATGGTAGCCCTCGCTCCTTAGAATGGGTAGTATACATAATAACAAGTTGGTGAGCCTTCAGTATGGGACATAATGCCAAAGTACAATCATGCAGAACAAGATTCAAAGCCTCTGCTCCTTGGATGGGCAGAAAGTGTGGCTACTTCATAACACCCTTAGGCACACATAAAGCCTCCACCAATCATGCATCTGTCTTTTGAGCCAACCATAGAGGAGATCCGGTGTTAAAATACAGCCAAAATGCCAGTGTCATTTACAAGTCCCCTCAATAACAGACACGTTAGTATAGATCACCAAGTACAGACAGTCATTGCTCCTTAGTGTCGGCAGTGCTTGGTTAAATGATGGAAGATTGATAACCCCTAAACAGAGGCGTAGCAAGGTCATGAGGCGCCCGGGGGCAAGTCCCCCCCAGCGCCCCCCTATGTGTTAGATGAACTAATGAGTAGTAACGCATTATGCCATCACTTTCAAATTTGCTCAAAGTATGGGAAATTAGGTGAATTATGTATGAATGAGTCACAGAGCTCCAAAGCAATAAAACTCACAGCAATGTTTATTTATTTATTTGCAAAGTATTTTACCAGGAAGGATACATTGAGATTTCTCTCGTTTTCAAATATGCCCTGGGTTCAAGAGCATTGAAATTTTTACAGTTGTTACAGAAACACAAAGTAACAAAATGCACTGGGCCACATTACAATGTTGACGGTAACGTTAACGCTCACCTGCGTCAGCATTAACGTTAGCCGCGGTATCTACCGCATATTACAATCCAAACGCAAACGGGTTAAGTAACCCGTTTGCGTTTGGTACCTTGCGCTTTTCAGCACGAGGTTACTGTACTTTGCGCTCCCTATATTTAACATGGGGAGTGCAAAGTGTTAATCAGCGTTAAGATTACAAAATCCCAGCGCTGATTATCGTCCGGCTCTGGTTAGCGGAAAGTTAATCAGAGCCAGGACTTGCTGTTAACGGATTCCGCTTCTGCAGAATCCGTTAACACCAGCCTAAAAAATAAAAAAACAAATCCTATACTCACCTCCTGTCCCGCGGCGAGGACCGCGGCTCCAACCGCCTCCTCTGTCCGGCAGGAGCACGGAAAGACTGGGGGAAAAAGTCCCCCTAGTCTCTCCCTGCGTATCTGTCACGTTCCCATGTTCCAGCCCTGTCCCCCTGCCCTCTGTATTTCTTATGTCTATGGTTCCTATGTGTTTTCTCTATGTTGCTTTCCCTGGGATGCAGCTCAGGGGTTAAGTCTGGTTAGCTCATTTAGCTTTCCTGCTGGTGATCTGGGCTGATCACCTCCCTATATTAAGCAATGGGCACATATCCCATTGCTCTTGCATTGGTTAATTTTCAGTTCCTGGTTTCCTGCTGTATAGTTGTTCCTGAGAGTTCCCTGCTATTCATTCTGGTCTAGTTTATGTTTTCATGTTTTCCCTTATTTCTTTGGTCTGTCTGTTGTTTCTTTAGTTAGTTCAGTTTCTAGTTCATGTCAAGTGTTTCTCCTGTCTGAGCCCCGCGGTAAGAAAGCAGATTGTGCAACAAATGCTTATGCCAGCCATTGAATACGGAGATGTAGTGTATGCAGCTGCCCCTCAATCACACCTCCAGAAACTTACAACATTGTATAACTCATTCTGCCGCTTTGTGCTACAATGTAACTACATGACCCACCATTGTGACATGTTAAAAGAACTAAACTGGCCATCGCTGGAATCTAGACTCACCCTTCACCTTTCCAACCTGGTGTTTAAGAGCTTTTCTGGGAAGCTACCACCCTGCCTGAATAGGATGATTGCCCCAGCAGTTCCCTCATCCTATAACCTCAGATCCAGGACCAGCACCTTACTTGCAATACAGCAATACAAAAAGAAAGTGGCTCGATCCTCATTTTCCTACAGAGCACCGCAAATATGGAATAACCTCCCAGACGCCATCAAATCTTCCCTCAGTCTAAAGTCCCTTAAGAGATCCCTATTAACATACCTCAATACAGAATGCACCTGTAAACCTGTAACATAATGACTTTATTTCCTACATATTTATTTTTCTGTTAATTTGTTTATTTGGTTTTGTGTTAATATCTTGCATTTTACTATTTTGTATTTCTGTAACCATTCAATGTTCTTGAACCCAGGACATACTTGAAAACGAGAGAAATCTCAATGTATCCTTCTTGGTAAAATCCTTTATAAATAAATAAATAAAATGTTCTGACTGATTTCATGGTATTGACCCTCTGACCTGGCTGACTGAGATTCTGGTTGTGTATCCTCACATTCTGTATAAGGAAAAACGTTTTGGTTTCTGACTTCTGGCTTTCTCTCTGACTCCTATCTGGATTATCCTTGACTTTACCATTTATGTTGCTCTGTTGAGGTCTGCCCTCCTGTTTGTAAAACTCACCTACTGCCCCTAGGTCTCTTGACTTCGATCTGAGTCCTGCCCTGCTGGTTGCTGAGTATAATTACCCTTCAAGCATCTGTGTTCATCATAGGACTCTGCACGGCTACTAAGGTAACTTTTCTATTAGAGCAGATTCGGCCACTCTAAGGATCGATCTCAGTGCAGGGCTGCTATGGTATAGCCGTGCAGAGGTCTCCAGTTTCTCCTGTGTTTATATTTTCACATACATTGTTGTCGTATCTCTGCATATAGGGGCTTTTACTAGTACTAGGGCCTTACTCGGCGCAAGCCTGGTACCGCCACCATGACTGACTGTGACAGTATCACTACATTGACCAGCCGGATATCGCGAGGCCGCTGGTGTCTGGCTCAATGGAGTCCTATTGACTCAAGCGAGTGGATGCTCGTGGCTGCGCTCAGTGCTGCCACGAGCATCGCAGGCTAATAATGCAGGCAGCTTTTTATGCGCCTGCATTGTAATTCCACACTAAAACAGGGACAATAGGGGGAAAACTGCGGGCGCCGTTTTTTTTCCCTACTGCCCCATTTTTTAGCATGGAAATTGTAATGTAGCCCACTGTGTATGAGCGTATCACAGAGCTCCACAGCTATAAAACTCTCAAATAATTATAAACATAATTATAATTATATAAAAATCCAAATTACTTGCTCCTGTGCTGTTACTGCTACTTTGGGGAAATCTAAAGGAAGGTTGGAATCTCACCGAGAGCAACAATATATTCAGGACTGTCTTGAAAAGGCCTGCTTTTACATTACTAGAATGATAATTGTAAATTTTTATTTATTTATTTTATTTATAAAAGGACTTTACCAGGAAGGATACATTGAGATTTCTCTCGTCATAAATTATATATAAAAATAATTATATTATTGAGATAAATATAAATTAGCATCTTATTAGTTAAAATTTATATAAAACATTAAAATAGCAATATGACCATATTGTCCCCACTACTACTTGTTGTTTTGGCAGGGAGGAGGTTAAATCCCAGGTGGTCCAGTGGTTACAGGACTCACATGAGCATAGTGGGAAGACACAGTGCCCCCTCTCTCATTACAGCATGGTGGTAGACACAGTGCCCCCTGTCATTACAGCATGGAGGGAAGACACAGTATCCCCTGGCATTACAGCAGACACAGTGCTCCCCCAGTCTTTACAGCATGGTGGTAAGACACAGTGCTGTAATGGCAGGTGGCACGGTGTCTCCCACCATGCTGTAATGACCAGGGACACTGTGCTATAATGCCAGGGGGGCACGGTGTCTCCCCTTCATGCTGTAATACCAGGGGGGCACTGTCTCCCACCATGCTGTAATGACCGGGGGCACTGTCTGCTGTAATGCCAGGGGCACTCTGTCTCCCCTCCATGCTGTAATGCCAGGGGGGCACTGTGCTGTAATGCCAGGGGGGCACTGTGTCTCAGGGGGCACTGTACTGTAATGCCAGGAGGGCACTGTGTCTCCCCTCCATGTTGTAATGACAGGGGGCACGGTGTCTGCTGTAATGCCACGGGTGGCTCTGTGTGTGCTGTATGCTAGGGGGGCACTGTGTCTCCCCTCCATGCTGTAATGACAGGGGGGCACTCTGCCTCCCCTCCATGCTGTAATGACAGGGGGCACTGTGTCTGCTGTAATGACAGGGGGCAGTGTCATTACAGCATGGAGGGAAGACACAGTGCCCCCCCAGGGAAACCTTTTTACTCTTTCCTCCCAATAAGGCCCCCCCCAGGGAATCCCCTTACCTCTGGTGCTGGCTCAGGCTGCCTCTCTCTCTCCTGGCATCACACACAGCAAAGCAGACTGTAGGGGGCGGTGCCTTCTCTCCGTGCAGCTAGTTGCAGGGGAAGACACGCTGATGTGATTTTTCCCACCAGAGAAGTTCCGGTTTTTACCCAGTAGTTCTGCCCCTGGGGAAAACACATCGGTCTGCTCCTGCTTCCGGCGCCTCCCCTGACAGGTGCCCGGGGGCAAGTGCCCCCCTCAGCCCTCTTCGCTACGCCACTGCCCCTAAACGAACAACATCTTCATACAGGATTCCTTTTAACAAATTAGACACATTAACATAGCCTTGATAGGTGAAGGTCGCCAAACCATTAGTATCTCACTTGTGTTCAGCAGTCCTGTATCAGGGACCGAGGTAGACCAGAATGTACAGTGACAAAACCAAAAAGAGCCAGCATAAAAACAATTTAGCTGGTAATAAAGGACGCGTTGCCCCAACACATAGTCGGCTTCATGAGCGTGATATCCAGCTAAAAGTGAATTACACCTAAGAAATCATATGCCAATACTGACGGTTTAGAAGATTGCCAACACTAATCCCACCCATTTTAAGGAGCGGGGGCTATCTAAAACAAGGATGTTAACCCTTAGAGATCCTGAATATTACAGGTAAAACCTAGGACTCTTATGCCTTTAATCTACAGTACCTCTGCTGCACTCAGGAATGAGCAGCATATCTCTCCTGTTATCGGTGATAAAGGGTTTTGTGACTGGTGTTATTGGGCAATAGCCCCGCCATTATGAATGATAGAGTGCGGTTTTATATTACATGTTTTTTGACTGTTGTACACTATATGTGGTCACTGTCTGTCTAAAATACGGATCCTATTAGCTCTGGAGGATTGGCAAGGATTAGGTTTCTCCTACCCTTGCCGGTCCATATTTTTTTCTCCGTTTCCCAAACCTGGCCTCAGGACCTGCTGACAGGCCAGGTTTGCAAGATATCTTAAGCACAGCACAGACGTATGAGGGGCTATTAGGGACATTATATTGGTTTGTTTGTATATATCATACAGTGAAACTCATATCATATACTGAAAGTTTTCATATATCATATACTGTAAGTGAGATGCATATATCATATATAGTGAAACATCTATGTCATAGTGTCATAAGTCCACAACTTACCTCATTCTATCTCCTACACATGTATCACAACTCCCTGCAATCCCAGCAACCTCATTCCTATAAACCCTCAGCTGCTGTCCTTTCTCCTGCGCCCTCTGGAACGCTCGCTCTGTGTGCAATAAACTCACAGCTATCCACAAACTTTTTATCTCCAGCCTCCTAGCTCTTACTGAAACCTGGCTAACTCCCTCTGACACTGCTTCCATTGCTACTCTCACTCATGGCGGGCTACACTTCAGCCATTACCCCAGAATGGGCGAGAGACATGGTGGCGGGGTTGGAATTCTGCTCTTCCCCCACCTGCACCTCCCTCCACCCCATCTCTCTCCTCCTCCTTTGAAGCACACTGCATCCACCAGTTCTCTCCCCTGGCTCTGAGTGGCAGTCATCTACCGCCCACCGGGACCAACCTCCCAATTCCTTAACCACTTTGCTACATGGCTTTCCCACTTTCTGTCTATTAACCTTCCATGCCTATTTCTTGGACTTCAACATTCCCACTGACGATCTGTCTTCCTCTGCTACCTCCAAACCTCTTTCACTCACATCCTCCCTTGGACTTACGCAATCCTCCCTACCCACCGTGAAGGTCACTCGATTGACCTTGTTTATTTTTCCAACCTCTGCTCAGTTTCTGATTTCACCTGTTGCCCTTTCCCTATCTGAAATACCCGAACTCCCTGCTCCTCCATCCCGCACACGCACTCGCAGATATCTGCATGCTGTGGAAACCCATCAATTCTCCAAATTCCTTCAATATGTCCCGAACACCTCAACCTTTACCTGCCTTGACGCTTTCAGACTACTATAACGCTACTCTTATCTCTGCACTAGACACGCTTGCTCCTCCTCAACTCTGTAAAGCCCTCGCTGCCAACGTCATCCCTGGCACACACCCCAGACACGCTACATGCAACGATGCTCTCGCACCGCAGAGCGTGCCTTGTGGAAATCCTGCTCTGAAGTGGATTTCATTCATTTCAACTTTATTCTGTGGTCTTACAACTCTGCCCTTCTTCTCGTCTCTCAGATCTACTCTCTCCAACCCTAAACTACTCTGTTCCACTTCCTCCTCTACAGGGCCAGATTTACCCCTCAGGAGCAAAGATTTTTTTTTTCATGGTAAAAATATTTTTTTAGAACAAAACTAAATCTTACCTAATTTATTTGATTTAAAAAATTGTATTAGAACCATTAAGAAAAGTGCCGCTACTGAGTAGTGCACTCTCTCCTGTCATCACTCCTAACCAGCAACGGTGAAGGTGGGGCTTAATGTGATGACATGTCATGTTAAGCTCCGCCCTCACCTCTCCTAACATTGGAGGACTCACATTGGATATGACAGGAGGTGGAGCTCAGGAGTTAAGAAATGCAACTGCAACTACAGATGAAGCTTTGCTTGCTCGCCGGCTGCAGGAGGTGAGAGGCAGGCTGACAGGCGAAGCTTCACCTGTAGGTACATCCGCTCCGCCTCACTCGTATTACGCCACGGCCCGGCACTTACTAGGCCAAGGACAGGTACCGGTCCGGGGGTTGTCGGGTATATTACACAAAGGAAAAATTAAAATGGATGCCTGTAGCCATTTTGTTTTTAAAGACAGTTTTTTTTTCTTTAAAATTTTCTCTAAATTTAGAAATTAACGAGATTTTTTTTACAGAGTTCATTCCTGGGTGAAGTTTTTTATATTTTTTTAAGAAGTGCCAGACATGAAGGAACTTAGAATGTTTTTGTGTGATAAGGCTAGAGTTAAGTGCTAAGACGTGTCATAATTAAATTTATTGGTCTGGCTTAAGTTTTTAAAACAAAAGATATTTTGTCTTTTGGGTATAGGAATAAGAGTTAATATCTCTAATATAGATTTATATTCACAAAATATATGTTTATAATCAAGGTATATTTTATTATATTTACAGTATTATTATTATTATTATTCTTTATTTATAAAGCGCCAGCATATTCCGCAGCGCTGTACAATAGGCACAGTATAGACAGGGTTACAATACATTGAACAACATTTGACAAACAGTACAGGAGGAGATGAGGGCCCTATTCCCATAGGAACTCACAATCTAGGAGGGTTGGGGTTGGAAACAGGAGGAGAGGACTGTAAGGTGAGAGTGATTGATGATTGCGTCAGTGAGTTGGGTGGTAGGCTTCTCTAAATAGGAACATTTTAAGGGAGAGTTTGAAGGAAGAGAAGTTAGGGGAAAGTCTGACAGTACGAGGGAGAGCGTTCCAGAGAGTGGGGGCTGCGCGTGAGAAATCCTGCAGTCTATCATGGGAAAAGGTGATGCGGGGAGAAGCTAGGCGCAGGTCACTGTTTGACCTTAGGGAGCGGGCTGGGGTGTATTTGGTGATTAGTGAGGACAGGTAGTGGGGAGCTGAGTTAGTGAGGGTTTTGTAGGTAAGGATAAGGATTTTGAACTTAATTCTGCAGTGGATGGGGAGCCAGTGAAGGGACTCGCAGAGGGAGCGGCAGAGACAGAGCGGCGGGTGAGGTGAATTATCCTGGCGGAGGCGTTCAGGATGGATTGTAGGGGGGAGAGGCGGGACAGAGGGAGGCCAGATAAGAGATTATTGCAATAGTCAAGTCGGGAGATTACCAGGGCGTGTATGAGTTGTTTTGTGGTGACAGCGGTAAGAAATGGCCGAATTCTGGAAATATTACGCAGTTGGTATCGGCAGGAGGAGGAAAGAGACTTGATGTGGGGGATGAAGGAAAGAGCAAAGTCAAGTGTAACTCCAAGACAGCGAACTTGGTTTGATGGGGAGATGGTGATACCCTCCACCGTGATAGAGAAGTCAGGAGGTGGGGAGGCATTGGAGGAGGAATAAGTAGGAGCTCAGTTTTTGACATGTTGATCTTTAGGTGGTGGAGGCCATCCAGGAGGAGATGCCAGATAAACAGTCACTGACTTTTGAAAGGACAGGGGGAGAGAGATCAGGGGTAGAGAGGTAGATCTGAGTGTCATCAGCGTAGAGGTGGTAATTAAAGCCAAAGCTGTTGATGATTTTGCCCAGGGAGGAGGTGTAGATGGAAAAGAGCAGAGGACCAAGGACAGAGCCTTGAGGTACACCAACAGATAGAGGCAATGAAGAGGAGGAGTTACCAGCAAAGGACAACAGAAGGACCTGTTGGATAAATAGGAGTCAACCCAAGCAGTGCAGTGTCACCGAGACCCAGAGAGTTGAGGGTCTGTAGAAGGAGGGGGTGGTCAACAGTGTCAAAAGCAGCCGAGAGGTCAAGCAGGATGAGAATAGAATAGTGGCCGTGTTTTTTAGCAGTTAGGAGGTCGTTGGTGACTTTGGTGAGGGCAGTTTCAGTTGAGTGTAGGGGACGGAAGCCAGATTGCAGGGGGTCAAGTAGGGAATTGGAGGACAGGAAGAGAGGAGAGGCGGTTGAAGACTAGTTTTTCTAAGAGCTTAGAGGTAAAGGGAAGCATGGATACAGGGCGGTAGTTGGATGGAGAGTTGGGATCGAGGGATGGTTTCTTTAGTAAAGGGGTAACTAGCGCGTGTTTGAAGGCGGATGGGAAGGAGCCAGTGGAGAGAGATAGGTTGAAGATGTGTGTGAGAGCAGGGGTGAGGGAGGAGGAGAGGGGAGGAATTAGATGTGAGGGAATGGGGTCGAGCGGGCACGTGGTGAGATGTGAGGAGGACAATAAGGAATTGACTTCCTCCTCAGTGGCTGGGAGGAAGCGGCAGAGGGTGACAGAGGGGACCTCTGGGAGTGGAGGTGGCAGATAACTATCTTGTGTTGGGATGTTGCTTCTGATAGTTAGAGTTTTACTGAGGAAGTAGTCTGCCAGGTCTTGAGCGCTGAAGGCAGCTGAGGGGGGAGGTGCAGGTGGGTAGAGGAGGGTGTTGAAGGTGGACCAGAGCCGTTTAGGGTTGGAGGACAGCGTAGATAGAAGAGATGAGAAGGATTGTTTGGCCAAGTGGAGGGCAGAGGTGTATGACCGGAGAATAAACTTGAAGTGAACAAAATCAGCTTCAGAGCGGGATTTCCTCCAGGCACGCTCTGCAGTGCGGGAGCATCTTTGCAGGTAGCGAGTTTGGAGGGTGTGCCAGGGCTGAAGCTGGCGGCGTGGGGCCTTACAGAGTCGAAGAGGAGCAAGAGTGTCTAGAGCAGAGATAAGTGTGGTGTTATAGTGATTAGTGGCAGCATCAGGGCAGGTGAAGGATGAGGTGTGAGGGAGGTGGTGAAGTAGATTGGAGAATTGATGGGGATCCACAGCATGTAGATTTCTGCGAGTGTGTGAGCGGGGTGGGGGAGCAGGGTGTTTAGGAAGTCCAGATAGGTTGAAAGAAAGAAGGTGGTGGTCAGAGATGGGGAAAGGGCGACAGTTGAACTCAGAAATGGAGCCGAGGTTGGAAAAGACAAGGTCAATAGCGTGACCATCGCAGTGGGTAGGGAGGAGGGAGGATTGTGTGAGTCCAAGGGAGGACGTGAGTGAAAGAAGTTTGGAGGCAGCAGGTGCGGAAGGATCATCAATGGAAATGTTGAAGTCCCCGAGAATTAGGCATGGAAGATTAGAAGACAGGAAGTGAGAAAGCCAGGTAGCAAAGTGGTCAAAGAACTGGGAGGTTGGTCCTGGTGGGCGGTAGATGACTGCCACCCTGAGAGCCAGAGGAGAGAACAGGCGGATGCAGTGTGTCTCGAAGGAGGAGAAAGAGAGGGATGGGGGTGGAGGGAGATGCTGGTAGGTGCAGGTGGGAGAGAGCAGGATTCCGACCCCGCCACCATTTCTCTCACCCGGTCTGGGGGTATGGCTCAAGTGTAGACCACCATGTGAGAGAGCAGCAACGGAGGCCGTGTCAGAGGGAGTTAGCCAGGTTTCAGTTAAAGCTAGGAGGTTGAAGGAGTTTGAAAGGAAGAGGTCATGGATTGCTGTGAGTTTGTTGCACACAGAGCGAGCGTTCCAGAGGGCGCAGGAGAAAGAGGACAGGCGCTGAGGGATTATGGGAATGAGGTTGCTGGGCTTGCAGGGAGGTGATTTATGTGCAATGGAGATAGGATGAGAGGGAAGTATAGGATGTGTTGTGGGGCCAGGGTTAGCGGATATGTCACCTGCATAGAGAAACAGCAGGAGGGTGAGAAAGAGAAGGTGGGAATGGGATTTGTGGGAGTGATTGGCAGCACGAGAGTTAGAGGGAGACCATGTTCTGAGGAAACAAAGGAGCTCATGCGAGGCCATCATGTGGGACGAGAGGAGGGAGGGAGAGATGCAGATAGTGTAGAGGTCGGTGGTAGAGGGGCAGGAGTTCCATTTAAGGAGAAAGGTAGAAGTGAAGAGTAGAAGCGTGAGAGAAAGCATGATATAGATGTGCGTTTACCCAGAGTAAAAAGTGGGCCTTGCAGTTCCTTCCTCCAGTCCCGCCACTCCAGGAAATCAACTCTAAACGTCCACTTAGGATGCCACTTGGGGATGTCACAAGAGCCACAGTAGGAAATATATACTCCAATAAATATTGTAGAAAGTATATAATTGGTAAATAATAAAAATTACTAAAGAATAGATTCTGTTGAGTTAACCAGAAAAGAATTCAGCTGATAGGACTCTGAGTAACCAAAAGGGAGTGAGGATATAAATCAGAGATGATAGGTAGAGACACCATGTCTAACTGGGAGAAGAGAAGGTCTTTGTGTAGATTGATCTTTTGACCCGAGATAAGAATATTACAAAGAAATGGTGGAATTAATTAAGAAGTGCAATACTGCCCTCTAGAGGATAGTAAATATTTAATAATATTGCCAGTGACGTCAAATTGGCTATAATAAGCGGCAATGTTATTTGCAAGTCAGTCGGAGATTCCAGCATTCAGAGACTCACACTGCAATGTATTACACATGACCCTCTGAGAGTCCAAGATTCCAACACTCAGACTCACACCACGATGCAGGCAGATCCCAAGACATGAGGCAATCAAGATTCTCACCAAATCTCTAACTCACATGCATTGATTATCTGATATCGATAATCTTCACACATTCCAAAAATATTACATCAGGAATTTCAAGGCAGACTTATCAATATCCAAATTGGACAGGTAATGTATGAAATTAAGCAATTAATGTAAATATATATATTTGTAGATATTCTTGCAACGTAGACTGAGACTTCTCAGATACGGTTAGATCCAAATTCTAAGTATTTTCTATTCTGCAGATAGAAATATGAAGAAGTGGATATAAGGATTTATTCCTAAAAGAAATGTTGTAAGATTGATACCAATATACATATTGAATTTGGAAATTACTGTGATTAAAATTAATAAGCAAGGAATTATATAACTACAAAATAAAAAGCAAAAGATTAGAAGTTTAATTCTCGAGATTAGGGGAGGATTCACTAAATAAGTTTTTATTACTTATCATTAAATTAGCTCATCTTGTTGATCCATGTAGCATAGAGATATATATATATATATATCTATAAGAGCTGGCTGGTTAAACATTGTTTGCTGGGAAATGCATGTTGTATTAAGCCGAAATGTTTATTAACCATTTGTGTATTAGTTACTAACTGATAAGGTAAATGATAATAATCATATATGCAGTTACTAACCGGAGATACATATATTGTGAAGCTAGTTTTTATATGCTGATGGATTGTGGTTTATAAATTTTTGTTTATGATATGAGATTTGAAACTTTTTTGTATATGTAATAAATATATATATATTTTTATCCGATTATTGATTATTGTATTTTTCAAAGCAAAACACAGACAATTAAAAGAATTCAGGATAATTTCTAAGAAATATTAACGATTGATATTTGTGTCTCGTATAAGTTTCTTATGAAATAATAATCCCTGATATATTGGAGGCAACTGCCGAGGTAGGTCCAGTAAGTCCAATATAGACATATTGGAGGCTTGGCTGATAAATCCAATATATAACGTGTTGTATTCACGTGCAGAGATTATATCCGACAGGGTTAGGGACCCCCTGCTTTGCTGCCTGAAAGGGTCACATCCTTGTCACACTTAGGCAGCCAGTGAGAACAAACACACTTCTCTCACTGGCTGCCTGAGAGTGTCATGAGTGTAACCGCTGTCAACAGCTGCCTAAGATTTAAAGCTAAAAGCAAACACATTCCTGTCACTGGCTGTCTGAGAGGGGTCACTCTCAGGCAGCCAGTGTCACTCGAACTGCGACTATTATATGTAGAAATAAGATTGATAACCTTACAGTGATGGAGGAGTAGCTGCTTGCAGGGGTTCGTTTGATGGTAGTAGATCGCTTGACTTATCTAGTTGAAAAGAGAAATTATTATTGTTAATATGAAAAAAATGCAAACTCTTATTGTGTCGAGCAGCCAATGACAGCTATCACACTCCTGTCACTGGCTGCATGAGAGTGACCACGGTGTGATTAGTGTCAGTGGCTGCCTCACCTGAACAGAGTTACATGACCACTGTTAGACAGCCAGTGACAGGAGTGTGATTACTGACTGCAATCAAATCAAATCAAAATAAGCTTTATTGGCAGGACCAAATACATTTCAGCATTGCCAAAGCATATGGGGAGGTTATATGGGATGGAGGGGGGTAGTGGGACATATATGGGGGGGACTGGGCAAGTCCATGGACATTATCAGGGGTAGGGGAAATGTGAAGTGGGATGGGTGCGAGTCCGTGTTGGGGATTTATAAGTCCGGGATCTCTCATGTTCCTCTCAGTCTGTGACATTCTGTGACGTATTGGGCAGATATTTTCACCGCCGGCTCCTCTTCTCCCAGTATGATGTGGAGTTTCCTTGTCTCTTCTATAGAGGTGAAGTCCGGGATGAGAGCGGAGAGTCTCTCTGGAAGTGAGTTTCCTTCAGTGCTGAGTACTTGGGGCACTGTAGGAGGAAGTGGACCTCATCTTCCAGGGCCCCCTGGTCACAACGCTGGCACAGTCTATTCTCCCTGGGCTTAGGTCTGTCTATGCCGCCCTGATTCGATTTCCAGGCTGCCGGCGCTCAGTCTGTACCGGCTCAGGATCTGTCTGTTCCTGTGGTCTTGTAGTACCTCCAGGTAGGGGGCCAGTTTGTATTCCCTCTGTAAGGATTGGTAAATGGTGAGTTTCTGAGAGTTTGCTATATCCAGGGCCGGTGCTAGGCTATTTTGCGCCCTAGGCCAGACCAGCTACTTGCGCCCCCCCAAAAAAAACACGTGACATGTGTGAACGTATCACAGAGCTCCACAGCAATAAAACTCACAGTAACAGGCGGTGTGTATGAACGTATCACAGAATCCACAACAATAAAACTCAGTAATGTGCAGTGTGTATGAGCCTATCACAGAGCCCCACAGCAATGAAACGCACAGTAACGGATACACATACCCCCACCCAATGTCATACACACACCCATCCACACACAAATCCACGCACACATCCACATAAAAATCCACACACACACACACATATAAAAATCCACACACACACACATATAAAAATCCACACACACACATAAAAATCCACACACACACATAAAAATCCACACACACATATAAAAATCCACACACACACACATATAAAAATCCACACATACACACACACGCATATAAAAATCCACACACACACATATAAAAATCCACATACACACATATAAAAATCCACACACACACATAAAAATCCACACACACACACATAAAAATCCACACACACACACACACACACACATAGAAATCCACACACACGCATAAACTTACCCTCACAGCCCTGGTTGAGGCCTGGCTTCGGGCCTTGTGGTGTCCCCGGGCTTCGGGCCTGGTGGTGTCCCCGGGCTTCGGGCCTGGTGGTCTCCCTGGGCCTGGTGGCCTCCCCGTGCCTGGTGGTCTCCCCAGGCCTCGGGCCTGGTGGTCTCCCAAGGCTTCGGAGATGGCCCGCGGGCCTCAATGAGCCGTACGGGCGGTGCCAAGAGGGAGAGCGGCGTGGGAGCCGCCACGCTCAGCGCCGTTCCAGGCCCCACGGCTCCATGCTCGCCTAGGCCCAGCGCTGTGCAGGCGCCTCCAGGGCTGTCGCAACCCACGGCGACCCCTCTGCTAGCGTGGAGTGGGGGGCGGGCCGCTGAGGTGTAGGGGCGGGCGCTGGCCTGCTAAATGAGGCGGAGGCATTCCTACATTTTGCGGCAGGGGCGCTTCATGCCGCCTGTTGCATGGACGGGCCGACCCTGCCTGTGGAGCTCGGCGGCGCGGTGCTCTAGGCGGTCGCCCTGGCTATATCATGTCTCCATTCTCTGATATAGTTTTCCCTGGAATCGTTAATTAGGGCCTTTTATTTGATTTTGTCAGGTTGCATTCATAGGGGCTATGGATGATAAGGGTGGATATGAGTTGTTGCAGCCCACATGGTTTGGGGTGGTCCTTGTTGGCCAGTAGGGCTTTATGGTGGTATGAGTTGAGGCTGCTGATGTTTAGGTGGTTCCAGTATGATAGCGCCCTCTTCTGTACTGCAAGAAGTAAGGGGAGTCTGCCCAGCTCGGCCCGGCAAGCATTGTTAGAGGTGCTCCGATGGACTTGGAGGAGGTGCTTGCAGAATTCCAGATGGAATATTTCTGTGGTGCTGGTGTCCCATTTGGGTTGGTCAGGGTAGGTGATGGGGCCCCATACTTCACTGCCATAAAGGAGGATTGGAGTGAATCATTCACACCCCTGTGTCACTGGGAGCCTGAGACTAACAAGCATGTGATTGCTGTCAGAGGGCAGAGGCTATATATAACGGGTATATACAGTATAACCAGGCAATTACTGTGTGAGTAAATTACCATTCAGATTTCAATCATTTACAATGTGTAAAATTATTATCACATTTTATAAACCAAACCTTTTGTGGTTATATATTCTATAGGGAATTCTTGTTAAAAAAAAATATCGCAATGGGAACCTGTTACATACAGGGTTATTCAAAGAGATCCAAATGGCTGCCGAAAGGTAACCGAACGCTGAAAATCAGCGTTTGGTTACCTTTTTTGGCCATTCGGCTATTCAGAGAGCCGGCAATACGCCAAATGTTGGCAATTGCCTGCACGTACGGTGCCTGTACGAACGCAGAGAAATTCCCATAGCTTCGTCTATTCAGAGAACAAAAACCAGCAGTGAAAAGTTGCCGAAATGCCCTTCCATTCGGTTGCTTCATTCGACAGGTTTATTCAGGCGAATCCCATAGGCTTCAATGTTAAAAATATTCCCGTTTCAACTCTAATAAACTGTTTATTATAATATTCTGCAGTAAAAATTATTAAATTATTATTTATTTTTTTATGATCTTTTAAGCATTTTTTGGGATTTTTTCTCAATTTTTTTTTAAAGTTTTTGTCTTTTTTCTGTAACAGACCTTTTTTTATCATTCATTGGACCTCATATGTAAATTTCAGACATTTTTGCTCAGTAGTTTGTTTGCAAACAGCGTTTCACTTTTCAGACATTCATGCAAACTTTTTTTCTCACTCCATTTGTCTGCAGTGTCGGGTTTTTCCGGCGGCTGCTCTGCACTCTGATTGGCTCCTGCTCGGGTTTCTCTGGCGCGTTCGGCGGGGTTAATCCAGATGTTTTTGCGGGTTTCGGTGTGCATTTGCCTGGGTTTTGCGGTGAGTGTTTGGCAGGTTTGCGGCGTCTTATCCCTGCACTTTGACGGCCCAATGGTGCTTGCTGAATACACCGCAGGGTCGCCGAAATGAGATCGCCAAATCATACTGAATTGAAGAGAACGAAAAGTCACCGAACATGCGGTGACTTTTCGATTCTCTTTGAATAACCCTGTATATTTTTCTGAGAAATTTTACAATTTTAACCAAAAAATGAAATATTTCCCTTGTGTTTTGGAGGATTGTGTTTTATGAATAATATGACTATGTATAAAAGACTGACCTTGCTCCCAGCATGGGAAATGAGGAGGTGAGTAATGGCAGGGGTATTGCTCATATTATACATGACAAATGGACAATGCGAACGCTTTGGAACTAAAAAAAATAATAATATATATATGAAAAGTTTTTTTGTTTTCTTTAAGGCTAATGTCAGATGAAGGCAGTCTGAGCGCACTCTGCGTGCGTGCACAACGGACGGACATACTGACGGAAGATACTGTAGACACCAGACGATCCGTTTTTCTTGACGGACTCTGCGTCCGTTCTAGCGGTTTGACGTTCTTGCCTAACTTGCATCCGTTTGCCACGTGCATTGTGCGTGCGCAGTTCGGTGCGCACGTACTTCGTGTGTGGGTCTCTATTGATCATGATTCTATGTTACGACGGACGTTAAACTGTGCGGCAACATGGACTTGATGACTGCGTTTTGTCTGACATTTGCCTTAGATACCTTTTGGTATCAGTGACCAATGACACCTCACTTGACCTTGTGAGGTCACGGTGTAAAGATTAGTGACGCAGGGTTCCAACCAGTGCTCTTCGCTGCAGTGCGCCATTTGTTTTTGATGTAACAATTCGTAATAACAGATTGTGCCATCACCTCCACACTTGTTGTCAACATGAGAACTGAGATGGTGAGTTAGTGCAGCATCATTGTTCACTTTATAATTGAAAAGTGAAAAATATTGCTGTTAGAAAGCAAAAAGAAATGTATTTTACTGTTACAACAAACCTGATTATGTTTGGTATCATTGGAAAGGTCATGCTCTGGCCTTTCCAGTGATACCTGACATGACCCTATAACTGCTATGGAGTTGGAGATACAGGCAGGGCCGGCACTGCAGCTAAGCGGCCGCCTAGAGCGCAGCGCCGCCTAGGGCGCAGCTGAGCTCCACTGGCAGGGCCGGCCCATCCATGGAGCAAGCGGCTCTTTGTCAGGAGCGGCATTTTGCCACCCTGTCAAAGGCCGCGGCATGAAGCGCCCCTGGCCGGACAACACGGCCCTAAAGCACACCGCACAGCCTGGGAGAAGACCAGGCCCGAGGCCTGGGAGACGACCAGGCCCGAGGCCTGGGAGAAGACCAGGCCCCAGGCCTGGGAGACGACCAGGCGCGAGGCCTGGGAGAAGACCAGGCCCCAGGCCTGGGAGACGACAAGGCCTCAACCAGGGCTGGGAGGGTAAGTTTATGTGTGTGCGTGTGTGTGACATTGGGTCTGGGTATGTGGACCTCTGTGATACGGTCATACACACCGCCTGTTACTTTGCCTTTCATTTCTGCGGGGCTCTGTGATAAGATCATACACACCGCGCGTTACTGTGAGTTTTATTGCTGTGGCGCTCTGATACACTCATACACATCTCATGTTACTGTGAGTTTTATTGCTGTGGAGCTCATGTGATACGCTCATACATGTCACATGTTTTTTTTGGGGGGGGCAGCATTTCATTCATCGCTCCAGGCAGCACAGTGGCTTGGCCCAGCTCTGTCCACAGGAGATGCAGTGCCCGTGAGCCGCGGCCCGTCGCCGGGGTGCTAGTTTTCGGCTGTCTGGACTGTGGGCAGCCAGCCACAGCGTAGAAGCATTCAGCTCCTCCTCCAGACTCGTCCTTGATGCCAGCGGCTCACGTGGACCCAGCGCGTGTGAAGTCAGTTGTTGGCAGTCAGTCTCGTGTGAAGGAGCAGCCTGGTCACCGACGTGAGCCGAAGCTGGAGCCGCTTCCTTGGTAATATAAATCATTAAACAATATCATTAATAATACATAATAACACTCTCATTAAATAAAACACAACGCTCTCATTTTCAGTGCCCAGTCTATAACGCTGATTCGGCCATACAACTCGGACTGCAGAACCCAGCGGCCGTCCCCCTGGGAGCCGATCAGTAAGCTTTTTCATTTGTGTTGCTTTCTTCTTTTTGGGGGGGGGGGCGCAAGTAGCTGGTCTGGCCTAGGGTGCAAAATAGCCTAGCACCGGCCCTGGATACAGGGGTCCAACTGTCAATCAATGCAGACATACTGTAGTTATCCTTTCTCTGGACCTATTCTGGGGCATGGGCCTGAAGCTGCTGCTCCATCAGCACGATGGATTCATGAATTAGACACGGTACATCCACGGGTCTAAATGAGAGAAACATGTACTCTGTATATGTATATACACACATCTTCAACCTATCTCTCTCTCTACCGGCTACTTTCCATCCACCTTCAAACATGCACAGGTTACCCCTTTACTAAAGAAACCCACCCTCAATCCCAACTCTCCACTCTAATCCAACTATCGTCCTGTATCCCTGCTTCTGTTTACCTCTAAACTCCTGGAAAAACTAGTTTTCAATCGCCTCTCCCTGTCCTCTAATTCCCTACTCGTCCCCTAAACTGTCACCAATGACCTCCTAACTGCTAAAAACCATGGCCACTATTCCATTCTCATCCTGCTTGACCTCTCAGCTGCTTTTGACACTGTCGCTCAACCCCTTCTTCTACAGACTCTCAGCTCTCTGTCTCTGTGACACTGCACTTTATTGGATTCACCATTATCTGTCTAACTGGTCTTTCTGTATCATTTACTGGTAACTCCTTCAATGCCTTTATCAGTTGGTGTAACTCAAGGCTCTGTCCTTGGTCCTTTGCTCTTCTCTATCTACACCTCCTCCCTGGGCAAAATCCTTAACAGCTTTGGTTTTAATTACCACTTCTATGCTGATGTGTCACGTTTCCTCCAAGAACTCGGTATCTGATCCTTATACACAGCACGTCTATCCGAACCCTCCGCTCCTTAGAATGGTCGGTAAGCTTACTATACCCTAGAACAGTGTTTCTCATCCTTGAACCCTCAGGACCCACAATTGTCCTTGGTCATTAAGTCGCGACCCAAAAATAATTGAATTTCTGAAACATAATTTATTCCACAAAACAACGTGTGCAATATTCTACAATGTATGCACTTTTTAAACAATTTTGTAAACAAACAGGGATTCTTTCCAAAAAAGGATAGTGCAGTAATCACAGCACTAGTGACAACGAAAGTGTTTGCTGTAAAATAAACTAATTGAAACATATGAAATTAAGTATAACTTATTGGAAAACTGGGGATGCTTCTTGCTCTTAATAAGTGTCTCAAAGTCTGGGGTGATGGTAGACAAAGCAACTCTAATTTAAATCACTACTGAATGAATAAAATATTATAAAGAAAACTTAACAAACTCACCTGCTCCCCCACCATCTGTCTCTGCCACTGCGCACATTATTTTTTCGCAGCAATCTGCCCTCCCTGAGCCTACGCAATTTGTGTAGCTGAATGCTACACTAATAGCATAAACTCAAGATGGCCAAGAGATTAAGGTCTGGCGCTGCCTACTTCCTGAATCTACGCTCTGCAGTGCCTCAGAGAGGGACTGAAGAACAATGGAATAGCAATGGAAAGTCTCCCAGCACACTATATAAGGCGTCCCTCGCAGCCCCAGCACGTGTTTTTTGAGAGGAGATTGTTCTGTCAGCTGCTAGCAGTGAGAACACACACTATTGGGGGGGGGGGGTCTCACTTCTAGATATCTGGGAATTGTTGTAATCTGTGTGCTCTCACTGCCAGCAGCTATTGGGGGGGTCTCACTTCTATCAGATATCTGGGAATTGTAATCTGTGTCACCCATCAGGGGGTCTCACTGATTTGTAGGAGGTTCCTGGGAATTTTAATCTGTGTCTTGTCACTGGCTGCCAGCTATCAGGGTGTCTCACTTAGTTGTACCAGAGTTCTGGAAATCTTTAATCTAGATAACACAGTTGAATCAGAGTTCTGTCAGACCTTTTCAGATATGAAATTTCTATATTTCACAGCAATTGATTCACACAGACAACTCGTCGGCGTGGTTAATATATAACAAGAATCTGCGTTCTAAAAACATTTTCCATTGATCAAAGAAGGTCTAATGGACTCTGGTTGTAAAAAATAAACAAGCAGATGTTAGATCAAATGGTTTAGAAGTAAGGGAACACAATGACAACCAGTGGCGTAGCGTGGGTTGTCAGCGCCCGGGGCCAGCCAAGAATTGTGCGCCCCCCCCACCTGTGGACACGTTATCGATATTGCCCCAGCTCTCACATGGATATTGCCCCAGCTCATGGATTTGCCCAGCTCATGGATTTGCCCCAGCTCATGGATTTGCCCCAGCTCACACATGGATTTGCCCCAGCTCATGGATTTGCCCAGCTCATGGATTTGCCCAGCTCATGGATTTGCCCCAGCTCACACATGGATTTGCCCCAGCTCAAACATGGATTTGCCCCAGCTCACACATGGATTTGCCCAGCTCATGGATTTGCCCCAGCTCATGGATTTGCCCAGCTCATGGATTTGCCCACAGCTCATGGATTTGCCCCCAGCTCATGGATTTGCCCAGCTCATGGATTTGCCCCAGCTCATGAATTTGCCCCCAGCTCACACATGGATTTGCCCCAGCTCACACATGGATTTGCCCCAGCTCACACATGGATTTGCCCCCAGCTCATGGATTTGCCCCAGCTCATGGATTTGCCCAGCTCATGGATTTGCCCAGCTCATGGATTTGCCCCAGCTCATGGATTTGCCCCCAGCTCATGGATTTGCCCCCAGCTCATGGATTTGCCCCCAGGTCATGGATTTGCCCAGCTCATGGATTTGCCCCCAGGTCATGGATTTGCCCCAGCTCACACATGGATTTGCCCCCAGCTCATGGATTTGCCCAGCTCATGGATTTGCCCCCAGCTCATGGATTTGCCCAGCTCATGGATTTGCCCCCAGGTCATGGATTTGCCCCCAGGTCATGGATTTGCCCCCAGCTCATGGATTTGCCCCAGCTCACACATGGATTTGCCCAGCTCATGGATTTGCCCCAGCTTACACATGGATTTGCCCAGCTCTCACCTGGATATTGCTCCAGCTCCGGCAGCGGTTGAGGGGGCCCAGATGCCGGGCAGCGCGGGAGTGCCTGCCCGGTCCTGAAGAGTCCGTCCTGTTGAAGGTGATGCGGCTGCGTGGCGTGCGTGCGCAGGTCACGCGGTCCGGCCAGTCAGGTGGTACAGAGACTCAGTACCACCTGATTAGCCGGACCACGTGACCGGCTGTGCCTGCACGCAGCCGCTTCCCTTTAACAGGATGGACTCTTCAGGACCGGGCAGGCACTCCCGCGCTGCCCGGCATCTGGGTCCCCTCAACCCCCGGGCCAGTTTTAGGGGCGCAAATGCGCCCCTAACAAAACTGCGCCGGGCCACGGCCCCCCCAGCCCCCCCCACGCTACGCCACTGATGACAACTGATCTTACCCTAAAATAGGTAACTCAGTATTGTGTTTATTTTGTCAGATCGAAACTCTGAAAACCACGTAAACATGGAACAATGGGTTGCCCAATAAAGAAAAAACCCCAGAGAAGGTTAAATGGCTTGGATAAACCAGCTTGTAATGCTATGCTATTCGGCGATATGATCTAACACTATATGGTATTTGAATATTTAATTTATGTGGTCAGTTAGAATAGATAACCTTGGCATCTTATAAAAAACAGAGGCCCTACCACATTCAGTTGATTATTACAAATGTCTGGTGTACTAACCCGCATGAAGCCGATTAAGTCTGGTAATTGGGAATGTTAAAAGCGATATCACGAATGAATGAATTAATGTATGTCTGCCGGATCCTCTCATATACACTTCCCTATGGATGTAAGTAAAGGGGGATGAAATGCACACACGCCGTGGTGAAGTATGCCAGCGATGCACAATAGAAATAAATTTTGATTTGTTAATAAAATCTATGGAGTCCCGGGATAAAGGAATAAAACGACCCCAAACCAGTAAAAGATTGGCCAAACACATAAATTAATTCCTGCAGAAGGTTGATGGTAGATCTGAGAGCGCCATCTGCTGACCAGGTAATATAACACCTGGACAGACCCCTGGAGTTGATGAATATATATCCTCCAATCAAATGAGGCCACATAGTGATGGGCTAGATCTAAAACTGGGCGGAAGACCACTATATAGAGGGGACAATCCAGAGCAGAAGGAGAAGACACTGAGAAAAGCTTGGGGAGAGACCTGAGGGACGCTTGGAGGGGAGAAAGGCAATTATCATCAGCCCCCCCTTTAAGACGCGACCACACCCTAATCTTCCACCACTCTATCTTCACTAACCAGATGGTAAAGTATGCCTGAATAACTTGATATCTATAAAATTGCATAGTCCTTATTTTAGATGTCCATCACAAACTAAAGGAATATAAATGAATTATTTTGCTGTTTAAGCCTAATAATCAGTAGAATAGTAATATCCTATTCAGTCCCCTGCAGAGGATTGCTAAGGAAGAAACTATTCCCGGCTAATACTTGACGTCATAATTAATATATCCCTGACCTATTAAAGAAGTCAATAATCTCTAACAGTTCTGTATATCTTTAATCTATATAATCACTCACCATGTCAGAAAGACCAAAAAGTACAGGCGGACGCTCCCAGACACAGATAAGAGGGCAAGCAGCCTCTGTGTCGGAAGGCTGTGCCCCTGGTCGTCGTGGACGTGGTGCATCCTCTGCAGGGGCATGCTTGTCCTTGTTTCTAACTGGTGCTGGCCATCTTAAGCAGCAGCAACATACAGAGGATTTCCAGGATTGGCTAACCAGGCCATCCTCATCCTCCGAGTCCTCTGCCAGCCAGGCTTGTAGTGATTTACAGTCCACCTCAGCTGCCAAAACATCTAATTCAGCCTCCATGTCCACAGCTACTCCAGCCGTAGCCTCACTATCACACACGGAGGAGTCAGCTGAATTGTTTGACTACAGTGACAGTGACATGCTGCTTGAGGATGTGCAGCAACTCCAGTGCTCTGATACAAACTCTGAGGTTGAGGAAGGGAGTAAAATCAGTCTAGAGGGAGGGGGTGCCAGTAACACACAAAGAACTGGCATTCATGTTCCCCCAGCAGCTGCAGCATATTGTGAGGTTGGCTCCACTGACGAGGAGATAGGGGGTGATGATGATGATGAGGTCACTGACTCCACCTGAACTGTGCCTGATCAAACAGAGGAGTCAAGTGAGAAGAAGGAGGAGGAGGCACCACAAAAATGAGGCAGAACGTCCTCTAGGACCAACCGTAGCCAGTCCAAGGCATCAGAAGTCACAGCTGCTCAGGTGCAGAGCGCTGTTTTCTCAAAGCACATGTACAGGAAGTCTGCTGTCTGGAATTTCTTTAAGAAATGTGCAGCAGACCGCACCGTTGCTATTTGCAATCTATGTCAGATGAGGATCAAGCGTGGGAAAGACATCCCACGCTTGGGTACCACGTGCTTGAGGTGACATATGACCACCTGCCACGCATCCCGTTGGCACAACACGTTGCATAGGTCCTCCTCCTCCTCATCTGTCTCCACCCCCCACTATTTGTCCTGCCATGTCATTGCCTACAACCTCCACTGACAGGGATGATGCTACAGTAACGGGTGTGCCAGGTCCTTCCTCAGAATGTGACAGCATCCCATCATCTGAAGATTTACGCAGTCAGATTAAGTTGCCCCAGCTGCTGCAGCGTAAGAAAAAATATAGTCCCAACCATCCCCAAGCACAGCGTGTAAATGCCAGCTTAGCAAAATTACTCGCATTACAACTGCTGCCTTTCCAGCTGGTGGAATCTGCTTCCTTCCGTGAATTTGCTGAATGTGCTGTACCACAGTGGCAGGTTCCAAAACGCCATTTCTTTTCACGGAAGGCCATTCCAGCACTATACCAGCACGTGGAAGGCAATGCTAAGGAGTCATTGGGAAAGGCAGTCAGCAGCAAGGTGCACATGACTTTAGACATGTGGTCCAGCAAGCATGGACAGGGCCGTTACATTTCCTTCACGGCACACTGGGTAACTCTGATTGCAGCTGGGAGGGATCCAGGCAGGGCCGGCCCGTCCATGAAGCAGGGTGGAGCAGCCTCTCCAGGCAGCCCTTTGTCAGGGGCAGCATTTTTCCACACTGGCAAAGGCCATGGCATGGAGAGCGCTCAGCTAGAACAAGGCACGGCACTCCAGCAGGCTTGTGTTTCATGGAGAAAGCTAGCTGCGCCTGCCCCTCTAGCAAGCTGTGCCCACCCCTTTCAGCAGGCCTCGCCCAACCCTTATTAGGGAGAGACTGGCCGCTTCATCGGCCCAATGAGTGATACACCGGATCTTGGATTAGAGATATGGGGGTGCTCCAGACCTGTCTGACCCCATGTCCTAAATGCGTGTCCTAAAATGTCTCCTCTTTTCATACAGGCTGCCGCCCCAAGCAGTTGTTTATGAATAGATTAAAGGAAAACCATTTACCGTCATTTGAAATGTCTTTTTTTTTTTTGTTTTAAATGTTTCTATACATCCTACAAATCCGCCACTTCACGGGCAGGTTATAGGGACCTCCTAGGCACGATATTTGAAGGAATTTTTCGTTTTTATTCTTAACCTTTATTTCATGGGAAACTCACTGTTCCTTTAAAAAACTTTTTTTTTTTTTTACTTTTTGTCCTTGTTTCCTGTCCACCAGGGCACTACACGGACCCCTATAGACCTTTTATGGCAAATATCTTGCATATATGCCCTCTTGGAGGGCACTCTAAAAATCGAACTTTTGAGTTACATTGACTTGCATTGAGTTCGGTTCGTGGTCGAGTTCGAACTCGAACTTTTGAAATTGTTTAAGTTCGAATGCGAACCGAACACGGGGGTGTTCGGCTCATCACTAAGAACCAGTATACAGAACCCAATGATATAAACAGGGATACAGAGAATATGTAAATCGTAACCAGGGGTCAGTATTACCAGAGAATCTCAGGGTTATTCAGAGAGCGTGAAAAGCAGGAGAATGACTGGAGAATGAAAAATTCTAGGTCAAGATAGCCAATTTGGAAAGCGAGATGAAAGGGAGAATTTTGCTGGTTTGGCTATTTTGACCTAGAATTTTTCATTCTCCAGTCATTCTCCTGCTTTTCACGGTCTCTGAATAACCCTGTATGTCAACTGTTTGCCAGGGGTCTGTAATGCAGGAAAACAGAATACAAATGTACAGCAATGAGAGGAGGTGAAAACCATGTCAGGGGAATGAGAAGATAGACTGCTAGTGGTAAAATATTGGACTGGGCTCTCGTTACACTGGTGCTCACAAATGCTAAGGGATTATCCACTCAGTGCCAGCGTTGCAAAAAAAAAAAAAAACTCTAACTGCACTGCAATACAGATTTTTCGAGCAACAGAGGCACGTAGGCTAATGTCAGACGAGCGCATTCTGAGCGCACTGTGCGTCCGTGCACAACGGGCGGATGTACTGACGAAAGATACTGCAGACACCACACAATCCGTTTTTCTTGACGGACGTAGGAAAAAAAGGGAACTATGGGGAAACAAAATTAATATGAAAACAATTTATACATGATATGAAAAGCCATTTTGTGGGTCATGGTGCTGGAAGTCGCAAATGCGGTCCATCTGACATCTCCTCATCATTCACACAGAACACTACGCGGACATCGCGCATTCTGCGCTTTCGTTCTAGCGGTTTGACGTTCTTGCCTAAATTGCATCCGGTGCCACATGCGTTGTGCTTGCGCAGTTCGGTGCAGACACTTTTCATGTGTGGGTCTATATTGCTCATGATTCTATGCTGCGACGGACGTTAAACTGTGTGGCAACACGGACGTGATCACTGCGTTCGTTTTACACGGGCCTTAGTGGATAACCCACATTTTCACAGTCCTGGCATAGGAGAATAGGTTATGAGCCTGATATGCGGTGATAAACAAGCTGAGCCACGTAAATTAAGTATAAAGGGAGTTTATTGTAAGAATACAGCAATCTGGACAGGGCAGGAATGGAGATGACTGAGGAGGCAATGCAGGGAGGAACCTGACACAGGGGGACACTGAGGGAAAACACAGCAGGAGACTTACATAAGACACGAGATTGGAAACAGGGCACTGGGGGCTTGGCAGCAGCAGCCACGGGAGGCTTGGCAGCAGCAGGCAATATACGTAGTACTAAAGTCCATGCAATAGGTTGTGGCAGGCGGCTGGCAAAGTAGTTAATACATAAGCAAGAAGTCGGTACACGGGGAATCAATATCAGCAGATCACAGGAGACAGACTACCAGGTAAGCGAGACAATGCAGCACTGGATCATGGGTGCTCCACCCTTATGAAGGGAACCACAGGCCTATGATTGGCAGCACCTGAATTTAACACAGCCTGAGGGAAAGTACAAGGTGGCGTAGCAAGAAGGATGCTGTATAGGTCCAGTCAGGAGAGTGCAGTACCACCTTTGGCCTTCTTGCCATAGCGGCGACGGAGTGAACCATGACAACTGTCTTTCCCCCCTCTAAGGACGCAATCCGTGCGGCCATAGCCTGTTCAAATGTTTGCAGGTCTTCCTGGCGTACAATAGGTCCATTGGAAGCAAGCACACAGTCCAGTGGCAAGGGGTCAGCATCTGTGATAACCGTACCAGCAAATAAAGTTTGTTGTCCAGGCAGATCTGGACCTTTTTAGCATGTAGATATACAGGTTTCAGGGCAACCACGAGCCAGGCAGGCCTCATCAGTCTCATCAGGTGAAAAGCAACTGGGGGAAAAAATAAAGTCCACATCAGCTACGCTATAGATCTTGGGGGTAACAGTGTCACTTAAGGAAGTGGCTGGATTGACATATGGCACAGCGCTGGTTGTGCAAGGTAAACCCTTCCTTGGCCAGGCAGTCCTTGGCTGCGCTGTGCTGTTTGTAGTGAGGGTTCATCATCTGAGTCAGTGTCCCATTCAGCTTCTGTGGGTGTCTCAGATCTAAGGGACACCTCCTCTGGAGATTGAGGAGGGGGGTTATTGGAGGTAATAGCCAACTCTGGTGTTAGCATTTAAACAGAGACCAGAGCGTCCTGTAGCTTTGATTGCAGGGATGCATTATTACGCTGAAGGTCCTCTAAGTTCTGAGTGAGGGTACCGACCTGGGTAGCGAGGACAGTGGCAATGATCGCTGGGACTTTCATGGTCAGGTCAGCAGTATCAGAGGCTGGCACTGCGGTGGTAGCATTGGGTAAAGGGGAACAGGTCTCAGCAGCATTCTCCACAGACAAAGATTCAGCAGAAACAGTCTTGGCTTGTGGCACCTCAGCAGCTGGCATCTCTGTGGATCAAAGTCTCAGCAGCGGGTGTTTCAGGAAGTTCAGGCTCAACCACTTGGTTATCCTCAACGCCAGCAGGACCATGATCAGCTTCCAGAGCTCTGGGTTTAGATGCCACAGCACACATGCAGACTGGAGCCAAAGAGGAGACCGATTCTTAAAAATGCTGCCTGAGAGTTGTGGGAGTGGTAGACTTCTTACTTGCTGTCAGGAGGGACATGATCCATGGGCACAGCATGATCAGACTCCAGCTCCATGGGCACAGTAGATAGAGTTGCCACCTTTTCATCAAGCCAAACACTCTAGTGTTGGGTTCGGGCGGGCATGTTTTTTTGTAGAGTAAACATTATGGCACGTGGCATGTCAGGCTGGTAATATGGCACACTGATATTATGCATGACAGACTGGTATTATGGCTGGCAGACTGGTATGGCACACTGGCATTATTATGGCTTCAACACTGGTATGACACACTGGTATTATGGCTGGCACACTAGTATTATGGCTGGCACACTGGTATGGCACATAGGTATTACACATGGCACACTGGTATGACTGGCACACTGGCATGGCACACTGGTATTATGGCTGGCACATAGGTATTACACAGCAGACTGCTATGGCTGGCACATAGGTATTACACATGGCAGACTGGTGTTATGGCTGGCACATAGGTATTGCACATAGCAGACTGGTATGGTTGGCACATAGGTATTGCACACTGGTATTATGGCTGGCACATAGGTATTGCACATGGCAGACTGGTATCGCTGGCACATAGGTATTACACATGGCAGACTGGTATGGTTGGCACATAGGTATTGCACACTGGTATTATGGCTGGCACATAGGTATTGCACATGGCAGACTGGTATGGCTGGCACATAGGTATTACACATGGCAGACTGGTATGGCTGGCACATAGGTATTGCACACTGGTATTATGGCTGGCACATAGGTATTGCACAAAGCAGACTGGTATGGCTGGCACATAGGTATTGCACATGGCAGACTGGTATGGCTGGCACATAGGTATTACACATGGCAGACTGGTATGGCTGACACATAGGTATTGCACACTGGTATGGCTGGCACATAGGTATTGCACATGGCAGACTGGTATGGCTGGCAAATAGGTATTGCACATGGCAGACTGGTATGGCTGGCAAATAGGTATTGCACATGGTAGACTGGTAATATGGCTGGCACATTGGTATTGCACATAGCAGACTGGTATGGCTGGCACATAGGTATTGCACACTGGTATTATGGCTGGCACATAGGTATTGCACATGGCAGACTGGTATGGCTAGCAAATAGGTATTGCACATGGCAGACTGGTATTATGGCTGGCACATAGATATTGCACATAGCAGACTGGTATGGCTGGCTAGGTATTGCACACTGGTATTATGGCTGGCACACAGGGCCGGTGCAAGCATTTTTGTCTAGTCAGGCGAAGGTGCGTTTTGGTGCCCCCCCCCATCCGTGTCATGTCAAGCCAATCAGGATAGAGGTGCCATAATAATCTCTATATATACACACATACATATATACACAATCTAGTGTTGCACCGATACCACTTTAAGACCAAGTACAAGTACCAATACTTTTTTTCAGGTACTCACCGATATCATACCCACTCAGATACATATATACAGACCAGAACATGTCCAGATACATATATATTGCCCCCAGCTCACATAGATATATTTGCCCCAGCTCACAAGGGTGTATATATATATATTGCCCCCAGCTCACATGGGTATATATATTGCCCCCAGCTCACATGGGTATATATATATATATATAGCCCCAGCTCAAATGGGTATATTTGCCCCCAGCTGACACTGTGTCAGGCACAGTCACGTACCCGAGGGTATAAAAGTGGTCAACCCTATAAATTAACAGAAGGCCCAAATGCTAATTGTGATACCAGTCCTTGAGTTGGCTGGGTTATGCAATTAGCAAGGGGTGAATCTGATGTCAGGCCAACACACGTAAAGTGAAAGGTGTATTACAACAGTACCAATAAAGCAATAGGTGACCAAAATCCTAAATGCGATACCAGTCCTTGCAATGGTTGGGTTCCGTAAATACTAGAGGTGAACCTATAAGGCAGGGACTCACGAGGAGGACAGGAACCAGCAGGGGTCAAGTCCTGGGAAAAAAAGTGAGGGAACTCACCCACGAATTCCACAACCCCCATTACCTGAAGAAAATTATATATATATATATATATATATATATTACGAGTATAGCAGTGCGTGCCGGTGATACCATTTTTATTGGGTTAACTTTACATTTAAAAGACAAGCTTTCAAGAGTGCAAACTGGAAACTATACTGATCAGTGAAAGGTATCACTACGTACAGGTATACTCGTGATTGTGGCAACTGGAGTAACGCATTATATATATATATATCTCCAGGCACAGACCCCCAGAATAATATACACAGTGCTGAACCCCCAGAATAATATACACAGCGCTGAACCCCCAGAATAATATACACAGCGCTGAGCCCCCAGAATAATATACACAGCACTGAGCCCCCAGAATAATATACACAGCACTGAGCCCCCAGAATAATATACACAACATTGTGCCCCCAGAATAATATACACAACATTGTGCCCCCAGAATAACATACACAGCACTGAGCCCCCAGAATAATATACACAGCACTGAGCCCCCAGAATAACATACACAACACTGAGCCCCCAGAATAATATACACAGCGCTGAGCCCCCAGAATAACATACACAGCACTGAGCCCCCAGAATAATATACACAGCACTGAGCTTCCAGGATAATATACACAGCACTGAGCCTCCAGAATAACATACACAGCACTGAACCCCAAGAATAATATACACAGCACTGGTTATATGGATATATTTTCCCCAGTTCACATGGATATAATTGCCCCAGCTCATATGGATATTGCCCCCCCAGCTCTCATGGATAATGCCCCCAGGTCTCATGGATAATGCCCCCAGCTCTCATGGATAATGCCCCCAGCTCTCATGGATAATGCCCCAGCTCTCATGGATAATGCCCCAGCTCTCATGGATATTGCCCCAGCTCTCATGGATAATGCCCCAGCTCTCATGGATATTGCCCCATCTCTCATGGATATTGCCCCCAGGTCTCATGGATAATGCCCCAGCTCTCATGGATATTGCCCCAGCTCTCATGGATATTGCCCCAGGTCTCATGGATATTGCCCCCCTGGTCTCATGGATATTGCCCCCCTGGTCTCATGGATATTGCCCCCCTGGTCTCATGGATACTGCCCCCCTGGTCTCATGGATACTGCCCCCCTGGTCTCATGGATATTGCCCCCCTGGTCTCATGGATACTGCCCCCCTGGTCTCATGGATATTGCCCCCCTGGTCTCATGGATAATGCCCCCCTGGTCTCATGGATACTGCCCCCCTGGTCTCATGGATATGCCCCCCTGGTCTCATGGATATTGCCCCCCTGGTCTCATGGATAATGCCCCCCTGGTCTCATGGATAATGCCCCCCTGGTCTCATGGATATTGCCCCCCTGGTCTCATGGATATTGCCCCCCTGGTCTCATGGATATTGCCCCCCCCTGGTCTCATGGATAATGCCCCCCTGGTCTCATGGATATTGCCCCCCTGGTCTCATGCATATTGCCCCCCTGGTCTCATGGATATTGCCCCCCTGGTCTCATGGATACTGCCCCCCTGGTCTCATGGATAATGCCCCCCTGGTCTCATGGATAATGCCCCCCTGGTCTCATGGATATTGCCCCCCTGGTCTCATGGATAATGCCCCCCTGGTCTCATGGATACTGCCCCCCTGGTCTCATGGATACTGCCCCCCTGGTCTCATGGATAATGCCCCCCTGGTCTCATGGATATTGCCCCCAGCCCAGCTCACCTTTCCTGCTCCTCTGCCAGCGGCCGCGTGCTTCCTGCTTCAGCGGCCGCTGACAGGAAGTGCAGCCGCTCGCCTGGGAACTATGAAACAGCCAGGCGAGCGGCTCCACCTCCTGTCACCGGCCCTTGTTACAGGAAGCACGCCGGCCGCCGGCAATGTGCAGCGGCGGCGTTCGGGCTCGGGCCACAGCGGGAACGCTGCGTTCCCGCTGTGGGAAAAGTGCGGGAACGCCGTTCCTGCGCGTTCCCGCTCGACTCGAGCCCTGGGAACCAGTCCTTAGAGTGGCTGGTGTTTCAGACAGGTATGTAAGGAGTGGTATATATAAATCACAGTAAGGGACAGGCAAAAAGCAGAGTTGAGTAACAATAGCCGGGTCAAGGGGTATAGAGGTACACAAGTCAAAATTAGAAAGCCAGGTCATACACAAAATATCCGTCAAAGAGAAGATATGCAAGCACTTAAGGGTCAGACAAGCAGAACCACGAAAGGGCATCGAGGAATGGTTAGAGCAGGTTTAAATCTCGCCCCCTGCCTGCCGATTGGTCAACAACGGGTCACATGGAGGTGTGATGACGTCGCGCCGCCGGAGGGAGCCGCCGGCGGCGCGCACGCATACAGCGCAGGAACAGGATGCGGGGGAGATGCCGACCCCGGAGCCGCGGGGAGGGACGCTGGGACTGCAACCGCTGCTGAGGCATGACACACTGGTATATTTACACCCAGCTCACACTGGTATATTTGCCCCAGCTCACATATGGGTATATTTGCCCCAGCTCACATATGGGTATATTTGCCCCAGCTCACATATGGGTACATTTGCCCCAGAGCTCACATATGGGTACATTTGCCCCAGCTCACATATGGGTACATTTGCCCCCAGCTCACATATGGGTATATATTGCCCCCCCAGCAGCTCACCTGCCCCTATGCTGGCTCCGCCGGTGTTCTCTTCTCCATGAGGCGAGCGGCCGCTGGCATGCTGCAGCTTGGCCACTCGCCGGGAACCACCTGACCAGCCGCGTTCTCGCGAGATCGCGCGCTGGCCAGGTGGTTCCCATCCCTGGCAAGCGGCCAAGCTGCATGCTGCCAGCGGCCACTCTCCTAGGGAGAAACACCCCCCGGACGCCGCCATCTTGGTGGAGACCAAGATAGTGGCAGACTCTGCCCCTATTGGTCTCCACCAAGATGGCGGCGCCTGGCCCGCCCCCACCAATGACGACGTTGGCAGGGCGCCACCTCCGATCACTGGGCCAGAGTGAGAAGGAGGTGGTGCTGGGATGTGCCGGCGGCCGGTCAAAAATTCCGCCCCCTCAAACTGGCAGGAAGCCAGACAGTAAGGCGGCCGCCTGTGCCGCCTTACGTTAGCACCGGCCCTGCTGGCACATAGGTATTGCACATAGGTATTGCAGACTGGTATTATGGCTGGCACATAGGTATTGCAGACTGGTATTATTATTATTAGTGAATAGCACACTCGAGAGACTTACAGGGTTATTCAGAGAGAGGTGAAAAGCAGGAGAATGACTGTAAAAGTGAAAATTCTATTTCAAAATAGCCAAACCAGAAAAATTCTCCCATTTATTTCACTTTCCAAATTAGCTATTTTGACCTAGAATTTTCCATTCTCCAGTCATTCTCCTGCTTTTCACTTCTCTCTGAATAACCCTGTGTGTATCAATAAAAAATGAATTTTATTATTGCGAGTCGACGTTTCAGTCCATGCTGGACTTTTCTCAAGACATAAGACACACAAACAAAATAGCACATATAAATAGTATACATCATTAGACAAACTCAACCCAGACAGTCCAGATGGGCTTAGTGAGCCCTGGGTTGTTCTTAATTATAGTAGTGTTGCATTAATTATACCAGTGTTGCTTTAATAGGAGCCCTTATATGTGCATCTTCCCCCATTGGGTATAAAATCTGTTGTTTTTTTAACTACGGCAGAAACTTTAAGTCTATTATGAGTTTAATGGGGGTCAAGTGCATTATATTAGGCATCAAATATGTTGGCTTGCTTGGTTTCTGGGGATATGGATCACCTGGTCCAACGGCATTATGCAATTGATTGTTTTAATTACAAGTTTGTGTTGAGTTTGTCTAATGATGTATACCGGTGCTATTTTGTTTGTGTGTGTTATGTCTTGAGAAAAGTCCAGTATGGACTGAAACGTCGACTCACAATAATAAAATTCATTTTTTTATCGATACTAAGTCTCTCGAGTGCGCTATTCACCCATCACAATTTCTACCTATACAGTATAGCAGCACCGGAGCACTTAAACTTTCTTGTTAAGGGTTGAATACCAGGCACCTGTTGGATAGTATATATATATATATATATATATATATATATATCTCCGGTGCAAGCATTTTTATGAGCACAGGCGAACATGCATTTTGCCGCCCCCCTCCCAATGAACTGACATATGCATATAAGTGTGCACAGACTACATGTGTATTACATTAGGGCGTGTGTGTGAGATGGGACTCTGTGTGTGGTTGTCTACGCAGCAGAGGAACGTGTTTAGGTGGTCTGCCAGTGATAGGAGTGTGTGAGCTGCCAGTGAGTGGTGTCAGTGTCAGCTATCTATGAGTAATGCATTACGCGTAGGCCACACGAGCACAGAAAGAACGTCCGTGAGAACGGACTTCTTTCCGCACAGATGCCCCTGTGGCCACCACACTGTATGTTCATAAACACAGCTCTACAAAGCATAAGCCTCCTATAGAGGATCACACTTTGTAGACCCATCTGCTGTCTGTTGTAGCGACTTGACACGGAGGAAAACAGCATGTCTGTGGTAACCTGCATTACCAGTGCACGTGTTACATTATGTGGTCCTCCCAGTTGATCCATTTGTAATGCTACAATGGGCACTGGGGGGGGGGGTCACAACAGAAGCACTAGCAGGTCTGTTCACTAAAAGGTGAAACTCAGGAGAATTGGCAGGAGAAGAGCACAATCTAGGCCAAATAGCCGATTTGGAAAGTGAGATAAATTTGAGATTTTTTTCTGGTTTGGCTATTTTGACCTCGAATTTTCACTTCTCCTGCCAATTCTCCTGAGTCTCACCTTTCTTTCAATAGACCTGTTAGTGTGCTTGTGTGGCCCCAGCCTTATCGGTCTAAGTCCTGTGAGGGGTTCATGGGCTTTCTTTGAGTGGTGTGTGTGTGATGTATGGGATGCATGTGTTTGGTGACTGGGCTGCCTATGTGAGATGTGATGTGATGCCTGGTCTGCCTGTGTATAAAGTGATGCCTGTGACTGACGTCTGATCTGTGAGTGATGTATGGTCTGTCTGTGAGTGTCGTATGCACTGCCTGTGAGTGGTGGGAGTGACATATGGACAATCCGTGTGTATGTGAGCGCTAGGAGTGATGTATGGACTGCCTGTGAGTGGTGGGAGTGATGTGTGTGTAAACTCTCGCCTGTCTAATCTCATTTTAAAGAGGTGAGCATACAGAACTATAAATCAATGGTGGGGCACTTTGATTATAGGATGTTATTAGAGGAACTATGGACATGAGAGAGGCGGAGAGCAGGTCACAGAGGTCTAGTGGCAATCCTTAGTCACTGGAAAATATTATGGGAGACATGGATGAGGCCAGGAATTAACAGACCCCCCCCCCCAGCCTGACTCTGCAGCCAGATACAGTGAGGAATGCAGGAGGGAGGGAGGGAAGCAGCATTTCAACTACAACAAGAGAGGGGGAAAACAGTTGAACAGCGAAGAGGGAAAGAAAGGGTTAAAAGAAAGAATGTAAGGTATGATGAGAGACAGGATGAGAATAATAAAGCTTTGCAGGGAGCAGTAACACCCCCCACCACAAACACACACACTGTGACAGGTGGGTGCAGGGGAGATGTAAAATACTACCATATCCAGTGCCCTAACGAGTCCTCCCAATTTAAAGCGACAATCGCATAGGAGGCGCTGCAAGTGTCCATTGCTGGACAATTGATAGGCTGGGGTTAATTAGAGGTCAAGTTTGGTAGCTCAGAGGTGGTTTCAGCCAGCTGAAACTGCTTCTGAGCTGTTTTTTTGCAGCGGGAAAATCTGAACAGCTGATTGGTTAATCAGCTGTTCAGCAGCACGAGCCGTTGCGCGTGCAATCAAGAGCGGGAAATTTCAAACAGCTGATTGGATATCAGCTGTTTGAGAGCTCGAGGCAAGTTCCAAGGGTTTTATAAATTGAGAGTCTGAGGTAGTTTTGGCAATTACCTCAGCTGTTTTAGAAAATTGGATCCTGTAGCAGCGTTCCCCCCTCCCTTTTTTTATTATGCATATTGTCGTAGTTGTTTAATAAGGGTAAAGGTCGCCCCTTATTGGGGTGGATGGAGGCAGAAGGGTTCCCAAGCTGGCTGAGAATAGGGGCGGTTTGGGAATTTGTTATAATATTGTTTATAAGGTTTTACAGGTTTTTAAGTTCGGTTTTATGGTTTAAGTGTTTATGCCTCCAAATTACCCTTAAATAAAAGCTACGGCCAACTATTCCAAAGTTTATTGGTGTCTGTCGTTATTTGGTAAAGATATTTATATATACATATATATTTGTATTCATAGTCCATCCAGGGGACATTGTCCCCCCTCTGTAGTGGCAGTCAGTGCCCTGTCTCCTCCTCAGCAGCCCCGGTGCATGCAGTGAGAGCTGTGCAGTGTGCTGGGAGGAGCTAGGTGTGGAAGCAGGAAGCCTTGTGCTTTCACTCCACACATCAGCTGGCAGTGTGTACAGAATCTTCCCCTTGGAATGGAGAAGGTCCAGGGAGGCGGAGGCGTCTTGGAGGGGAGGACCCAGCGCTGCAGATAGGACAGAGCCTGCACAGAGGGGGGTGGCTTGAGAGCAACCAGGGCACCAATGCTGTGTAGTATGTGTATGTAAGTGCCGAGGTTTGTGAGCGGCCAAAAACGCCAGGAGATTTGCGCCCCCTAGCTGGTGCACCCTTAGGCTGTGGCCTGACCTGCCAGATATGTAACGCCGGATTATGCATAAACCTGATCTCTGCTAAAAAGCCTTCTAGTATGGCATGGCATTGATTTAAGGGTTCTGTGTGAAAACAGACCCAGGATGCATAAAAGTGAGACAGAGGTCATTTGCATGTCTTACCCAGGGTTCCTTGCTACATATGGGGAATGCAGCACTGGGGCTCTGGGATGCAGTTCTTTGAATTGCTGTGATGTGCAAGTGGCTTCTGCAATAATAAACATATATATATATATAATAATATATAATTCTTTTTTTTTTTTGAAATTTAAATTTTTTATTGAAGTAAAGGTCATATAGACAGTAACATTAGGCCTCACAGGGCCATAATACTCGCGGAAAATAACACTGCTAAATACGATAAAAATCAACTAGACATCAGCAAGAAAAACAAAATAAAATAAAATATCCTGGAAAGTCATCATCACATCATCAAGATGACGGCAGTAATCTCTAAAACATCTTAAAAGTGTACAATTCACGTCAGCGAGGGCTTCAATTTTATATATATAATTCTTTTATATTTACTGAAATGAGTCATCAGTCACATGATCAGAACTCCTCCTTGAGCTCATTCTGAGTTTGTTGACATGCACGGCAGAGATCTCTCATTGCACTGCTCTAGTCTAGTTATTTTCAATTCTGTCTGATTTATGTTGTCCTGATTGACTTGTGTGACTACCCAGTAGATATTCGACCTCGAAAAGAAAAAAAAAAGGGAAAAATTGGTCTCATTAAAAAAAGTTGTGTCTTTAACAAAGTAGCTACAATTTGATTGCAGCCAAAATGGACGTCTGTCCAATTCAGCTGTGGCTGAATGTTCTTGCTCTGAAATTGACTGTGTCGGAATTGGATGCTCCGATCTGTAACGGAGTGTCTACTTCCATAGTTAAAATTAGATATTAAGGTTAGAGTAGAAATTAGGGTTAGGTTACTGTTTGTGCTTGTTTTAAGGATAAGGTTAACCCTAACATTCTGCGCCTGTTTTACTTAATTTTTAGACAAACAGTCCTGCATTGGTATTTGGTGCTACTAGCCTGGTAGTGTTGGCTGCATGTGGGCTGTTTCCCTCTTGGAGAAAGGACAGACTCAGTTGTGTAATAGGTCTGATCCCATGTCATGCTTCGTCTGAGCTTCTGCTCTGCTGTAGTGTCTAACTATCACAAGAGAAAAAATAGAGTGTATCTTTAAAAAGGGAGGTGTCCCCTATTTGCTTCCTTTCTTCTTGTTTTGGTTTTGGTTTTTTTACTCTTTGTCTTGTATCTCTCTTTTCTCCCTCACCTACTAATGTTTTCTTCTGCTGGAGACCTTTCAGTTTAGTGAAATTGCCTTGTTTGTGCTGATTATACTCTATCTACCAATACTTGTCTGATTGTTATGACATTATTGCAGCAGTGACTGATAAGATAAAAATTTAAAAGAGAGGTCATTACCTGGCTTTATAATCTCACTTGTCAAATAATTTCACCAACATAATGTTCAATGGAAATATCAACATATCTAAACACAACTGAGCTCTGGCTCAAGAATGACTTCTGGTCCAATGAAATGACTTATTAACCCTTTCGCTGCTGAGGCTTTTCACACCTCTGTGCTGAGGTCATTTTTACCGGTTTTGCTCGTCATGTTTAAACGTGTTTTGAAGGCTTATTTTAGTATATTACCCAGACATATTATATATCGTTCTTTCCGTCAGACTCGGTAGATTCATAATATGTCATTATTATATGTATACGTTATGTCATGTCTGTATATTATAACAAAAAATGCAATAAAATATGTATTTTCAATAATTTACAATGTGTAAAGTGTTTTTTTTTCACATTTTAACATGCGAGCAATTGCGGTTATATTTTGCATGGGGTGCGCTTGTTAAAAAAATTAGAGATGGGGTCTCGTTACATTTTTTTTTGGGGAAAATTACGCGATTTTTAACAAACGCACCGCATACAAAAATCGTTCGTGCAGCATCATTGTTCACATTATAATTGAAATGGGAACAATATTGCTGCATTAACGAACCAAAAAAAAGAAAAAAAAATGTTTATTTTTTTTTATAATTTTTTTTTTAAATATATTTTTACTTTTAATTTTTATTTTTTTTTTAAAAAAAACTTTTTTCACATTCGAGTTTGGTATCGTTGGAACGGCCATGCTCTGGCTGATCCAACCATACCAACTTTAACCCCTAGCTGCCACGGATCGGGAGATAGGGAGTTCCAATGAACTCCCTATCTCCACCGTTGGTGGCAGTTAGGGGTTAACTCTAGGACTGGCGTCATCATGCTATGCACGATGACGCCAGTCCTCAGGGGGAGTTTCCGGAGGCTTGGCCGACATCCAAGATGTCAGCCAGCTCCGGGAAAGGATCGCGAACCGGCGCTTTTCAGCGCCGATTCGCGATCCAGCTCCCCAGGGGTTAATGCCAGGCACCATTTGGAAGGGCAGGCTGTGCCCTTCCAAATGGTGCCTGGGTTAACCCCCGCAACGCCGCCGATCGGGAGGGAGAGAGGTCCGAAGGACCTCCCCCCCTCCCTTTCAGGCGCCTCCTCCGCACATGCGGGGGGGACGCCTGAATTAGGTGTCATCGCGCTGTCGCGATGACACCTAATTTCAGCGGCTGCGGTTCCGGATGCTGGGCTGACATCGAGGATGTCAGCCCGCACCGGAGGGGCCAGCGATCGCTGACCCCAATGGGAGGACGCGCTCAGCGCGTCCTCCGCATACCAGCAGTAATGCGGAGGACGCGCTGAGCGCGTCCTCCGCATTGAAGTGGTTAATAATTTGTTCAATATGATGATCAGCAAACATCCCACTATTGATTCCTACACAAGGGGATATACAGAGAACTTAAATCCCCCCCCCCATTCTTCCCATGGCTTATATACAGTTGCAAGAAAAAGTATGTGAATCCTTTGGGATTACGTGGAGTTTTGCATGAATTGGTCATAAAATATGCTCTAATCTTCATCTAAGTCACAACAATTTGAAAAACACAGTCTGCTTAAAATAATACAACATAAACATTATATGGTTTCATGTTCTTATTGAACAGAACATGTAAACATTCACAGTGCAGGGTGGAAAAGGTATGTGAACCTTTGGACTTCATAACTGGTTGACCCTCCTTTGGCAGCAATAACCTCAACCAAACGTTCTGAAGTAATTTTGGACCACTCCTCTTCACAAAACGGTTTCAGTGTAGCAATATTCTTGGGATGTCTGGTGTGAATCGCTCTCTTAAGGTCATGCCACAGCATTTCAATCGGGTTGAGGTCAGGACTCTGACTGGGCCACTCCAGAAGGCGTATTTTGTTTTGTTGAAGCCATTCTTTGTTGAATTACTTGTATGCTTTGGTTCATTGTCCTGTTGCATCACCCATCCTCTGCGGAGCTTCAGTTGGCGGACAGATGGTCTTACGTTTTCCTGCAAAATGTCTTGATAAACTCTGCAATTCATTTTTCCATCAATGACAACAATCTGTCCAGGCCCTGACACAGCAAAGCAGCCCCAAACCATGATGCTCCCTCCGCCATGTTTTACAGTGGGGATGAGGTTTTGATGTTGGTGTGCTGTGCCTTTTTTTCTCCACACAGTGTTGTGTGTTTTTTCCAAACAACTCAATTTTAGTTTCATCTGTCCACAGAATATTTTGCCAGTAGTGCTGTGGAACATCCAGGTGCTTTTTTGCAAACTTCAAATGTGCTGCAATATTCTTTGCATTCTCAGCAAGCTTCCTCCTTGGTGTCCTCCCATGTACTCCATTCTTGTTTAATGTTTTCCTTATTGTAGATGTGTCAACAAAAATGTTAGCATGTGCCAGAGATTTCTGTAAGTCTTTAGCTGACACTCTAGGATTCTTCTTTACCTCATTAAGCATTCTGCGCTGTGCTCTTGCAGTCATCTTTACAGGACGACCATGCCTAGGGAGAGTAGCGACAGTGCTGAACTTTCTCCATTTGTAGACAGTCTGTCTTACCGTGGACACATGAACATCAAGGCTTTTGGAGATACTTTTGTAACCCTTTCCAGCTTCATGCAAGTCAACAATTCTTGATCGTAGGTCTTCTGAGAGCTCTTTTCTGCGAGGCATGGTTCACATCAGGCAGTGCTTCTTGAAACCAGTAAACCCAAAACTGGTGTGTATATTTTGAAGGGCAGGACAGCTTTCAGCAACACATCCAATAATATCACACTGATTGGACTCAAGGTTGGCTCACTCCTGGCTCCAATTAGCTCTTGGAGAAGTCATTAGGCTAGGGGTTCACATACCTTTTCCACCCTGCACTGTGAATGTTTACATGTTCTGTTCAATAAACACATGAAAACATATAATGTTTGTGTTGTATTATTTTAAGCAGACTGTGTTTTTCAAATTGTTGTGACTTAGATGAAGATCAGAGCACATTTTATGACCAATTCATGCAAAACTCCACGTAATCCCAAAGGGTTCACATACTTTTTCTTGCAACTGTAAATCAGCTTGGCTTTGCATATAGTTGTTTGTGTATATTAGTTCATGATTTTCAACCATTAGTTGTTTTAGTGCAGAATTATTGAATTTAGCTAAGTTATGAAGATAAGTTAGAATTTTAATAAAGGACTCAGAGGCGAGTATTGCAGTCTCTTTTCTTGCTTTTAATAATAGTCGCAAGTGAAATGTCGAAAAAAATACAACAGACATAAACTAAAACATTTTTCTAACAATGGTATCGTCTAACCCCCCTTTCCCAGAGGTATAGTCCATAGTTCCTCCTCCAAGTCTATAGATAGGACTGCCTTCCCGCCTTTTCTCCCTCTTTCTTGCCAGCGAACTGGAACCAAACAAAGAACATGAAACAGGATGCAATCCAGTCATCACTTGAATCAAACCGAGACATCCAGATGAAAAGACAGGAACACATGTCACTGAGCTGAAATCAAAGCAGAGGGTGAGATACCGGTGCATGAAGTATAACATGCATACAAATAACCCTGGAGTCCGCCCCGGGAGGGCAGTATGGGCAATATTCGCCTCTGAGTCCTTTATTAAAATTCTAACTTATCTTCATAACTTAGCTAAATTCAATAATTTTAATACAAGGACTCAGAGGCTCCTATTGCAAGTTCAAAGCTTGTCCATGAGAGCGGACGACCAATGAACTATCGGTTTGAAGTAAAAGGTCCGAAAAGTGGTCTCGCGAGACCAATCCGCGGATCTGAGCAGATCCTCCAAACGACAGCCCGCCCTCACAGCCGACGAAGCTGACGTACTGGGCATGGAATGAGCCCCGAATATCGACACGTCCACCCCAGCCAATTCTAACAACCATTTCAGCCAACGCGCCAAAGTCGTGGAACCGACCGCGTTATGGGGGGACCTGAAAGAAATAAACAGAGGAGACACCTCGTCACCGCGCAGCGAAACTGTACGCGCCTCGTAAACCTGAAGACATTGCACTGGGCAAAGAGCAGGTTGAGAAGGGAACGCTGGGTAAAAAACTGATGTAAGCGACGTCTTCGTTCGAGACACATCGAAGCGCACCCCTTCAGGGACAAATGATCAAACCTGGAAATCTAGAGCCCTGACATCCCCTACCCTTTTACATGAGACGAGGCAGAGGAGAGCTACCAATTTAGCTGACAACTGTTTGAGAGACAAATTCTCATTAGAAGGCCATGAAACCAGAAAACGTAACAGGATGGCAACATCCCATGTCTCCGACTACTTAGGGAGTGGAGGACGTGAAAGTCAGATGCCCCTCAGTAAACGACAGACTAAGGGATGTTTACCCACCGGAATCCCTTGGAAACCTATATGATAAGCCGATAAAGCGGAACGGAACACGTTAATGGTTCTATAAGCTTTACCACTATCGAAACATTCCGATAGAAAATTAATTATAGTATTCAGAGGGGCTTGAGAGGGATCCAGATCCCGTGTACCACACCAACGTGACAATTGGGCCCAGGCCGAGTCGTAACCGGACAAAGTGCCTGGAGCCCATGCCGCCCGAAGGAGGACACCAGCCCTGACCGAAATGCCTCCGGCCGCCCTTGACATCCCGAAACCAGGGAGGCCAAGAGCGGGCAGGTTCCTTGTGTCAACAACGGGTGAGTACAACCTCGTATGTCCACTATCAAATCCGGGAGATCCGGAAGTAACCGCGGGACATCTGCCAGTAATTCCAAGAACAGGGGAAACCATGGCTGGTTGGGCCATAATGGTGCCACGAGAACCAGCTCTGCCTCCTGAACTCGAACTTGGCGTAACGTCCGTAGCACCAACTGAAACGGGGGAAACGCATAAGGACGAGACATTGCCCAATTCTGCAGAAACGCATCCGTGGCGAGAGCCATGGGATCCGGACGCCAACTGTAAAAGTTGGGTAGCTGGCTGGTTAGGCGAGATGCAAACAGGTCGATCTGGAAGGGACCCCAAAGGTCTGCAATGATCCAAAAGATCGACGATTGCAAATGCCAATCTCCTGAGTCCTCCGTGTGCCTCGAGCTCCAATCTGCTAGGAGATTCGACACACCCGGAATGAACTGTGCCTGAACTGATAACTCGTGTAGAAAACACCAATCCCATAGACGGGTCACCATTGCCGTCAGAAGAGCGGATCTGGGACCCCCTAGAGAATTGATGTAACGGACGGCGGGAAAATTGTCCATGCGGAGAAGCACCGATGAACAAGTTTCCCCTTTGAGGAAACTCTGAATAGCGAATAATCCCGCTAATAGCTCTAGTCCGTTTATATGAATGAGAGACTCTTGCTCGGACCAGGGGCCACCGGTCATCATATCTCCGCACCTGGTGCCCCAACCCGTCAGACACGCATCTGAATCTATCACCATCGTAGGAGGAGTCGCCACTATAGGTTTGCCGTTGAAGAATCGGAGGTTCGCAATCCACCATCGGAGATCCTGACGTGCCTATCGATAGAGTCACTTGATCTGCATAATCGAGTCCCTGCCTTAGGGAATGGGCCATCAGGCGTTGGAGGACCCGATAATGCAGAGGAGCAGGGTGAATAGCTAGCCTCGTGGCTGCCAGTACCCCGATTATACGGGATAAATCCCTCAACGTCGGTAATACACTGGACAGAATAGCCTGAACCTCTTTTAGGATGGACTTGCATTTCTGATTCGGAAGGAACAAGGTCATCGATTGTGGGCAAAGTATAAAACCCTGGAATTCCAGAGAACGCACTGGTTGAAGGATGGATTTTTCCAAATTTATTAGGAAACCTAGACCCTGAAGTAAGAGTATCGTCTGATTGATGTGATTCTTCAAAAGCGACTCTGACTCGGCCAACAACAGGATGTCGTCCAGATATATAATCATCCGCACACCCTGTGACCGAAGACGACTGACAACCGGCTTCAGCAGCTTGGTGAAGCACCAAGGCGCTGAAGAGAGGCCGAATGGTAGGGAACGAAAGCGCCAGACTATCGAGTTCCAACGGAAGCAGAGGAACCCCCTGGACTCCTCTGCCATTGGAACTGTCAAATAAGCATCTTTCAGATCTATTTTCGCCAACCAGTTTTCTGGTTTGAGCACATCTTTCAGGAGATGTAAGCCCTCCATCTGAAAATGATTGTACTTTATATGGGTGCCTCCCGCCTCCCTTCTTGGGAACTAGGAAGAGGTTGCCCATGAACTTCATGTCCCCTGGAGGAGCCTGTTCTATGGCTTCCTTTCTCAATAGATCTGTTATCTCCTCTTCCACCAACGCTGCATCGTCCGCTGAAAATACCAGCGGTGGAGGAAGAGATATGTGACTGGGTTCTGAAACGAAATCTATAAGAAAACCTTGGATCGTGCGTAGTACCCATAAATCCGAAGTGATTTCGCGACACTGAGGCAGACAAGCAGACAATCGACCCCCAACCGGGATTGATGTATGAGGAATAACAAGATTCCATACCTGGAGCTCTGAAATATCGGAATCCTCGACCTTCACGGTAACTTCTGTATCCCCTGTTACGCCAGGGACGTGCTCTAGTCGGGTAGAATTGAGCCACTCTTGTTTCCGATTGGGAAGCATCATAGGAAACGGAGCCTGCAAACGGGCGGGATAAACCTGCTCGTGTACGGCCGGCAGCACGACCCCTGACCCTGCCAGCCCTTGCAAAAACTCCGGTGGTAAACGCTTTTTTGATTGACGTGGTGACTTTCTCCATAGTCGTGAACGCTCCCGAATATTCGGACATATCTCTAAGAAATCCTTTTCCGAATAAGGAACCTTGGGCCTTGGCCCCCAATTCATTGTCTGCCACCCCAGCGAGTTGTGTATCCATTTTTAATAAAATACATTTCCTCCGCTCAGAGGTTAAAGCTGTGTTAGTGTTTCCTAAAAAGCTAAGGGCCCTTTGAGCCCAGTTAGAAACGTCATAGGGATCTAAAGTTGCGTCAGCTAGCTTAGCTTGTTCTGCTACATCTAATAATTTAATTAACGGACCCATAGTGTCCAATAGTTTATCTTGGCATGTCCTAAAAGCCAAGTCGATACCCCGTTTTTGGGACCATCCCTTATTTTCTACAAATTTAATAAATTTGGGATCAACTTCGGGCGTCATGCATGTTTTCCCCACTGTAGAGAGTCGGGGGCACTCAGACTTCATTTTATTTCTAGTGGCTTTATCTAGAGCTGTGCGCACTCTAGCATCTACCCACGCTTCCACGTGAGGAATAGGCGTCCACTCGGACGATCTGGGATGGGATAAATCCTCAGGTGAAAACATAGGATTACCTAATGGATCGTAAATATTACCAGAAGGGTCTGATTTGGGAATTGCAACGGTGTCATTAAAGTCCTCATCTGAGGCGTGTACGTCAATAGCATCATCTCTCTGATCCTCCTCATCTGATGGAATATTATGAGCACTGGAAGAGCTTGGATGAGCAACAGCTCTAGAGGAGTCAGAGGACTTAGTCCTTTTAGGGGGTTCATTCTCAATATGATGCGTCTTTTTGGTGCGCTTTTTAGAAGCTTGTGCCTCCGGCATGACAGTCCCAGGCAGTGTTGCGGGGATGCCAGCCCCTCCAGCCCTGTGCTTTTTTGAATCAGTGGGCTGTTTCCCCATGGCGGCAACCAAGGGAGGATCGACAGGCGTCACAGTAGTGAGGGATGTGCCCGAATCATCACCCGGTTTTTCCGGGATAGAGCTACGTTTAACCTCCACTAAAGCATCTTTTATAGATTTGGCAAGGAATCGGATAGGGCAGAAACTGCTTTAATTACAGGAGATTCAATTGATTTTTGTATCTGAGGTTCAAGGGATTTGGGGGCAGCCAGGGAATCAGGGCCAGTAATAACAGAACCTGGAGGGGTAGTGTCCACTTTTTGATACATATCTGCCATGTGAATGGAGCTATCGTCTGATTTGGAATCCCTTGCTGGCGAGGAGCTCTTTGAATCCGCACACTGTTCATTCTGGCCGCGCAGCATAACTGAGGCAGCGTGAGAGCTCGTGAGATGGCGGGTGAAAGCGCGCGGAGGTCTCGCGCATGCGCCCCGCCCTCCGAAATGGCCGCAGCCGCTCTAAGCCGTCCTGAGTGAAAAAATCACCTCACTCATAAAGTAAATGTAACCTAAGAGGGATTGGCGGCCCGCCTATCACCGCGAGCCAACAGCCAAACCCCCGCACACCACTCCGAACACCTTGGTTAAAGCCAGGCGAATGGAAAATGAACAAACACTGATTTACAATAAATAAAGCAATTTAACTCTCAGAGTAATAAATTGAATACTTATCTTTCCTAGTTGCAAGAAAAGAGGGAGAAAAGGCGGGAAGGCAGTCCTATCTATAGACTTGGAGGAACTATGGACTATACCTCTGGGAAAGGGGGGTTAGAAGATACCACTGGTAGAAAAATGTTTTAGTTTATGTCTGTTGTATTTTTTTCGACATTTCACTTGCGACTATTATTAAAAGCAAGAAAAGAGACTGCAATAGGAGCCTCTGAGTCCTTGTATTAAAATTAATAATAAGTATAATATATTCGCCTCTTTAACTGCATGAAAAGCAGAAGCTTGGTGAGAATGACAGGTTTTATATGGCACAAGGTATTGGGTGGAAAATCCTGTAGATGCATGTTATTAATAAGGGGGACACTGGGAAGGTTTTTTTTTTTTTTTTACTGTATAAGGCACCTCAATGACTCTGGCCAGCCCTGCCGATCATTGAAGGGTTAGCAGGCTTCTCGAGTATCAGATTTGTTTAATGATTCAGGGTTAGGCATCATACAAGAAAATTTCAAGTCCACATCTCTAGCACCCCCCATACATACAAACTTCTTTTTTGGTATTAGATATACTACAAATTTAAAATAACAACTAATGTATCACTGTAAACACAGGCAACCGGTATCCCTAACACCCCCTGGGTCTTTCCATGACCAACACCCTCTTTGGGAATGATTGTTCTAAGGTATTGTCTATAAGCAACGGTTATTCTGAAGTAAGGTAAAGAATTATTTTACTTTAACGCTTCAGCAGTGCAAATGATGTATCTACTGGATTCTCCTGGCATTTTGTTCCGTTGAATGGGCTTTTAATCTTTAATTGGCTCCAGAAAGCATTGTTATCACTTTGGATAAAGGAAAATGGCAAGCGCCCACACTATCCTCTCCAAACACCCCGCAAACCAGATGGTAGTGGTTTCCCCCAAACCAGTGAATGAAATTGGAACAATACGTATCTGGTCTGCGCGAAATGGACGCTAGGGAATTCGGATAGGTTTCTCACGTGACGTCATCGATGTTAATACATGTGGAGATATAAACACAAAAAGATCGCAACTCTAAATGCAGTACAGTATCAACGAGTACAGAGTGTATGTCTTTATGTAGTTGTTCAACTCACAAACGAAGAGCCCATACACTGGCTCTGAGTGGATCGTTGCCTTTGGGTTGATTATCTTCAAATGTCTTCACAGGACATTATGGATGCAATGAGTGAAGATAATCAACCCAAAGGCAACGATTCACTCAGAGCCAGTGTATGGGCTCTTCGTTTGTGAGTTGAACAACTACATAAAGACATACACTCTGTACTCGTTGATACTGTACTGCATTTAGAGTTGCGATCTTTTTGTGTTTATATCTCCACATGTATTAACATCGATGACGTCACGTGAGAAACCTATCCGAATTCCCTAGCGTCCATTTCGCGCAGACCAGATACGTATTGTTCCAATTGTTATCACTTTGCTCATGATCAGACCGTATGGAAACTGAAGTGGATCACATTGCACCTGTAACCGGCCTACACCCTCGCTGCCCGTTCGTATGGACTCTGCGTTGTGTTTTGTGTGTGTAGCGCTGTGTTTAAATCCTTGTCGTGGCAGTGCCTATTTTTGGCCACCGGAGGGAGACAAGCGTGATGAGAGACACTGAACTTTGCATTGAGACTACATTTCCCGGCATGCTTTGCGGGCGGACACAGGAAGTGGTGGGACAGACAGCGTTACATCCTGAGCCTCGTGGAGATAGCGGGCAGAGCGCGCCAGGGAGTGAGTGAGACAAGACGCAGTGCTGCAGAACGCAAGAGTGACTAGGCTGGAGCGCAGGTGCGGCCTATCAGAGTCCCAGATCGGGTTGTTCAGCCTTACAAGAGGGAGACCCAGCGATCCACCATCTTACCCAAGCTGCTATTAAGGAAGCCGGAGGACCCCGAGTTAGGCGTACCGCAGGTCGATCGGATTGGGAGAGCAGGCGGTAAGCTGGACAAGTCACGGCCGAAGCAGAGAGAGCCAGACAATGGATCCAGTAGCCGGCACCCCAGTAAAAAATCGAACGGAGAGACGTCCTGGGTCAGCGGAGCCTTAAGAATCTGGCGGATGGGTGAGAGGCCTCCAAGGCCGTTTGTGATTAACGAAAGCACGCTGCTGTTGTTTCTAAAACCCACAGGGCCCCAACTTGACTAGTCGAAGACACCTTTTAAGCAATTCACTGGCCAGTTGAATAGTACCCGGGTACCACAATACACACACACATTTACATTCCGGGATTTAACCCGTGCGGGACTCACTTCCTAATCTCCGTAAGGGATTAAAGATTCGTTTCTTATTTCTTTTTCCGATACGCGTTTCTCGAATTACGAAGCATTGTATTTTTCTGTTTCCGCTGCGCGTCTCTCGAATTTCGAAGCATTATATTCTGTTCCGATGCGCGTTTTCCCGAAATACGAAGCCTCGTATTTCCTTTTCCGCTGCGCGTTTTCCCGAAATACGAAATACTGTAAATATATCTACGAACACCGTATTATCTATTATATGCCATTCATTCTAGTAAACTATATAATTTATAAAATCCACAACGGTGCCGGAGTATATTTATTCCCTAGTGCGGGGAGACTGACCCGTGGTTCAATTTCAGCGGCTCCTCCGGGAGTGAGCGCTACACGTGGGGGCTCGTTTCCGGGATCCAGTCTCTGGAAAAAACGCATCTAAAGGGTTAAATATGGATCCAGACACTGTTGCCGAATGGTGTGAGGAGCACAGTAGTCAGTTAGAATGTTGTATAGTCATGGATATTCCCGCAGACACTTGGGCCGAAGATCAGATTCGCCAGGCCGTGGCCGCGCTGACACCAGATCATCGGGGTTAATCCTGGACATTAAAAAGAACACAGATACCTCTCACACGTATGTTCTTTTTGAATGGAGAAAGGGTGTTCCAGTGTGTTTTCAGGGCGCGAGCGTGAAGCTGACCGATGAGGTGGAAGTCCAACTGATTCAGCCAAGTGCGCCACGTGGCGAATCCGCAAGTGTTTCTGCGCCCAGTCCGTTGGCCATGATCGGGCCTGAATTCATAGTGGCTATTGGAGATTTGCTGGCTAAGTGTCAGAGAACAAGCCCTCCGCACACTAACTTCGGTTATCAACGGTTGAGAAATTTTACAGGAAACGTACCAACTCCGGCGGGAAAAGAAACCTTTGAAGAATGGGTGGAACAGGCTCTGGATGAGTGGGACGTCCCTGAAGCCCAGAAAAAGCAAAGGATCACCGAGAGTTTAAAGGGACCAGCATCAGAAGCGGTGAGAAACCTAAAACTGAGTAGGAAAGACTGTACAGCTTTAGATTATTTAAACGTTCTGGAGGAAGTTTTTGGGCGAACAGAAAAGGCTGCAGAGCTTGTATATCAGTATGAACACACCTACCAGTGGAGAGGTGAGAGAATGACCGAATACATGAGGCGCCTAGATAAGCTTCTGCACCAGATACTCCTCAAGAAAGGGGCCGAACCGGCCGAAGTGGATAAGATTCGAATAAAACAGATCCTGAGGGGCTCTCCACCTCTAGATCCAGTGATGCTGCAGCTGAGAAGCAGAGCAGGTAATCAAGAACTGAAGTACCTGGAACTGATCCGAGCTGTCAGAGAGGAGGAGGCTTTGCTGGAAGAAAAATCCTTCAGGCGAGGGGAAAGAGCTTACGCACAACCTGTGAGGCATAACGACGGTTTGCAGCCTGAAAGCGACTCGCTGGATACTTACGGATCCGACGGGGACGAGCAAGAGCATCTGATTACTTTTAAATCCACAGAGAGGGCTGCCAAAGAATTAAACCTCTCTGAACGTGGTGAGTTGCACAAAACTGTTAAGAAAGTACAAGAAGCTCAAGCTGAATTGCAACAGGCGCACGCGGAACTGTGCCGAGTATTGATGAAGGTGACAGAGATGCAGGCAGAGATGCAGAAGTTCCTAACAGGCATGCAGACAACCGGAGTTGCTGTGGCGTCTAGCCAAGGTCCTTTAACCGAATCACAGCAGGCGACTGCGTCTCCACTTTCTAAGAAGAGATGTTTCGGTTGTGGAGAAATGGACCACTTCCGCGCACAATGCAAAGGCCGAAAGCCTGAAGGGAATAGAGTTGAGGAGCTGTTAAAAGCCTTAGAAGGACTGTTATCTACCTCACCGGCGGGAAACGCCAGAGGGCACAAGTGAAGGAGCAACCTAGGTGCCCGAAGGTTGAAACCCGCTCCAAAAATCAAGCCAGGACTAAGAGGGCAAGAGGGCCCAAAGTCGGGCCAACTGCTGAACCTGCCAGGACTGAAAGAGTCACTCCCTTAGCATCCGGACCTGCGTCATGGGGAAGCAATGCACACCCAAAGCCTACATGGGCCAAGAAAAAGGCCAGGGTACAGCAAACTGGGTCTAAGTGTCCGGATACCGCCACCAAGTTTCCTGACCAACTAATAGATCCTTCTCCTATTGTGCCAATCCAAGTGGAGGGAGTCTACACTAAAGCCCTGTTGGATTCAGGGGCTCAGGTGACATTGATCTACCGAGACTTCTACGAGAAACACTTGAAGCACATTCCTCTACAGAAATTGAAGGATCTGGAAATCTGGGGTATCGGAACTGAGAAACTCCCTTATGACGGGTATCTACAGGTGAAGTTGGAGATCGGATCCGAAGTCATCGGACAGTCCGGAGGCTGTGATGCATTGGCCATTGTGTGTCCTCGACCCTCAGGTGCCAACAGAAGTTCCATGATAGTGGGGATGAACACTGATTTGGTGCGGCGTCTCCTGACACCTATCGTATTGGCAGAATGTTCTACCCAAGGAGTACACCCAATGTTACGTCCAGTCTATCAGAGGATGGTCGAAGAACAGAAGGCACCTGCCGAAGTGGGGCGCCTATGGAGATTAGAAGGAACAGAGAAGGTTCTACAAGCTGGGGAAGTGGCGAGCTTCTGGGCATCAGTCAAGTTGAACGGATCGCAACCAGGCCCCTATGTGGTGCTGGAAACCAATTTTAATCATGGGAGTGAAACCGGAGTCGAAGTAATCCCTGAAATAATCTCCACTAAAGCTCTGAAAAGAACACGAGGAAGAGTCTCAGTCAGCGTGTGCAATGTGTCTGATTCTCCAGTAGTCCTTAACCACTTGAATGCTAAGGACGCGCTCAGCGCGTCCTCAGCATTCCCGCTGGTATGCGGAGGACGCGCTGAGCGCGTCCTCGCATTGGGGTCAGCGTTCGGCCGGGTTCCGGCCGATCGCTGGCCCCTCCGGTGCGGGCTGACATCCTGGATGTCAGCCCGGCATCCGGAGCAGTGGCCGCCATTATTATGTGTCATCGCGCCCCCGCGATGACACATAATTCAGGCGCCCCCCCGCATGTGCGGAGGAGGCGCCTGAAAGGGAGGGGGGGGAGGTCCTTCGGACCTCTCTCCCTCCCGATCGGCGGCTCACAGGGGCTTAACCCAGGCATCATTTGGAAGGGCACAGCCTGCCCTTCCAAATGATGCCTGGCATTAACCCCTGGGGAGCTGGATCGCAAATCGGCGCTGAAAAGCGCCGATTTGCGATCCTTCCCGGGAGCTGGCCGACATCTTGGATGTCGGCCAAGCTTCCGGGAACTCCCCCAGAGGACTGGCGTCATCGTGCGCAGCACGATGACGCCAGTCCTAGCATTAACCCCTAACTGCCACGAAGTGTGGAGATAGGGAGTTCCAATGAACTCCCTATCTCCCGATCCGTGGCAGTTAGGGGTTAAATTTTGATATCGTTGGATCGGCCAGAGCATGGCCGTTCCAACGATACCAAACATGAAAGTAAAAAAAATTGTAAAAAAAATAAAATAAAAAAATAAAAAAAAATTAAAAAAAAAAATTAAAAAAAAAAAAAATAAACACTTTTTTTTTTTTTTGTTTTGTTAATGCAGCAATATTGTTCCCATTTCAATTATAATGTGAACAATGATGCTGCATTAACGATTTTTGTATGCGGTGCGTTTGTTAAAAATGGTGTCATTTTCCCCAAAAAAAAATGTAACAAGACCCCATCTCTAATTTTTTTAACAAGCGCACCCCATACAAAATATAACCGCAATTGCTCGCATGTTAAAATGTGGAAAAAAACACTTTACACGCTGTAAATTATTGAAAATACATATTTTATTGCATTTTTTGTTATAATATACAAACATGACATAACGTATACATATAATAATGACATATTATGAATCTACCGAGTCTGACGGAAAGAACGATATATAATATGTCGATGTCATATACTAAAATAAGCCTTCAAAACAGGTTTAAACATGATGCGCAAAACAGGTAAAAAATGACCTCAGCACAGGGGCGGGAAAAGCCTCAGCAGCGAAAGGGTTAAAGCACGAATGCCTATCGGGCAAGTAGCGTCTGCTACGCCTCTCTCTCCTACCGATTTAGGAGGGGGAGTGGATAAAGAGATTCCAGATGAAAGATTCTACCCCAAGGACGCTCCCATTTCATCCGAGTGGAAGAAACGTCTTCAGTCTCAAGTTCTAAAGTGGAGAGAATTGTTCTCGAAAGATGAGTTCGACGTAGGCCTAGCTAAAAGTACTGAGCACCGCATTCGATTACAAGAAGACAAGCCGTTCCGTGAAGGTCAAGGTGAGTTCCGCTGGGAGACTTGGATGATCTGCGAGAACAGCTGAATGAATTGCAAAGAACCAAGGTGATTCAAGAGTCCAGGAGCCCATACGCATCTCCAATAGTGATGGTCCGGAAGAAGAATGGTTCTGTCCGCCTATGCATTGACTATCGCACGCTGAATCGGAGAACCATCCCAGACCAATATGCTACTCCTCGGATAGAAGATGCCTTACAGTGTTTGTCTGGAGCAAAATGGTTTAGTGTACTAGACCTGCGAAGCGGGTATCACCAGATACCAATGCATCCCGAAGACAAAGAGAAAACTGCGTTCATCTGTCCACTGGGGTTCTTTGAATTCAACCGAATGCCTCAAGGCCTTACGGGGGCTCCAGCCACGTTCCAACGGTTAATGAAGACAGTCGGGGACATGAATCTGATCGAAGTGTTAGTGTACCTGGATGACATAATAGTGTTCGGGAAGACTCTGGAAGAACACGAGCAACGTTTGGAGAAGGTTTTGAAGAGGCTCCATGAAGAGGGATTGAAACTGTCTCTGGAGAAATGCCAATTCTGTTTGCCGTCCGTTACATATCTGGGACATGTGGTCTCAGCAGAAGGTGTTTCGACAGATCCTCGGAAGTTGGAGGCCGTAGCTTCCTGGCCTAGACCTCGAAACGTCACTGAACTTAGATCTTTCTTTATTATTATTATTATTATTTATTTATAAAGCGCCAGCATATTCCGCAGCGCTGTACAATAAGCACAGTACAGACAGGGTTACAATACATTGAACAACATTTGACAAACAGTACAGGAGGAGATGAGGGCCCTATTCCCGTAGGAACTCACAATCTAGGAGGGTTGGGGTTGGAAACAGGAGGAGAGGACTGTAAGGTGAGAGTGATTGATGGTTGTGTCAGTGAGTTGGGTGGTAGGCTTCCCTAAATAGGAATGTTTTCAGGGAGCGTTTGAAGGAAGAGAAGTTAGGGGAAAGTCTGACAGCACGAGGGAGAGCGTTCCAGAGAGTGGGGGCTGCGCGTGAGAAATCCTGCAGTCTATCATGGGAAGAGGTGATGCGGGGAGAAGCTAGGCGCTGGTCACTGTTTGACCTTAGGGAGCGGGCTGGGGTGTATTTGGTGATTAGTGAGGACAGGTAGTGGGGCGCTGAGTTAGTGAGGGTTTTGTAGGTAAGGATAAGGATTTTGAACTTAATTCTGCAGTGGATGGGGAGCCAGTGAAGGGACTCGCAGAGGGGAGCGGCAGAGACAGAGCGGCGGGTGAGGTGAATTAGCCTGGCGGAGGCGTTCAGGATGGATTGTAGGGGGGAGAGGCGGGACAGAGGGAGGCCAGATAAGAGATTATTGCAATAGTCGAGTCGGGAGATTACCAGGGCGTGTATGAGTTTCTTGGGGTTCTGTTCATATTATCGAAGATTTGTAGGAGGATTCGCGAAAATAGCTCAACCACTGAACAAACTCCTACAGAAGGAAAGTACCGAAGAAGGCTGCAAGGCCTCTGACCGAAACCCGTCCGCTCCAGGACCAAGGAAGGCTCGAGAGTCCATACAGGGCGAATGGACTAGTCAATGTGAAGGTGCTTTCTTGAAGCTGAAAGAGAGTCTAACTCAAGCTCCTGTCTTGGCCTACGCGGACCCTCACAAGCCGTATGAGTTACATGTGGATGCCAGCAGAGAAGTTTTAGGAGGAGTCCTGTATCAGGAGTATGGTGGACTACTGAGGCCTGTAGCGTATGTGAGCCGGAGCCTTACGCCTTCAAAGAAGAACTATCCTACCCACAAGTTGGAGTTCCTAGCCTTAAAGTGGGCAGTGGTAGACAAGTTAAAGGACTATCTGTATGGAGCCGAGTTTGTGATAAAGACGGATAACAATCCTCTTACATATATTCTTACTACTGCGAAACTGGACGCAACGGGACACCGGTGGTTGGCCGCTCTGTCAGGGTTTTGGTTCTGCCTGAAGTATCGCCCTGGAGTGAATAATCGAGATGCTGATGCTTTATCGAGAAGACCCTACACTACAGAATGGACTCGGTTGACTCCAGACGGGGTGCAAGCTTTGTGTCAAGGCGCAGAGCGCCGGGTCAAGGGAGGGATTGAAGCAGAGGCCATAGGAGTCATGGCTGCGGCTGTTCCTGAGTTCTACTGCAATCCTACGCAATTGAGGGATGAAAGTCTACCTATTATTATTTTATTATTATTCTTTATTTATAAAGCGCCAGCATCTTCCGCAGCGCTGTACAATAAGCACAGTATAGACAGGGTTACAATACATTGAACAACATTTGACAAACAGTACAGGAGGAGATGAGGGCCCTATTCCCGTAGGAACTCACAATCTGGAGGGTTGGGGTTGGAAACAGGAGGAGAGGACTGTAAGGTGAGAGTGATTGATGGTTGCGTCAGTGAGTTGGGTGGTAGGCTTCCCTAAATAGGAATGTTTTCAGGAGCGTTTGAAGGAAGAGAAGTTAGGGGAAAGTCTGACAGTACGAGGGAGAGCGTTCCAGAGAGTGGGGGCTGCGCGTGAGAAATCCTGCAGTCTATCATGGGAAGAGGTGATGCGGGGAGAAGCTAGGCGCAGGTCACTGTTTGACCTTAGGGAGCGGGCTGGGGTGTATTTGGTGATTAGTGAGGACAGGTAGTGGGGAGCTGAGTTAGTGAGGCTTTTGTAGGTAAGGATAAGGATTTTGAACTTAATTCTGCAGTGGATGGGGAGCCAGTGAAGGGACTTTTCCAAACAGGACCTGAAAGCGGATCAGGCCAGAGACCCTTTAATTGCATTGACCATAAAGGCCCTAACTGCGAACCAGCGGGAAATTCTGCTGACAAATTCCCCATATGGAGCCAGATTGGTCTACAGAGAGTGGGAACGGTTGAAGATGTTGTATGGGGTGGTCTACCGAAGGGGCCCCTCAACTAACGCTGAAGAGACCCAACAGTTGTTCCTTCCCACTAAGCATAGAGAGAGTGTGCTGCGATCACTACACGATGAGCATGGACATTTGGGTGCTGAAAGAACTTTTAAGCTGGTGCGAGACAGGTTCTATTGGCCTTGCATGAGAAGTTATTGTCATTCATGTCTGAGGTGTATTCAGAGGAAGACCCTACCGACCCGAACCGCTCCAATGAGCCATCTGCAGAGTCAGGGACCCATGGATTTGGTGTGCATTGACTTCCTGTGCTTAGAGCCGGATGCTAGTGGGCAAGGGAATATTCTAATAGTGACTGATCACTTCACACGTTACGCCCAAGCTTTTTCCACAAGAGACCAACGCGCTCCGACAGTGGCCAAGGTTCTGATGGAGAAGTTCTTTGTTCACTACGGCCTACCAAGGAGAATACACTCTGATCAGGGTAGAGACTTTGAAAGCCGACTTGTTGGACAATTGTTGGAACTATTGGGAATCCAAAAGACCCGAACTACACCATATCAACCTCAAGGTGATGCTCAGCCTGAAAGGTTTAATCGCACGCTGCTAAATATGCTGGGGACATTGTCAAACATAGAGAAGCAGAGTTGGAATCGCCATATAGCTACTCTGGTGCATGCATATAACAGTACGGAGAGTGATGCCACTGGATACTCACCGTACCGTCTTATGTTCGGAAGAGAAGCTTGAAGAACTTGGGTACTGCTGCGAGGCAAAAGTTGGTGGATAGATGGAGTTCTCAAGTATACATTGTCTGCAAGCAACTGCTGGGTCTGCCGGTGTATCAAATCCGGCCGGATTGGAAGGCTGGGCCTCTTAAGAACTGGCACCGGAATCATTTGTTACCTTTGAGAGAGGCTGTGAGGATACCAGTTGGGGATGAACTTTCTCTGCCGAATCCGCCTGCTCCATGTTTGCCTCCTGTTACTCGGTCTCAGCAGACCCGGGTTGTCGAAGAGAGCAAAAGGGACAGTGAGGAAGAGAGTTTTTGTCTGGACTGGATACGTTCACCGGAGCCTGAAAAGGTTGTCTCAGTTCCTGAACGGTGGGAAAGTAATTTGAGGCCTGAAGCTCCTGAATTTCAGTTAGAAATCCCTGAAGCTCTTGAATTTCAGCTAGAAGTTCCTGAGACTGTTGGAATCCCTATAGCTCCTGAAGCCGAATCTTATGACTACAGTTCTATGCCTTCACTGGAGGGATCATACTCCGAAGAGATGTCTGCTCCAGTGGCAGAAAGAAGGACTGAGCCAGCACCTATAGTACTTCCACCTGAAGAGGAACTGATTGATCCAGAACCAAAACGCTCTGTTCGACCGCCCCAGTGACTCACCTACGACTCACCAGGACATAGCACTGAAGAGGCCATCACCACAGTGCGAAGGTTACCCGAAGTGTCTACTATGTTAGCTGAGGTAGCCCAAAGCATGAGTCAACTTGAAGAAGTGTATCTAACCCACTGTATGTTTGCTGCTGAACCTGTATATGTTATCTAAACTGTGTTGAAATGTAATGCAACTGTTGTACCTCCTTGGAGAGACCCGAGAGTTCTATGAGGGGGAGAGTGTAGCGCTGTGTTTAAATCCTTGTCGTGGCAGTGCCTATTTTTGGCCACCGGAGGGAGACAAGCGTGATGAGAGACACTGAACTTTGCATTGAGACTACATTTCCTGGCATGCTTTGCGGGCGGACACAGGAAGTGGTGGGACGGACAGCGTTACATCCTGAGCCTCGTGGAGATAGCGGGCAGAGCGCGCCAGGGAGTGAGTGAGACAAGATGCAGTGCTGCAGAACGCAAGAGTGACTAGGCCGGAGCGCAGGTGCGGCCTATCAGAGTCCCAGATCGGGTTGTTCAGCCTTACAAGAGGGAGACCCAGCGATCCACCATCTTACCCAAGCTGCTATCAGTGGCGTAGCGTGGGGGGTGCTTCGAGGGCGGACGCCCCAGGCGCAATTTTCTTAGGGGGCGCAAAATTTCAAAAGAAATTTGAACCACTAATATTTTCCAGCAGGAATCAGCAAGGTGTTGCCCAGTTTTGCCACACCGGCGGTGACCTAGCACTCAGAATTCTGGTCCTGTTCTGACTCCTCCTTAACGCTGACATGAGTCACATGAAGCAGCGCAGCATTATTCACCGGAACACCCTGTACCATTCTTGTCAGCCCCCTTTGAAGCCCTGTGCCAGCCCCCCACCGCTGGCAGCCCTGCAGCCATTGAACAGGAAGGAGGGAGGGAGGCGCTTGCCCTGCAGTACATTTAAAATCCGGTCTCCACTAAGCCCCCAGGACAGCTCCCCCAGGCCACCAACAACTTCATGCAGGTAGGCGACACTGTAGGACACCAAAGCAGCGTGACCAACACACAGTGAGGGGGTACAGGGAGAGGGTGACTGGAGGTTCAGAGAGAGAATGACTGGGTATACTGGGAGAGAGTGACTGGGGATGTTCAATAGAGAGAGAGAGTGACTGGGGGTACTGTGAGAAAGAGGGGTACTTGGAGAGAAAAAGAGAGTGACTGGGGGTACTGGGAGTGAATGACTGAAGGTACTGGGAGAGAGTGACTTGGTTTACTGGGAGAGTGTGATGGGTACTTGGAGAGAGAGACTGGGGTACTGGGAAAAAGTGGGGGTACTTGGAGTGACTGGGGGTACTGGGAGAGAGTGAGTGACTGAAGGTACTGGGAGAGAGTGACTTGGGTTACTGGGAGAGTGTGACGGGGTACTTGGAGAGAGAGAGAGACTGGGGGTATGGGGAAAAAGTGGGGGTACTTGGAGAGAGTGACTGAGGGTACTGGGAGAGAGTGAGTGACTGGGGGAGTAACTGGGGGTACTGGGAGAGAGTGACTGGGGTACTTTGAGAGAGAGACTGGGGTACTGGGAAAAAGTGGGGGTACCTGGAGAGTTACTGGGGTATTGAGAGAAAGTGACTGGGTATAGTATGAGAGTGGAACTATGATAGGGTATACTTTGACAGGGTGACTGGTAGCAGTGGCATAGTGAGGGGGGCATGTGTGCTTAATTTTTTTCATTATATCAGTATTTTGTTAATAATATACAATACATGTGCTTGTGGGGTAACGGGGTCAATACTCTACTGGTGTCAGGGAATCATGGTGTCTTACCGTGTCCACAGGGTGGGGGGGCGCACAATTCTTGCCCTGCCCCGGGCGCTGACAACCCACGCTATGCCGCTGGCTGCTATTAAGGAAGCCGGAGGACCCCGAGTTAGGCGTACCGCAGGTCGATCGGATTGGGAGAGCAGGCGGTAAGCTGGACAAGTCACGGCCGAAGCAGAGAGAGCCAGACAACGGATCCAGTAGCCGGCACCCCAGTAAAAAATCGAATGGAGAGACGTCCTGGGTCAGCGGAGCCTTAAGAATCTGGCGGATGGGTGAGAGGCCTCCAAGGCCGTTTGTGATTAACGAAAGCACGCTGCTGTTGTTTCTAAAACCCACAGGACCCCAACTTGACTAGTCAAAGACACCTTTTAAGCAATTCACTGGCCAGTTGAATAGTACCCGGGTACCACAATACACACACACATTTACATTCCAGGATTTAACCCGTGCGGGACTCACTTCCTAATCTCCGTAAGGGATTAAAGATTTGTTTCTTATTTCTTTTTCCGATACGCGTTTCTCGAATTATGAAGCATTGTATTTTTCTGTTTCCGCTGCGCGTCTCTCGAATTTCGAAGCATTATATTTTCTGTTCCGATGCGCGTTTTCCCGAAATACGAAGCCTCGTATTTCCTTTTCCGCTGCGCGTTTCCCGAAATACGAAATACTATAAATATATCTACGAACACCGTATTATCTATTATATGCCATTCATTCTAGTAAACTATAGAATTTATAAAATCCACAACGGTGCTGGAGTATATTTATTCCCTAGTGCGGGGAGACTGACCCGTGGTTCAATTTCAGCGGCTCCTCCGGGAGTGAGCGCTACACGTGTTATTGAGAATCAAAGATGAGACCGGCAACTAGATCGCTGGGAACATGCGATTTTAATCTCAAGCAGCTTCCTCGTGTTCTAAGAGAAAAGCCCGGGCTCACAGGGGATGAGGGCATGCCTCATTAGCATATTAGCATTAACTCCTTAATGGCTGCACAAAATTAAAACAAAAACAAACCAAAAGCTTTCTTTGGGTGAGACATTCACAATACTACAGGAGTTTCTCTAAAATGGGGATATTAGGGGAATTAACACATACTGTGCTCTTAAAGAGACACACACATATTTACATCGGTTACACACCCCATGCTTTTGTTCCACTGAATATATTCCCAATCCTGACTCAGCAGAGTTCTTCCAACGTTGGCTTAATAACAAACAGCAATCCATTGAACGCAAGCTGTTCCGAAAACAAAATAGCTGGCGCCCTGGACTGTAGCCTTCTATTCCACCACTGATACTGGATAAATTAAAACCTGTGTGTCTATCAATCTGTCAAAGGACATGTAGAAATTTGGAGATTCTTAGAAGTCATGGTTTTATGGTCTGATGGAAGAAGTTGTTCTCCCAAGTATTTTATTCCCATTCCAGTGCATGATACTCGGCTTTATTTTCAGATGGTGGCAAAAACCCATACTTTTATTCTGATGAATGTGTCTGGGAAAAATGTTTTATTAGGGAAAATGGAGGTCCATCATACTGCTGAATGAATGGGTAATTTTGTTTTTGTATAGATTTAAAAGTAAAACAATTAAAAATTGGAAAAGGTGAAGACCAAGTGGAAAACTGGCTACATGCCCCATGTCTGCCACTAAAGCGAAAGGCAAAAAAAGTTAATAATGTCCACTACTCTGCTGACATATCACCAGTCTTCCCAGGCCATTTCTTTAGCATACATCCATCTGAAGGGAAGATCAGAGTAGATTAGTGTACCTAGAAACATAGAAAAATGTCGGCAGATAAGAACCTTTTGGCCCATCTAGTCTGCCCAATTACATGGATACTTTACCTGGATTTATCTTTTGTTTAGGATAGCCTTATGCCTATCCCATGCCTGCTTAAATTCAATTACTGTTTTGGCCTCTACCACTTCAACTGGAAGACTGTTCCATGTATCCACCACCCTCTCAGTAAAATAATGCTTCCTGATGTTACTTTTAAACCTTTGCCCCTCTAATCTAAGACTATGTCCTCTTGTTTTGCTACTTTGTTTCCTTTTAAATATACTCCCTTCCTCTACCTTGTGGATTCCCTTTACGTATTTAAATGTTTCTATCATATCTCCTCTGTCTCGTCTTTTTTCCAAGCTGTACATGTTCAGATCATTAAGCCTTTCCTGGTAACTTTTCTCCTTCAAGCCGTACACCATTTTAGTAGCCCTTCTCTGAACTCTCTCTAAGATGTCTATATCCTTCTGGAGATACGGTCTCCAGTACTGCACACAGTACTACAAGTGAGGTCTCCCCAAGTGCTCTGTACAGTGGCATGAGCACTTCCCTTTTCCTACTGCTAATACCTCTCCCTACACAACCAAGCATTCTGCTAGCATTTCCTACTGCTCTATTACATTGATCCTCTGAAAAAACCTAGGCTTTGTCTAGCTAAAATTCACCGTCAATAGACCCTTGAATTGCCCAAGTTCCATGTTATTCTAAAAGTCATATCCAGAGAGAAAGAAATTAAGTTACATGCCTAATGTGCTGGTCAGCACCTGCCGTTTTGATGACAGCACAGTGCGATGCAAATCCAATACAATGATCCAACTTGGGTGTACAAGCTTAGCATGCAGACACACAGATGATAATTATGGGGTGGAGGGTTTGAAGTCGTGCACAGGAATGGAGGTCATGCTTGACTGATGCAATAAGACCCCTACTCTTGGGACTACCCAAGTGTAAGTGGGAGGGGGGGTGAACATAATTTGTGTACCATCTTAGGTTTATTGCATGCCAATCTTAAACTGATCCCATAATTTTCATGTTTATTCTGATTTAATTGATTATAACCAGCCCTTAATTTGCCTTGATGACATCTGAAATTATATTTTATCCTCCTTCACCACTAGATGGTGCCTAATGCAGCACTGATGTGTATTTTATGCAGTTTTCTCACTGGCTGCTTGATGGAGTGATCTTTTGACTAGCTCCAGTTTTATGAACAAAATCAAACCTTGGATAAAATGCCCCACTCAGTACAAGAGCTGGTATGGTTTTCCACAACAGAATATGGCTGGCATCCAGGCATTTTAGAGATGCCCACCACATCAGGGACTACAGAACCAGCATCTGAAGTTTCAGCCCCACTCATGAATAGACATTTAGGGGCCATTGTTGAGAGCAAGCTGGTCAGGCAGCTGCATACCTAAGTAAATATCAACCCTCAGGCTTGCTACTGTTGCTTTATGGCACTTTTACCATCACAAGATCCCAGTTTTGCCAACCATGCCACAAGAAAATCATAAGGTTTGGTTTGTTTTATTTTAAAATACAGCTTGTAGCACATAACCAATAATGGCTTGCTCTACAGAAGAAAGGCTAGTGGTTTGTAGATACTTGTGTTTACTAACTGTAACTAAAATATTTACTGTGGATTCTGATATTTTATTCATACAGCAATAAAAATAGATGTTTCTCCAAGAATATACCCCATGTGTTACTTTATGGCCATTGCAATCTTGGCTTTGAACCCCTCTATGTAATTATGTTTAAAACAACTCTTTTCCAGGACAGTGAGGATTTTCTCATGTGCTTCAATGAAGAGTTCTTCCCCAACTGCAGCCACAACCCTCTGCTTCCAGGCAGCCAGTTTGGGCCTATCTTTAAAAAGATCCAGTCCACCAGCAACTGCCTGCAAGACAAAACACATTCTGTTAGGATCTCTCTCCTTTTCTGGGGGGCTCTGTGTTTCCCTCATCTCGATTACAGGTCTCTGGTCATCTGTTATTTGATCCCTCATGCAGAGACAATGAGGAGTGCACTCAAGAATGAATAAGACACATAGACTCAGCTTCTATATGCGTTTCATTCAAATTGTATCTAGAACAGAGGAGTATTTATATCCTTTCATGCAAAATGGAGGAGCTGATGTCATAACCAAAGTGGTATGTATAGAGGATGGAGCAAATTGTTTCTATGTCTAGTGATAACAATAGATATCATTGGAGAACAGGTTTCAGGAATTTGCTTCAGGGGGATAAACAGGTGGGAAAGCGGGGTGGATCTCAATTAGACAGATATGTATCTTAAAGCAGAAACCGGAATTAGCAGGCACAGGTAGAGGTTGGAACAGATGGCTTATGTGATGAGGAAAATACACTGCATATTTCAATTAATTATAGTTTGGATAAATTGTAAAGTACTTTACACATTCATTAAGTGGAATATGCATACATTGAGCATTTTGCTAGTTGCAAAAGCTAACAGGACTACCATTGTAATGGTAAGCAAGATTTGCATGGTTTGCAATAGTCCTGTTTTTTTTTTTGACAAAGGATTTTACCAGGAAGGATACATTGAGATTTCTCTCGTTTTCAAGTATGTCCTGGGTGGAGAGTATGTACCGTTAGGTGTCTTGCCCAAGGGCACTTGCTGGAGAGGTGCTCGTCGGGATCGAATACATGACTCCACAGGCTCTCTCCACGCAGAGCAGTGATGTTACCTCTACTCCACCCAGCCGGTACTCATGGCAATCCTGGGTTTGCTCTACATCCTGGGACTTATGTCAACTGCTCTGGGACAATGAGTACAATCCTGGGACCATCCTTGGATAATACGATCTGCAATTATGGTCATGTAGTCATTACATTTCTTATTCAAAATGCTCTACTCTAGTTACCTGCATCAGCTCTGCAATGGCCATTAGATCTGCTATGGAGATCTCGTCCCCAACCAAGAATCTCTTTTCTTGCAAGAAGCTCTCCTCAATATTAGTCAGGGTTATGTTCAACTGCAGCAAGACTGGGTCCAGTTTCTCAGAGCATATTTCTTCTCCGTAAACAGCCTTTGCCATGCCCTGCAAGCAAGTGTCTAATCAAATATTGTAGTATAGCAAGATTGTAGAACATGTGTTGTGCCAGGACGTGCTGTAAGGTCAGTAGCTGGTGAGGCACTGGCTAGTATCGGAGCCAGATATACACAGGTTATGTAGTTACAATTTACGCATTTGATTCCCATTATATAGGAGAATAGAGTTTCCCTATTTATACTCCTGTAAAACCAATTAAAATATATATTGCATGGTCTCACTGTGATATTTACAAATTCTGTCCATTCAATATGTTTTTCAGTTATCCATTTGTTGATTCTGCATATTCCTGGCAATTATATTATATACCGTTTTTCTTACCATTAAATAGACTTTCTAAAGATACCATTATTTTCATTATATCATATACTTTACTATTAAAATAAAAATAAGATATGATAACCATTTTTTTCTTCATTTTTTTCACCATTATATATATATATTTTTTAATAGTAAAGTAGTAAAGTACATGATATGATGAAAATAATGGCATCTTTAGAAAGTCCATTTAATGGCGAGAAAAACGGTATATGTGTGGGTACAGTAAATGAGTAAGAGTAAAATTACAACTAAACAGAAACAGCGCAGAAATGCTAAAAAATAGCCCGGTCACTAATCGTAGTACTGGCCATATTTTATTTTGGTGCCGGCTGGTATTTCATTACTTGCCGCTATTTTCATTGCAGTACCGGCAATACTTATTTTTATTGTAGTACTGGCTGTATTTTGTTTTGGTACCGGCTGGCATTTTATTACTGGCTGGTATTTTCATTGTAGTACTGGCTGTATTTTATTTTGTACTGGCAGATAGAGGTGTTGAGGTCTGCGCTTCTTCCTAAAAAGTCCTCTTAGCAGGATATGTTATGAATTCTCTCATTGCTCCAACGGTGTTCACCTCAAGAAAAATAAACTGCCATAGTGTGATCTGTTATTACATTCTGGAAAGTAAAATACATATAAAATTTCACACGCATGTTTTCAAGTGCCCAAAGCCTGGCACTGGATGTATAAACGGCCAGCGTTTCAAATGGGAGGACTGGATCACCCCTCAACCGTCTGGATACTCCCACGTCCTTCTGCTTTTCCTGATGTTTTTATTTTCTGGGTTCTTAATGAGGCTGGAGGTGCAGATTATGGCTTTGGGCATTTGAAAACGTGAGTGTGAAATTTATATGTATTTTACTTTCCGAAATACGAATTCCCAATCGTCTGAAAAAACGGATTGCTCCGAAATACAAATTGCGGTAACATAACGAACGCACCAAAACAAATTGAAAAACGGAACGAATCGATCCGAAACTAAACAAATTTTTCCTTTGTGCACATGTCTAGTAACTTGTAACAAATATGGAGGAGGGTCATGAAATCGGTTAGAAGGAGGTGTGGAGGACTCACCTTGGCCCAGAAAACCTTTCCAGCGTGAAGACGTGTGTTTGTGTGCTGCCAGGCAAGATATTCATCAACACGAGCACGCTTTTCCAGATCTGATGGATACCAGTGATCAGGAGTGTTGAAATTACGTGCCAAATACAGCAGTATAGCAGTGCTGGAGGAGAATACTGGGTTAGTACAGGTAGTAATGAACCAAGTGTAAACGGCTACCTTACCACATTTAGTGAAATACATTGCAAATAGATTGTCTTGCAGTCACTCCCACTGCTGGTGTAAGTTTATGGAACACAACCCTTTAATCTGAAAGAAGTTTGTTTTAAATGAAAATGAGGACCGATAGCAAATCTGGAAACTGGAGAGGTAATTTAATGAGTCCCATGGAACTCAGCCAAGCAGCAGTTAATGAACCTCAGTGACCGTCAGATGACATGTTTTACAAGCTACAGAAATCGAGATTTAATTCCTTACAATTCATCTAAAAATCGGGTGCATGGAGAGTAGATGCTCATTCTTCCTAGACATTAACAGAGTTATTCAAAGAGATCTGAATTGGGGCCGAAAGGTAACCGAACGCGGAAATTCAGCGTACGGTTACCTTTCCTGGCCATTCAGCTATCCAGAGAGCAGGCAGTTCGCCAAATGTTGGCGAATTCCCTGCAAATACGGTGCCTGTTCGAGGGCAGTGAAATCCCCATAGAGAAGCTAAGCTTTGTCTATTCAGAGAACACAAAACAGCTGAGAAAGGTTGCCGTAATGCACTTCCATTCGGTGGTTTCATTCGACAGGTTTATTCAGGAGAAACCCATAGGCTTCAATGTTAAAAATATTCACGTTTTAATTCAATATCTAATAAACCGTTTATTATTTTATTCTGCAGTAAAAAGTCTCTTTATTTTTAGATTTTTTTAGGATCTTTTAGGCATTTTATTTGCGAATTTTTGAATTTTTTTTTTTAATCATTTTTTCTTTTTTCTGTAAAAGCCCTTTTTTAGCATTCATTGGACCTTATATGTAAAATTCAGACATTTTCGTTCTGTAGTTTCTTTGCAAACAGCATTTCACTTTTCAAACATTCAAGCGTACTGTTTTTTTTTTCACTCCATTCCTCTGTGGTGTCGGCTTTTTCCGGCTGCTGCTCTGTGCTGTGATCGGCGGCTGCTCGAGTTTCTCCGGTGTGTTCGGCAGGGTTAATCCAGATGTTTTTTCAGGTTTCGGTGTGCATTCGTCGGGTTTTGCGGTGAGTGTTCGTCGGGTTTGCGGCGGCTTTTCCCTGCACTACGACGGCCCTGTGGTGCTTGCTGAATACACCTCAGGGTTGCCGAAATGGGATCGCTGAATCACACCGATTTGAAGAGAATGAAAAGGCATCGAACGTGCGGTGACTTTGCGATTCTCTTTGAATAACCCTATAAGACTACTCTGTTTTCTCACATTTAGACTACACACTGCCCATCCAAATTGCAGATCTAAATTGAATGTAACCAAGTATATTTTCCGATCAACGTTTCAAATCAGCTGACTGAAAAATTGCACTTGCTGTGCATTGCAAAATCCCAACCCTAAAACAAATAGGGTAAGTGTTATAATTTCTATTTTCACTTCAGAAATTTTACATGAGCACCAGGGCCGCCATCAGGGCATTACGCCCAATACTGCCGTAAGGGGCCCGGGCCCGGTGGGGGCCCGGGCCGCCGGGTCCCGGGGGAGGATCCCGGGCCCCGACGGCAGCGGCGTCGCCCTTTAACAGCTCCGGTATCGGACTCGATGAGTCCGAATCCGGAGCTGTGTCCCTGCTGCTGCTGCAGGAGCCGGAGGAGACTGAGACACTGTGTCTCCTCCGGCTCCTGGCAGCTTCACTTCCTGGCTGGGCGGGGCAAGCAGCGTGTGAGGGGCCTCCCAAGCACGTTGCTTTGGCCCCGCCTCCACTCAGTGAAGCTGCGCGCCGGAGCTGGAGGACCAGGAAGAAGATCAGAAGAAAAGAAGAGAAGAAGATTGAAGAAAAGGTGAAGAAAAGAAGAGCAGAAGAAAAGAAGATAGAAGACAGCGAGTGGTGAGCCAGGGCCCAGACCTAAGACCCAGAGCCCAGACCCCAAGGCCCAGGACCCAGACCCAAGGCCCAGACCCCTAGGCCCAAACCTCTAGGCTCAGACCCAGGGCCCAGACCCCTGGGCCCAGACCCCTAGGCCCAGACCTCTAGGCCCAGACCCCTAGGCCCAGACCCAGGGCCCAGACCCAGACCTCTAGGCCCAGGGCCCAGACCCCCAGACCCTATGGCCCAGACCCTAGGCCCAGACCCCAAGGCCCAGACCCTAGGGCCCAGGGTCCAGACCCCTAGGCCCAGACCCCTAGGCCCAAACCCATGGCCCAGACCCTAGGGCCCAGGGCCCAGACCCTTAGGCCCAGACCCTAGGCCCAGACCCCAGGCCCAGACCCTAGGGCCCAGGGTCCAGACCCCTAGCCCAGACCCAAGACCCAAACCCAGGGCCCAGACCCTATGGCCCAAACCCATGGCCCAGACCCCAAGGCCCAGACCCTAAGGCCCAGACCCTAAGGCCCAGACCCCTAGGCCCAGACCCCAAGGCCCAGGGCCCAGACCCTAGGGCCCAGGGTCCAGACCCCTAGGCCCAGACCCCAAGACCCAAACCCAGGGCCCAGACCCCAAGGCCCAAACCCATGGCCCAGACCCCAAGGCCCAGACCCTAGGGCCCAGACCCCTAGGCCCAGACCCCCTAGGCCCAGACCCCAAGGCCCAGACCCCTAGGCCCAGACCCCAAGGCCCCAGGGTCCAGACCCCTAGGCCCAGACCCCAAGACCCAAACCCAGGGCCCAGACCCCAAGGCCCAAACCCATGGCCCAGACCCCTAGGCCCAGACCCCCTAGGCCCAGACCCCTAGGCCCAGACCCCCTAGGCCCAGACCCCAAGGCCCAGACCCTAGGGCCCAGGGTCCAGACCCCTAGGCCCAGACCCAAGGCCCAGACCCAAGGCCCAGACCCTAGGGCCCAGGGTCCAGACCCCTAGGCCCAGGGCCAAGGCCCAGACCCAGGGCAAATGCCCAGGGCCCAGACCCCAAGACCCAAACCCAGGGCCCAGACCCTATGGCCCAGACCCAGGGCAAAGGCCCAGGGCCCAGACCCAGGGTCCAGACCCCTAGGCCCAAACCCATGGCCCAGACCCCTAGGCCCAGACCCCAACCCAGGGCCCAGACCCTATGGCCCAGACCTATGGCCCAGACCCCTAGGCCAGACCCCTAGGCCCAGACCCAGGGCCAGACCCTAGGGTCCAGACCCCTAGGCCCAGACCCAAGACCCAAACCCAGGGCCCAGACCCTATGGCCCAGACCCCAAGGCCCAGACCCTAGGGCCCAGGGCCCAGACCCTTGGGCCCAGGGCCCAGACCCTTGGGCCCAGGGCCCTAGGCCCAAACCATGGCCCAGACCCTAGGGCCCAGACCCCTAGGCCCAGACCCCAAGGCCCAGACCCCAAGGCCCAGACCCTAGGGCCCAGGGTCCAGACCCCTAGGCCCAGGGCCCAGACCCCAAGACCCAAACCCAGGCCCAGACCCTATGGCCCAAACCCATGGCCCAGACCCTAGGGCCAGACCCTAGGGCCAGACCCTAGGGCCCAGACCCTAGGCCCAGACCCCAAGGCCCAGGGCCCAGACCCTAGGGCCCAGGGTCCAGACCCCTAGGCCCAGACCCAAGACCCAAACCAGGCCCAGACCCTATGGCCCAAACCCATGGCCCAGACCCTAGGGCCCAGACCCTGGGCCCAGACCCCTAGGCCCAGACCCCAAGGCCCAGACCCTAGGGCCCAGGGTCCAGACCCCTAGGCCCAGACCCCTAGGCCCAGACCCAGGGCCCAGACCCAAGGGTCCAGACCCCTAGGCCCAGGGCCAAGGCCCAGACCCAGGGCAAATGCCCAGGCCCAGACCCCAAGACCCAAACCCAGGGCCCAGACCCTATGGCCCAGACCCAGGCAAAGGCCCAGGGCCCAGACCCAGGGTCCAGACCCCTAGGCCCAAACCCATGCCCAGACCAAGGCCCAGGACCCAGACCCTAGGGCCCAGACCCAGGCCCAGACCCAGGGCCCAGACCCCTAAGCCCAAACCCAGGGCCCAGACCCCTAAGCCCAAACCCAGGGCCCAGACCCCAAGGCCCAAGGCCCAGACACTAGGCCCAGACCCCTAGGCCCAGACCCCAAGCCCAGACCCCAAGCCCAGACCCAGGCCCAGGTCCAGACCCCTAGGCCAAGGCCCAGACCCAGGCCCAGACCCAGGGCCCAGACCCCTAGGCCCAGACCCAGGGCCCAGACCCTAGGGCCCAGGGTCCAGACCCCTAGGCCCAGGGCCAAGGCCCAGACCCAGGGCAAATGCCCAGGGCCCAAACCCAGGCCAGACCCTATGGCCCAGACCCAGGGCAAAGGCCCAGGGCCCAGACCCAGGGTCCAGACCCCTAGGCCCAAACCCATGCCCAGACCCCAAGGCCCAGGACCCAGACCCAGGGCCCAGACCCCCTAGACCCAAACCCAGGGCCCAGACCCCAAGGCCAGACCCCAGGGCCCAGACCCCTAAGCCCAGACCCAAGGCCCAGGACCCAGACCCCAAGGCCCAAACCCAGGGCCCAGACCCAGGCCCAGGACCCAGACCCAGACACTAGGGCCCAGACACTAGGGCCAGACCCTGGGCCCAGACCCCTAGGCCAAACCCAGGGCCCAAACCCCTAGGCCAAACCCAGGACCCAAGGCCCATACCCAGGGCCCAGACCCCAAGGCCCAGACCCAGGCCCAGACCCCAGGGCCCAGACCCCAGGGCCCAGACCCTAGGACCCAGAGACCAGGCCCAGGCTAGACCCCAGGGACCAGACCTCAGGGACCAGACCCCAGGGACCAGACCTCAGGGCCCAGACCCTAGGGCCCAGACCCCAAGGCCCAGACCCCTAGGCCCAGACCCAAGGCCCAGACCCCAAGGCCCAGACCCTAGGACCCAGACCCCAAGGCCCAGGGACCAGACCCAGAGACCAGGGCCCAGGTTAGACCCCAGGGACCAGACCCCAAGGCCCAGTCCCAGGACCAGACCCAGCCCAGGCCCAGCCCAGGCCCAGACCCAAAGGCCATCATACACAGCCCATTTCTGTGAGATTTATTGCTGTGGATTCTGTGATATGTTCAGACACACCGCTCATTACTGTGAGTTTTATTGCTGTGGATACTGTGATAAGCTAATACACACTGCACATTACTGGGAGTTTTATTGCTGTGGTGCTATGTTATGTCTTTTTTTTTTTGAAGGGGGAGAAAAGCTCTTAGAGGTTGAGGGGGGCCCTGGGGGCCCCATCGTGAGGTTTAGTAAGGGGCCCCATCATTTCTGATGGCTGCCCTGATGAGCACACATTTACTAGTGTCGTTCTAATGAACTCTGATATGGCAATTCCAAAATAACAGTTTTTACTGAAAAGAGCCAAATCTCAGTAGGGCATATAACAGCTTCACTAACAGCTCCAGTCCCTCAAAACAGATTTCAAAGGGGACACTCTATGCACCCTGACCACATTAGATTATTAAAGGGGCCATGCTGTGTGGAATCCACCCCTCCCCCCCTCCAAACACCAGTTTGGCCAATAACACTGTGTGAAGCTAAGGAGTTTCCTAAGCACACAAAGCGGTCACTTGGCAGATAGGACTTTGAATATCTCAACTATTGAGGCCCAACTCAGGGACCAATGTCAGCTTTGTGTGCTGACTAGGGATGAGCCGAACATGCCCGAGTTCGGTTCGTATTCGAACCCGAACTTTCCAAATGTTCGAATCCGAACCCGAACTCAATACAAGTTAATGGGGCTGAAAATTCGGTTTTTAGAGTGCCCTCCAAGAGGGCATATATGCTATATATTTGCCATAAAAGTTGTATGGGGGTCCGGGTAGTGCCCTGGGGGACAGGAAACAAGGACAAAAAGTGAAAAAAAAAAACGTTTTTAAAGGGACAGTGAGTTTTCCATGAAATAAGGGTTAAAAATAAAAACGAAAAATTCCTTCAAATATCGTGCCTAGGAGGTCCCCATAACCTGCCCGTGAAGTGGCGGATTTCTAGGATGTATAGAAACACTTAAAAACAAAAAAATTACGTTTCAAATTACGGTAAATGCTTTTCCTTTAATCTATCTATAAACAACTGCTTGGGGCGGCAGTCTGTATGAAAAGAGGAGACATTTTCGGACATGCAAAAAAAGTTTAGTGATTGTTTTGGCTAAATTATTGTGAAACTTATGCAGGCTTTGGATGAAAGTAACAATAGGTGCTTTAAGGCTGGGGTCAGACTAGCGTACTTTTATCGTGCGTTTAGGCGCACTTAATCTTGGCCGCACTAGCAGCAAATGACACACAATGACGGCCAATATACGAAGTACGGCCGCACGAAAGTCCGGCCGCGCAACGCAAGTGGAAAATGAACGCATTTTTTTGAGAACGCTGAACCGCTAGTACTAACGTACAGAGTGCGCTGCGTCCGCATAGCGGCGTGTGTGCGTGATTAGGAGACGTCAGACGCTGCTCATGTCTGGCCAACATAACGTCCAGACACACAAAGTTTCCTGGTTTGGATCCGTAAAAAATCACGCACAAAAATGCGCATCGTATGACCGTTTAAGCGCTTTCCGTGAAAAAACACCTCAATGCGTTCGGACGCACTTTTTGACGTTCGCTGCGAAAAATGCGGTCGTTTGACCCTAGCCTAAAATTGGGCCTTTAGCGTCGGCAACAGTGCCGTCACACAGTCTCACCCCTCTGAGGATATGAATCTGATACAGGCGTCAGTGGCAGTGCAGCCAAATATTGTGCCTTTGGTGCCAGGCCAGCAAGTGCCATCATACAGTAACCCCTCTGTGGTATTGTGGAAGAGTGCAGGGGTGGACCATGCAGTCAGGGTCGGTGCTAGACTATTTTGCGCCCTAGGCAAGACCAGCTACTTGCACCCCCCCAAAAAAAAACGACACAACATGAAACTACTAAATTTCTTTTTACTTAAGAATAAAGTTTGAAAAGCACCAATAGTAAAGGTAAAATAAATAAACTGTATTAAACCATTTTAAATTAACTCTATTAAACAAATTAAAATTAACTGTATTGAACAAATATAAATTAACGGAAAAAAAAAATAAGAGTTGTCACGTAAGTTTCAATTTCAGACACATCAAAATTTCACTTTGCGTGCCTTATCCTTTGCAAATTTTCATCATGCGTATATATATATATATATTGCCCAGGCCAGCTCACATCATGCGTATATATATTGCCCAGGCCAATCCCCTGGTGGAGATAGGGGGTTCATTTGAACCCCGGTATCTCCAGGCATCTAGTGGGTCATGGAGGGGTGTCAATCGAAAGGCCTGAGCATGGCCTTTCGAATGATACCCAACATGACCAGGTATAAAGTAAAAACAATAAAATAAAAACATGTATTTTTTTTGTGTGTTATTTTTATTAATGCAGCAATATTGTTCACATTGCAATTATAATGTGAACGATGATGCACTAATGATTTTTTTCTATGGGGTGCGTTTGCTATAAATCACGTAATTCCCCCCACAAAATGTAACAAGTCCCCATTTCTACTTTTTGTACAAGCGCACCCCATAGAAGACATAACCGCAAACGCTCATGTGCTAAAATGTGAAAAAAACAACACTTTACACACTGCAGATGATTAAAAATTTAATTTTTATTGCATTTTTTTCATAATATACAGCCAGGACAGGACGTATACATATAAAAATGATATATTAGAATCTGCAGAGTCTGCCGGAAAGAACGATATCTAACATGTCAGTCATTTAACAAAATGTGGCTTCAAAATCGCGTTTAAACATGATGAGCCAAAGCGGTAAAAATGAGCTGAGCACACAGCGGTGAAATACAGCATATTAGAAGTTTTAGGAGGGAAATTAACACTTCTCAAATCTCAATCAGAAGCAGACACCACCCCACCCCCTCAGTATAGTCTACAAAGTATCAAATTGATTAGACCAGACTAAAAACACCTGTTTTGCCATTTGAAAAACACAGGTCGTTTAGAGTTGAGAATCTTTGCACGTACACATTAGTTTTTAATTCAATATCTAATAAACCGTTGCTTATAATATTCTGCAGTAAAGAGTCTCTTTATTTCTAGATTTTTTTTGTATTTTTTAAGCATTTTCTATACTTTTTTCAAAATTTCTTTTTTTTTGCGAACTCAAACCGAACACACCCAAAACGTTCGAAGTTCGCAAACTTTCGAACGACCAAACTGATCCGAACTGATCGAACCAAACAGCTCATCCCTAGTGCTGACATCATCCTGTTTCCAAATGCTTGCAGTAGCCGGTGTTTTGTGAGACAGCAGAGGGCTGGTGCTGTGAATGTGCATACAGCACCAATCCATCGTTCTGCGCCAGAGCTGCGTAACCTGTGTACAAAAGTACACACGTTCCACAAGTTGAAGGAAAGTTACCCTACGCAACTGGTGTTTGATGCTCCAGGGACATCCACATTTAGGACGCCATGGGCCGAAGACAAATACGCAGTCTGGCACTGGGGGACAAAAGGTGAGTATTTACACAAAAAATTATATTAGACAGATTCTGTCAGCACCATGACAAGATGAATGATGTATCGTTTGGAAGGCCAGAATCTGGCCTTTCCTATATTACCAAACATGGCCGTGTAGTGTTTAAAATTGGAAAATATAAATGCAAAATTTCTTGTTTTTGGTTTTGTTTTTTTCCTGTAGACTTTATGCTTTGCTTTATATTTCAAACAGTGCCACTGCAATAACTCCCCTACTCATATCCCATGCTGGGATCAAGTGTGGACGTGATGACACAATTGCGCATTGTTCCATTTATAGCATTAGCCACCACAAGCAGAGTTGGGGTTCCCCTGGAGCACTGTATCTCCATTCTTTATGCCCCACAAAGTCAAGGGAGGTGTCATTGGAAATGTCCGATACTTTTCAAAATAAAAAAGCAACCTGGCACTCCAGTCCGATAGGCCGACCACTTTAAGGCCGTGTCAGATGAACGCAGTGATTACGTCCGTGTTGCCGCACAGTTTAACGTCCGTCGTAGCAAAGAATCATGAGCAATAGAGACCAACACTCTAAGCACGTCCGCACCGAACTGCGCACGCACGGCCGGCGCTGCCGCTAGGCCAACTAGGCGGGCGCCTAGAGCGCAGCACCCGCCTAGGGCGCAGCGGCAGCCGGTCCGACCAATTGAAAAAATAAATAAAAAAAATTGTAAATAAAAATGCCCGCGGGGCACCCTGGGGCGGCCGCGTGCTGCAGCCAGCCCCAATACGAGCCGGCGTCACCGCCGGCGTCAAGGAGACGGAGGCGTGGACTTGGTGCTTCCAGCTTCCTGGACCAAGTCCACGCCTCCATCTCCTTGACGCCAGCGGCGACGCCAGCACGCATGAGACTGGCTACAGGAAGACAGCACTGGAGGCAAATACCCATGTGTGAGCTGCTGGGTAAGTATCCTTGTGTGAGCCTGGGGGGGGACAAGTACCCATGTGTGAGCCTGGGGGCAAATACCATGTGTGAGCCTGGGGGCAAATACCATGTGTGAGCCTGGGGGCAAATACCATGTGTGAGCCTGGGGGCAAGTACCCATGTGTGAGCCTGGGGGCAAGTACCATGTGTGAGCCTGGGGGCAAGTACCCATGTGTGAGCCTGGGGGCAAGTACCCATGTGTGAGCCTGGGGGCAAGTACCCATGTGTGAGCCTGGGGGCAATACCCATGTGTGAGCCTGGGGGGGGGCAAGTACCCATGTGTGAGCCTGGGGGGGGGCAAGTACCCATGTGTGAGCCTGGGGTGGGGCAAGTACCCATGTGTGAGCCTGGGGGCAAGTACCCATGTGTGAGCCTGGGGGCAAGTACCCATGTGTGAGCCTGGGGGCAAGTACCCATGTGTGAGCCTGGGGGCAAGTACCCATGTGTGAGCCTGGGCAATATCTCCATGCCATGTGTGAGCTGGAGGCAATATATTCACCATGTGAGCTTTTTTTTTTTGGGGGGGGGGTGCAAGTAGCTGATCTTGCCTAGGGCGCAAAATAGTCTAGCACCGGCCCTGTGCGCACGCACAACGCACGGGGCAAACGGACGCAGGTTAGGCAAGAACGTAAAACCGCTAAGACGGACGCGCAGAGTGCGTCTGCGTAGCATTCTCTGGGAGTGATGAGGAGATGTCAGACGGACCGCATTTGCGGCGTGCAGCACCTTGACGCACGAAATGGCTTTTCATATCATGTACCTATTTTTATCATTTTTCATATTCATTTTGTTTCCCATAACTTCCAGGGTTATTCAAAGAGATCCGAATTGCTTGAGAAAGGTAACCGAACGCTGAAATTCAGCGTACGGTTACCTTTCCTGGCCATTCGGCTATTGAGAGAACAGGCAATTCCACTTTTTGTTCTCTTCAATTCGGTTCGTTTTTCCGATCCCATTTTGGCGACCCTGCGGTGTATTCAGCAAGCACCACAGGGTCCCCGAATTGCAGGGAAAGGCCGCCGCAAAACCCGGCCAATGCACGCCGAAAACCCACAAAAACATCTGGATTAACCCGCCGAAAACGCCGGAAAAACCCGAGCAGGAGCCGATCACATGCAATAAACCTGCCGAATTAAACCACCGAATGGAAGTGCATTACGGGAACCTTTCACTGCTGGATTTTGTTCTCTGAATAGCCGAAGCATTGCTTCTGTATGGGGATTTCACTGCCCTCGAACAGGCACCGTATGTGCGGGGAATTCACCAGGATTTGGCGTATTGCCTGCTCTCTGGATAGCCGAATGGCCAAGAAAGGTAACTGAACGCTGATTTTCAGCGTTCGGTTACCTTTCTCCAGCCATTCGGATCTCTTTGAATAACCCTGATAGTCTATGGGGCATTCTTAGAAAAAAAAAAATTGAAATGGAAACCTGTCACTGAGAAAATACACAATTTTAACCAAAACTGAAAAAAAATTTAAATTTTCGCTTGTGTTTTGGAGGATGGTGTTTTATAAATAATATGACTATCATGGTTATTCAAAGAGAATAGAAAAGCCACCGCACGTTCGCTGACTTTTCGTTCTCTTCAATTCGGTTCGATTTGGCGATCCAATTTCGGCAACCCTGCGGTGTATTCAGCAAGCACCACAGGGTCCACGAATTGCAGGGAAAAGTCGCCTCAAACCCGCCGAAAACTCACCGCAAAACGAGGGCGAACGCACACCGAAACCGGCAAAAACATCTGGATTGACCCGCCGAAAACTCTGGAAAAACCCGAGCAGCAGCCGATCTCACACGCAGCGCAGCTGCCGGAAAAAGCCGACACCGCAGACGAATGCAGTGAATAGATTAGAAAAACAGTTTGCTTGAATGTGTGGAAAGTGAAACGCTGTTTGCAAAGAAACTACTGAGCGAAAATGTCTGAAATTTACATATGAGCTCCAATGAATGATAATAAAAAGGGCTGTTACAGAAAAAATAAGCTGGGTGGAGTAGAGGTAACATCACTGCTCTGCATGGAGAGACCCTGTGGAGTCATGGGTTCGATCCCAGCGAGCACCTCTCCAGTAAGTGTCCTTGGGCAAGACACCTAACGGTACATACTCGCCACACAGGACATACTTGAAAACGAGAGAGATCTCAATGTATCCTTCCTGGTAAGATCTTTTCTAAAAAAAAAAAAGTATCATTGGAAAGGTCATGCCCCGGCCTTTCCAATGATACCTCACACATGCCATACACATGACGGCGGCCATGAGTGGGAGAGCGAGAGTCCGATTAAGGTGCATGTGCTCTGCTCTGCTGCAGAATGAGATCCAGCCCGCCCCCATGCGCCTTAATCTGTCTCTCGCCTGACCGCATATGTGTGGGCACGGTCGGCAGTCATAACGCCGGCGCTCCAAGAGATGAGCAGACTCAGAGGAGCAGCTCCTGCTTGTCCCTCCTGGCTCCTTCCGAGTCCGACCAGCACCAGGCTCCCAGAACCAGACCAGCCAACCGGACCAGATACTGTCTGGTAAATAAATGTAAAGTACATACATGTATCTAGGGTCTCTGGGTATACATGAATCTGGGGTCTCTCTGGGTATACGTGTATCTGGGGTCTGATATCAGGGTATACATGTATCTGGTGTCTCTCTGGGTATACGTGTATCTGGGGTCTGATATCTGGGTAAACGTGTAGTGCTGGGTTTAATTCCCTGTCATGGCAGTACCTATTTTTGGCCACCGGAGGGAGACAAGCGCGATGAGAGACATTGAACATTGGGACTACATTTCCCGGCATGCTTTGGGAGCGGACACAGGAAGTGGGTGGGACACAGAGACTTGACATCCTGAGCCTCGTGGAGAGAGCTGGCAGAGCGCGCCAGGGAGTGAGAGGAGCAAGACGCAGAGCAGCAGAAAGAGACAGCGACCAGGCCGGAGCGCAGCTGGGGCCTGACAGAGCTAAAGACCGGGTTATTCAGCCTTACCAGAGGAAGACCCAGAGATTCACAGGACTACCCGCGCTGATCTTGAGGAAGCTGGAAGACCCCGATTTAGGAGTACCGCAGATCGATCGGACAGGGAGAGCAGGCGGTGAGCTGGACATCTTGCGGCAGGTGCAGAAAGCCCGACAGCGGATCCAGTAACCAAGAGAACCCCAGTCAACATCGAGCGGAGAGATGTCCTGGGTCGAGCGGAGCATTAAGTATCTGGCGGATGGGTGAGGGGCCTTCCGGGCCGTTGTGAAAATAAAGCACGCTGCGGTTTGTTTCCAAAACCCACAGGGCCCCAACTTGACTAGTCGAAGATACCTCATAAGCAATTCACTGGCCAGTTGAATATTGTACCCGGACACACACACACACACACACACACACACACACACACACAAGAAAGGGGATTAAAGATATATTTTCTTCTTCTCTTTTCCGCTGCGCGTTTCTCGAATTACGAAGGCTTGTATTTTCTCTTTTCCGCAGCGCGTTTCTCGAATTACGAAGTACTGTAAATATATATATACGAACACCGTGTTATTCATTATATGCCATTTGTTCTAGTAAACTATATAATTTATAAAATCCACAACAGTGCTGGTGTATATTTATTCCCTAGTGCGGGGAGACTGACCCGAGGTTCAATTTCAGCGGCTCCTCCAGGAGTGAGCGCTACACATGTATCTGGGATCTCTCTGGGTATACATGAATCTGGGGTCTGATGTCTGGTTATATATGTTTCTGGGGTCTGTGTATTTATATAGTTTATTATGCACAGTTTATATAGAGTTTATTATAATGAGGCTGTATATATGTAGTAATAAACAGTATACATATATACAGCCTCCTTTTATATAAATACACAGGGTACATTGAGAATGAGGCTGTATATATGTAGCATAGGAGGGGCTCTGTGATACACTCATACACACCGCACATTACTGTGAGTTTTATTGCTATAGAGCTCTGTGATACGCTAGGGTTCCCACCTGTCCGGTTTTGACCCGGACCGTCAGGTTTTTGAGTCATGTGTCCGGGTTCGACACCCCCTGCGACCCCGACACATGACTCCGAGGTACCGGGCCGGCACGAAGTCTCCCCGAATACTTACACGTCATTCGTTCCCTCGGCGACGCGGTCCTCTCCTTCAAGACGCAGGGCTGCACGCTCCGCCCACTCTGCCAATGACTGACAGTGTGGGAGTGGTGTGGTGGGTCCGTCGATGATGGCTCTTCCTACCTGCCTCCTCCCATGTGCCACTGTCAGTCAGAAGGCGCAGGCGCAGCGGCTCACGTGAGAAAGGCATTCACGTGCTTGTGGCCACGTTCCTGGCTCCTGACTCCAGAGCAGACGTGTCAAGTCAATGTCTCCACTCCGACTCCGACTCAAGTTGGGAACTGAGCGCAGCATCAAAAGTAAGAATCCCCTGCCCTCTCCCTTATTTTATACCCTTGTATTGTGCCAAAAAAATACTAGTCTGTGCCAGCCATACTGCCAGTGCCAGCCATACTACCAGTGCCAGCCATGCTACCAGTGCCAGCCATGCTGCCAGTGCCAGCCACAATGCCAGTGCCAGCCAAAATGCCAGCCATACTACCAGTGCCAGCCATACTACCAGTGCCAGCCAAACTACCAGTGCCAGCCATAATGCCAGTGCCAACCATACTACCAGTGCCAGCCATAATGCCAGTGCCAGCCACAATGCCAGCACCAGTCATACTACCAGAGCCAGCCATACTGCCAGTGCCAGCCATACTGCCAGTGCCAGCCATACTACCAGTGCCAGCCAAAATGCCAGTGCCAGCCATACTACCAGTGCCAGCCATAATAACCAGTTCCAGCTATAATGCCAGTGCCAGCCATAATACCAATGTGACATGCATAATACAATGTGCCCTAATATATACGCATAATGTAAATATACACACAGTGTATACGCTACAAAAAAATGGCCGCCCGAACCCAACACTAGAGTGTTCGGGTTTGGCTTGAAGAAAAGGTGGCAACAATATGATACGCTCATACATGTCACCTGTTTTTTTTTAGGGAGGCAGCATTTCATCCATCGCTCCAGGCAGCACAGTGGCTTCGGCCAGCCCTGCCCCTGTATGTCAGTAATCCTGTTTCTGCCCTGTCCATTTGTCTGTTAATCAACTGCTTCCTGTCCTGTCTCTCTGTGTGTTCCCTGTGTATCTGTCAGCCCTGTTCCTGCCCTGTCCATCTCTCTAATTAACCCCCTCTCTGTCCTGAGATCCGTGTATGTCTGTAGTCAGCCCCTCTCCTGACCTTTCTGTTTATCTATACCTTTAACTGGCCCTATTCCAGCCTCACCCGCATCTTGTACTGTTACCTCAAATAAACCTACTTGTTGCCACATCCATGCCTCCAGTGTGTCATTGCACCGCTGGGCTCGTGCTCTCATCCTCCTGGGTTTGCTGACCCCTAACATTCAGAACGTAACATAGAGGGTCACGTAGAGAAGTATATCATTGGCAAAGGTGGAAACCTTGTAATGGTGGAACAGCATGACATAGTCTGAGATTAAATAATTGCCCTGTAGCCTTTGGAGTAAAAGGCTCCAACGACAAAATAAATAACAATGTAGAAGGGGCAGCCCTGCCTGGTTCCATTGTATATGCGAATAGGGTCTGACATCATGTTTATGCGCAAATTGGTTTTAACCCCATAGTGACTAGGTGATAGTAACATTGTCTGTCCGAAAATACCCATTTTACATTTCTGCGCTGTTTGTGTTAAGGTCTAATTTTCCTCTTACTCGTTTATGGAACTCACACATATTATATACCATTTTTCTTGCCATTAAATGGACTTTCTATAGATACTATTATTTTCATCATATCGCATAATTTTACTTTAATTTTTGTTTTATGAAATATGGTGAAAGAAAAATTGGAAAAAACACACCTTTTCAAACTTTGATCTCCAAAATCTACAACCGCCAAAAGACCCCGGCTAATTAGTTTTGAAATTTTGTCCTAAAATTAGAAAATGCCCAAATTTTACATGTTTTTGTTATTTATATTGTAGACAAAAACCAAGTCGACATACCCGCCGGTCTATCAGCTGATGATCGGGGAGTGGCAGAAAACACAATACAGGGTTATTCAAAGAGATCCGAATTGCTTGAGAAAGGTAACCGAACGCAGAAAATCAGCGTTCGGTTACCTTTCTTGGCCATTCGGCTATCCAGAGAGCAGGCAATTCGCCAAATCCTGGCGAATTGCCTGAACATACGGTGCCTGTTCGAGGGCAGTGAAAACCCCATAAAAAAGCACTGCTTCGGCTAGTCAGAGACCACAAACCAGCAGTGAAAGGTTCCCCGAAATGCCCTGCCATTTGGTGGGATAATTCGGCAAATTTATTCAGGAGAATCCCATAGGCTTCAATGTTAAAAATATTCCCGTTTTAATTCAATATGTAATAAACCGTTCATTATAAAATTATGCAGTAAAGAGTCTCTTTATTTATAGATTTTTTAAGATATTTTAAGCATTTTTTTTTTAATTTTCTTTACTAATTTTTCTGTAACAGCCCTTTTTATTATCATTCCCTGGACCTCATATGTAAATTTCAGACATTTTCGCTCAGTAGTTTCTTTGCAAACAGTGTTTCACTTTTCAAACATTCATGCAAACTGTTTTTCTAATTTATTCACTTCACTCTGTCTGCAGTCTCGGCTTTTTCCAGCGGCTTCGCTGAGTGTGATCGGCTCCTGCTCGGGTTTTTCCGTGATTTTCGGCATGTTAATCCAGATGTTTTTGAGGGTTTTCGGCGTGCATTCGCTGGGTTTTGCGGTTAGTTTTCGTCGGGTTTGCGGCAGTTTTCCTTGCAATTCGGGGACCCTGTGGTGTTTGCTGAATACACCGCAGGGTCACCGAAATGGGATCGGCAAAAGGAACCGAATTGAAGAGAACGAAAAGTCACCGAACTTGCGGTGACTTTTCGAATCTCTTTGAATAACCCTGAATAGTCTTTAACCAACAAGACACTCCCAGATACTGGACTTTAAAAACATAAACAACTATTGATTTATTTTTTGCTCCAGACGAAGCCGACTTGCGTTCGGCGAAACATATGTTGAGCTAATGTATAACCTTGCTTTTAACTACGTGGTTTTTTAATTTTTTTATTTAAAGATTCAAAAAGATACAAAGAAAGTCATGAATTCAGACTAACAGAAATACGGCCTCACAGGGCCAGCTAACCCTCTTAAGAGTAGACCAGCGGAATAACGTAATTTAAGCTATAACAGGTGTGAAACAAAGTCCCAGGGTCCGACATATAGCAAGAAGCGACACACAGAAAAATTCGATAGCTAGACCGTGGGGTCACTGTAACATTTAAATGCAGTACTCAGCAAAAATAGTCCGAGAAACTCTGTAAGGGTAGAAAACAAAATTGCGCATTGAGAGGTGGACTAGTTTTCGCCCCGGTTGTATCTCCAGTAGGCTCGGGGAAAGTCCTGCCACTGCGAGATCAGTCCAAGCCTGAGCAGGATCAGTAATTGTATACGGGACATTTGCGTGTCTTACAACCAGCGAGCCTGCCATACCCCAACGGTAACGGATCCCGGCCTTACGAAGAATCATCGTCACGTCTCTGAAGCGACGACGGGCTAGCAGGGTCTGAAACGGGAGGTCATGAAATAAGGCAAGGGTAGAGCCCTCAAATCGCACAGGGTCACATGCCCCAGGAGTGGACATAATCTTCACCTTCAGGGCGACCTCACTGAAGGCTATCACAACATCGCCAGGTGTATTCCTACTGGATGTCGCAGGTCTCCGAACCCGAAACACGGATCCTATCACCTCCGGTGTGTCCAGTGGAAGGCCAGCAACCTGAAGAGCCAAGCGACTAGCGTAGGGCAACAATTCCGCCGCTGCAACCGAGTCCGGAATACCCCTGACCCTGATGTTGCGGCGTCTGTGTCTAGCTTCCAAGGTCTCCACGGAGCGAGACAGGACCTCCACCTGGGAATTCAGGGCAGCGACCTGTCCTGTCAAGAAAGCTTGCTCTGATTTCACCTCAGCGGTAGTCGACTGCACCTCCAACACCTGTGCACGAACAGTTGCGACCTCTTCCCTGACCGCTGCCACCTCTGGTCTCTACACCTCCCAGATCACGCGCAGCTCGTCCAGGATACGACGGAGGTCCCCCTTTGTGGAAGGGAGATGTTTGTCCCCATCCCGTGGTCGCAGTGCAGCCGCCCTGTCGTTCAACGCGGTCAGTCCAACCTCAGCTGCCCGGTTCGGGGATCCTGATTCTGATGCAGGTCGCCGTTCCGACGCTGCTCTGCTGGAGACAGATCTGGGGGGCTGCGGTGAGGTCCTCTTCAGACGATTCCTGAGCCACCTTAACTGGTGAGGACGCCGCTAGTGCGGCCTTGCGCTTCTTCTGCGCACGCTTCTTCGCAGCCGCGGAGAGAGGGCGCAATTCCGGGGCTCGTGGTTGCGGGGAGAGCCATGAGGTCCCCGACCCACCCCCAACTGACCAGGAGCTATCGTCGTCCCCCGACGATCCATAACCTGTGGGGAGAGTCGAGGACGCCAGTCCTCGGCTAGGAGCTGACCCACCTACCAAAGACTCCCGTATATCACGTTGGCGAGGTCCCCCCTTCAGCATACAACTGCCAGGCATGATTTGGCAGGAACAGCAGGCACGCAGGCAAAGTCCAGAGGATCACCTCCAGGTCTCCCAAGATGGCTGTGGTCACTAGGCCCGAGTTAGTCCGAGGCCGACAGAGCCCCCCGGAATGCTTCGGCAGAGGGCAAGTAAGGAGGACAGTATTCCCCAGAATGTCCCAGGACAACCGGGTGGAGCGAGAAGCCGTGCAGGAGGATACAATTCGTAAAAAGGCTTATATTGTCGAGGAGCTCCTCCAAAACATGTCTGCTCGCTGCTGCAGTTAACTCCGCAACCCGCTTTTAACTATGTGTGTTGTGTTTGAGCATTCGTGAGGGTAAGATTAGAATTTATGAGCATGAGCTCTGTTATCATTAGGGCCAGCGGTTAGAAACTATGGCACATTTGTGCATGGTGTTTATATTTTCAATGAGCTATTTGCCAAGGACCGACAGCATCTATATATACCACTAGCTGCTTTTTTTCACCATTACTTGTAACCAATGTTGCTTATATTTTTAAAGTCCAGTATCTGGGAGTGTCTTGTTAGTTAATAAAGACTATTGTGTTTGCTGCCACTCCCCGATCATCAGCTGATAGACCGGCGGGTTTGTCGACTGTTGTTTTTTGTCTATATTACAATTTTTCAGGTTTAAAGGAGCACTCTAATCAAAAATCCCCACCCCCGTTTTTTTACATTAAAATATACCTATTCCCTCACTAACTAGGTAGGGATTTTTTTAACTGTAATACTTACAGTACCCTAAAATCCACTTGTTTCCAACGGTGTCTTTTTTTTATTTTTACACCTACCTTCCTCCTCTTCCGCTCCCGTCCTCGTTAGTTTCGCTAATGGTTTACGTGAGAAGCATGCATGTGCGCCTCTCACATAAGCCAGCCAATCGGCAGGCTTCCTCCCGGCTCCATCTTCTTAGATTAGTGTTGCGCGCAAGAGGATGCGCGCAACACTAATCTTCAGCCGCTGCCGACATCTACTGTGAAAGGTATTTTAATATGATAGGTAGTGTGAATCCACCCCCCCCATTATAAGTGTCAAACCCTGCAAGTCTTTTACTTGCATAGGATGTTAGCCTGTGGAATTTAGCCATTTCCTTTGTGTGCAGGAAAGGGTGTGTGAACAGTGGATGCTAGAAAAGTGTATGCTAGAAAAAGCCATCTCTGAATCAATATAGTAATTTTTGGCTCACTGTTGGTTAAACTCTGACGTAGAAATGTATCTGTATGCTGATTGGCTATAAGTTCTTTGAAATCTAATAAAAGACCTGTCTAAGGAAGGATATTTCAGACAGGACTGACGCTACATTGCTTTGTGGCTGATTTTGTTGTCTCTCGCCATGGTGACGCGCCGCGCCCTGTTTTCAACTTTGATATATGAGAAGAAACTTGAAAAAGGTTTATTGAAATTTCATAAATGGTAATTATTATAGGGAGTTTGTTTTGTTTGCTTTAAATCCAAATTTATCAGTTGTTGTCTGAAGTGGGATTTGCCATTCAGATGTATCCATATATATAAGTGTATCTTTACATTTGAATATATTCTTACATTTGCTTGTTCAGATTTTGTGAACTTGCCTCCAGGCTTGGTTTCCTTGAAGTTAAAGCTATGGTTCAGAGCTTGTTGATTTTTTTTTTGAATTTTTTTTTTTTTTTTTGGTGCAAGGTTGGACTCTTTGTCTTGATTTGTTTTTGTCATTTTATGTATTGTAGTAAAGGAAAATCGTTTGAGGACCTCACGTGTGTTTGAACTCGCCCGGTGTGCTGAGTATTTGTATTTGCTGGAAATTGAACTCATAAAAAAAGAAACGAGATGTTTCTAGTTGTTTTGTCTCCGTTCTGTGTCTATCTTGTACTTCAATTCTGGTGTTTCTGGTCGTCCATATCTTGTAATTGTGAGAATTTTATTTTGACTGAGTAGATTTTCTTCTTGTATATCAACTGCTTTAATCTCCCATTGAGAGAGTTTTTTTTTTCCTCTTAATTTTTTTATTGTTATTTTCTTGCGCGCTGCTGCCATTTTTTTTTCTTTATTTTTTTGCTGCATGTGTTTGCGCGCTGATTCTAAAGGATTTGCTAACTGTTTTTTCTTTCAGATTGCATGTTTGTTTTTGTTTTATTTTTTATTTTGTTTCTGGCCATTGATTGCGTCTGTTTATTTAAATGTTTGTCTTTACTAACTATTAATGTATGTGTTTATCTTTGATGTTTTGTATTTCGTAGTTTTGATATTATGTTTTTTATATGTAATTTATGTATAGGGACTGCTTTTCGTAAACCAGGTTTCTTTGTTTCTGTGTCATTAATGCCTTGCCTCGTGTAAAAAAAAAGGCACAGGAAATGGCACAGGAATGGAACTTTACTTTTACAGTGACTTTCAAAAGCGCCTGCTAACTTTTTTTCTCTTTCTCATACATTCATTTTTTCTCTTTTTTTATTTTATTTAATTAAAAGAAACTCTTTTTTGTAATGTATAATGTTATTATGTGTTTGTATAAGGATTTTTTTCTTTGAATGCTAGTAGTCTTTTAGCAGTGCAAGTTGGATAATGGAATATGTAGTTATTTTTGTTGTTCTGTGAGTATCTATTTGGGATAATTAAACAGTATATACAAATGACATGTGTCTAATGCCTTGAAAGACTGTAGTAGCAGTTGAATTCTGGAGCTGTTAGTGCTTTATGAAACTAACTGTTGTGGAATTGGGCGCGGTTTGAGTGCTTCGGGTATGATATATATATATAAAAAGTAGTGTATCAAGGTGATGGGCTCAAAGTTGTACATTTTCCCAAGAGAGGCGTGGTCGGTTATTTTCCTCTGGACTTTGTTTGAGTCCAGCACTAAGGGATTGACCGCACCTTAAATATAGGTTATATGTTTGCCAAAAATGGCTGACTGAGATCATTTACAGTTTTGTAACTTGTATAATGGAATATATATATATGTAGGTTCATGTTTAGTTGTTTGGAATCTAAGAGGATGAAGTGATATAAAGCTGAAGGATTTGAGTGAAAGTTTAAAGGAAAGCGCCTACAGGTTTAGTAGCGCTGTACAAAGGAATTTAGGCAGATTTCAAATAAGAGAAGGTGGTTTTTTGGTTTTATTTAGTTGACTAAGGGAGATGGAGGTTGTAGTTTGGTATCTGAGTATTGTTTGATTTGTTTTTCTTTTTCTGCAGTGGTAGCCAGATGTCTAGTATTATTTTTTTTTGCTGTCTGATGTTTTTGTCTTTTGGGTGTGAAGTGCAATAGCGTATAACTTTGCCTCCATTGAATACTCTTGGAGGGAATAAAACAGGTTGTAAAATAGCTGCACAAACACCTCACGTTTGAATGTTTGTTTTTAACCAATATTCTTAAAAAAGATTATTGATGTTTATTAATAATCTTTTTCTCTGAGTTTCCTCTGAGAACTTTGTGCTAATTAACGCGTCAAGTTTTAAACATGCCCTTCTATACTTTCTTTCCCAGTTCATGATATTTTTGTTGTGTTTTTTTATTTGAATTGAAGTTCACATTCTTTTCCTCCTCTCCTCCATGTTGTCTCACTCATGACCCCTCCTCTCCTCCGTGTTGTCTCACTCATGACCCCTCCTCTCCTCCGTGTTGTCTCACTCATGACCCCTCCTCTCCTCCGTGTTGTCTCACTCATGACCACTCCTTTTCTTTGTGTCCAAAAAATGTGTGTTGCATTTTTTTTCTCCATTTTAAAAGTATTTTAACCATATGAATTTTAAAGTTTTTGACAGGTTAATAATAAATTTTTTTCCCAAGTTTTTACTTTAGGTGAAAATTACCCATGCATGCCAACCTTGCTCAAGCTAGATGGAAGATTATGCGATACCAATATTGATAAAGATGTTGGAATTGAAGGAAATTTACTCAAACACATTATCATTTCACATTGCAATGTTACATCAACCGGATAATAAGGAATTATCAGACACCAGGCAATAAAACAATCTGATTATCGACAACTCATCAATAAATCATGCTATTTATAGAAGATCATTGATTTGGAAATACAACTTAAGACATGTCAGTTTTACAAAACTGTTATTTTCAACCAATAAGACAGAAGACAAAGAAAGAAGATAATGTATTTTATATTCTGATGTCGTCTAAGTGATAATTATTTTGTGTCTTTTATTATTTTATATTTTGTTATTTTTGTTGTTTAGTTACAATCAATATTGTTCAAAATTCCCTGACACATTTAGGATTATTGAAGAACACATCCAATTAAAATTAGAGTTCATTCATGTATTTAGGAACATATAATTTAATGCATTTGCATAAATACGTTTCATGACATATATAGTGGTAAATGGAAAGTTTTAATTCGATAAAATTAATGCTGTTTTTATTTTTTTTATTTTTTTTATTTCATTTGAGGATTGGTGTGTTTTATAAACGCCAGGTTTGTTTCACAACACCGAACAAGACTGAATAGGATAGTAATAACATAAAAAAAAAATTATATTTAATAAAAGGGTGGAATATGCACTTCGGCTATTTCCCTTTTGAGCCAAAGTTGCGTATATATATTTTTCTCTAACAATGAGTCAGAAGTAGTATAATTTTTTTATTGCGTGAGGCCGACAGGCTTCGCGGGGACATTTTGAAATTTATTATCTGTGTCTCTTCTTGTGTAAATTAACATTTTTATTGTTTTCGTGCATTTGAGAGTGACAATGAAATGAATGGATGTATATGATTAGCGGGTATACCATATTTTCTTTTCTTTTTTATTTTCTTTATTGTTGCTAAAACCATATCACATCATCAAGAAACCTGACAGTCACAATGACTGCATATGGAACGAATCATGGACATTTTGTGTCAAGGTCAAAGGTCACAGGTAATAAGCAACCAGCGCAAAGAGACAGCTTGTTCAGGAGTCCCTATGGTGGGAGCTCTGATGACATTCTATGATTATGCGTCTCAAGCTGGATGTTGAAAAAAAGACCACACCCTGATCTCGCACTGTGGACTATGGTATTAGATTATGAAATATTATTTTTTTTATTTAATCCCCTAGATAAGTGTGAGAAAGGATTTAATTTGTGAAAATGAGAATGTATGTCTTGAATGTGTGTATGAATGCAGTGTATATGCGTTTTGTGGAGTGAAGCTGAACATAGGAAAACACACAGATATAGATCTGACTCATGTTGATTTATTAGATAAATGAACTTTTACATTCAAGTTATTATACTTTTCTTGTTCGGTGAATTATATTTTGGGAAATGGGAATAAATAGTTATTTAATGTCTAGATTAGGTATTTTTGCCTACGCTCCAAATGTGGTTCGCTGGAAGAGTGAATCTAGATAGATAAGTGTTTTTATGCTCATAAAGGGCATCCTTGGGGATTCCTTTTCGTATATCGTACAGGTATTAGGCGAGGATACTATGGCCCCAGGTATAATTAGTTTAATTGTCTAGTTGTTTCATCCCTTTTTGTGATCACGATTGTATATGTGATCAATGAGACGATTGAAAGGTATTTTAATATGATAGGTAGTGTGAATCCACCCCCCCCCATTATAAGTGTCAAACCCTGCAAGTCTTTTACTTGCATAGGATGTTAGCCTGTGGAATTTAGCCATTTCCTTTGTGTGCAGGAAAGGGTGTGTTGAACAGTGGATGCTAGAAAAGTGTATGCTAGAAAAAGCCATCTCTGAATCAATATAGTAATTTTTGGCTCACTGTTGGTTAAACTCTGACGTAGAAATGTATCTGTATGCTGATTGGCTATAAGTTCTTTGAAATCTAATAAAAGACCTGTCTAAGGAAGGATATTTCAGACAGGACTGACGCTACATTGCTTTTGTGCTGATTTTGTTGTCTCTCGCCATGGTGACGCGCCGCGCCCTGTTTTCAACTTTGATATATGAGAAGAAACTTGAAAAAGGTTATTGAAATTTCATAAATGGTAATTATTATAGGGAGTTTGTTTTGTTTGCTTTAAATCCAAATTTATCATACTGCGGCGAGTTGGAGACGTCATCGCGCTGTCTCCTACTCGGCAATAGTTGGCAGAAGCGGGAAATATGAATCCCGCTCTGCTGACTGACAGCTGGGAGGGCGGAGTAAACTCCTCTGCATCTCTCAGCTGTTTTCAGCTTTTTCAGCCGATCGGCTGAGCGGAGGGTGGGGGGGACAGACCAGGGCATACTCAGGGCATCATGACCACCTAAAAAAAGCTTAGGTGGTAATGTTGCCTAGAGTATCCCTTTAATACTGTATTTTGGGGCTTGTTGCCCCTGCTCATCATCTGAGACAAGTGATTGTGTTATCAGGAGAATAGGTCTCTTTGATTTTCTTTTATGTTTCACTTATTTATATTGTAATTGAAATTTTATTATGAGAGAAAGTCATCCGGACAACAGATAATAAGAATGAACAACCACACAGGGCCAAGTTGAGAGTATACATTTCAGAAACACAGAAAAAAGGAAAAAGCCTGCAAAGATTACAGCAAGCAGTACAGGAAAATAAAGCGAATACACCGGCATATAGTCAAAGGACCGCGGGGACCAAATATATAACAGAAAAAAATTAAAAAGAAGAATGAGACGACAAAGGCCAAGACCGTGACTTTCCTGGCTCACTCCCGGTAGTCTGGAGGACAGAAGGAGGCCATGAAAGGCAAATGTCTCGAGGCCAGGGCACACAAGGGCCAATTATGGCAGGCAGAGCCATGGTAGCTGCCACAGTGGCTCACCCAGAGACAGCCCTAAAATGCCAAAAATAAAGGGAAAGGGGGGAAGATCCACCTCACATGTTTTTGCTTTCTAACCCCTTCAATGCTTAGCCATTTCACATCTGTGTGCTGAGCTCATTTTGACCGTTTTATGCTCCTCATGTTTAAACGGGATTTGAAGTCCTATTTTATTATACCACCCCAGACAAATTTTTGTTAGAAAAACCCACTTGTTTTTTGATTTTTACACCAAACCTGGTCATGTTTGGTATCATTGGAATGGCCATGATCCAACATGACCCTCTAGCTGCCATAGATCGGGAGATAGGGGTGTCCAAAGGACACCCCTAACTCCACTCGGCAGCTAGGGGGTTAACTGGCCAACTGATGTCATCGCACATATGGTGCCGATGTCAGTGTTCGGGGTGACGCCGGAGGCTTGGCTGAGATCCGGGAGCGGAACTCAAACTGGCACCGAATCACGATCCGGCAACTAAAAGGAGTTAAAAAGAAGCACCGCTAGAAAGGGCAGACTCTGCCCTCTCCAGCGGTGCCTCCATTTTTTTCTACGTTCAGCCGTTGGTGAGGGAGAGGGGTCCAAAGGACCTCCCCATTCCCTTTCAGATTCCCCTTGCAGGCACCGGGGGGGGGGGACACCTGAAAATTTCCATTACAACGGTTGGGGCCATAAAACCGTCGGGTCTAGTGGTCCTTAAGGGGTTGAAAACGATGAACAAAATTGGGTTAAAATGAGCTCAGAACACACACAGGGGTGAAATGTCTCAGCATTGAAGGGGTTAATTTAGTGTATGCCTTTAAGCTACTGCCCATACTTCCCTTCTACAATAGCTTTGAGGACCCAATGGACTGTTTTAGTGCATTATTGATCGACATGATGCTGGATGGGAAGATATTTTATTTTAGTAATTTAAAGAGACACTACCACAAAAGGAAATGTTCTTCTTTTGTTTATTTTATGTTGCTGATAGCTTACATGTACTTAGTTTTTTTCATGTATGTTTAGTTCCGAAAATATTTAAATATTTTACTCCGTAATCGTCACTGGGTGCATCCATTTTGTGATATTTTGTGTGTAAACTGCCCCCCCAACAGGGGACACTATTCCCTAGTGAACACTACCTGTAGCCGATCCGCCACTTCTGGCTGTCGGGAGCAAAGTGTCGTCGTTCTCCGTGTCCCTGAGTGATCTCCTATGGACTCCAGGAGGTGATACTCACGGTGGCTACCGCAAGTATCATCTAGAGTAGTACTGCGATCCGGGGCAGGCTGCTGAATTAGTGCCTGCCCCGGAATATTGCGGTAAAATGAGGACGCTACGGGGAAACCTGCAGACTCAGGTTTTCCCTGGGTGTGTCTCCATTTTAACGCATACATAAAGGAATAGGGCCTAGTATCTTTACAGGACTTGTGCTTCACTGTATGGCATTGAGCATAGAATGGAGTGAATGGGTCTGTAGTCATGTAAACCAACTCACATAATTGTATCGTGTAGGATGTTTGCAAAGGATCCCAACTCTCCATCCAACTACCGCCCTGTATCCCTTCTTCCCTTTACCTCTAAGCTCTTAGAAAAACTAGTCTTCAACCGCCTCTCCCTCTTCCTGTCCTCCAATTCCCTACTTGACCCCCTGCAATCTGGCTTCCGTCCCCTACACTCAACTGAAACTGCCCTCACCAAAGTCACCAACGACCTCCTAACTGCTAAAAAACACGGCCACTATTCTATTCTCATCCTGCTTGACCTCTCGGCTGCTTTTGACACTGTTGACCACCCCCTCCTTCTACAGACCCTCAACTCTCTGGGTCTCGGTGACACTGCACTTGCTTGGGTTGACTCCTATTTATCCAACAGGTCCTTCTGTGTGTCCTTTGCTGGTAACTCCTCCTCTTCATTGCCTCTATCTGTTGGTGTACCTCAAGGCTCTGTCCTTGGTCCTCTGCTCTTTTCCATCTACACCTCCTCCCTGGGCAAAATCATCAACAGCTTTGGCTTTAATTACCACCTCTACGCTGATGATACTCAGATCTACCTCTCTACCCCTGATCTCTCTCCCCCTGTCCTTTCAAAAGTCAGTGACTGTTTATCTGGCATCTCCTCCTGGATGGCCTCCCACCACCTAAAGATCAACATGTCAAAGACTGAGCTCCTACTTATTCCTCCTCCAATGCCTCCCCACCTCCTGACTTCTCTATCACGGTGGAGGGTATCACCATCTCCCCATCAAACCAAGTTCGCTGTCTTGGAGTTACACTTGACTCTGCTCTTTCCTTCATCCCCCACATCAAGTCTCTTTCCTCCTCCTGCCGATACCAACTGCGCAATATTTCCAGAATTCGGCCATTTCTTACCGCTGTCACCACAAAACAACTCATACACGCCCTGGTAATCTCCCGACTCGACTATTGCAATAATCTCATATCTGGCCTCCCTCTGTCCCGCCTCTCCCCCCTACAATCCATCCTGAACGCCTCCGCCCGGCTAATTCACCTCACCCGCCGCTCTGTCTCTGCCGCTCCCCTCTGCGAGTCCCTTCACTGGCTCCCCATGCACTGCAGAATTAAGTTCAAAATCCTTATCCTTACCTACAAAACCCTCACTAACTCAGCTCCCCACTACCTGTCCTCACTAATCACCAAATACACCCCAGCCCGCTCCCTAAGGTCAAACAGTGACCTGCGCCTAGCTTCTCCCCGCATCACCTCTTCCCATGATAGACTGCAGGATTTCTCACGCGCAGCCCCCACTCTCTGGAACGCTCTCCCTCGTACTGTCAGACTTTCCCCTAACTTCTCTTCCTTCAAACTCTCCCTTAAAATGTTCCTATTTAGGGAAGCCTACCACCCAACTCACTGATGCAACATCAATCACTCTCACCTTACAGTCCTCTCCTCCTGTTTCCAACCCCAACCCTCCTAGATTGTGAGTTCCTACGGGGATAGGGCCCTCATCTCCTCCTGTACTGTTTGTCAAATGTTGTTCAATGTATTGTAACCCTGTCTATACTGTGCCTATTGTACAGCGCTGCGGAATATGCTGGCGCTTTATAAATAAAGAATAATAATAATAATAATAGACATCACAAGGAGGGAGATTAAAAATCTTTAACCCTTTCGCTGTGGAGGACGCGCTGAGCGCGTACACCCGCAGGTAGCGTTCGTTGCGGAGGACGCGCTGAGCGCGTCCTCCCTTTGGGGCCAGCGATCGGCCGGGTTCCGGCCGATCGCTGGACCCCCCCGGTGCGGGCTGACATCCTCGATGTCAGCCAGCACCCGGAACCGCCGCCGGGCTAATTAGATGTCATTGCGGCGGCGCGATGACATCTAATTCAGGTGTCCCCCGCATGTGCGGAGGAGGCGCCTGAAAGGGAGGGCGGGGAGGTCCTTCGGACCTCTCTCCCTCCCGATCGGCGGCGTGCAGGGGGTTAATCTAGGCACCGTTTGGAAGGGCACAGCCTGCCCTTCCTAACGGTACCTGGAATTAACCCCATGGGGGCCGGATCACGAATCGGCGCCGAAAAGCACCGGATCGTGATCCTTTCCCAGAGCTGGCCGACATCTTGGATGTCGGCCAAGCCTCCGGGAACTCCCCCTGAGGACTGGTGTCATCGTGCATAGCACGATGACGCCAGTCCTGGAGTTAACCCCTAACTGCCACCAATGGTGGAGATAGGGGGTTCATTGGAAACCCCTATCTCCCGATCCGTGGCAGTTAGGGGTTAATGTTTGATATTGTTGGATCGGCCAGAGCATGGCCGTTCCAACGATAACAAACATGAGTATGAAAAAAGTTTTTTTAAAAAAATAAATAAAAAAATATTTAAAAAAAAAATTATAAAATAAAAAATAAACAAGTTTTTTTTCTTTTTTTTGGTTCGTTAATGCAGAAATATTGTTCCCATTTCAATTATAATGTGAACAATGATGCTGCACTAACGATTTTTGTATGCGGTGCATTTGTTAAAAATCACATAATTTTCCCCAAAAAAAAATGTAACGAGACCCCATTTCTAATTTTTTTAACAAGCGCACCCCATAAAAAAATATAACCGCAATTGCTCACATGTTAAAATGTGGAAAAAAAACACTTTACACGTTGTAAATTATTGAAAATTCATATTTTATTGCATTTTTTGTTATAATCTACAGACAGGACATGACGTATACATATAATAATGACATATTATGAATCTGCCGAGTCTGACGGAAAGAACGATATATAATATGTCTGGGTCATATACTAAAATAAGCCTTCAAAACACGTTTAAACATGATGAGCGAAACAGGTAAAAATGAGCTCAGCACAGAGGCGTGAAACGCCTCAGCAGCGAAAGGGTTAAGCGCCCTGTTGTAAATGTGCAATGTGGGGAAAATCTTGTAATGTACAAGTAAACTAGTTACAGTTTATGTAAGTGGTACAGGGTTATTCAGAGAGAGGTGAAAACCAGGAGAATGACTGGAGAAGCAAAAATTCTAGGTCAAAATAGCCAAACCAGAAAAATTCTCCCATTTATCTCACTTTCCAAATCGACTATTTGGTCTAGACTGTTCTCTTCTCCTGCCATTCTCCTGGTTTTCAACTTTCTCTGAATAACTCTGGTAGTGTTCCTTCAAAGCTAGAGAAAGACCAATACCAGTGATGTTTCCATGATGACAGCCCATTCAGGTAGAGCTTACCTCTCAGACAGGCAAAAATCTTCATGTTTGAGAGCTGGAACTTTGTGAAATGGATTTATTTTCCCAAATTCTTCAGTTAAGTGTTCCCCTGCAAGCAAAAATAGCATCTCAATGGTATATTACAAGGAACTGTTACACGTGTCATTTCAGATAAACGCTGTCTTAGAGATTGACCGCTACAATTTTAAACTTGTGTGATGAAATCTAGTAACAGATTCATTCTTTGAGACCATGAAACCTGTAAATGGCAGACCATCCAAGGTGGATATTTATGATTCACATAGGTGTGTTCTTGAAACACTTTCCATTATAAGGAATAGGAGTAGTAACCTTTTGGATTTGGTACCTAGTTTGTTAGACTAGTATCAGCCTACAATGAGTCCATTTAAATCTCATGATAGCGCGCAGATTCCCCCATCAGAACGTTTTAGGCATCCAGCGGACCCCGACAAATTAAGTAAGGCAACGGGTGTCCAGAGGCAAGGGGAGAAAAAAAAAAAAAAAATCGCAGCGCTCCAGCGACTCCCCTGCGGCAATTTTTCAACCCGCAATCAGACCGCGCCGATGGGCCGGAAGCGCACGCTCGATTTGGGCAGCACGAATTACTGGAGGCCCCGGCTTCACCGCAGCCTACCCTGGCACCCGAACCCACAACGTCCCCGGCTGCTATGGACCTCAATTCACAGGGGGACTGGATGAGCGCTACCCCAGACACAATGCAGGCCCAAATAGTTTCTCAAAATCCGCCTTCCCAGATAAGGCCGGAGGCCTACACCGCAGCGCTTGCACAAGCTGGGCAGAGCTCCCAACTCGAGCCCCCGGCTTCTCTGCGGCCTACCCCTTCTTTTTTGTCTGCCAACACCCAGGGACCTGGGAATAACGGGCATCTTTCCACGATTGACTGGCAATCCATCCTGAACAACCTCCCAACTAAATCTGACCTGCGAATTGCTAATGAAAATTTGAGCACCATCATTATGTCAGAACTGCACCATATTCGCACAGAGATTCACGGTTTAACTGCAAAGGTTACTCACTTGGAGGGGGAATGTGACACTCTCCGTTTGCAAGCTGGTTCTACTGCACGTGCTGTAAAAGTTCACACTTCACAGATGCAAAGCATGGCTCTCCACCTCACTGATCTGGACAATAGGGGCAGATGCCAAAACCTCCGGCTCAGAGGTCTGCCAGAAACCGAGGACTCACCCTCTGCCCTGAAACAAGTGCTGCTGCATATCTTCAATGCCCTCCTTGACAGGTCGCCTCAATCCGAGATTGACTTTGTTCGGGCTCACAGGGCCTTACGACCAAAGGGACCCCCCGGCAGCCCCCCGCGGGACGTTATATGCTGCTTGTCTCGCTTTGACCTGAAGGAAGAAATTCTGCGCCAGGCTAGAGTCACTACGGAATTCTCGTTTGAGGGTGTGAACCTGCAGCTATTCCCAGACCTTGCTCCGGCTACTCTGGCATACAGGCGGGCATTCAAGCCGCTAACTAGTGTCCTGCTCACGCAACAAATACGCTATCGATGGCAAATGCCGACAGGACTCTCAGTGACGACTCCTGCGGCCAATTTTTGGTACAGGAGGCTGAAGATCTTCCAGAACTGTCTCGTCTGCTACAACTGCCACCTATTTCACTGACGTGGCCTGACCGTCTGGCACTGTATAATGGTGGTCTCGGAAGGCCGCGACCACGGCCACCTTCTCAGCGTGCTCGCCTTGACCGTCAACAAACTGCCCGGGGACCGGGGCCACAGATGTGAGACTCCGTGCTCAAGCGGAAAGTCCACACAGGCTGACAGCAACCCATGACCTACATTCCAAACACTGGATTTCAAACTCGCAAGGCTTTTTGACTTCTTTTTATTTTTTTCTCTTATCACGCCTTTCTATTACACACTCCGGCTAACGCCCAGATTTGGTCCGGAAAGACACCTACCCCAAGGCCTGCGATCCCGGTCTTCCTGACCTTTTCTCTGATATAACTCCGCGACACTTGTTGCCAGTACTCAATTGCGTAAAGGTTTGACTTTGGTATATTTATTATTATTTTTCTCTTTTCTTTTCTTTGCAGGGGGGGGGGAGTGGAATCTGGATTAGGATTTTATCCAAACTGTCTTGAACACGGACTTTTTCTCTCCCCCCCCCCCGAAGATGGGGCCCAAGCTTGAGGATCGCTCGTGGCGCCTTCCCTTGGACTCGGACGAGATGGGTCCTGCTGGTTTGAAATATTCTTTTTCTTTTCTGTTTTTCTCATACAACGTTCAATGTATTATTGTATTGATATTCAGTGTTACTTGGGGGGTCTGCGGAGGCCCCGATGCATAAATAGAGTTTAGTTCCCGCGAACGCTAGGTCACGTTCTCCCCACCGAGGTTGGTTGACACGTGAAGTGGACAGGATACCCGGACCACTGGTTGGTCTGTTGGATTCTTCCTGCCCCCCATCAGCCCTGCCTCTGAGTGTATATAGTTACCACTTACTACCATTCCCTTAGATCCCCGGTTCCCTTCCTTACCCCTTCCTGTGGGAGTGGGGGTTGGCCTAGGGAGCTCCTTCGCTATCCTTGAATAATGGCCGTGCGTCAGGAACCTCTCATGTTAATGTCCATTAATGCCAGTGGCCTAAACATACCTGAGAAACGTTCGGGGGCTCTACGTGATTTCCAGAAAGCACGTGCCTCAGTGGTATTTATCCAAGAATCACACTTTAGAGAAGGGGCGGCCCCGAGACTCACAAACTCCTGGTTCCCAATAGGCTTTTTTAGTAACAATGCGGTGGCCAAATCTAAGGGCGTGGCGATTTTATTTCACAAATCTGTCCCCTTTGTCCAACAAGCAACTCTATCCGATAAAGATGGCCGTTATGTAATGGTAAAGGGAGAAATAGCGGGACGCAAGTATACTTTTGCAAACTTCTACGCACCGAACAGGGACAACATAGATTCATGAACAAATTGCTTCCTCTCATCACTGAGTTCTCTGAGGGCTGTCTAGTTTTAGGGGGCGACTTGAATGTACCACTGGATCCCCGCCTTGACACGTCCTCGGGACGCTCAGCTGTCCCCCCACATGTCACTCGCACTATCTCCAAATTGTTGCATACACACAGATTAGTGGACTGTTGGAGGGCAATGCACACGGAGGACAAAGACTACACCTATTTTTCACACCCTGCGCAGATCTATTCGACTGGATTATTTCTTTATACCGCACTATTATTTATCTGATTTACAATCAGTCCGGATTGGATCTTTGACATGGTCTGACCATGCCCCGGTCACAATGCGTCTTCTTTCCCCTCTGCATCGCCCTGCCGTCCCAGCCTGGCAACTTAATAAATTCCTCCTGACTGACCCCCCCGACTTCAAACGACTGTGAGCAGACCCTAGCCTTATATTTTCAGGACAATGACACGCCAGATGTGTCTCCACTGTCCATCTGGGAAGCACATAAATGTGTCATACGTGGGTTTTATATTCGTAAGGCGTCAGAGCAAAAAAAACACCGGGAGGCAGCTACAATCGATCTCTTAGCTCGCATTCACAACCTGGAGACCTTACATAAGGAATCACCCTGCCCAGTTAACCGACTTGACAACCCTTCGCCGGGAACTGGCCACTCTTCTTAATTCCACGTATCACCGACACTGTTTACGTTCCAAGACATTTTTCTTTGCTCATGGAGACAAGAGTGGGAGACTGCTGGCTCGTATGCTACTGCCCGCCATTCGACCACGTACATTGCCAAAATCAGGGACACACATGGCAAAGCACAACATCTACCACACCGCATTCTCCCTAAGATTCGTTCCTACTTCGCGACTCTATATGACCTGCCCACTCCGGAGACGGACGCAGGACGCACACTTCATTCGCAAAAGATTCATGCCTTTCTCTCCCAACACGTCACGCGACGCCTGACACCTGAAACTGCCCTACTGTTAGACGCACCCTTAACTATAGAAAAATTGAGTGATGCGGTAAAATCTTCTAAAACGGGCAAGTGCCCAGGTCCAGATGGCCTTCCCCTGCAATATTATAAACGATTTGTGAAAATTCTCTACCCCAGATTCCTGGTGGCTTTTAATGCCATTCTGGAAGGCCACACCATTCTGTCCCAAACTCGGGCGGCCAACATATCTTTAATTCCTAAGGAAGGTAAAGATGCTGAGCGGTGCGACAGCTACCGCCCCATCTCCCTATTAAATTGTGACCTCAAACTGTATGCGAAGATCCTGGCCACATGACTTACACCTTATGTCCCGGGGTTGATACACCAAGACCAAGTGGGATTTGTGGCAGGGCGGGATACACGAGACAACACCATACGGGCACTGACGATCATGCATAGGGCAACAAGGCAACGAGACGGCCTTCTCCTCTCTACGGACGCGGAGAAGGCCTTTGACAGAGTAAACTGGGAATTCTTGTTTGCAACTCTTTCTCAGGTTGGACTAGGACCTAATCTATGCACCTGGATCCGGGCTCTATATTCGGATCCAACTGCACGGGTTTGCGTGAATGGGATCTATACGGAACCCTTTAAGATAAGGAACGGTACTAGGCAGGGATGCCCACTCTCCCCATTGTTGTTTGTATTGGCATTGGAGCCCTTCCAGGCCTCTGTAAGGGCTAGCCCGGACATCAGAGGGATCCGGACTGGCCGGACGGAGCACAGGGTAGCTGCTTTCGCGGATGATCTCATTTTTTTTCGTGACTCACGCAGAAACGACTTTGCCCAACTTACTGAAAGCTTTTGAAGTATACGGTAACCTCTCCAACTTGAAAATTTATTTCGCCAAGTCCTTCCTGTTAAATGTGTCCATGCCGCGGTCGAAGGCTCAATCCATACGGCCAAACTTCTCGATCCAATGGGCCGAGGATAGAATTAAGTACCTGGGAATCTGGTTGACCTCTGACCATGCTTTAATGTTCAGAGACAACTTTGCGCCCATGCTCGCGACTATCTCCACGGATCTGAAGGCCTGGAACTATCCGCACATTTCCTGGCTGGGTCACGTCCAGGCAATCAAAATGAATGTACTCCCTCGTATTTTATACCTCTTTCAGATGATTCCCAATGACCTCCCGCAAACCTTTTTTCGGGACCTACAGACGCAGATCTCGAATTATGTATGGAGGGGATCCCGACCGAGGCTAAAATTTTCCATCCTTACCCTACCTAAAGCACAGGGGGGACTTGCCATCCCAGACTTCGCGATATATACCATATGGCTTGCCACCTTCAGCGTATTCTGGAATGGGCAAAACCCCGCAAACTCAAAGCGTGGGGGGTGGTTGAACAAGACGAAGCCGGGATTCCCCTCACTGTCCTCCCTTGGCTGCCTAAACTGCAAGGGCTACGCCGGGTACGTGATCTACATTACACCTCAGCTACACTACGTATATGGCATTGAGTAATGCGTGTTTTAGACCTGTCCTCCGACCCGACGCCGCTTACGCCGTAGTTATGCCAAGCCTCCACGCCCACGTCTTACACCCCGTCGATATTCACAGACTTGCTGCAAACACAAACACTGCGCATTCGTGACGTATTTCAAGACCAACAACTTGCCTCGCTTACTGATATACTGGGCGATGGGGCAGTGACTTTCCTACGCTACTTCCGATATCAACAGATTGCTAGCTTTATCAGATCTATACCCCAACGAACAAAACTGACCCGCCCTCTAACAGAATTTGAAAAACAGTGCATGACAGCTGACCTACTGCCACATGGCGTGTCCTATTTATATGAACTCCTCCAGCACTCAAATAGAACCCCCCCGCCGAGGTTTATGGGCAGTTGGGAGATGATGTTAGAAACTACTCTGTCCGACTCCCAATGGGGGAAAATCTGCGACCTTACACACGACTGCTCGGTCTCGTCGAAAACACAGGAGACGGCATATAAATTACTATCCCTGTGGTATAAGACCCCTGAACAGCTTAGTCACGTGTTTCCTGATATGTCGGATGAGTGCTGGCGTTGTGGTGAAAGCCCGGGATCGGCACTTCACATATGGTGGTCTTGCCCAGTAATTCGCCTATATTGGGAAAAGATACATAAAATCACTCAACTGTTCATAGAACCCCCCCCCCCGACTTCCGACCAGCCACCATGCTATTACATCATGTACACTACGCTACTTCAGGTTACAAAAAAAAAAAAAAAAAAAAAGCGATGTGTATCCGCATTCTGAATGTTGCCAAAAGTCTAATACCCCTATTTTGGAAGCAAAGGGTGAGTCCTCCCATGCACCTTTGGCTCTCTAAAATGGAAGAGCTCCATAGAGTCGAACAACTGTACTACTCAATGAACGGTATGACAGCCCAATATACTCAGATTTGGAGTACTTGGATCCTCCACTCAGGAGGAGCAGAATTTCGTGCCTTGTTACTGTAATTGAGCCAATGTGACGTTGTATCTGACCACATTCCTTCTTAAGACGCTCTAGTCTCTACCCTTGACATATAGTGAATGCACTGTTTTATGGTTTCTGTGCCCAGTAGGGATTTGCCCACATTCCCAGGCCATTTCCCCCCTCCCCAATACCCCCCTTTTTTGGTCTTAGTTTAATTTACCCTTTCCACGTGATCCCAACAATGTTAATCTGACTCGATGCTGATACTTAGTCTTCTAAGTCTGATACCTAACTCGAATGTAAAAGATATATGTTGTTTTATGATGATGCCACCGCCCAGCCTGCGCGCTGGTGACTTTGATACATGTACAACTTTCGTATATCTTTGTTTACTGTGAAAAATTAAAATAAAAACTTTTATTTACAAAAAAAATAAATCTCATGATAGCCTTTACAAGCCAGTTAACACACACACAAAAGAAACTGTTCATATGTGCTCAAAATCCTGTGAACAGGGAGGGGTGCAAACCAAATGAGAGTTGTCAGCTCTCACAGAAAATGATGGAAGAAGGTGGTCAATAAATTGGAGTGCTTTTTCTTGTTGTTTTGTATTTGATGTCTTAGATGCACCCGCTTAGTTTTGAGGTTGAGTGCAACCTTTTGCTGGTTTGTAAAAATTATTAAATATATATATATATACAGCAGAGACCCCAGAATTTGTATACCCAGCAGAGCCCCCAGAATTATATATATATACCCAGCAGAGCCCCCCAGAATTTTGTGTGAGTGCAACCTTTTGCTGTTTTGTATTTTATATATAGAGAGCTGACAACTCTCATTTGGTATGCACCCCTCCCTGTTCACAGGTGCTCTACCATGGCAGCCAATAAAGGCCTTGATCCTGTAAGTGCAGACTCGGTCAAGTTAGATAGTACTTGTCAAAGATGGGGTACATTGGCGACTGTGACAGGCTTAAGCAAATTATGATCATAACTTTGAACTGAATCCCCATCATTTTACCTCAGTTTTTTGGGCATTTTTAAAACTTCTTTTTTCACAAAAAATGATGGAAAAAATGATGGTCAATAAAATGGAGTGCTCTTTCTTGGTGTTTTGTATTTGATGTCTTCGATGCACCCGCATAGTTTTGAGGTTGAGTGCAACCTTTTGCTGTTTTGTAATATAATATAATATTATATATATATCCAGCAGAGACCCCAAAATTTGTATACCCAGCAGAGCCACCAAAATTATATATACCCAGCAGAGACCCCAGAGTTATATATATATATATATATATATATACACCCAGCAGAGCCCCCAGGGTTTGTATACGCAGAGCCCCCATATTAATATATAAACCAGCAGAGCCCCCAGAATTTGTATAACCAGCTGAGCCCCAGAATTATATATATATACCCAGCAGAGCCCCCAGAATTTTGTATACCCAGCAGAGTCCCCAGAATTATATATACCCAGCAGAGACCCCAGATATATATATACCCAGCAGAGACCACAGAATTTGTATACCCAGCAGAGCCCCCCAGAATTATATATACCCAGCAGAGCCCCCAGAATTTTGTATACCCAGCAGAGTCCCCAGAATTATATATACCCAGCAGAGCCCCCCCCCAGAATTATATATACCCAGCAGAGCCCCCGGAATTTGTATACCCAGCAGAGCCCCCGGAATTATATATACCCAGCAGAGACCCCAGAATTTGTATACTCAGCAGAGACCCCAGAATTATATATATATATATATATACCCAGCAGAGCCCCCAGAATTTTATATACCCAGCAGAGACCCTAGAATTTGTATACCCAGCAGAGCACCCAGAATTATATATATACCCAGCAGAGCCCCCAGAATTTGTATACCTAGCAGAGCCCCAGAATTTGTATACCTAGCAGAGCCCCCAGAATTATATATACCCAGCAGAGCCCCCAGAATTTGTATACCCAGCAGAGCCCCCAGAATTTATATATATATATATATACCCAGCAGAGCCCCCAGAATTTTGTATACCCAGCAGAGCCCCCAGAATTATATATATATACATATATACCCAGCAGAGCCCCCAGAATTTGTATAGCTAGCAGAGCCCCCAGAATTATATATACCAGCAGAGCCCCCAGAATTTGTATACCCAGCAGAGCCCCAGAATTTGTATACCCAGTAGAGCCCCAGAATATATATATATATATATATATATATATATATTCTGGGGCTCTACTGGGTATACAAATTCTGGGGGCTCTGCTGGGTATATATATATATATATATATATATACCAGCAGAGCCCCAGAATTTGTATACCCAGTAGAGCCCCAGAATATATATATATATATATATATATATATATATTCTGGGGCTCTACTGGGTATACAAATTCTGGGGCTCTGCTGGGTATACAAATTCTGGGGCTCTGCTGGTATATATAATTCAGGGGGCTCTGCTAGTATACAAATTCTGGGGCTCTGCCCCAGTATATATATATATATAATTCTGGGGTCTCTGCTGGGTATATATAATTCTGGGGGCTCTGCTAGGTATACAAATTCTGGGGCTCTGCTGGGTACATATATATATATATATATATATATATATAATCCTGGGGCTCTGCTGGTATGCAAAATTCTGGGGCTCTGCTGGGTATATATATATATATATATATATATATATATATACCCAGCAGAGCCCCCAGAATTTTGTATACCTAGCAGAGCCCCCAGAATTATATATACCCAGCAGAGACCCCAGAATTATATATATATATATACCCAGCAGAGCCCCCAGAATTTGTATACCTAGCAGAGCCCCCTGAATTATATATATCCAGCAGAGCCCCCAGAATTTGTATACCCAGCAGAGCCCCCAGAATTATATATATACCCAGCAGAGCCCCCAGAATTATATATATATATATATATACATACCAGGACAATGGGATTTTGGACACCCTAGTTAGTGGAGGGTATGGAGACACAGGAAAAGCTGGTAACGACAGCAAGGTTTGGGGTTCAAGATAATGCAGGAGAGCCACAGCATAGTTCCTCTCTCACATAGTGGTTTGTTAATGATGGAGGAAGGAGGAGAAGGGGCGTGACCCTTTATTCAGCAAAGTTGTGTGACCTATGGTGTGTGTTTTTTAACTGAATATGTGCTGGATCTCAGTGCTGGAAATGAGCAGCACAGGATTGAAGTTGCCCTCAAGTGAAGGCACAGATCAGATGTACAATACTTGAAGGGGGCTGCCAAGGCACGGTTCAGGAACCTGACACACAGTCTATTCATTTAACGTTTTCCCTTGATTAATGCCATTTTAGGGTTAATGGCTACATACCACACTGTTTATTATTTTTATTGTATTTCCCTGCTTTAATGGCATTTTAGGGGTTATTATGGAAGTTAGAATCTAAAGCGTTTATTCATCTTTAGATCCTTTGCTTTTTATCACATTTTGTGGAATCAATTTCGTCGAAAATATGGTGAATTCCCTATTTAGCAAATGGTCACCATAATTTGCGAAAATTGATTCGCTGAAGAAGTTATCGGACGTTGGAAAAAACCCAAAACGCTGAATTGCAGCAAATAAAATATTGAATTTTTGTATCAGGTTAAATAACAAAAAGGTATCATTGCACCACATTGCTTTTGAAATCTTATATAGTTTTTTTCAGTGATATGATTTTAGTGGCAAAAATGATTAGTGCCCCCCCAGTTTTGACGGTGGTATCTTATGTGCCCCCCCTATATATTGTTCCTAGAGTCACCACTGATGAGGGGTATTGGGGATAATAAGTGTTAATATAATTGCAAAGGAGACCATTATTGGAAATACGAGAGTTAATAGCAAAAGGAATTAAATTCTGTATTTCAATACGTGTCATAACAGCAGTTCTAGAAGCTATCAAAAGTTGCAACTCCTTACATTAGTAAAGAATAAATGTGTCATATACACACACACACACACACACACACACACACGAGAAACAGTGGCTGGATGTGTTAAGACGCCTGGGTTTATAATAGGGAAGAAAATACAGTTTTCCATCATATGGGCTATGGCTACAACAGGTATAGGCAACTTTGGCCTTCCAGATGTTTTGGAACTACATCTCCCAAGATGTTCATGTTCAGCCACTTATTAGGCTGGATAGTCCTTAAGGGAAATGTATTCTCAAAACATTTAGGGGGCCAAATTTGCCTATCCCTGGACTACAAGTTTAGTGTTGAGATACTTTTAAAGCATAAGGGACCACAAAGCAGCCCCCGAGAGTTTTAGGCTTTCTCTACACTTTACTGAGCAGTAGAAAGAAGAATCAAAGGACAGACACTCCAAATGCTTCACATTCAAATCAGAGGCTACATGAACCCCATGTAATAATTTTCAAAAGCTAACCATTACCTCGAAAGACTTGCACCATTTCATACTTGACTGGGATCTTGGTGACCTTGGCAAACATGTAAACAGATCGGCTGGGTTGGGATAGGAGATCCAGGTAGATGCTGACTTCTGCCATGGTGCCAACTATATCCTAACTGCTGCAGGATTGCTAGAACTGATGGAGCTGGTCAGGAGGCTGCTTATATATACAGTAGTTCACCCAATGTTTATGTAACACTCACACCTCCCACTCATCACACCTCCTTGTCAGGTGAGACACAGAGCCAGATTTCAGTGGATGCAAAAGGTACTCCTCACCCGGCCCAGCTTTTTCATCAGCCCCACTTGGAAAGGATTTTATATCCAAAATTATAAGTAATTGAAATGTGCAATTCATTGCTTCCCTCTCCTCCAATTGTCCTCAGGCCATCTGTCCCACCCTGCACCTGACAATACTGGTCTTTCAAGAGGATCCGTTTCTGTCCTAAGATATTATCTCTTAACTGAAACTGCCACCATCGCTCTAGGCAAAATTCCTGAAACCTGTTTAGGCTAGGGTCAAACGCATTTTTTGCGTCATCCTTGAAAAAGTGCGTTCGAACGAATAGACTTTTTTTTCACGGAATACGCGATAGCGGTCATACGATGCGCATTTTCGTCCGTGATTTTGTACGGATCATCAATAAAACACTTTTTGCGTCTGGACGTTATGTTGGCTGGACATTAGCAGCATCTGACGTCTCCTAATCACGCACACACGCCGCTAGCGGACGCAGCGCACTCTGTACGTCAGTACTAGCGGTATCACGTTCTCGAAAAAATGCGTTTGTTTGCCGCTTGCGTTGCGCGGCCGGACTTTCGTGTGGCCGTACTTCATATATTGGCTGTCATTTGCTGCTACTACGGCTGTGATAAAGTGCGGCTGCATGCGCGTTCGCACTGCGTTCGTCTGACCCTAGCCTTACACCCACTATATACATCGGGCTCTATTACATTCTTCGCACAAACGTTAACGCGTGTGTCATGGAGCTGATGTAACGCTCCATGCTTCAAACCCCAAGAGACTTTATGTTCATTTATATTGTGTGTTTTTAAATATATTTTACATCGTTTGGTTTTAGTTTAATTTAGTTTAGTGTAAAATGGCATAGCTTTGGTTTTACAAATACTTATATTCCTGTAGGTAAATGTGTTTTTGTGTAAAACAGTAAACAAGCTTTACTGCTGTGTAATTTATGCACCAGGGTTTTTCCCATTATCTAGCTGCATGTTTAATTCAAGGGATCTCTGATAGTGTGTGTTTAATCTGATGTGTTAGAACAATGGATTATACAAATGTTGTGTGAGCTGAAAGGCTAAAGAATGTAAAGAATGTTTATTGTAAATAACTGACTTAATGTAATTAGTATGGGTATGCAAATTATGACTAGTAATTAGTATGGGTATGCAAATTATGACTGTTGGACTTCAGCATAAATGGTGGCGTTTTGTTCATTAAAAAGTCAGAGAACTCTCAGAGCTCAGAGAGAGGATCCTGTTTTAAAGCATACAGCCGCGCCTGGTGTCTTTATTTCAGCGACGCTACACTATACACTAACCCCCCCTTGAAGGCAGAGAGCGGCCTTCTGGAGATTCCTAACGGCTCCAGGGCAGAGGAACAGAAGCAGGCAGGTCAAGCCGCTCGAGGCGCTGAGGACAGCGCTCCCAGTAGCCGGGCTGACCGCAACAAAGGGGTGTCTGGAGAGCCAGGACAGACGGAAGGGAACGGTTCCTTCACAGCGTGCGCAAAAACGCAAGGGGCAGAACGTCGTATTACAACGTCCGTGCAAAAAATGAGCGTTAACGTCTAACGCGGGTGGACCTGCGTGAACCCTTTGCGAGCGTACTGCACTTTGCGCGTCCTATACTTAACATCGTGAGCGCAAATGCGTTTGTGCGCTGGTATGCGGATGGTATTACAATCTATGCGCAAATTTTAACAGACAATGTTTGCAAGCATAATTTTAACGTCTTTTAAAAGCTGGTGTTAAAGGCAAATCTGAACGTCCTAGCCGAACCCAAATACACCAGCCCAAAAAAAAAATACAGCAAATTATAGTTACACATTCTACGCATACCCAAACAATAAAATTGAGAAGTTGTGCGTGTTTTTACTATTGCTGCAGCATATATACTCAGATTGAGTTTGACAGGTGCAAAAACTTAAAGAGAGACAATTATGGTTCTTAATTCTGATTGGCTGAATCGCGTGAAAAAACAGTCCGCAAACCGATTTCTGCGTGCAGCGTTAATGCGCGTGCGTTTTTCCACGTCTTTTTTACGTGTGTTATTATATAAACGGAAGAAAAAATGTGCTTGGATTGTAATACCAGCGTTAATTTACGCGCATTAACGTTAAACGCTTCGCGCACAAATTAACGCGCTGTGCGAGCGTTTATGCACAAATAATGTAATAGAGCCCATCATTTTGTGCACATGGCAGTCTCTGATTGGTTATGACATCAGCTCCTCCATTTTGTCTGTAAGGATATATATGCAGTCCTGTTGATGAATACAATTTAAATTTGAAGGACGTAGTAGGTTGTCTGTGTCTCATTTTGCACAAGCACGCGTTCGTCAATGTCTGGGTACCGCAGATCCTGACCTGTAATGGAGATGGGGGGGTCACACAGAGACCGGAGATGGGAACGGAGAACCGCTCAGTTCTAACACCACTCAGCAGCCTGCATACCTTACCTGTATAAGCACAGACAGTAAGCGTAAGCCTGTGCCTACTGTGAACTAAGCCACCTGAGGTGAAAATGCAACTGCTCATGCTAGAGCTGTATGATCTCCCTTCCCCACCCTCCGCATTCTTCACTGAGGGATGCAGATAAGGACAGATAATGGCACCTTCCCATGACATTATATATGTGAAGGGTATTGGGCTGTTAACCACATCCTTGCTGAAAAATACACTTTCAACAGGAAGTGGTTTTCAACCATTTTTTATTTCCATTGGGCACTATACCATACCTGTCGATTAAAATACGTAACTACAGGGGACGTTACATGTAATGTCTCCTGTAGTTATCTTATTAATGGGAATCGTTATTCCACTCATGCTGCAAATTGGGATTGCTGCTCCAGTGGTGCATTTCTCTGCATGGGGTTACTGTAAATTAAAGTCTCCTATACAGAGTATATGGACATGGAGGGGATTGCTAATCCGTTTGGACATATAAAGGGCAGTGTTCTGTTTCTCCACCAAAGCACTGAGAATGTGATCTCTTAACTTACTGTTGTGATGAAATGGCTATAGCTCCCAGTCCAGGTGAATTACAGACAGTGACTCAATCGAGATGACACCTTGAAGATCTGTTGAAGTTTTATTCCAAAACTGTAGAAAATCCACAACAATATACATCCGAAAGGTCAAAAAATCATAATGAATCTGAGTCCATAAGGCTTGCAAAGGATTACTGGGAAGGGAACAAGGGTGGAGCTATCTGAACAGGAAATCCCTACACCATGAGGAAGGGAGGGGAGAAACCCAGGGGGAAGATAAGACATGTGCAATTCTTAAAGGCATATCACAAGTCATGTGAAACATGACACTCCCCGTCGAAATCTATGATTTCTATAATTAAATAACTTTGACTAAAGTTCAAAACAAATAAGTGAAGATTCTTTTCCAGGAACATCTGAAAAACAAGAGGGAAGGGAAGAACAAGAGAAAATAATGCAACATTAACAATTCTTGCAGATCTTGATCTTGATGGTCCGGGCTGTGAGAAGAACAGTCAGTGAGTCCATCTTCAGAGGGGAAGGCAGCAACGTGCACCAATCCTTCTTACCTCCCTTTGAGTCAAATTGATGACTTGTGAGGCTTTGGGCAGAAGGAGTACTAGTTCCTTTATAGGCCTGAAGTAAAAGTGTGGAGAATCTTCTTTCATGAATAAGTTGTAAAGTTTTCTGGTCCAGTACCAGTCCAGGAATTTTCTTGCGACTCCAATCATGCGTTCCCAAGAGTCTCCCATATGAAAGGAGTGAGGTGGGTTGAATTCCCATTTACACTTGTCATTCAAGAAGTTCAGTATCTTTTCTGGTCGAGAGGCCTCCTGAATAGTGGGGGGGTCTTTACAGACGTGACATTCTTTGTCCGTATCAGAGCTGTTTGTAAATTGATGAGCAATGTGAATAAGGTGTGCAATGACTCTTACAACAGAAGACCACTTGGAAAGGCATTCAAAACGGTGAGGACTCAGCCTTATCCTTTCTTTCACAGAGGTGTTGAGTGTAACCGTAACAGCTCTAATTTCTTTATCAGATTCCGGTTCAAACAGTTCAAAGGTAAAATTTGTAGAATTTGAGATGAGGTCTTCATTCAAGAGTATTGGTGGGGATAGCCATAATGTGTCCAGAAATGCAGTAGCAGGTACTGCGCGAGTGCCTCGATCAGCAGGGTTGAAGTTAGTGGACACATAGTGCCATTGTTCGGGTGTAGAGAACTTTCTTATACATTCCATTCTGTTGCCGACAGACAAGTGGAACTGTCTTGTCTGATTGTGTATGTATTGCTTTGTGAAGGGCTTGTCACAGGCTGATACTTGTAACGTGAACGTGTCTTGCTTAACGTTCCAAAGCAATCCAAGACTGCGCTGTGTAATGGAAAGGTGCGTTCCTAGTTGGAATTTCTTCACACTGACAGCGTAGTCATCAGAGGGAAAGGCTCTCATGGCCTTGTCGCTGTTCGAAATGATTTTGTGAAGTCTGAGGTTTGCAGTGGCAAGCATGTTCTGAGTTCTAGTGAGAAGGTCAATAGCTTCTTCTTCTGTAGGCAGAGATTTGAGTCTGTCGTCTACATAGCAGTTCTTTTCGACGAACTGTCGTGCATCAAACCCAAATTCTTTCTCTCGTTCTTGAGCCGTTTTCCTCAGTCCATAAATTGCTACTGCGGGACAAGGACTATTACCGAAAACATGTTCCTTCATCCGGTAGTCTATGACTTCATCATTGACATCATTATTGCGATACCATCGGAATCTGAGGAAGTTTCTGTTGTCTTCACGGACGATGAAACAGTGGAACATCTGCTGAATGTCAGCCATAATAGCAATTGGTTCTTGTCTGAAGCGAAGTAAAACTCCTATGAGGTTGTTGTTCAGATTAGGCCCAGTGAGAAGACTGTCATTGAGGGAGACACCTTCATGTCGAGCACTTGAGTCGAAGACCACCCTAATCTGATCAGGCTTGCGAGGATGATAGACACCAAAGCATGGAAGATACCAGCATTCTTCTCCTTCCTTAAGTGGAGGTGCAGGCTCAGCATGATCTCTCTCAAGCACTTTCTGCATAAAGTCCACAAAGTGTCTTTTCATCTCAGGTTTCCGATTCAAACTGCGTTGTAAAGAAGTAAACCGTGCTTCTGCATGTTCTCTGTTGTTTGGTAGTCTCTTTCTTGGAGTACGAAATGGTAGAGGTGCTACCCAGCTGTTGGAATCATCTTGGTGGAACTCTTTACTCATGGTTTTCAGGAATTCTTTGTCTTCCATGGTAGCTGCCAACTCGTTGTCTTTAGATGTTACCTCAAACACTGTGTTGCCGATGTTGTCATCCCAGAAATTAAGAGCTTTCTCTTCGTCCTGTATGATGTGTCGTTGTGCGCTCTTATGAAGCAGTCTTTCCTTCACGTTATATTGGTGTGGTCGTCGTGCAGAACAAGAGGTCCGACCATTTGGCAGGACGTGTGTTTTAAAGGAGGACACAGAGTAAGGTTTTCTGCCTTTGTCTCGACAAACATTGCCTATGATGACCCAGCCTAGATCCAGACACTGAGCATATGGAGCATCATGTGGACCGTTGATTTGTTGACGAACTTTGTGCACCCTTAAGATGTCTCGGCCGAGCAACAGTAGGATCTCAGCACTTCCGTCGAGGGCTGGTATTTGGTAGGCTATGTCCTTCAAGTGAGAATGGTGCAAGGCAGCTTCCGGAGTAGGGATCTCCTCTTTGTTGCTTGGAATCTGGTTGCACTCAGTGATAGTGGGCAAAGGTATTTCCACATTGTCGTTCAGAGGAGCAACCACAAGACCGCTGGCTCTCCTACCTAAGACTTCTGTAGTGCCGGTGCAAGTAGTTAGGGTATATGGTAGAGCATTTTCTTTTATGTTCAAAAGTTCAAAAAATTGTGTTGTTGCAAGAGATCTGTTACTCTGATCATCCAGAATGGTATACAGTCTTATGGCCTTTTCAGGTTGACCTCTTGGGTATACACGAACCAAACATATCTTTGCGCAGGATTTGTCACAGAGTCCTTCTGCACAGACTTCCGTACATGAAGAGAACACTGAGGTGGAAGGTACTGCTTGATCTGTGCGCTCCCCGCCTTGCTTTGCCTCAGGAGGATTGTTTGTGGGCTTACTAAAGTTGTGCGGATATGGATGAAGAGCTTGTACATGGTCATCGCTGTCACACTCTATGCATTTAATGATAGCTTTACAGTCCTTTGCAAAGTGTTCTGTGGAGGCGCAGCATTTGTAGCAGACCCCAAATTTCTTTAAAAGTTCTTTACGTTCTTGTAGGGTTTTCTTTCTGAAGCCAATACATTTCTTAAGTGGATGTGGTTTGTTATGTATGGGACATTGGCGATTTGGGTTCTCGATGTTCTTGTTTTGTTCAGTCTTTTCAAGAACTGTAGCAGGTGCAGGTAGAACAGTGGTCCTTTTCACGGACACTGGTCCTCGATGGTCTCTGTGTGTCATACGTGTGTTTGTAGGTCTTGGAGGGGGTGAACTGAGAGGGTTACTTTCACCATAGGAGAAACTTGGGTCATTCTTTGTGTCTGCAATTCTTTTGATGAACTCACAGAAGTAGGAAAAAGGAGGAAAGGCAATTTGATGTCTTTCCTTGTACTTTGATCCAAGCGATGCCCATTTTTCTTGAAGGCCATACGGTAGCTTGAGAACAATAGGGTTGATGCCACGAGGGGTGTCAAGGTAACTGAGACCAGGTAAGCGGATGTCAGCTTTAGCGAGTTGAAGCTCCAATAAAACATCGCTGAGTTCTTGAAACTTTAAATTCTCTCTAGCGGAAATCCTTGGGAAACTGTGTAATCTTTTGAATAAGGCATCTTCAATGGCTTCTGGACTGCCAAAGGTACGTTCAAGTCTGTCCCAAGCAGCATTAAGGCCTGCAGCAGGGTTGTCAATATGAACCGCTTTGAGCCTCTTGATGCGTTCAGTAGACTGGGGACCTAGCCATCTGATGAGCAGATCTAATTCTTCTGTAGCAGTGATGTCTAGGTCACTCATTGTGGCTTTAAAGGTGGATTTCCATCCTCTGTAATTTTCAGGCTTGTCATCAAACTTGGTGAGGCCTGTCTTTGTGAGCTCTCTGCGAAGCATGTATTTAGCAAACTGCGACATGTCCGTGTTTTCAGACTTTGGGTGCATGACTGCAGGTGACTTGGGTCACCTGCAGTCATGGGTATCCGACCGATCACAATATGTGTCAATTTCTGGCAGCTCCTCCCTCCCGCTCCCAGTCACTTGCGGTGTACCCCAAGGCTCAGTACTAGGCCCCCTGCTATTCACAATATTCATAAATGATCTGCCCAACGTCTGCAAAGCCTCAACTGTACATATGTACGCAGACGACACTGTGATCTATACCAGCAAACCAAATCTCCCGCAGCTGGAGGCCGTGCTGCAAGAACAATTCACAGAGGTAGAAAAGTGGATCAAAAACAACAAACTTTTTAAAATACTGACAAAACTGTAACGATGCTCTTTGGAACAGCACCTAAACTACACAAATTGCAAAATCCCCATCTATGTGTTGGGACGAAATCAAATGGCACACTGACCACAGTCACTTCTCTCAAATATCTAGGTATGTGGTTGGACCCTAATCTATCCTTTGGCCCCCACATCGAAAAACTCTCATCTAAACTTTACCCCAAACTAGGTGCCCTGTACAGAAACAAATCCTGCCTGAGTCCCGCGATAAGAAAGCAGATTGTACAGCAAATGCTTATGCCGGCTATTGATTACGGAGATGTAGTGTATGCAGCCGCCCCGCAAACACACCTCATAAACTTACTACACTGTATAACTCATTCTGCCGCTTTGCGCTACAATGTAACTACATGACCCACCATTGTGACATGTTAAAAGAACTAAACTGGCCATCGCTGGAATCCAGACGCACCCTTCACCTTTCCAGCCTGGTGTTTAAGAGCATCTCTGGGAAGCTGCCACCCTACCTGAATAGACTGCTTCCCCCAGCAGCTCCCTCATCCTATAACCTCCGATCCAGGACCAGCACCTTACTTGCAATACCACAATACAAAAGACAGTGGCTCGGTCCTCATTTTCCTACAGAGCACCACAATTATGGAATAACCTCCCAGACACCATCAAATCTTCCACCAGTCTTAAGTCACTCAAAATTTCCCTGTTAACATACCTCAATACAGAATGCACCTGTAAACATGTAACCTAGTGACTATATTTCCTACATATTTATTTTCTGTTAATCTGTATATTTGTGTTGTTAATATCTTACATTGTATTACTTTGTATTTCTGTAAATGTAACACTTCAATGTACTTGAACCCAGGACATACTTGAAAACGAGAGAAATCTCAATGTATCCTTCCTGGTAAAATCCTTTATAAATAAATAAATAAATAAATAAATAAATAACATATGTTGGTGCAGAGGCATTCAACACTGGAACTGGTTTAAAGTTCATTGGCATGTTGGTTTGTAGCTGTGGAGCAGTGTGCTTGCTAGTAGGTACTTGGCTGATGTCAAGGTAAGGTGGATAGTTTATTATGTGCATGCTATTGTCCACTGCTTGGTGAGATGCTGCAGTCTGGTGTACTGGAAGATATGAAGGCAAATTGTCTTGGAGTACAGTAGGTGCAGAGAAGAGACCTTGGTTGAGTGCTTTGGTTGCTGTGACAGGGAGCTGACGTTCTGGAGAGGAATGTGAAGAATCTGAGGCATAAGACACAGCTGAGTGTCTGCTGCTACTGTTGTCTCTTTCACTTTCACTAGCAGCCTGTTCTAAAACTTTTAATCTTGCCATGGCCGTGGCATGTTCACATTGTTTTTCCAAAAGTTCCATTTCCACTTTGTGGCGTGTGGCTTCAGCTTCCTTGCGTGCAGCTTCAGCTTCCATTTCTGCCTTCTGGCGTGCGGCTTCAGCCTCCATGCGTGCGGCTTCAGCTTCCATGCGTGCAGTTTCAGCTCCCATTTCTGCCTTCTGGCGTGCGGCTTCAGCCTCCATGCGTGCGGCTTCAGCTCCCATTTCTGCCTTCTGGCGTGCGGCTTCAGCCTCCATGCATGCGGCTTCAGCTCCCATTTCTGCCTTCTGGCGTGCGGCTTCAGCCTCCATGCGTGCGGCTTTAGCTTCCATGCGTGCAGTTTCAGCTCCCATTTCTGCCTTCTGGCGTGCGGCTTCAGCCTCCATGCGTGCGGCTTCAGCTCCCATTTCTGCCTTCTGGCGTGCGGCTTCAGCCTCCATGCATGCGGCTTCAGCTCCCATTTCTGCCTCTGGCGTGCGGCTTCAGCCTCCATGCTTGCGGCTTCAGCTCCCATTTCTGCCTTCTGGCGTGCGGCTTCAGCCTCCATGCGTGCGGCTTCAGCTCCCATTTCTGCTTTCTTTTTGGCGAAGGCTGCCTGAATTTTAGAAGCTTCAGCATCAGCACGGGCCTTTATGAGTTGTTGACTGAGTGTGGAAGACCTTGATTGTAGGGATTTGGAAGACCTTGAGGAGTGTCTGGAGGATGCAGAGTGGTGGGATCTGGATTCATGGAGCTGTGCAATTCTTACTTCTGCCTTTGTCTTTGTTTGCAGCACTAAATTGTCTCTTTCTAGATTGAGCTCATTGAATCTCTTTAGTTCTTCCAGTGACACTTTAGTGTTGTACCGCTTTAAGAGATGAATATATTTAACACACAGTCTTTGATAATTCTGATAAGTGACATCTAATTGCTTAATAGTGCTCTCTAGTTGTAATGCATCATGACATGGTTGAGAGAGAGCTGACATGCATGTGACATTAGTACACCATAGATCATTTGTTTGAGACACCAACTCTTTTGCGTGAGCTTCAAGATTTTCTTGTACTTTCCAGGTTGGTTTTGTTAATCTTTTTTCTCTTTTGTTTGGTTCAGGGTTTAATTCCTGATCTGAAAGGATTTCTGAGTCTGGTAGTGTGTCAGTTTGCATGTTGATTTGCTGGAACATTTTGCTGACAAGGAGAGGGTTAATGATCTAGTTCTATAGCAGCAGAGAAATGTATGAATTTTGCTCAGCTCAGCTAGGATTTCTAGGCACTGGGTGAAAAAAGATTTGTTTTTACTTTCTTTTCACACTCAAATCACATGCAATGCGTACAGAGAAATAAACTGGTTGTAGTGTACACATGCACTGGATAAACTGTTTGTAAGGCACAGATGTATTGAACTTTCACAGCACTAATATCCTTTGTTGAATGCTATGCTGGGACTTGCTTGCAGGCACATACAGGCTTGTGGTAATGGCTGCACTGTGTGAAGCTGCTATTTCCACTGTCCCTACAGCGTCTCCCTGTGTATCCAGAGCTAGCAAGGATCCTATGGAGGATGTCTGACTGATCTTTCTTGATCTTTTGACTGATCTTTCTAAGATCTTCTGACTGATATATATGATTTTTTGACTGTTCTGTTTCTCCACCAAAGCACTGAGAATGTGATCTCTTAACTTACTGTTGTGATGAGATGGCTATAGCTCCCAGTCCAGGTGAATTACAGACAGTGACTCAATCGAGATGACACCTTGAAGATCTGTTGAAGGTTTATTCCAAAACTGTAGAAAATCCACAACAATATACATCCGATAGGTCAAAAAATCATAATGAATCTGAGTCCATAAGGCTTGCAAAGGATTACTGGGAAGGGAACAAGGGTGGAGCTATCTGAACAGGAAATCCCTACACCATGAGGAAGGGAGGGGAGAAACCCAGGGGGAAGAGAAGACATGTGCAATTCTTAAAGGCATATCACAAGTCATGTGAAACATGACAGGCAGCTAATGTGAATTGAGGACATGGAGATGCTGCCAATATGAAATGAGGGCATAGAGCGGCTGTTAATGAGTTTGGGAAATGGAGGGGCTGTTAATATTAATTGGGGGCATGAAGGGGGCTGAAAATATGGATTGTGTCATAGGAGGGCTGATTTATTGTATAGGGGACATGGAATAGGCGGATCAAAGGTATGGACGGTGTGTGGGTCTGTCCGTGTAGGTGTGAGGAGCTGTCAGTGTGTGTGTGTGTGTGTGTGTATGTGCATGTATTTAACGGTCGATATGTATGAAGCTGTCAATATGTCATGCGTAGCTGTATGTGCAGGAGCGGATCCAGAGCCTAGTCTTGGGAGGGGCACTGACAGAAAATAAGGTGTTGTTTACAGAACTGACAATATTTTAATTAACCTATCACACACCTCATGGTGCGATGACGTCAGTTAACCGGGTAACCCCTAGCTGCCCAGGGATTTCCTAAGGAATTTCTATGGTGGAGATAGGGGGGTTCTTTGAACCACTAATGTAAAGGTGAGTGACCCGTGGTTTCACTGACTGCATTATTTAAAGCAACCTCTGCCCAAGGCAAAAGATCTGACCATTCGTTCTGTTTTTCAGATACAAAACATCTTAGGTATTGCTCAACATTTTGATTAGCTCTCTCAGCTGCCCCATTAGTCTGAGGATGATATGCAGAGGAGAAGCTTAATTCTATGCCCAGATTCTCGCAGAAGCCTCTCCAAAATCTAGACACAAACGGAGTTCCTCTGTCAGACACAATTCCCAGAGGGACCCCATGAAGTCTGACAATTTTTCTGGGCAAAGACTGGTACCAGTTGCACAGCGGATGGCAGCTTGGCAAGAGGCACAAAATGGACAATTTTGGAGAATCTGTCTACAAAGGTAAGGATTACTGTAGTACCGTGAGATATGGGTAAATCGGTAATAAAGTCCATAGACAGATGAGCCCATGGTCTCTCAGGAACAGGTAATGGTTGTAACAACCCTATGGGTAAGGTTTTAGGATTTTTACTCTTACAGAATACCTCACGGGTAGCTATATATTCTTGACGTCCTTCCGTATACCCACCCACCAAATCTTATTTTCCAGAGTAGCTAGGGTTTTGGTTATACCCATTTGCCCAAAAGGTTTGGTATCATGATAGACCGACATGACCTGTATTCTTTCCTCTTCAAAAACAAAGAGTTTACCAGCTGGTCTTTCAGCGGGAGCAGTGCCTTGGACAGACTGCAAACTTTCCAACAAAGGAGAAGAAATGGTGAGGAGAGTAGTAGCAAGGATCCTCTCTTTAGGAATAATAGGACTTTGATCAAAGACATGTTGTTCATAGGTCTCATACTGTCTCAACAGGGCAACTGCCTTGGTGTTCTTGGAACCAGGGCGATAAGGAGTAGGAAATTAAAGCTAGACTGGAACAGAGACCACCTAGCCTTTCTAGCATTTAGGCGTTCAGCATCACCCATATAAACAAGATTCTTATGATCCGTTATTATGATTATGGGATCTTTAGTACCCTCCAATATGTAACGCCATTCTTTGAGAGCTGCGATGACTGCAAGCAATTCCCCATTACCTATATCGTAATTTTTTTCTGCAGGCGTCATTTTTCTGGAGAAGAACCCACACGGATGCAGCGGTTTTTCAGGACTCTCTCTCTGGGATAAGACGGCACCTATACCGATTTCAGATGCGTCCACCTCAAGCTGGAATGGCAAACCTGGCTCTGGATGTCTCAGGACTGGTGCCATGATGAACGCCTCTTTGAGCTGTTCAAAAGCCTGCATGGCTTGAGTGCTCCATATTTTGTTCTGAGCACCCTTTTTTGTCATGGCTGTGATGGGGAGACCACTGATGAGAAACCTCTTATGAATCTCCTATAATAATTAGTGAATGCCAGATACTTCTGAATGGCTTTCAACCCTTGAAGCAATGGCCATTCTTTGATGGCGGAGAGTTTATGAGGGTCCATCTCAAAGCCGTCCGGCATGATTATATAACCCAGGAAATTGAACAGATGTAATGTCGAACAGACTTTTTTCTAATTTGCAGTACAACTTGTTTTCAAGCAATATTTGCAACACTGTACGCACATGAACATGGTGTGTCTCCACATCAGGAGAGTAGATTAGAATATCATCTAGATAGACGATGACAAAGACTTGTAAGAAGTCTTTCAGAACATCATTGATGAAGTCTTGGAAAACTGCTGGCGCATGACAAGATATTCACAGTGGCCACTTCTCGTGTTAAAGGCAGTTTTCCACTCATGGTTCTTTTTGACTAAATTATAAGCACCACGTAGGTCTAACTTCGTATAGATTTTTGAACCTTTTAGGCAGTCAAATAATTCAGATATGAGAGGAATAGGTTATGCATTACGCAGCACGGTTATCCTGTTTAGACCTCTATAATCAATACAGGGTTTTAAATCACCTTCTTTCTTAGACACAAAGAAAAATCCTGCCCCAGCAGGAGAGGAAGAACGGTGAATAAATCCACGTTTCAAAGTACACCGCTGGTGATGCGGGAAAATAACTCCACATCAGGGCAACGAGCTGTTTCTCGCGACCTGCCTTTAAAGCCAGCGGCTCCGTGTCACTAGACTAAGCCCCACCCCTCCAGACGCCGGCCAGTCAGCCTGAACTCCTGGCACCCGGCCAGCCAGTGACGCCGCTGGGCGTTCAGACCCCCCAGGGAGCACCGCAGGAGCCAAGGATGTGACAGGTAGCCCACAGCAAGGCTTTGTCTGTTAAATGAAGAGCTAAGGTGGGGTACGTGATAATCAGTAACACACATTCCCCAATTTAATTCTAACATGATTCCATTTGCATAATAAATCCTCTGCATGTACCAGAAGTACTGTCAAATCTTATGGGAGACTTCAGATTGACAGGATGCTTTTCAACAGTAGGAGGAGAGGAAACATTTACCCCAGGAGAGGATCCTGGCAAAGTTTTGCTGGACTGATTCATCAGTAACCCCAAAGCCTGAGCAAATTCATCCATGCGGTGATCTTGCTCCTCGAGTTTAGTAATAATGTCACAGAGTTTAGACATCAACACAAACAATGAGATCAATACAAATGCTGCGATCAAAAAAGCAATGGGAGCCCACAAGATCTAGTGCTGAGTCACCATGTGCGGGGGCACCGACAGCCCACCATCCTCATCCAGAACATCAAAGTGAACGGGTCTCAGGCTGCTAGATAAAGGAATTTTTAATCACCCCAAGGCAAAATCACCCCAAGGAGTAATCACCCCAAGGCCCTTGAGGCGGGAGTTATTGATTTAGATCTTCATCAATATCTCAAAAAGGATTATGGGATCTTGCCAGTTTTTTATGTGTTGCCTAAAGTGCATAAAGCACTGGTGTATATTGGCCTAGGCCGACTAGGCCCAGGCCTAGGGCGGCACTTTCCAGGGGGCGGCGGCCCGCACTGGGTGGCCCCCCCCTAAAAAAAAAAAAGTTTTTTTTTTTTTTTACTTTTGCAAAGTATTTTACCAGGAAGGATACATTGAGATTTCACTAATTTACACTTTCAATTTCACTTTCCAGGGGGCAGCAAAAAACCTCACCACTAAATGGGTTACTCACAGAGCACCGAAATTACGCCAACTTTTTGGTGTTCTGTAGTTCCCTGCACTTAGGAGAATAAAATTTCCACACCCTGCAGTGAATTCACCATTCACCGCAGGGTCCCCAAAGTGCATGGAGTCGGCCGCTGAATGCTGCCACCGCAAACCCGTGGCCAGCTGTTTTCAAAAGAACTATTGGACGAAAATGTCTGGAATTTACATGTAAGATCCTATGATTGATAATAAAAAGTTTTGTTACAGAAAAAAGAAAAACTGCTATTAAAAAAAAGGGTGGGAATTTTGCCCAAAAAAATCTGAAAAATTACTAAAAGGTACTAAAAAAAAAATCAATAAGTAAAGACTTTTTACTGCAGATTAAAATAATAAATGATTTATTAGATATTGCATAAAAACGGGAATATTTTTAACATTGAAACCTATGGGGTTCGCCTGAATAAACCTTCTGATTGAAACCACCGAACATCAGGGCATTTCACTGCCATTTCTCTGAGTCTCAGTACCACATGACTGGCTGAACCACGTGAAACGCACGCGCGCAGCTGCCCGCCCTTTCGTTAACACAGACTCTATTCTGGACTGAACACCCACCGGGAAGGGAATCAAAGCTACAGTGCACCCTCTGGCAGTGGCACCACACTGCTGACAAGATGGCTCCACAGCATAATTGCTGTGTGCTCATATACACTCGGTTTGCTGGGAGTTTTACTGCAGTGGATTCTGATACGCTGACACACACCAAACATTGCATTGCTGGGAGTTTTAGTGCTGTGGATTCTGTGATACACATTGCATATTACTGTGAGTTTTATTGCCCTGGAGCTCTGGGATACGCTCATACACACTGCACATTACTGTGAGTTTTATTGCTGTGCAGTTCTGTGATATGCTCATACACACTGCACATTTCCGTGGGTTTTATTGCTGTGCAGCTCTGATATGCTCATACACAGTGCCCATTTCTGTGGGTTTTATTGCTGTGCAGCTCTGTGATACGCTCATATGCAGTGCACGTTTCTGTGGATTTTATTGTTCAACCAATTAGAGCGGCTGTGATCCCGCTTACTTGACATGCGTGGCTGTTCTTTGTAAAAATGCTTGAATTTAAACATTTCATAATTTTCTTTATCTCAATAGATACATTTGAAATGGTATACAAAATATACAAGTAGGCACTTGGTATCCACTTTTAATATAAAGAGAGGAAAAGGCGGAGCTCCAAGAGGAAAAGGTGGAGCTTAAAGAGGAAGGGTGGGGATTAACCAGGACGAGGTGTGCCCTTGACAGGAAGGGGTGTGTCAAATTTAAATTAGGGGGTGCACGAGTTTAGTCAGGCCTAGGGCAGCACAAAACCTAAATACACCACTGCATAAGAGTCTGGTTAATCCTCCAGGGAGACCGATAGTGGCGCTCGGTTTCCGTGCTGCAGCCTATTTTGGTCTTCCTTGATAGGATTCTCCAGCCTCTTGTTATAAAGATGAGGTCTTTCATTTGGGATAGTAAGGATGTTTTGCATCGTTTAAAAGAGATTTTGCCTTGGGGTGATTACTCCCATGAATAAATTCCTTTATCTAGCAGCCTGAGACCCGTTCACTTTGATGTTCTCCATCAACACAAACAAGTCTGTCGGATCCATATATGGCCTTGACGTAATGTCACGTTCACACTCGATAACCGTGGTGTGGATCCCTTTCGACAGACCTCTAAGCCCTCTGATCCTTAAGTGGTCGGGACAGCTAATCCTATCACTCAAACACACCAGTAACAATGAGTATAACTTTGAGGTATCGGCAGTAGGTGTCCGTACTGAACATACACTGGGGCGGAAAGGGTTAACCTCATTGTCAGATGAGGAATAGCCTGCGTTAGGCCTGTACTGGTTGTTTATATAACACGAGTCAGAAACAACTTGGTCAATATCACAATCCGGGTCGGCAACAGAGAGGGTTCGTATACAAGCAGGGTTGGCAATAGATATATATCCAGAGTCAGCGTGTGGCAGGATCAGCAATCGTTCTGAGGCTGCTCTAGGGTAAACCATACACACAGGCTGAGTAGGAGATAGAATCGTCAATAAGCAGTCCGGGTCAGTAACAGAGAGGGTCCTCGTACAATCAGAATCGGCAACAGAGTCACTGAATCAAAGAAATAGAGAATCAGTGAATCTAATACACGAAACAGCGATGCGGGAAAATTACAACACGTCAAGGCAATGACTCAGGGCGCGCACTCTTTACTTAAAGGCCGGCGGCTACACGTCATCATGCCACGTCCCGCCCCTGATCAGCCGCAGACATGCCGGGGACCTCCAAAGCTTCTGGCACTTGACCAGCCAGCGGCATCACGCCCTTAGGACCCCCCGAGACTCACAAGGTGCCCCAGGTGTGACAACTAGGGATCGGGAATCTCAATCTAGTTCTACTTCTACCCCCACCGCCAGTGCCACACACACCACCACTTCTGCAGCAGCTGGTAAAAGTCAGATCAAACAGCGATCCTGTATACAGGCCACTATGGAAAAATTTAGTGGGTTTCAGTCCAGGGGAATGTCCAAGCAGCAGACCTGAATCATCACCAGACTCATTGGAGAGTTCATAGCTGTTGGGGGTGCTTCTTTTAATTTGGTGGCTGGTGAGTCTTTCAAGCGCCTCATTCAGGCTCTTTAACCAAAATACCAAGTGCCTTCGCGCACTAAACTTAGTCGCTTTATAGTGCCCGCTATGTACTGGTCCTGCGTTGGAGTTTTGAACAAGGAGCTGCGAAATGCTGCTGGACAATCAGTGCACTTCACCATTGATTTATGGAGTGCTCCAAGTGGCCAGCATGCATTCCTGTCCTTGACTGGACATTGGTGGCAGCCCAATGTGCAAGAACAGAAGCAGCCAACAAGTTCAGGGACAAGAAAAACCAAAAGTGCTCAGCCTTGTGCCGCTGATGTGGAAAAGAAGAAGACAGCAATACACTCCTTCCTCCTCCATGCTGAGGTTATGGCTCAGCAGCACACCGCAAGTGTAACGTGGGGGTTTTCGTCCACGTGCAGACTGCTCCCCTTGAAGTAAGTATTCCGCAGAAGTACCACTTCTACCCCAGAATGCAGGCAATAGCGTATACAAGATCCTTGCTCTTTCAGCCCAAAATGGAGACTTACTGTTTATTACTTTATTACAGTCAAGGACTTACGTTTGCATACAATGAAACAGATTACATCAAAAATCAGATAGCTGCACAGGACCTTCAAACAATAAGTTTTCCTAGCAGGGGAATGGGGAGGGAGAAAGCCGGTAAAACAAAAAGGAACTTCTTATAGAGAGAACATACACAATAGAGAGAGCAGGTTCTAATACAGAGATCGACACTATACAGAGAAAAGGAACACAGAACACACCAACACCCTGCATCTAGAATTGTAGATACAGGGTGACTTTAACAAAGGAAAGAGCAGGGAAACCATATAAAACATCAGGCGCGCACCTCCCAAATACATTCCTAGGCCCATGCATTTCAAGTCCAAAGTGACGCACGTCACAGCAAGTAGCATCTTACATGCACTGAAAAACATGATGGGACAGTGGTTAGGGGAGCAGTCTGTACACAAGCTCAAATGGATTTTGTTGTAACTGATGGTGGAGCTAACATGATAAAGGCTCTCCGGTATGGGATATTTGTGGGTGTGTGGTGCTCAGCTCACATCCTGCATTTAGTGGTGAAGCAGGCAGTAGAAGAGAGTATTACTGGAGGAAGGTTGTGGTCACTTGTTGAATCGTGCAGAAAAATTGCTGGTCATTTCCACCGCAGCGTAAGAGATAGCCATCTCCTTAGGCAGGAGCAGAGAAAGGCAGTACTCCCGGAACACTGGTTAAAACAAGATGTGGTGACAAGGTGGAACTCCACATTAGACATGTTGGAAATGATTTTAGAACAGCAAAAAACCAATCCATGCAATGGCATTAGCAGGCCACTAGGCAGGGAGGACTAGGCCATGATGGAACATGCATTGGTGGTCCTGAAGCCTTTCTGATTTGTTACTGAATACTTGAGCAGAGAGAGTGCGAGCCTGTCCGAAGTATTACCGCTATTCTCACAACTCCGTGACACAATGGATGACTTTCTGTCCAACAGAGAACAATTGCCTGGCGATAATCCTCCACATGCCGATGTCGCTGTCCGTCTGACGAGACTGAAAGAACAACTGGAGCACAGAATGAGAGAGCACATTGACCCTTGTCCCGAATATATATTCTTGCCACAATTTACGACCCCAGATTTAAAGGCAAGACGGCACTCAACGATTCCCTCGTTACCTGGAAGCAAATATTGATAGAGCGGATACGTGAGTGGGAACTTAAAAACCGTACACAGTTCAAGAGAGAAGGGGAGACAGAGGAGGAGACGTTGGAGGAGTCTGGCGTTGATGATGAGGATGATGACACCACCACATGTGAGAGTACCAGTGCTGCTCAGAGCAGCATTACAAAATCTGGCTTTTTATACAAATTTTACAGTAATTATGGGGAAGGAGAGCGAGATGTAGAAAAAAGCAGCCTCCAACAGAAAATGCTGAGAAGTTTGTTACGGAATACCCTGCCGAGGCTCCTTTGGAACCCGATACAGACACTTTTAAATTTTGTGAGTACAAGAGAGGTGTGTGGCCTACTTTTGCACAGGTAGCACAGGAGCTCCTTTCTCCTCCACCAACCAGGGCCGGCGCTAGTGTGAGGCCTCCCAAGGACCCCCTTGAGGAACGAGCGGCCACTGGATGACAGAGCTGCGACTGTGCTGGCTGGCCGGCCGGGTGCATGTGGAGAGAGGCGGCGCAGGGAGGGAGCCACTGCCCCTGCGGCCACGGCAGACCCCCCCCCACAACCAGAATCCAGGGAGCCCTCACTGACCACTAGGCTAAGGTAAGGCTGCACATATGTTCCCGGGAACATAAAATAAAACTTTTTATTTTTTTCTTTCGAACACTCACCTGATTCCTGGATCCACCAACAAGCGCAGCCTCCCGTCTCCCACGCTGTTAGAAGCTGCATACACCGGCGTGCTGTGTGCAGCTTCTGAGAAGATATAAGGTAAAACCAGCTGAGGAAGCCACTGAGGATATCTCAACGGGCGAAATGCATTCTGGTCACTAATTATTCCCTTATTTTATATTTTTGTTGTATTTTATGCTGTGTTTTATAAAATTTTTGATTTTTACTCCACTGCATGGGGCTTTATTTGCAGTTGTACCCTACAACAACTTCTGAACCTGATTCCTAAGGACCTAGGTTAGGTCCAAGAAAGTGTGAGTATATTTCTATTCCACTTTTCTGTTTATTACAGTCTATGCTATGCCCTGTCTGTATCCATATTTAAGGGTGTAAAGACTTGAAGTATCAAGACTACCTGTACCGAAAAGGGCAAGTGGGTAGCCGTTAATAACCCAGAGGCGCATCATCCAGAGCCAGGAAGGCTCTATTTCACGTGAGTGTGCTGACGTTTCTTTGGTTTATCCATGTGGTATACATCAGATCGCACGATGATGTTTTTCCTTTTTTGAGGTTACCCTAGGAAGAAAGCTCTCTTCAGGATCTGGGAAATCTACTCCTGGGACTTAAAGAAAGGAACATTGTTTCCGCTGCACTCCATCCCCTTGGACTATTGGTATATATTTTGGTGGTTTGGGACAGGAACCACATGCGAGTGCCTGTAGCAATCCTTCCTTAATATCTTATCAGCGCTGCCATATTGTGTTTGTAAATTCTGAGAAGATGTGTTATTAGTGTAGAGGGAGCGATGCAAAATGCGCAGCCAGCTTCCCCGCTACACTAATAGCATATCTTCTCAGAAGCTGCACACAGCATGCCAGTTAAAGCTAGCGTCAGACTGTAGAGGTGCTGCCCGGCAGTGTGAGGATTCATATGCTGCATTAATTGGAGGGGGTATGACATGACATCCCGAACCAAGACCAGCCACAAGTCCCCGAGAAGACTGGTCACGGCTCAAACACAGCAAGCTCCACCCTCTCCGGACCATGACAACGGTAGGCTCATCTACCCAGTAGTAGGTGGTATTGGGAGTCTCAGTCCGCTAGAAACATACTCGTCCCAGTAGAACCATAATTGCGTGAACTCTGCAATTTGATCTCTTTCTAAGGCCACTAGATGGTCCACGGCACGTAAAGATTCAATTTTCTCAATCCAGGAACGTCGAGATGGGACCGTTTTCGGTCTCCAGTGTAGCGGGATGAAGAGTTTAGCCGCCATTACAAGTCTCATCGCTACCGATTTACGCATAGATGAAATCGAAGTTTGGAACTGCAAAAGGAGGTAAGTAGCCGGTGTAAATTGAACGTCCAGTCCGGATATATGGACAACAGCATCATGTACCATCTTCCAGGAGGGAATAAGTATGATACATTCCCACCAAACATGTAGGTACGTGCCTGTCGCCAACGAGCATCTCCAGCAAGTAGGATCTTTCAGAGGCAATATTCGGTGTATCCGGTCTGGAGTCCAGTACCAGAAAGAGAGGATCTTATAAGCATTTTCTGCACATCGCAACGCTGGTGAACTTTTGTGTGTTAGAGTGTAGGTCATGATCCAAGCATCTAGTTGAGGTGTCCAGTAATGATTGCCATTTACCCTGAAAAGGGGGGGGGGTCTTCATTAGAGGTTAATAACATATTGTAGAAAGTCAAGAATTTTTTTTTCGAAAGGAGTAAGGGGACGCGTAAGGCTAAAGCCTGCTTTCAGAGATTTAAGAAAAGAATTAATCTGTGTATAGTTAAATTGTTCAGAGAAAGTAATAGGTGGATTCATCTCCGTTGTCGTGATCGGAGGGGGATGTCCCTCCTGCAGATAGTTAAAGACCGTAAGTTGGTCAGGTAGTTCAAGTTTGACCATCAGAGCAACACATACGCCCGGAATAAAACCCGGGTTGTGTCGAAGCGGCAGGAGTGGTGATATAGCCGAGGTCAAAGCATAAGAAAATCGTATCTTCCTCCAGATCTTCAAGGTTTCAAGTGGAAGGCTCCAAGGGAGGAGATGATCTGGAAGGTCTTGTGGTCGAATTCACAGGGCTGACCATAATGGGAGACCCAGTAGTTTCTCCTCTATGTCCAACCATAGCTTGTGAGGGGACGCTGATGACCAGTCTATCAGGCGGGTCAAGTGTACTACATAAGCATACAGTTTAGTATTAGGCAATGCTAGCCCTCCAAGTTTCTTAGGATGGCACAGTGTCTCGAATCTGACGCAAGGCCTGCCCTTAGGCCAGACAAATTTCAGTACTAAAGTACAAAAAAGTGAAAGGAAGCGCACTGGCAGGTGAATAGGTACATACATAAGACAGGTAAGACATAAAGTAAGCGGGGCATAATATTAATTTTAATCACGTTAACACGGCCGAACCAATATATAAATTTACTCGTCCAACCTGCCAAGTCTTTCGCAAAGGAGTCCAAAAGGGGTCTATAATTGAAATCATATAATCTCTGATGGGAGGATGACAACCAAATACTTCAATTTATCTGTACACCAATCAAAAGGGTGTTTCACTTGCATAAGTCTTAGCAGCGGGGCAGGTAAATTAATAGAGAGCAAATCCGATTTTTCCAGATTAATCCGAAAGCCCGAGAACCGGCCATTTTCCTCAAGCAATCGTAGAACCTCCGGTAGTGACGATACAGCATCAGTTAACATGAACATGAGATCATCCACATATGCCGATACTACATGTGGAAGTTTATGACCTTGCACTCCCTTTATGACCGGATTTCTGAGAATAGTTTCAAGCAAGGGCTCCAGATAGAGCGCAAATAGTAAAGGTGAGAGTGGGAAGCCCTGTCTCATCCCGTTACGAATCCGGATGGGACAGGACAGGGCGCCACTGACACGGACTCATGCCGTCGGTGAGGAGTATAAGGCAGAGACCAGTCTCAGGAACTCATCTGGGACTCCCATTCGTTGCAGGACCGAAAATAAATAATTCCATCTGACTCTATTGAATGCCTTTTAGGCATCAGCTGACAAAAGCAGTAACTTTAATTTTGAGGCGTTAGCATTCAGGACTCTGGTACAAAACCGACCTGGTCAGGTTTTATCAAGGCAGGCAGAAAGACCTTCAGGCGTTCCGTAAGCATTTTCGCTAAGATCTTTGTGTCTACGTTTAACAAGGAGATTGGTCTATAATTCTTACAATCCGCACGGTCCCGGTCTGGTTTGGGGATAACTTATCGTCGCTGCCAGTGTGGCTGGGTGAAAGCAGCCGCTGGGCCCAATCGCATGAAATGTTCGCAACAAATTTGGTAACAAAACAGCTGAGAAATGTTTATAATATTCCTAAGGGAGCCCGTCCAGCCCTGGGCTTTTCCCGTGCTTCATCATTCTCAAGGTCGAGGCTAGTTCGACCTCTGTGATGGGACCAGCTAAAGTCTCCTATGCGTCCGAGGTCAGAGTGGTATGGAGCTTATCCTTAAGGTATTCTGTCAGTGCCTCTGCGGAGGGACCCTTGCCCTCTGAAGAGTCCAAATCATACAAATTCTGATAATAGGAGGCAAATGCATTAGTGATCTCATCTGGATGAGGAGTGCAGTGGCCAGAATGCATTCTAATTTTAGAGATGTAATCCATTTGTCGACGTTGTTTCAATAGATTGACTAACAGTCTGCCCGGTTTGTTTTCTCAGAGAGCGAACGTACACTTAGCTGTCCCAGCGTCCAGGCGCAATCTGTCATTCAGAATGTCATTGAGTCGGCGTCTTAATTGCATAGCTTCTGCCAGCTCAAGAACTGTAGGGGTGGCATCAGAAAAGGATTCCAATAGTCTAATTCTTTCTATCAAGTCTTTAATCGCCGAAGAAGTAGCTTTCTTCAGTGCAATAGCCTTGCTAATTAACAGGCCTCGAACCACCGCCTTGTGCGCTTCCCAGACAGTCGTGTCTGGGACTTCGTCCGCCTCAAAATTATCTTGGAAATAATTCGACAAATGTGTAGAAATCTCAGCAGTAAAGTCTGGGTCATCGAGTAATGTAACATTGAGGCTCCACGTCCGCTCTTTAGGGTGCGCAAGGGGGGTTGTCATCATCATCCAGACCGGTGAGTGGTCAGACCAAGAACGCATGCCTATATTCGTGTCGGAGATTAAGTATAATTGATGCTGCTGGACGAAAAGGTAGTCCAGTCTCTAGTATGAATCATGCACTGTCGAATAATAGGTGAAATCCCATGCACCTGCGTTAAAAGTACGCCAGACGTCCACCAATCTCATGGTGTCTAGAGAACGCCTAATATGCCTCAGTGTACTTGGAAGGTATAGATGAGCATCGTTTAGAGGTATCCCATTTGGGATCAAGGGGAACATTAAGGTCCCCCGCCAAGATCAATGTACCAGCTGTAAACTGGGAGAGCTTCCTAAGAATACGTGCCAAACATTTATGCTGGTTTGTATTTGGCAGGTAGATGGAAGCAAATGTGTATTGGGTATCTAAGATAGTGCCTTTGACGAAAATATAACGGCCCTCTATGTCGGTTAATTGATCTGTCAATTGAAAGGGAACATCTTTCGAAATGAGAATAGCCATACCTCTAGAATTTGCACCTACATAATCGCTAAAGAATCCTGTGGGGTATGCCCTCGAAAGAAGACGAGGTGGGTCCCCTGCTCGAAAATGCATCTCTTGAAGAAAGACTACGACCGACCAAAGAGAGAAGTTCTCTTAATAGGCGACTTCTTTTCTCTGGAATGTTCAGTCCCTTAACATTATATGTAAGGAACTGTAAAGGTATGGTCCGAAAGACCGACTCCTCACCCCCCCCCCCCGAACCACTCCCGGTCCAGCAGCCATGCCAAAATAAGGAAAGGGAGATGAGCAGGGAAAGAAGGTGGTAAGGAAAAAAAAGAGGTGGGTGGGGGAGAGAAAGAAGAAAAAAGCGTAGAATAAGAAAAGAACCAAGAGAGAAGATTATAAGACAAACAGAAAACAGTGAGGCAAAAACGTCTATCACAGGAGCGAACTCACCGGATAGGGCCCCTGAGGTACTAAGGAACGTATAAACCTCCGGGTAGAGATGTGTGTTCAAAAGTTACCCTTGTGAAACACAAATAACATTCAAATAAAAACCATATAGAAGATGACCATGAACGCTGGTCAACAGGATCAGTCGCTGATCCGCAGGAAGCATTAAGGTACATCAAAATTGCATAGGCAATGAAACCGGCATAAACCACTGTTTAATATAACAGTCAACAACAATTTTGCAAGTAACCTGTATCCAATCTTGCATCATGAAGCAGAACAATCCCCATTCCATTCTAGCTACCTAGTGGCAGCTATATCCACGGCTCCGCCTGTCCTAGACCCCCTATCCATCACCTTCCCTGCCAATCCGACCCTGGCCCGTATACCTCTATATCCTGACCCAGTCACCCATACCTTCGTGCCCTGTATAGTGCGGATCTAAAACAAAACCATCAGGCTACCCAGTTACGATCTCAATTTTTTTTCCCCTTTTCCCTTTTTTTTCTCCCTTCCCCCTCTCCTCTTTTGTGACATGCACCCTCTTTCCCACCTCCCCCTCCCTATTTGACATTTCCCCCCTCAGTTATATTATAGTCCCTCCCCTTCCCCAAAAAAGGATCCCGCGTCTTCCTGCAATACTCTCGCCAAACACCCCCTCCCCCTATCATAGAAAATCCAATGCCTTACTTCTACAAAAATCAACATTAACAAATAAGTGATTGTATACTCCCCTTCACCAAAAGAGATGTCCATATAGCAGTTCCGCAATGGTAAAAGAAGCAACATGGTGAATGGGGGCATGCATAAAGTATCTAAATAAGTGAGTTATCGTGTCAGTACGCCGCTGTACCATTCTAGCAAATTAGATGCGCAAACGGTAGCCAGGTCGTAATAAATGAAAAATCAAACAAGGAACGTGGAGGACACATAGGCCTCAGGAGTGTCACGGGCAAGGAGGCCATTCCAGGGTCTCACAGGGTGCGGATATAGCATAGGAAGGTGGATTTCCTGTGTACAGGCAATAATCAAGGGCGAAGGGTTCAATCGCCAGGGCGGGTGTCCAAAAAATCTTCCTTGCAGCGTTGTTTTCTGCGGTCCCCAGGTCCATGGGGCCACTGTGGGTGAGGTGGGGGTACGGACGGTACCTGGTCCTCCAGATGTAACTGTTCCCAGTCCTATATCACCAAATTGGGAAGTTGAAGGCATTGGAGAAACGACTGGACATCACTCGGTGTGTGGCAATTGAGATCACAATTCCGTTTCGAAGTACAGTCAGGGAAAATGGATATCCCCACCAATACTGGATATCTGCCTTTCGTAGATCAGTAGTAACTGGCCGAAGAGCCCTCCTAGCCAATAGCGTAAATTTAGAGAGGTCAGCATAAACCTCAATCGAGTCTCCCTCGAACTCCCATGCACGTTTTGCTCGTGCCACGTTAAACAGTCGATCTATCAGAACAAAGTTCGGTAAATTACATATTCAGGGTTATTCAGAGAGCGTGAAAAACAGGAGAATGACTGGAGAATGAAAAATTCTAGGTCAAAATAGCCAAACCAGAAAAATTCTCCCTTTCATCTCACTTTCCAAATCGGCTATTTTGACCTAGAATTTTTCATTCTCCAGTCATTCTCCTGCTTTTCACGCTATCTGAATAACCCTGATAATGTCTCTCGGGGCCGTTTGAGAAGAGGAGTGTATGGGTCTAAAGAAACGGTGGAAGTGGGATTTTTTTGGTTAATCTTTAGGGATCCTAACTAATTTTAAAGAAACTAGGATTTTTCCCACCATTTTCAATGTTAATAACGAGGATTTGTTTTAACGGTTTATTAAATATTTGTAAAACTATTTATTATTTTCAGTTGCAGTAAACCGCCATTTTTAAAATTAATTTTTTAGGATTATTTTGGCATTTTTTGGTTAATCTTTAGGGTTCCTAACTAATTTTAAATGTATAACGAGGTCTGTTTTTTTTCTTTGCTAAACGCATAAAGCTGAATTATCTTCTTTCAGCCTGTATATGCGTTTAGCAAAGAAAAAAACAGACCTCGTTATACATTTAAAATTAGTTAGGAACCCTAAGATTAACCAAAAAAATTCATGAAAAATGTCCAAAATAATCTTAAAAAATAAATTTAAAAAAATGGCTGTTTACTGTGTTAGAGATTAGGGACTTCTTTAATAGGTCAGGGATATATTAATTATGACGTATATTTTTCTTATCGTAGATGTATATAGATATATATATATTATTGACAGTGCCTCCAATACCAGTGGTATAAATTGGTATTTAACCCCTAAGGTAGGGATTAATAACCAATCAATGAATATACGTCTTAACAAATATATGGCGCGTTATCCCGAGTTCTTTTGATGCTATCTAGATATTTTTAAACACAATAAAATCAATAAAGATGAAATGAGACTGCGTAACGGTAAAATAATTCAAACCAAAATTTATTCACACGTCAAGTTTCATACAATCATATGTTATCGACGGATTAGCAAGATACAATTTACAAGTGATTATAGATCGTGATTAGTAGCGATACTGCGACACGCAATAATCTAATGGACAGATATTTTAGGTTTATAGACCGCACCACAGATATACACGCCTCAGCTCTTAAACACCAAGCTCTATTCTATTCACTTAAACCTTTCCCCTTATAAACCAAGCTTTTCTCAGTGTGTGTCCATCTTTTGCTCTGGAGTGTCCCCTCTATATAGTGGTCTTCCGCCCAGTTTTAGATTAGCCCATCACTATGTGGCCTCATTTGATTAGAAACATAGAACATAGAAAAATGTCGGCAGATAAGAACCTTTCGGCCCATCTAGTCTGCCCCATTACATGGATACTTAACTGGATTTATCTTTTGTTTAGGATAGCCTTATGCCTATCCCATGCTTGCTTAATTCAATTACTGATTGGAGGATATATATATTCATCAACTCCAGGGGTCTGTCCAGGTGTTAATTACCTGCCAGCAGATGGAGCTCTCAGATCATCCTCAACCTTCTGCAGGAATTAAATTATGTGTTTGGCCAATCTTTTACTGGTTTGGGGTCTTTTATTCCTATATCCCGGGACTCCATAGATTTTGTTATGTGGTAGGTAGCGTGGCCAAAGAGGGTCAGGACAGCCAGGAGGTTGCACTGCAAACAACGTTTATTTTGGTGTGGTAAATATCTTGGCGGGTTTTTTTGGGTGATTCCTCTTTAAATCACATGTTTTGCCCGCAGAAAAGAAAGTAACAATAAATGATAAACAAATGAACAGGCCTACTCCTGTCAGGAGGCTAACTCACAGTAGTATGTCCTGACTACAGGAGACTGGAGCAGCTACTCTGCTTCCAGCACAAAAAACATAAACCATTACGTTTTAAACAGTAGGCAACCAAAATTCAGTCTCTTACCAGACGACTTAGGAGACAACCTCTCTGGGCTTGGTTCAGCTCCACTCTGAGCTATTTCCCTGTTCTCCCAGACCTACTAAATAGGCCTGAGCTAATTAGGATGTGAAAAAGGTGTGCTAGCAGGACAAGAGCCTTTAACCTGTTAGTAGCCTGGATACACAGCACGTTGCAACCTCAGGCTTATATACGCATGATCCTGTACTCTGTCACAGTTAACAAATCAAAATTTATTTCTATTGTGGCATCGCCGGCATACTTCGCCACGGCGTGTGTGCATCTCATCCCCTTTACTTATATCCACAGGTGTGTATGTGAGGGGACATACATTCATTCATTCGTGGTATCGTCTTTAACATTCATACTATACCCGACTTAATCGGCTTCATGCGGTTAGTACACCAGACGTTTGTGATGATCAACTAAATGTGGTAGGGCCTCTGTTTTTATAAGATGCCAAAATTATCAGTTCTAACTAATAAATATTCTCATACCATATAGTACATATTGCCGAATAGCATTACAAGCTGGTTTATCCAAGCCATTTAACTCAGTTTTTTTTTCTTTATTGGCAACCCATCGTTCCATGTTTACGTGGCTTTCAGAGTTTCGATCTGACGAAATAAACACAATACTGAGATATCTATCTTAGTTGTCATTGTGTTCCCTTACTTTTAAAATTTGTTCTAACCCCTGTTTGGCTGTAACAAATAAATAAAATAAACAGAGTCCATTAGACCGTCTTTGATCAATGTTAAATGTCCTTTCTGTATGCGTAAACTAACGAGTTTAGCTTATCTCTTGTTCTTGTTATATATTAACGACGCAGATGAGTCTGTCTGTGTGAGGCAATCGCTGGCCCCAAATTTAAACATTCCTGCGTTATAGAAATTTCATATCTAAAAAGGTCTGACAAATCCCCCTTTTCAATATCTACTCATCTAGATCCATGATTAGGAATTGACATGGACCATTTGGATAGGAAATTTTACATCTGTATGGTAGCCTTAGTCTTTAACAAGTTGTTAGGCATCGACTCCATGCGATAATTGGTGCAGAAGAAAAAAAAAATTGGTAAATACATGATTGGTTCTCACGACCTCCCCTTTTGTGGTTCCCCCATTTATTTTAACGAACGGGGTAATCTGAGGTGAATCAATGAACTCCAGTTGATGAACATGGATTTGAATCAAGCAGTGTTTTCCCCGGGTAAAGACCCTTCAAGCGAAACATCTTGTGGCTTGTTGATCTTTTCATCTATGGAGGTTGATTTTCAAATAACCAATAATGCACTTGTCGTCATCCTTCCGTTTCTTTGGGTATCCTTTATGACAGGGTGCTCCCATGACTTTCTTTCACCTCCAGCATGGCTGCTCCTGACATCTGAGTCTTTGGGACACGTCTCCATGCGAGTGACCAATTGTCACTTTACTCATCTTATCTTTCTGGGGTAGGGAGATTCTCATCCTTACCCACCGTACAGAGAACCTTAGGTTTCTTGTAGGCTAATGCGCAACAGGTAGCTGGCTCTCCATCGGGGCATCTGGCTACGTCGATCTCTTGAGAGTCGGTTGCGGTTAATGGCCTGTTTATATCAGAGGGACTAGAAGTAGGCTGAAAAATAGGAGAGTGGTTAGCATCCAACAGCAGAAATCCCCCTTTACATACTTTTAGATTCCTTATTAATATGTAGACCTGGGGATTCAATGGTGTCAGGTTGTGCCACCTATGCTATTTCATTCAGTTGTTCCCTCTGATTCAATAACATCTGAGGTGTTATTGATCCTGTGGCCCTTGGGTGGCCACTGGATTTATCCCTAAAGAGTTATCAGGCCGCTGTGCCCATACATACTCGGTGATCTTCACCAATTGTTCAGCTAATTGATATAAGCGGTATTCTAATTGGTTTATTCGGTCATTCTGATAATTTCGTTTAAGGTATCTATTTCTGCGGATCCTATTACGCTCGGGCCTAGAATTATTTGATGTGTCAGAATCAGCATTACTACTTCTGTTCTGACGGTGTGATCTGGGCCTGGGGTCTCCTGTCTGACCTCCCCTTCTATTTTCAGGGACCCTAACGCGAGGGGGTGACCTACCTATTTGAGGGGGATCATCACTTTGAGGAGAATCACTAGATTGGGGATACCTATTTCTTTGGGCAGGCCTAGGCCCTTGGGCATATTCCCTGTGACTATTGTGCGGTCGTGGCCATTGCTCACATCTTCTGCAGTCATTGGGTGACCTCTGCTCCCCACTTCTTGGTGGGTGCGGGGCAGGCGTGACCCTGGGGTTCCTATCTGGATTATTCCCTCTTACCACCTCAGCGTATGATTTCCCCTGGCAACATATACCTGGGAGGCATCCTGATGTTGCTTAGGGGCAACTTGGCTTGTGGTATGGGCCCTTTTATTTGACCTATGACTCCCATGACTGGTCTCATTAGATGGTTGGACCTGCACTTTTATAGGCCTTGAAGGGATCCCCCTTTCGCCCTGTTTAACATCATCTGTGGGGCCACTTACAGAATCTACCCCACTGTCTCTGGCATGCTCTTTTAAATGAGGGCCAGCATCAGGCTTATGGTCAGAGGAAACAGTTTCTGTTTGTCTACTCTTTACCTGGGATATGGAGTCTATCCGGGCTTTTAGTACCTTCAAGGTTTCCAGTGAGCATTGAATTTCATCTGTGTCAGTTTCAACACTTTCATCACTGGTTGACACCTCGGACTCGCTTGAAAGCATTATTTCTTGCATATAGCCATACAGTTTCTGCTCTAAATTAGAACATTTCTCTTTAAAACTGTTTAATTCAACACAACTCTCTTTATATACAGCTTGTAAGCTTTGGAGTTGTTCTTGCAGTTTCTGGCTCTGTTCATTTAAAGTAATTATTTCTGTTGTGGCATTCTCAAGTCTGTCTGTTAAATCATTAACATTTTCTACTTTTGCATTTAAGTTAGTGATGGTCTCCATCATGACAACCTTTTGTTTTGTGTTTTGTTTATCCAATGCACAACACAAATACATTATGGAGGGCCATGATTCCATTATAATGCAATTCCTTGTTTCCTTGTCTTTTTGTGTTTGTAAACACATCCAAGAATTTACACACATCCCCTTCTTTGTCCCACATATCGTGTACAAGACTTTGGGCGCGGTCTTTGATAGTATCAACAAGCACCATCAGACTGGATTTAATATGCAATGACTCTCTGATATGTTCTACCACTTCACATATTTCAAAACTTCTTGTTACTTTTTTAAGTCTCGATTGAGAGATTGCCTTCTGGCTACCAGTATCTGAATCAGACATGTTTCTGCGCTACAGCAATCAGATAACAATACTTCAAAACAAAGTATCCACAGCCAACAACAAACGTTACTTTATTACCACTGTTTTAATCCAATAGCTTAATCTGCTACTTGACGACCAGCAAGTTTATGTTACTTTCACAAATACTTGATCTGGCGCTCACAACCACTAACTTGCTCTCTTACTTGATAGATAAACTTGATTTTATTGTGAAAAATTCATTTAGCATCTCAACAGTGCAGCCTCCAATATGTTAGAGATTAGTGACTTCTTTAATAGGTCAGGGATATATTAATTATGACGTATATTTTTCTTATCGTAGATGTATATAGATATATATATATTATTGACAGTGCCTCCAATACCAGTGGTATAAAACTGGTATTTAACCCCTAAGGTAGGGATTAATAACCAATCAATGAATATACGTCTTAACAAATATATGGCGCGTTATCCGAGTTCTTTTGATGCTATCTAGATATTTTTAAACACAATAAAATCAATAAAGATGAAATGAGACTGCGTAACGGTAAAATAATTCAAACCAAAATTTATTCACACGTCAAGTTTCATACAATCATATGTTATCGACGGATTAGCAAGATACAATTTACAAGTGATTATAGATCGTGATTAGTAGCGATACTGCGACACGCAATAATCTAATGGACAGATATTTTAGGTTTATAGACCGCACCACAGATATACACGCCTCAGCTCTTAAACACCAAGCTCTATTCTATTCACTTAAACCTTTCCCCTTATAAACCAATCCTCCACCTGGCTAAGATAAACACTCAGTTACTGGGCATCACCTGCAGCACAATTTATTATTGTGGGGGCCTATTCACTAAATGCAACTTCCTTCAGGGAGATACATAACACACTCGATAGGGAGACTATCTCTTCCACAGATCAATCACAGCACTTCATTCGATATACGTTAACCTAACGCTCCTTAATGACTTACAGTGCATGCATTCATTCGGAAGGGCTGCAAGATAGATATGGAAGGAGTTATGCTAGGTTATGAATGGGGCGGATGGCACTTGACATCTAAAAGCTATTTCACGGTCCCAGCGTATCTCACTATAGGTATGTAATTGATATTTTTAGATGTCCACAACCAGTATTCTTGGAATACAAATAATTTCACTAAATTATGGCTCAAGTATTCAGCCGGGAATAGTTTTCTTTCTTGGCATTCCTCTGCAGTGGAATGTAAAGGCAGAATTACTAGTCTACTGATTATTAGGCTTCACAGCAAAATAATTCATTTATATTCCTTTAGTTTGTGATGGACATCTAAAGTAAGGACTATGCAATTAGAAAATAGATATCATATTATTCAGGCATACTTTACCATCTGGTTAGTGAAGATAGAGTGGTGGAAGATTAGGGTGTGGTCGGTCTTAAAGGGGCGGCCGATGATAATTGCCTTTCTTCCCTCCAAGCGTCCCTCAGGTCTCTCCCCAAGCTTTTCTCAGTGTGTGTCCATCTTTTGCTCTGGAGTGTCCCCTCTATATAGTGGTCTTCTGCCCAGTTTTAGATCTAGCCCATCACTATGTGGCCTCATTTGATTGGAGGATATATATATTCATCAACTCCAGGGGTCTGTCCAGGTGTTATATTACCTGGCCAGCAGATGGAGCTCTCAGATCATCCATCAACCTTCTGCAGGAATTAATTTATGTGTTTGGCCAATCTTTTACTGGTTTGGGGTCTTTTATTCCTATATCCCGGGACTCCATAGATTTTGTTAACAAATCAAAATTTATTTCTATTGTGGCATCGCCGGCATACTTCGCCACGGCGTGTGTGCATCTCATCCCCCTTTACTTATATCCACAGGGATGTGTATGTGAGGGGACATACATTCATTCATTCGTGGTATCGTCTTTAACATTCATACTATACCCGACTTAATCGGCTTCATGCGGGTTAGTACACAAGACGTTTGTGATGATCAACTAAATGTGGTAGGGCCTCTGTTTTTATAAGATGCCAAAATTATCAGTTCTAACTAATAAATATTCTCATACCATATAGTACATATTGCCGAATAGCATTACAAGCTGGTTTATCCAAGCCATTTAACCTCAGTTTTTTTTTCTTTATTGGGCAACCCATTGTTCCATGTTTACGTGGCTTTCAGAGTTTCGATCTGACGAAATAAACACAACACTGAGATATCTATCTTAGTTGTCATTGTGTTCCCTTACTTTTAAACCATTTGTTCTAACCCCTGTTTGGCTGTAACAAATAAATAAAATAAACAGAGTCCATTAGACCGTCTTTGATCAATGCTAAATGTCCTTTCTTGTATGCGTAACACTAACGAGTTTAGCTTATCTCTTGTTCTTGTTATATATTAACGACGCAGATGAGTCTGTCTGTGTGAGGCAATCGCTGGCCCCAAATTTAAACATTCCTGCGTTATAGAAATTTCATATCTAAAAAGGTCTGACAAATCCCCCTTTTCAATATCTACTCATCTAGATCCATGATTAGGAATTGACATGGACCATTTGGATAGGAAATTTTACATCTGTATGGTAGCCTTAGTCTTTAACAAGTTGTTAGGCATCGACTCCATGCGATAATTGGTGCAGAAGAAAAAAAAAATTGGTAAATACATGATTGGTTCTCACGACCATCCCCCTTTTGTGGTTCCCCCTGCGTTATAGAAATTTCATATCTAAAAAGGTCTGACAACTGCAACTCAAAATAAAAAATGGTTTTACAAATATTTACTAAACAGTTAACATTTGATAATGGTGGATAAAATCCTAGTTTCTTTAAAATAATTTAGGAACCCTAAAGATTAACCAAAAAATCCCGAAAAATGCCAAAATAATCCTAAAAAATAATTTTAAAAATGGCGTTTTAAATCCATTTAATTTGTTCTGTTTTTTTTTGTTTCAGATAATTTGGTTCAGATTTTTTTCCGTTTAAAATCATTTTGTTCTGGGTTTCTTTCCATTCAGATAATTTGGTTCCGTTTTAAATAATTTTTTTTTTGCTTTCATACCATTTGTTTTGTTTACTTTTTCATTTTAGATCAATTTGTTCTCTTTATTTTCATTCTAGATCATTAGTTCTGTCTTTTTTTGTTTAAAATAATTTTGTTCCTGGTTTGATTTTTTTCCTTTCAGACAATTTGGTTAAATTTTTTTGTGTTTTAAATAATTTTTTTCTTTTTTTTTGCTTTCATACCATTTGTTTAATTTTTTTTCATTTTAGATCATTTTGTTCTCTTTATTTTCATTTTAGATAATTGGTTCTGTCTTTTTTCGTTTCAGATCATTTGTTTCTGAAATTTAATTAGTTTTTGATTGTTTTGTTCCATTTTTTGGCATTTCGTATCATTTGCGTTAATTTTTTTTGTTTAGGTCCACTTTAATTCGGGATGACGTAATTTTAGGCGGCTGATATTTCGTTTCAGAAATGGTCCCGAATCAACAAAAATGCAGAATTTCCTACGAAATTCAATTCGAAACGAAACGCACATCCCTATTACTGACTGTTTGATTCTCATGGTCTAGCATAGGGGTCTGCAACCTTAAACACTCAAAGAGCCATTTGGACCCGTCTCCCGCATATGCTATGGGGTGGGGAGGGATACTCTAAACTTAAACTTTTAATAATATTTTTTAAAAAATCATTTTAAGCCCACATAAGGCAAGCAATCGCCATGCCATTAATATAAAAAAAATTAAATTAATTACAGTTACAAGCATTTTTAAAGCGCCAACAAGTTCCATAGCGCTGTACAATGGGAGAGGCAGAACATATAGTTGTGTTCAAAATTATTCAACCCCCAATGAAATTGAGTGTTTTGGCCAGTTTAACATTGATTTTGATCATTCAGTCATCTTGCTTACAATTAAATCAAAGAGGCACATGTAGGTCAGACAAATATAACATAACATTTATAATGAAATAACCACAAATGTCTTTTCTGTGCTCACATCATTATCAGTTTTATTCAACCCCCAAGTGACATTCAATCTTAGTACTTAGTACAACATCCTTTTACAGTTATAACAGCTTTTAAACGTGAAGCATAGCTTGACACAAGTGTCTTGCAGCGATCTACGGGTATCTTCGCCCATTCGTCATGGGCAAAAGCCTCCAGTTCAGTCACATTCTTAGGCTTGTGCACTGCAACTGCTTTCTTTAAGTCCCACCAGAGGTTCTCAATCGGATTTAAGTCAGGTGACTGCGATGGCCACTCCAAAATGTTCCAGCCTTTAATCTGCAATCATGCTCTAGTGGACTTGGAGGTATGCTTGGGATCATTGTCCTGTTGAAAGGTCCAACATCTCCCAAGCCTCAGGTTTGTGATGGACTGCATCACATTGTCATCCAATATCTCCTGGTACTGAAGAGAATTCATGGTACCTTGCACACGCTGAAGCTTCCCTGTACCTGCAGAAGCAAAACAGCCCCAAAGCATGATTGACCCCCCGCCATGCTTCACAGTAGGCAAGGTGTTCTTTTCTTCATAGGCCTTGTTCTTCCTCCTCCAAACATAGCGTTGATCCATGGGCCCAAACAGTTCTAATTTTGTTTCATCAGTCCACAGAACACTATCCCAAAACTTCTGTGGTTTGTCCACATGACTTTTGGCATACTGCAGTCGACTCTTCTTATTCTTTGGAGACAGCAAGGGGGTGCGCCTGGGAGTTCTGGCATGGAGGCCTTCATTACGCAGTGTGCACCGTATTGTCTGAGCTGAAACTTCAGTACCCACATCTGACAAATCTTTTCTCAGTTCCTCAGCTGTCACACGGGGACTTTTCTCCACTCTACGCTTCAGGTAGTGCACAGCAGTCGAAGTCAGCATCTTCTTTCTGCCACGACCAGGTAGCGTTTCAACAGTGCCCTTTGCCTTGAATTTGCGAATGATGCTTCCTATGGTCTCTCTTGGTATGTTTAACATTTTTGCAATCTTCTTATAGCCATTGCCCTTCCTGTGAAGAGTAATCACCTCTTCTCTTGTCTTCCTGGACCATTCTCTTGACTTCACCATGTTTGTAACCACACCAGTAAATGTCTAGAAGGAGCTGAGTATCACAGTCATTTTAAAGCTGCCTAATTGGTGCTTATTATGCTTTATTGCTGCTCCGTGACATCCACAGGTGTTTTCAATACCTGATTGAAAACACTTGAATGAACCTCTGTTCTTCAGAGTGGTAGTCTTTAAGGGGTTGAATAATTGTGTCAATGAAGAATTCACAAAAGAAACATTTACTACTGTATTACAAAACCAATTGATGTAATTTTAGTTGCATATGGTTCTTTAAAAAGTCCTTGTAGGATTTCATTCTGAATACAATTACAAATGTACACTAAATTCCCTAAAACCCTTTACAGCATTGGGGGTTGAATAATTTTGAACACAACTGTATATACATACACAAAACACACAGAACAGTAAGAGAGAAGACCCTGATCAAGAGCTTAATGCAGCCATGCCATGATGATGCCATTTATTTATAATTATTACTTTTCTTCTCCCCACCTATATAATTAATAACCAGAAAAAAGAGGAGTATTACTGAGGCTTGATTTATCCAAATAAAAGGCAATTTGTCTTTAGATTTCCTTATCCTCGTATGCTGTAGTACTCAGTTATAAAGTAAATCTTAGACAAATTGTAATCTGATCAACTCTAAGCATATGAAGAGCAGCACTCCAACAATATCTTCATGAAATTCAATTGATAAGTAGTGTTTTCAATATTGGAAAACAATGCAAATATTCTGAGTAAATTAGTATCGATAGTCTTTTTACCAAAATAAAAGCAATTAATCTTGCTGGCTACAATTTGCACACATCAATGAGATAGACAAAATGGTATTAAAATCATATCAATCCAAACCCATGAGTGCAGTAATCTACAATCCCTTTGTTTTACCAAGTAACAGATTTATGAAGCCTTTGCTATTGTATAAACCAACAAACATCAATATTGTATAGTTACAGAAAATTCCAATGAATACCTACCTTTGGGCTTAAGAGATTAGGGTAATTGATGCATGGATAGTGTAAACTAAATTCTTAGAATTCATTATTCACTTCTCGGTATTCAGTGTTTTTTTTTTTTTTACTTTACCGCCCAATAATTGCCTTACTTGAGTAATAAGAGAACTTACTTCAAGTGCATACTATTCGGTTTGAGTTTTATCTGTAAGATAGTTCAAAGGAATTTTGTTCATAAAACGATTACTGCCCTTGAAATCCGATAATTCACAATCATTTTCAACATATCGTCAAGTTAACCTCTTGTTTTCTGGTTTGTTCAATACTACCATAGAAGCCAACGTGTGATAAAATCATAGTATATAATAAAGTATGGTTTTATGTACTTATATCCATTCTCCTAATTTTCCAATATTTGTTACTAAATTAATTTATTTCATTGTCTTATCTTATAGATTAATTCATACTTTTGTACATCCCTATTTAAAATCCAGGGTATATAATTTAATTATCTTTTATCATCCTCACTAGTTTTATTATTATAATGAAGTTATTTGTGGGATTTTACAAAAATGGAGCATAACTAAATTCTTCATTTAATCCTTTTGGATACTGTGATTCCAGTGTAAAGATCCACCGTGATTCCTTTTGTCTGAGAACTTTATCATAATCGCCTTTTCTAGGGTCCATTGAGACTATTTCAATTGCTTGGTAAGTCAAACAATTGGGTTCCCCATTGTGATCAGCCCATATATGTCGGGATATAGGTGTCTCGGTTATATTTTTAATTGCATTCATATATTGCAGGACTCTTCTTCTGAATTGCTGGTATGTCTTGCCAACATATTGTTTCTGACAATCACAGATAATGAAATAAATTACTTTTGTTGTCATGCAGTTTATAGCTTCTTTTATGGGAAAACCTGTATTGGTTATTTTGCTTCTGAAGGAATCCGAATTTCTGAATTCTTTCGGCACACTTCCATGAGATTGAAGTTCGCCGACCCTGCTGTGAATGTCCATTTCATGGCCTATGTATATACAGTGTGTATATATGTATCTCCTTATCTAAATAAAACACTGAGTTAAAATACATTCATTCAATAAGTAAAATACGTAGAAATAATTGATCAGACATTACTGACTGTTTGATTCTCATGGTCTAGGGCAGGGGTCTGCAACCTTAAACACTCAGGGTCACATTACAATCTTGACGCTAACATTAGCGTTAGCGCCGGCATAAGTAATTTTTAACGCGTGGGGTAAAACCATTTGCGTCGACTTCCGAATTACATACTTAGCTCTACAACCGCGCAGAATCGTGTACCACTTGTGAACCTGCACGAACCTTGCATGAGCTTACTGTACTTTGCGCGTCCTATACTTAACATTGTGAGCGCAAACGTGCACTCGGATAAGTAAGGTATTACAATCTATTTGCGGTAATTACCGCATGGACGTTATTCGGATAATCTTAGCGACTCCTAAAAGCCGGTGCTAATGGCAAATCTGAACAACCTGGCTAACCCCAAATATACAAGCCCATAAAAAGGAATGCACCAAAGCACAGTTGCCCATTCAAATCATACCAAACCAATACAATGGATGATGTTGTGTGTGCATGTATTATTGCTTCAGCATATGTGCTCATTTTGCATCACAGACGCAGAACTCGTCTCCGATGGCAGCAGGAGTTGGAGAGGGAGCGTGCTGTTCCACGGGCACCTCGTGTCCAAAGGACACGATTGACATTGGAACATCTGACTGATGCTGAGTGTCGGCCCCGCTACCGGTTGACCTGGGCACAGATAAACAGGCTCTATCTACAGCTGCGGTCCCATCTGGAGTCCAGGTCAGGGACACAGATATCTGTCCCAGGGATGACGAAGTTGCTGTGCTGCCTGAGGTTCCTTGCCACTGGCACTTTCCAGCAGGCTCTAGCTGACTTAGGCGGTGTCAGCCAGTGCACCTTCTCCATCGTGCTCCATCGCTTCCTCCTAGCAATGAAGCGCAACTGGCACCACTATATAGGATTCCCTACCACCCATGAGGGATTCCAAAGAGGGAAACAGAGCTTTTATGCACTTGGAGGCTTCCCCAATGTCCTGGGGGCTGTTGATTGCACCCACGTAGTGATCCGTGCACCTTGGGTGGAACCTGCAGTTTAAATCAATAGAAAACATTTTCATTTTGGCTGAATTGTGGGGGAAAAACAGTGCGCGCAAAGATATTTGCGCGAGGCGGTACTACGCGTGCATTCGGGCGCGTCCTGTTAGTGTTACACACACATGCGCTATTGATGGGCGGATGTGTGGACGTGCGAAGACTGTAATTCCAACGGTGATTTGCGCTCGCTAAACTTTAACACTTAGCACAAAGATTTTCACTTTGCGCTAGGATTTTAGCGTCAAGATTGTAATGTGGCCCTCAAAGAGCCATTTGGACCTGTTTTTCGCAAACAAGAAAACACTGGGGGCCGTAAACCTCTTTTGATATCTGTAAATTCTATAAATGTATAGAACAATGCATATATTGTTTTTTACCCTTATTCTATGGAGTGGGGAGGGGTACTCTAAACTTAAACTTTTATTAATATTTTTAAAAAAATAATTTTAAGCCCACATAAGGCAGGCAATTGCCATGTCATTAATATAAGAAAAAAAATAATTAATTACAGTTACAAGCATTTATAAAACGCCAACAACTTCCATAGCGCTGTACAATGAGACAGTACATACAGTGTATATACATGCACAAAACACACAGAACAGTAGGAGAGCGGACCCTGCTCAAGAGCTTAATGCAGCCATGCTATTTATTTATAATTATTACATTTCTTCTGCCCACCTATATAATTAATAACCCCCAGGCCACACATATATAATAATCCACAGCTCCCACATATATAATACTCCCCAGGTCCCCCATATATAATACTTCCCAGGTCACATATATAATAATCCCCAGGTCCGCCCATATATAATACTCCAAGTCCCCACATATATAATACTCCCCAGGTCCCCCATATATAATACTCCCCAGGTCCCCCATATATAATAATCTCCAGGTCCCACATATATAATACTCCCCAGCTCCCCCATATATAATACTCTCCAGGTCCCCACATTGTCAGGTTATATATTATGATGTGTATTTTAGCTTTATATATATATATTATTTTTATTATTAATCTTTATTTATAAAGCGACAAGCATATTCCATAGCACTGTACAATGGGCACAGGGTTACATTTACATTGAGGGAGTAAACGTTTGATACATAATAAAAACATAAGGAACAGACGGCCCTGCACTTAGGATAATTGCCCTACTGATACAGCACTTTATACAAGTGCTCAGCCAGACGTCCCCTGAGTTTACAATCTAAAGGACAAAGGTAAGTGAAACAAAAGGGGAGCAGGGGAGTGTGTAGCTGGTGGTTAGAGAGAGAAAAGCAAGGATTGCATAGGAATGACCAGAAGCTTGGACTTAAAAGGTTAATTAAAAGAAACTGGCAGCAGCTGGAAGGGAGCAATGAGTTTGGGGCCAGGACTGGGTGGCACTGCAGATGCAGAGCTTGTGGGAGAGAGATGGCTGCGTGTGTTGAGCTGGAGTAGCAAAGAGGTATAAATATACAGGGTAATTCAAAGAGAATCGAAAAGTCACCGCACGTTCGTGACTTTTCGTTCTCTTCAATTCGGTTCGATGTGGCGATCCCATTTCAGCAACCCTGCGGTGTATTCAGCAAGCACCACAGGGCCGCCGAAATGCAGGGAAAAGTTGCCGCAAACTCACCGCAAAACGAGGGCGAACGCACACCGAAACCCGCAAAAACATCTGGATTAAAACGCCGGGAAAACCCAAGCAGGAGCCGATCACAGCGCAGAGCAGCCGCCGGAAAAAGCCGACACCGCAGACGAATGCAGTGAATAAATTAGTAAAACAGTTCGCTTGAATGTTTGAAAAGTGAAACGCTGTTTGCAAAGAAACTACTGAGCAAAAATGTCTGAAATTTACATATAAGGTCCAATGAATGATAATAAAAAGGGCTGTTACAGAAAAAATAAGTTAAAAACAATAAAATCAGAATTTTTTCTTTTAAAAAGAAAATACCAAAAAATGCTTAAAATATCCTAAAAAATCTATAAATAAAGAGACTCTTTACTGCAGAATATTATAATCAACAGTTTATTAGGTATTGTATTAAAACGGGAATATTTTTAACATTGAAGCCTATGGGATTCGCCTGAATAAACCTGCCGAATTAAACCACCGAATGACAGGGCATTTCGGGAACCTTTCACTGCTGGTTTTTGTTCTCTGAATAGCCGAAGCATTGCTTCTCTATGGGGATTTCACTGCCCTCGAACAGGCACCGTATGTGCAGGCAATTCGCCAAGATTTGGCGAATTGCCTGCTCTCTGAATAGCCGAATGGCCAAGAAAGGTAACCGAACCCTGATAGTATCTCATTAATGACAGTGCCTCCAATACCAATGGTATAATTTGGTTATTTACCCTTAAAATAAGTATTAATAACCAATCAATGAATATACAGTACGTCTTAACAAATATATAGCGGGTTATCCCAAGTTCTTTTGAGGCTATGTAGATATTTTTAGATAAATAATATCATTATCATAAAATCATTAAAGATGATATAAGACTGCATAACGGTAAAACAATTCAAATAAAAATGTATTCACACCGTCAAGTTTCATCCAATCATATGTTATCAACTGATCAGCAAAATACAATTTTAAAAGTAATTATAGGTAGTGATTAGTAGCAATACTGCGACACGCAATCATCTAATGGACAAACAGTTTAGATTTATAGACCGCACCACACATATGCACGAATCAATTCTTAAGATCCTCTCATTATAAAACAACCCTCAACCTGGCTAAAAACATTCAGTTACTGGGGCATCACCTGCAGCACAATTTAGTATTGTGGGGGCCGATTCACTAACTGAAACTTTCTTCAGGGAGATAGGTAAACTATCTCTTCTACAGATTAATCCCAGCATCAATACTCGGTTTACAATATCATTCACTGCAGTTACTCTGTAACACATAGGATGGACCAAGCAAGATAACTTGTATATTTAATCACTTGCAAGCTAGACTCAGCAATTTATTCAGCATGAGTTAACAAAACAAACTTCCTATTGACTTAGTATACATTCAACAGTAGCGGCTGCAATATGTAGAATTAGGTTATGTTCATTTTATTCTAATGGGGCTGATGGTAACTTGATACATAAAAGCTATTTCTCAGTTCCAGCTCATCTCACTGTGGGGACAAAATCTATCTTTGGATGTCCAAATCCAGCATTCTTGGAATATAAATAAATTCACTAAATTCTGGGGAGCAACACGGCTGCCCGTTAATAGTTTTCTTCCTTAGAGCTCCTCTGCAGTAGGATTGTAAAGGCTGATACTATTTTACCGGTTTAGGCTTCAACAACCCAATAATTCATTTATATTCCTTTTATAGGTGATGGACATATAAAGCCGTGACAATGCATTTGGAAAATAGATTTCAAGTTAAAATTATTCAATTATACTTTACCATCTGGTAGTGAAGATAGATACTGGTGGGAGAAGATTCATTTGGGTCTTAGTGGAATCGTGTGGTGCCCCCCCCTCTGGCTTCTTGGCCTCTGCCTCTGGTGGTATCTGGCCTTTTTCTTTCCTTTCTTCCCCCTCTGTTTAAAACTCTCCCCCTTTTATGTTCCAGATTTCTTTATCTAAAGACTGGCATACAAGGGAGTAGCTTGACAATATTTATTATCATGTGACTGGTGGGTCGTTTTATTCTTTTCCCCAATATTTAACTAGGTGCTCCTTGCACCTGTCCAGCAGAGGTCCCCCTGAGATCAAAATCCTAACTTTGGAATTTCTCAGATCTTAGGGACCAAAATTCTAAAGGAATTAATATATATGACCAGGCAATAACCGAATATATACACGTATTCTATGCAGCATCTACCAATATTATTATTCTTCTTTATTTATAAAGCACCAGCATATTTCCCAGCGGTGTGCATGCATGATGTACATTAGTATAGATATCTAGAGATATGTGTCTGCAGGATTATCTCAGGCATACATGTGTTTCGTGATATATCCCTCAAGATTCAATCATAATTAACAGATTTAATCTACTGTTTTAAGAATGTGAGGGGTGAGGTTATCCCTGCTCCCCCCACTCTCTATTGGATAGCCACCGTGAGCCGATGTCTTCCATCACGTTGCACCCAGAGTAAACACTCAGTATGATGATGGTGATGGATCAGAGACAGTGGCCGGCGGAGTCTGGGGAAACTCTGGGTCGGGGCTGGCCATGCCCTAGCAGGAGTGCCAGCCCGGGAGCTGCGGCACGGCGATGAAAAAGCCACATGCGTCTCCGGAGCAGCGGGTTGCTGACCCCTGGTATAGGATTAATTTTAGTTAATTGTAGTGTCTGTGAGAAGTCAGTGACCCTACAATGACCTGATGATATTTATAAAGACCATGTCATAACAATAGGTGGATATGGTTCAGGAGCCAGAAGCAGACGCCAGATGGGTGTCACTGAATAACTGTTATCTGATTGCAAGACAATGTATAGCTTCCAAGCATGAGAATATTCATTGTGCCTGGGATTTGTCTGGCCAGCATTTTCTAATGACATTTTTGATAAATTGTTTTGTGTTTGGAATGATATAAGAAGTCAAGGGATTTTTAATGGTCAATAGCAGGAAAGGAGAGAGAAGGAAGCCTCATAGAGCTCATATCTCAGGTCGCTTTGAAAAAGGAGACCCCAAATCAGCCTTTTATCTAGAACGATTAAGTTTTTTTCGGTAATGTATTAATATTTCATTGATATACCGTTTAGCTTTTGATATAATTTTGTAGTAACACTTGATATTCTAATTGCTATCAGCTTACGTTGATTAGTCATTTATTCCACTAATATCAGTGTCCTGTTTATCTACTATCAACTGTTTGTTGTTCATTTGCCATTGTTTAATGTCATCTATGTGTGTCTCATTACTCTCAGCCAGACACATCATTTGCAATTGCAGCTCAATTGGTTAATTGATTAATCATAATTAATGAACGATTTGTACAAGGTTATTTTTAGCCAATGCGTTAATGTCATTCATGTGTGTCTCATTACTCTCAGCCAGACTCAGCATTTGAATTTGAAGCTCAATGGATTGACTATCTTAATTAATGAACTACAGTGATGTTCTTTAATATGTGTAATGTTCCTGATTGTCACATGTGATCTTCCTACAGTAATTGGCTGATCAATACTTGTTTTGAATACCGTGATGTTTCAGGTTGATGCATTAATTGATTAACACATTTGCATTGCGTAACTTATGAATTGATTTAGATCTACATGTGTGTTGGTTTCTGTGATAAATTGGTTTCAAGAATATCCTTGGGGTTTTGATGTATTTACCTAATATTTAATCGAATATATATATAACTGTTTAACTAACTGTTTAACCACACGGTCATGTCCTATTGATTAAATAATAAATTACTGATTGATTAGGTGTAAATTTTTTGGCACTGTGAAAAGGATACGAGATAGACTTGTGCAATGTTTTGGAGGAAAAAGAAAGTAAAAGACTTTATGGTGGACATTCCCAGCTGAGAACAAACTCCCTAGGAGGGCCTTGCTCGTGAATATTCTCGATGTTCTGGATTAAGTGAAAATTAGGAGTCAGCATTACAGTTGAGCCAGCTCACATTTTTGTTTGTTTGCCAAAAGTACCTGTGACAAAAGGAAAATAATTGAGTGCTTTGGGTAGACAAGATTGGCTTTTGCTTTCAGCCTATCGCAGTTGCATAAAATTAAAACCAATAAGGTAGACTTAATTTCACAGTCAGAAAAGCAAAATTGTGAATTACAGAATATAGTGACAATGTTACAATGTCAAAACGGTCTACTGTACTGGTGGATAAATTGGATACATATCAGACAGTGACAGAAAAAGCAACAGTGAGAGTAGCCAAGTACAAATATCATAAAAGAAAAAGCAAGGTAAATAAGAGAATGGTTCAGATGAAGATATCTAAAGCAGGAGTAAATTGGGACCCTGACAAGTGGGATGGTGATATATGGGATTTTTCAGACTCCTCTGATGGAGAGGGTGCTGATAATCAGGCACAGCCAATATTCCAAAGGAAGATACAGAATGACCCTGCTAATGCGGGAGGGATTAATTTGGATATGTTAGAAGATTATAGTCAGCAGGAGCTTAATGACATACATGACAGGTTTAAACAGAGGCCTGGCGAACCTTTGATTTCTTGGATGGTTCATATTTATGAGAGTGGGGCTGCAGGAGTTCAGCTTGATCATAGGGATGGTGCAAAGTTTAGTATTTGCTGCAGTATTTTATCCAGATGCCTCATGTAGTCTGTCATCTTTTCCCCCTACTGGTAGGTATGCTCATATTGATATAGGAGTTCAGCAGCCTTTTCTGTCCTTCCAAAGACTTCCTGTAGTATGTTAAGGTAATCTAGGGCACTGCAGTCTTGCTTGCTTAGTTTCAGGTTTCTGACGGCATCTGAGGCAGGCACCTTCAAGCTTTCAGTAATTCTGTGCTTCTTCTGTGCTTCAGGGACGTCCCACTCATCTAAAGCCTGCATTGCTTGCTCAACCCATTCTTCAAAGGTTTCTTCACCGGGCGGTGTTTGCAAATTTACCAAAAAATTTCTCAACCTTCGGTATTCGAAGTTGGTCTAAGGAGGGTTGGCCCTCTGGCATTTGAACACAAGGTCTCTGATAGCGGCGAAGAACTCCGGCCCTATTGTGGCCAGCGGACTTGACACAGGAACGTTCTCGGGGTTGTCACGTGGTCTATTTTTCTGGATCAAATGAACTTCTACGTCGTCAGTCAGTTGTATACTCGCACCCTGAAAACACACCGGAACACCCCCCCACTCAAAAGGAACATAGGTGTGAGAAGTCTCTGGGTTCGCTTTAATGTCTATTATTAACCCCGATCAAGTGGCAGCTCTGCCACAGCCCGGCGAATCTGTTCTTCTGCCCAGGTGTCTGTGGGAATGTCCATTACTACACAAAACCCTAATTGGCCATTTTGTTCTTTACACCTGCTGTGGCTGGGTCTGGATCCATACTGACCCGTTAGTTGCAGTTATACTCAGAGACAAAAATCCTGGACGAGCCCCCACGTGTAGCGCTCACCTTTGGAGGAGCCGGTGAATAACCCAGGATTGGTCTCACTGCACTAGCAATTCACTGTCACACCATTATAGATTTTCTCAAAATGTAATTTACACATGTACTTAATCGCAAAAAAATAAAAAATAAAATAAAACAATTGAGCATTCTAGGGAATAAATGACGGTCATATGAAAGCGTAACTATATAGCGTCTAAACCATTAGTATAATTCTCAGTCCGTTTTGGTTCAAAGTCCCATGTTAGAGATATTTTAGTTTAAGTCCTAGGATACCCGGGTACTAGGTCCACTGGCCAGTGGAAGGATGAATATCTTCAGCTAGTCAATGTTGGGGCCCTGAAAATGTAGCAAGCAAATAAGTGCGCACTGTTAGCAATATCATAGGCTGGAGGCCTCTCACCCAACCGGCGAAACAGCTGGTCTCGGACCGATGAAACTCTGCAGGAAGGTCCCTCTCGAGAAGATCTGTCCTCTCTGCCGTCTGGAGCCGATGCTGTTGAATTTCATGCTCCCGATCCGGTTCTTCTCAGCCAGAAGTCGAATGTCGCCCACAATCCACTCCACCTGCGGCCTCCTTACTCGAGGTCCTTCACGAACGCACTTGGAACAGGAACAGTTCAGCGTGACATACAGCAAGTCGATCCGCACTCTCCCTGATCACTCCAGCAATGGATGCTACCCGTTCTCTGCACTGCAACTGGCAAAGAGAGTTCCACACATGCGACTGCCTTCTCTCACCGCTTTCTCAGTTCTGCCCAGGCTGTACACACTCCTCTCACTTCCTGGCGCCAGAGAGCTTGCTTCCTTCCTCTCTCCCAAGGACTTGGTACTGTAGTAAGGCAAGGGTATAGACTTGGCACCGCTGGGGGTCTTGGCACTGCTGGTGGTCTTGGCACCGCAGGAGACTTGGTACCGTGGTAAGGCAAGGGTATAGACTTGGCACCGCTGGGGGTCTTGGCACCATTGGGGTCCTGGCACCGCAGGAGATCTGGCACCACTGGGGATCTGGCACCGCTGGGGTCTTGGCACCGCTGGGCGATCTGGCACCGCTGGAGATCTTGGCACCACAGGAGTCTCCAGGAGCGTGGCCTGTGGAAGATCTGGCACCGCTGGGGTCTGATACACAGGAGACAAAACTGGTAGGCTTCAGGCAGGTGAATGGCAAGTGAATACACAACACACACAATGAACCAGCACTGGAGGAAGGGGTGTGCACTGCTTATATGGAGAATGTTCCTGGAGGTAATGAGGAGCACCTGGTCACTGCCAACAGCAGAGGCCTGAGCCATGAGGAATGCTGCCGATTATGGCAGAGCAGTGCCAGTTCTGCCCCTCCTCTTGCACCGGCGGCATGAACCATGACAAATACAGAGGGGCATGACATGAACTAGACACAGGCTAAATACAGAGGGGCATGACATGAACTAAACACTGGATACAAAAGGGTACTTACAGAGAAACAGGATACAAGCAGAGACAGATTGCAGGACACAGGGGGCAGATATAGAACTGAACTCAGGAATAATGACTTGCAGGGATAACGTAAATGTCCAGGAGTATTCTGATTTAAAGTCCGCAAAAGCAGAGTTCCTAGGCGTAAAGTCCAAGGGGCAATTCCAGAAACATAAGTCCAGTAAGAAAGGCAAGGGGTCCGGTAGGGAAGGCAAGGGGGTCTGGAATCCAGGTACAGGTAGGCTCACACAGCATGTGACTCACTGGTCAGATTTCAATGCTGAAGTGGGGAGCATTTGGCGTAGTCTCCCTATATAGAGACCTGGGCAGGTGAGGGGTAATTAACCTCAGGGTTACACATATGGGAAGCATTGGGCTGGAGGATGGGGAACTGGATGAAGGCGAGGGCTAGATGGGAAACCTGGAATGGGACATAACAGGGAAGTTGATGGCTCAGACCCACATCAGGGCCTTTTGAGGCGTCTGCGGCGAGGGACCTGACATATCCACCCGTTAAGGTCGCATTCCGTGAGGGATGGGATTATCAACCTTGGCAAATCCCAAAACCCTTCTTGGCACAGCTGCAACTGTGGGCTGCCAGCAGCGGACAGCAGAGATGGCAGTCAGCAATAGCAGCTTGGCTGGGCAACAACAGCGGCTTCACAGGAACGGGGTCTTGGCCGGAGTTGGTGACAGCGGCCTGGCTTTGCATGGCACCCACAGCGGTTTGGCTCTGCGGCGGCAGAGACCCTCGGGTGGCTGTGCTCTGTGGCGGCGGAGACCCTCGGGCGGCTGTGCTCTGCGGCGGCGGAGACCCTCGGGCGGCTGTGATCTGCGGCGGCGGAGACCCTCGGGCAGCTGTGCTCTGCGGCAGCAGAGACCCTCGGGCAGCTGTGCTCTGCGGCAGCAGAGACCCTCGGGCAGCTGTGCTCTGTGGCAGCAGAGACCTTCGGGCAGCTGTGCTCTGCGGCAGCAGATACCCTCGGGCAGCTGGGCTCTGCGGCAGCAGAGACCCTCGGGCAGCTGGGCTCTGCGGCAGCAGAGACCCTCGGGCAGCTGGGCTCTGCGGCAGCAGAGACCCTCGGGCAGCTGGGCTCTGCGGCAGCAGAGACCCTCGGGCAGCTGGGCTCTGCAACGGCGGAGACCCTCGGGTCACAGCTTCAGCTCCACACTGCTGGGCAGTGCACTTGGATTCGTTGCACTCGGCAGCGCACTTGGATTCGTCGCACTCGGCAGCGCACTTGGATTCGTCGCACTCGGCAGCGCACTTGGATTCGTCGCACTCGGCAGCGCACTTGGATTCGTCGCACTCGGCAGCGCACTTGGATTCGTCGCACTCGGCAGCGCACTTGGATTCATCGCACTAGGCAGCAGCTTGAATAGGCTTGGCAGCGGCCGTGACTTGAATATGCTTGGCAGCGGCTTGGTTCAACTTGGCAGCGATTGTGGCTTAGTTCAACTTGGCAGCGTCCGTAGCTTGGCTTGGGAATAGCTGAGCTTGGTTTGACAGCAGTTTGGATTTGTTTTGCAGCAAGATCACGTTTAATAAACTCAGAGGGTGCTGGAGAAGCAGGATGAAGAGAGGCAGTGATGGTGGCTTGCTTGAGTGGACGCACTTCACAATTTGAGATGTAATGCGAGCCAGCACCACAGTAGTAACACAATTGTAAGGATTTCCTCTTTAGGTGTTCCTCTGTAGACTAGGGTTCTTTTCCTTTAAACTTTGGAGGGGAAGAGCACACCTTGGTTAAGTTTCCATTTAACCCTTGCAGCAGGTTAGCAAACAGAATGTTCAATTGCTGCAGGAATTCTTGCACAGCTTTAGTTATAGATGTCATGAATGCCTGCATTATAGGGATGTGCGTTTCGGGTTTCGGAATTTCGGATTTTTCACGAAATTTCCCGATTCGGGTCTTTCGATGCGGCCGAAATTCCGAAATTTTTTAGATCCGAAAAAGTCGAATCCGAAATGTTTTCCGAGCCGAATCGAACAATTTTCGGAATTTCGAATGGACTTGAAATGTGTCAAATCGAAATCTATTGCTTTGAAACGAGAACAGACTTTCTGAAAAACGAAAAATTTGCCAAATCGAAAATTTTTCGGAATTTTCGAATGGACTTGAAATGTGTCAAATCGAAATCTATTGCTTTGAAACGAGAACAGACTTTCCGAAAAAACGAAAAATTTGCCAAATCGAAAATTTTTCGGAATTTTCGAATGGACTTGAAATGTGTCAAATCGAAATTTATTTTCCCTCTATTCATGATTTCAGTTCCATTCGGGATTTCGGTTCCATTTCGGTAAATCTGGACATCGTATATTTAACTAGTATCGGTTATATCGCTGATTCTGTAAATTTTTTTATTGTTTCCAAAGATCCGATAAGAATTTTCGTATTTGGGTCAGATCCGATTCGTCCGCGGGTCGCGCATGCGCGCGCGCGCACATGTCGTAACTTTATTGAGCCAGTTTTATTGACAACTTTTTGAACAAAATATTGTTTTTATTATTCTTCAAAATGGCCGCTGCCAGAGAGGAGTGCCGTACAAGCACCTCATCGTCTCATGATGAACCACCGGCACCCAGGAAGAAACGGGCCCAAAATATGGCGTTTGAGGAGATGTTGGAGCTGGTACGCATCTTTGATAGCAAAGATTATGATTGCAGGAAGGGACCTTACCGCAGGAAGTCTAACACCAGGAAGGATCGTATCTTAGAGAAGCTACGCACCACCATTTTGGAGTTATTCGGCAAGGACAGGACAAAGGATCAGCTCAGGAAACGCTGGTCTGATTTGAAAGTACGTGAGCAGGAGCAGCTGAGGCGCATCCGCCGCGTCATAGCGAAACGTAAGTGTCATGTTATATTGTAAAGCGCTGCGCAAACTGTTGGTGCTATATAAATCCTGTATAATAATAATAATGTGCTTGCATGTGCTAATGTGCACAGAAATACGTTGATTTATCTAGTCCTTTTTTCATGCAATGTGATTATGTATAGCTTTGCGTTTTCACAACTCGTCATACATGCATTTTTGCCATAGCTTTTCTTTTTTGTGATTTTACGTATTCGTGAAAATTGTGATATTTGATTTATGTAGATGAAATTACAATGCTGGATTTCTTTTGGCACTGTGTGTATAGTCTGTAGTGTGCTGGGGGGGGGAGGTTGTTGTGTCTGAGTGATGCATACGAGATGACCCGCAGCTTGCCCAATATTGGCTCCCACCTGCGCATCAATAAAAATCTCTGCGTCTCTGCTAAGTGATAGGATGGGACATGTAGTTCTTCTGAAAGTGCATCCAAACAGAGCTGTGTTCAATACATCCTCAGCAGCTGCTGCAGCAGTGTCATTGAATGCTTTAGATGCAAATTTCAAAACAAAATGGTGGATTTCTGTTGTTGTTTCTGCAATATCCAGTTTATATTAGCAGAAACTGAAAGTGAAACTGAGGCTGAGGCCTTCTATAAAATAACTAAAAGCAGTCACACAATGCGCTTTGTACGCACACAACACAAATAATAGTTTTTATTGAATAAACGTAATGTTTACTTCTGAAAAAAATATATAATTGAACGGTAATATATGTCTGTGCAGAGGAAATAAATAAATATTTTGTGACTTTAGACCTATGAGATGGAGTAGTGGTGGGTCAAGCTGGTAGTAGTGGGTAGTGGAGGGGTGTCGCAATACTTTCGGCAATATAGTGTATAGATATACCATTTTTTCCAGTCTGCATTATTTACGTGTTATTTTTTTTGGATTTGGCAGAAGACCGGAAGAAGGCAGAATCTGCCCCAGCGGGCACCAGTGCCCCGGAGGAGGAGGAGGAGCCACGGGCGACCACCAGCGCTGGTATATACTGTTTTATTTAGCAACGACTTTTGGTCAAAAACAGAAACATTTTTTGTTTACTGTATTTTAATTTAATTTTTTTATGTATAGCACAAGAGGAGCAGGAGGAGGAAGAGGAGGACCAGGTGGAGGGAGAAGGAGAGAGGGAGCCGATGCAGCAGGAGGCCGCCAGTCCAGGTTTTTTTTTTTTTACTGTTGTATTTTGCATCGACTTTTGTTCAAAAATAAATCAGTTTTGTTGTTTACTGTATTTTTTATTTCTTTAATTTCTTACATATAGCACTGGATATGCAGACGTGGTGGTGGGGGAGGAGTCAGAGGAGTCGGAGACTCAGGAGGCCGCCAGCTCTGGTATATACTACTGTTATATTTTTTCAAGACTTTCAGTCAAAAATAGAAACCTGCTTTACTTACTGTATTTTCCTTCTTTCATTTATTGGATATATAGAAGGAGAAGCCAGACGCAAACGGGAGGCGATCGGCGAGCTTCGCCTGGCAGCTACCGCCATCAACTCCCTACAAGAACTGCTCCAGGAACTGCGGGAGCACATAACCAATGCCGCAGACCTCCTGGAGCAGCAGTGAGACCAATGGCAGCCTCCTCCAGAATGTGCCTCAGCTGCTCCTGCTCGCGTGCCTTGAGGTCGGACCAGCGTTTTCAGAGATGGTCCTTCGTCCAGTCCTTCCCGAACAGCTCCAGGATGGTGGTGCGTAGCTTTTCAAGGATACGATCCTTGCGGGTGTTATTCTTCCTGCCGTAAGGGCCCTTACAGCAATCGTAATCTTTGCAATCCAAGATGCGGACCAGCTCCAACATCTCCTCAAATGCCAGTAACTTGGGCAGTTTGCCATCCTTGGCATGTTCCCTTCCCTATGTTAATATGTTGTAAATAAATTTTCTATTTTTTCACTATTTTCCTGTTTGTGTGCGTTGCTTTTCCTTACTTAATAAGTTAATATGTATTGCTTGGTTTCCACACTGTTAAAATTATATGTACATAAATGTATTGACATTTCTATGGACCCTTTGTCATAAATTTGTCAACATATTTGTGGCCATGAATGTGACTGTGCACATTCTACACTTCCTGCCTGGCCAAAAAATGTCACACACTAACACAACCTTGTTGTACGGCCTTGAGATTTGATTACCGACGTGGCCTGGTTTTTTGTTAAGCTTAGGCGATGTCACAACAACACGGATTTTTGTCCACAGTCACATTCATTGTATAACCAAGAATTTATCAAAAAATATTGATGGCAGCACTGCGTGAAGTCTTCTCCGACACAACCCAAAGATCCTTAGTGCGGCTCAGGTCTAGTTTATTTGTCCCTGTTTGCAGCTTCACACAACACCTCCTCCCAGCTATGAGCTCTCTCTCTCCCACCGCTGCCCGCTAAGACGCTGCCTGCCAACATGGTCACGTCTTTGCAGGAAGACAACAGCGTGGGGGAACAGCAGCTGCTGACAGTCCCAAGACCTCGTCACAATGACGTCAGTTTTGGAGTTAACCCCTAACTGTGACCAATGGTGGAGATAGGGGGTTCATTGGAACCCCTATCTCCCGATCCGCGGCAGCTATCGGTTGGTTAATGTTTGGTATCTTTGGATCGACCAGAGCATGGCCTGTCCAACAATACCAAACATGACAATGTAAAAATTTTAAAAATTTTAATAAAAAAAAAAAAAAAAATACAGGTTTTTTGTTTTTTTTGTTAATGCAGCAATATTGTTGCCATTTCAATTATAATGTGAACAATGATGCTGCACTAAGGATTTTTGTATGGGGTGCGTTTTGTAAAAATAGTGTAATTGTCACCCAAAAAAATATAACAAGTCCCCTTTTCAATTTTTTTTAACAAACGCAACTCATAAAATATAACCGCAAACACTCGCATGTTAAAATGTGAAAAAAACACTTTACACCTTGTAAAACAAACATTGAAAATTCTAATTTTATTGCATTTTTTTTTATAATATACAGACAGGACATGACGCATACATATGATAATGATATATTATGAATCATCTGCCGAGTCTGCCGGAAAGAACGATATATAACATGTCTGGGTCATATTATAAAAGAAGGCTTCAAAACGCGTTTAAACAAGAGGAGCGAAACTGTTAAAAATTAGCTCAGCAGCAGACCGCAGTGAGGAACACAGGCGTGAAGGGAAGCCGTGAAATGCCTCAGCAGCGAAAGGGTTAATTTATATTTTTGTCTGTTTTAAATCATTTTATTTTATTATTTTTTTTCATTTCAGATCATTTTGATCAACTATTTTTCCGTTTTAAAACATTTTTGTTCTGGTTTTTATTTTTAAAGTCAGACCATTCGGGTCAGTTTACCGTTTTTTTAAATCGTTTTGTTCTTTTTTTTTTGTTCCTTGGCTTTCATACCATTTTTTAATGTGATTAAATAAATAAAGTTGTGAAATGTATATTCTTAAGAAAAAAAGGATCTTTATTTAATAAAAAAAAAAAACACGATAGAATCGCCAGAATTATCGTATCGTCAGAATGAATTATCGGATCCGAAAAAACAAACCAAAAATTTATTATAAAAAAATATATAAAGTATAAAAAAGTAAACCATAGTACTTTACATCAAAACGAATAGAGTTAGACACTTTGAAACGAGGTGAACAGACGTTCCAAAAAAAAGAAAAATTTCCGAAATCACGAAAAGTCGATACATAAAACGAGCAAAGTGACCCGAAAATACGAAAAATGGTCGATATTCCAAAAAAATGTACACAATCGAAAATTTTAAACATCAGAACAAATCGAACCAAAAAAAAATCGGTGCACAAGCCTATTAATATCTGACATCCCGATGTGAAACATCAGGACTTTTGCATTAGATTTCGACCATTTTTATTTTTTTAACTTCTGGATAGTCGAAAATCGAAATCTATCCAAAAAGTCCCAATGTTTCACATCATTCTGAACTTTGTTTGGATAGAGTAAGTCCGTGGGCGTGCGGCCGTTAAATGTATATACCAGTGGCGTCGTAACATGGGGGCAGGGGTGCGGCCCGCACCAGGTGACACCCGCCTTTAGGGTGACACCGTCACCCTAAGGGCGGGTGTCTCACCCTCCACCGCGTTTTTCGCTCCCTGCGAGCGTCCGAAGCATGCAGCTTCGGCGCTCGCTGGAGGAAACACATCACCAGCCAATCGCAGCTGGTCACGTGGCTCCCCCTGGCAAGCGCCCAAGCTCCGCGCCGCCGGACGCTCTGAGGGAGCGAAAAAGGCGGCGGAGGTGAGCTGGGGCCATTATCATGAGGTGCTGGGGCATTCCATGTGCTGGGTCAAATCCATGAGGAGCTGGGGCATATCCATGAGGAGCTGGGGCATTCCATGTGCTGGGGCATATCCAGGAGGAGCTGGGGCATATCCACGAGGAGCTGGGGCATGTCCACGAGGAGCTGGGGCATGTCCACGAGGAGCTGGGGCATGTCCACGAGGAGCTGGGGCATATCCACGAGGTGCTGGGGCAATATCCATGAGGAGCTGGGGCATATCCATGAGGATGTCGGATGTCGGCCAAGCTTCCGGGAACTCCCCCTGAGGACTGGCGTCATCGTGCATAGCACGATGACGCCAGTCCTGGAGTTAACCCTAGCTGCCACCAATGGTGGAGATAGGGGGTTCCAAAATGAACCCCCTATCTCCCGATCCGTGGCAGCTAGGGGTTAAAGTTTATTGTTGGATCGGCCAGAGCATGGCCGTTCCAACGATACCAAACACGAATGTGAAAAACGTTTGTAAAAAAATAAAAAATAAAAAATATTTAAAAAAATTATAAAACAAAAAAATAAACAATTTTTTTTCTTTTTTTTTGGTTTGTTAATGCAGCAATATTGTTCCCATTTCAATTATAATGTGAACAATGATACTGCACTAACGATTTTTGTATGCGGTGCGTTTGTTAAAAATTTAGTAATTTTCCCCAAAAAAAATTGTAACGAGACCCCATCTCTAATTTTTTTAACAAGCGCACCCATACAAAATATAACCGCAATTGCTCGCATGTTAAAATGTGAAAAAAAACACTTTACACGTTGTAAATTATTGAAAAATCATATTTTATTGCATTTTTTGTTATAATATACAGACAGGTATACACGTATACATATAATAATGACATATTATGAATCTGCCGAGTCTGACGGAAAGAACGATTTATAATATGTCTGTGTCGAAAACCATGTACAATTCCGAAAAACGAAAAGTTCCGAAAAACGAAAAATGGGCGATATGCCGAAAACCATGTACAATTCCGAAAAACGAAAATTTCCGAAATAACGAAAAGTCGATACAGAAACTGTCACGGATCCCTCTGATTACCAAAAGTGTGGTCCCTTTACGCAGACCGCTCTCTACCCTTCCGATCCTTGAATGGTCGGCAATACTAGACAGACAATTTACCAGACAATATATAAACAAGGGGTAACACCAGACAGAGGTATGGAATAGAGTATTGTCACAAATCTTTCTGACTACCAAGATATTGATCTCTTTATGTAGCTCCCTTTCTACTCTTCCGATCCTTGAATGGTCGGCAAAGCTATATAGACAATGAAGCAGGTAACAGATAAAGAAAGGGAAACACCAGACAGGGGTACAGACCAGATCACAAGTCCTCCCTAGGACTTTAGTAATAGCAGAGGTAGTCTGATGCGTGCTTAGGGTGCCACATAGACTGACCTCGGTACCAACGTTAAGGGCAGAACCTAGCGCAGAGTAAATGCCAATGCCAGGGTCATACACAGGAAGGTTCGTTTGCCAATGCCAAGGGTCATACACAGGAGGGTTCGTTTGCCAATGCCAAGGGTTATACACAGGGGTTCGTTTGCCAATGCCAAGGGTCATACACAGGAGGGTTCGTTTGCCAATGCCAAGGGTCATTTACCAAGGAGGGTTCGTTTGCCAATGCCAAGGGTCATACACAGGAGGTAGCCAAAATAACACAAGAGCTCTGCGGGAGGTGAATACCACGTCAGGGCACCGGTGTATTGGAGAGACTGGGTTTTAAAACCGGCGGGTCCGCGTCATAACGCCAGGCCCCGCCCCTCGGCGTCCCACGTGAGCGCCCCCGGAAGCGTTTACATTCGGCGCCTGGCCAGCGAGCAGCGAGGAAGCTGCTGCCAGGCGCCCCATCCCCTGAGCCACCGTGACAGAACCCCCCCTCCAGGGGCGGCCACTGGACGACCCCCAGGGGCACGGGGGTGCGCCAAATAGAAGGCCTTCACTAGCCTAGGAGCATGAACTTCCGCAGCTGGTACCCAAGAACGATCCTCCGGACCGTAGCCCACCCAATCAACCAAATACTGCAAAGACCCCCTAGACATCCTGGCACCCAGAATGGCCTTAACTTCGAACTCCTCCTCGCCCTCCACAGAGACAGGAGGCGGTGGAGCATGGACTTTGGTGTACCGATTACATAATAACGGCTTCAAAAGGTTAACATGGAATACATTGTGTATCTTAAAATGGGGGGGTAACGCCAAAGCATAGGAGACAGGGTTGAGTCGCCGTAGAATCTTATAGGGACCGATGTACCTAGGAGCCAACTTCATGGAAGGCACTAAGAGCTTGATGTTACGTGAAGACAGCCAAACCCTGTCCCCAACTTGATACACGGGTGCCTGCCTCCTGTGTCTGTCGGCCTTGGTTTTCTGGATGGCACTACTCTCCTCCAGTGCCCGTCTCACTCTCCCCCAAGTCTCTTTCAATGATGCCAGTTGCTCATCTAAAGCAGGAATCGTGGTATCAGGAAACGTGGCGGGGAGCACGGGAGGATCAAAGCCATAAACAGTGAAGAAAGGAGAATGACCTGTGGATTCGCTTACTGCGCTGTTAATAGCATATTCTGCCCATGGTAGCAGGTCTGACCAGTTATCTTGTTGTTCTGAGATAAAGCACCTGAGATATTTCTCTATATTTTGGTTTGCTCGTTCTGCTGCTCCGTTGGTCTGGGGGTGATAAGCCGAAGAGAAAGAGAGGTCTATCCCTACGTTCTTGCAAAACCCTCTCCAGAATCCGGAGATGAATTGGGTCCCCCTATCAGAGACTATCTCCGAGGGACACCGTGAATGCGGACCACATTGGCAATGAATATGGGCACCAGTTCAGCTGCCGAAGGTAGTTTCCGAAGAGGAACATAGTGACCCATCTTGGAAAATCGATCTATGATCGTAAGTATCACTGTATTCCCTCTTGACTCAGGTAACTCTACTATAAAATCCATGGCTACATGTGACCAGGGTCGTTCGGGGATCGGCAAAGGCTGGAGTAAGCCAATGGGTGCTGTTTTGGGACTTTTCTGTCTTGAGCACACTTCGCACACGGCAATGTAATCTTTGACATCTCGGCGCAACGTGGGCCACCAGAGGAGTTTACTGATACTAGACACAGTCTTGGTGATACCCATATGCCCGGAAGTTTTATTATCATGATAGATGTTAAGTACTTCTCTCTTTCGTTCTCAGGTACAAAGAGTCTCGCAGGAGGTTTTCCCCCAGGAGCTGCGCCCTGGACGGTCTGCAGCCTTTTCATTAGAGGAGACGAAACACTAATCGTGGTAGCGGCTATAATCCTTTCCTGGGGTACAATGGGATGCTGATCTTGGATATTATGTTCATAAGACTCATACTGTCTCGACAATGCGTCTGCTTTAATGTTTCTGGACCCAGGTCTATAGGTAAGCACGAAATTAAAACTTGAAAGAAACAATGACCATCTCGCTTGTCTGGAATTTAAACGTTTGGCATCTCCAATGTACGTGAGATTCTTATGGTCGGTTATGATAACAATGGGGTCCTTAGACCCTTCTAATAAATATCTCCATTCGGCCAAGGCCGCGATGACTGCTAACAATTCTCTATTTCCAATGTCATAGTTCTTCTCTGCCGGGGACAACTTCCGAGAATAGAAGCCGCATGGATGCAAGGGTTTGTCAGGAGCCTCCCTTTGGGACAAGACTGCACCAAGACCTAGTTCGGAGGCGTCAACTTCTACTTGGAAAGGCAGAGCCGGATCTGGATGTCGGAGAACAGGGGCAGTAGTAAAAGCTTGCTTTAGTGCCTCAAAGGCTTGAGTGGCTTGAGGTGTCCATTTCTGATTTCCCACCCCTTTCTTTGTCATAGCCGTGAGGGGGGCCACCAAGGCCGAAAAATCTTTAATGAACCTTCGGTAATAGTTCGTAAACCCCAGAAACCTCTGAATGGCTTTAAGTCCTTGGGGTAGAGGCCAGTCAAGAATAGCTGAGAGCTTCTTAGGATCCATTTGAAAACCCCAGGAGTTATTATATAACCAAGGAATTGCACAGTCACTATGTCGAATAGACATTTTTCTAGCTTACAGTACAATCCAGCCTTCAATAGTTTTTTCAACACTTGTTTCACGTGGACATGATGAGTGTCTACATCAGGAGAGTATATCAGGATATCGTCTAGATATACTATGACGAATTCTTGCAGGAATTCCCTTAGAGTGTCGTTTATGAGGTCCTGGAAGACGGCTGGCGCATTACACAACCCAAAAGGCATCACCAGGTATTCATAATGCCCGCTACGTGTATTAAAAGCCGTTTTCCATTCGTCTCCCTTTTTAACCCTGACCAGGTTGTACGCTCCGCGTAAATCAAGCTTCGTATAGATCCGAGCCCCTTTTAATCGGTCGATCGAACAATTCTGTTATGAGGGGTATGGGATATGCATTTCTTATAGTGATCCTATTCAAACCCCTATAATCGATGCAAGGTCGCAGGTCTCCCTCTTTCTTGGAAACAAAAAAGAAACCTGCTCCTGCTGGAGAGGAGGACCGTCTAATGAATCCTCGTTCCAGATTCTCCCTTATGTATTCCTCCATAATGTCGTTCTCTCTTTGTGATAAAGGGTATACATGACCCCTAGGAGGCATCGTACCAGGGAGTAAATCAATGGCACAGTCATATGGACGATGTGGTGGTAGGACCTCAGTCCTGGCTTTAGAGAACACCTCCTTTAATGCCAGGTAACTTTCAGGAACCTCTGTGGACAAAGGAGGGGCTGTGGCAATATTGAGGCTACCAATCACATGAACTCTGCTTAGGCACTTAGACTGACAACTCTGATCCCAACATTTTATGTCTCTCTGGACCCAATCGACAACTGGGTTGTGCTCTGTTAGCCATGGAAACCCAAGAACGACAGGACATGAGGGTGATTCAATGATTTGAAATCTTATAGTTTCCTGGTGCAAAACTCCTGTTTTCATACATACATCGACTGTATCGTGAGTGATATATGGACATGACAGGGGTTTACCATCTATGGCCTCCACCCTTAGAGGTCTTCCCTGAGCACCAGAGGTATGAGGTTTTTGACAGCAAAATTCTTATCCATAAAATTGCCTGAGGCCCCAGAGTCTAAGAACGCCTCAGTCTTGAGGTGAACCCCCTCCCAGGTTAGGGAGACCGGTAACAGAATCCTGGATTTTTTTTTCTCATTATCCACAAAGGAGGCACACAGAGAACCGACAACCTGGGTGTCTCCTGTTCTGAATCCCACTCTGCTATGTTCAGCCCTGCTAACCCTGGGTCTCTGAGGACATCGAAGGCGGAAGTGATCTGCCCCTGCACAATAGAAGCAGAGCCCCTTTTCTCTTCTGTGCGCTCTTTCTGCTTCTGAAATACCTGTCTTCCCTATTTGCATGGGTTCAACGACTGGTAAATCTGTTTTCACATTCTCCGAACCACCTGACGTACTGGTGTGTCTGGGTAACGAGGGTAAAGGAGGCAAGACCCTTCTGGGTCTATCTCTGGGGTGTCTCCTTTCCCTGATTTGATCGTCCATGGCTATACAGAAATCTATCAGGTGGTCCAGACTTTCTGGTAATTTTAAGGGAGCCAGTTCAAACATAAAAGCCTCGTTCAAGCCTTCGGTAAAGGCTAAGGTTAAAACGTCGTTCGGCCAAAGTACCTCAGAAGTCAAAGTTTTAAACTCTATGGCATAATCGGCGACCCTCTTATTACCTTGTTTGATGTGAAACAAGGACCTACCCGCATTGGTAGCCCTCCTAGAGGGATCAAAGGTACGTTTTAACTCAGAGGTGAAACCCTCATAGTCATAAATGATGGGTTTCTTATTTTCCCACAACGGCGTAGCCCACAATAAAGCTTTTTCTGTTAAATGATTAATCAGATATCCTACTTTGGCTTTATCAGACATACAAGAACCTGGATTGTTCTCAAACAAGATCTCGAGTTGAGTCAAAAAACCCCGACATAGGCTTGGTGTACCATCATAGCGTAGGGGTGCCTTCATACTAAGCCTATGTCCCTCAGGGGGGACGGAACTGACCCTAGGCAACACTGGATCTGGAGGGTTTGTGGTACCTGTATTGGACCGATTTAACAGGGTTTGCAGAGCGAGAGAAATCTGGTCCATCCTATGGTCCTGTTCCTCTTGTCTGGCTGCGATACGTGCCAGCTGGTTAGAGAGGTCTGCGGGATCCATTGGCCCTGACGTAATGTCACGGATCCCTCTGATTACCAAAAGTGTGGTCCCTTTACGCAGACCGCTCTCTACCCTTCCGATCCTTGAATGGTCGGCAATACTAGACAGACAATTTACCAGACAATATATAAACAAGGGGTAACACCAGACAGAGGTATGGAATAGAGTATTGTCACAAATCTTTCTGACTACCAAGATATTGATCTCTTTATGTAGCTCCCTTTCTACTCTTCCGATCCTTGAATGGTCGGCAAAGCTATATAGACAATGAAGCAGGTAACAGATAAAGAAAGGGAAACACCAGACAGGGGTACAGACCAGATCACAAGTCCTCCCTAGGACTTTAGTAATAGCAGAGGTAGTCTGATGCGTGCTTAGGGTGCCACATAGACTGACCTCGGTACCAACGTTAAGGGCAGAACCTAGCGCAGAGTAAATGCCAATGCCAGGAGTCATACACAGGAGGTTTCGTTTGCCAATGCCAAGGGTCATACACAGGAGGGTTCGTTTGCCAATGCCAAGGGTCATACACAGGAGGGTTCGTTTGCCAATGCCAAGGGTCATACACAGGAGGGTTCGTTTGCAATGCCAAGGGTCATACACAGGAGGGTTCGTTTGCCAATTGCCAAGGGTCATACACAGGAGGTAGCCAAAATAACACAAGAGCTCTGCGGGAGGTGAATACCACGTCAGGGCACCGGTGTATTGGAGAGACTGGGTTTTAAAACCGGCGGGTCCGCGTCATAACGCCAGGCCCCGCCCCTCGGCGTCCCACGTGAGCGCCCCCAGAAGCGTTTACATTCGGCGCCTGGCCAGCGAGCAGCGAGGAAGCTGCTGCCAGGCGCCCCATCCCCTGAGCCACCGTGACAGAAACCTAGTGAAGTTACCCGAAAATACGAAAAATGGTCGATATTCCGAAAAATAAATGTACCCGAAAACTGAATCGAGCCGAACCGAATCGAAACAGAAAGCAGTTGAAACGAGCCGAATCGAAAAGTTTAAAAATTCGAAAAATCGAATCGAATCGAAAAAAAAATCGGTGCACATCCCTACTGCATTACTATGGACTCATTAAATGACTTCAGCATTCTGTCAGGGTGCACTGTGTGTGGTGATCGGGGGAGTCCGGTTGCAGCAAATGCAGGAGACAATACAGGTTGCAGGGCACGGTTTGGTTTATTTATACACAGGCAGGGCAAAGGAATATAGAGAAATAGAACTGATACAGAAGATATGACTAGACACAGGAGCAATACAATAAAAGAAAAAATTACACTGTTATAAGCTGTACACTCACTACTTTACATTGTAGCAAAGTTTAATTTCTTCAGTGTTGTCACATGAAAAAATATAATAAAATATTTACAAAAATGTGAGGGTCTACTCACTTCTGTGAGATACGGTGTATAATATATATATATTTGGCCGTGTTAGTCCAGATGCCAAAATCACGAGTATATCAGTCTGTAGTGATACCTTTTTTATTGGGACTAACGTTACATTTAAAGTACAAGCTTTCGAGAGGATTCCTCCCTCGTCAGGTATAGAAGCTTATGATCAGAATATAGAATTAAACATTGGGACAGTCACAGGCTCACAGTTGGGGGTGTTAGATGTTGTATATCGCCAAATGGCATGGTCAGAGCGGGACAATTAAATGTTTTCCCTTTTTTTTTTTTTCTTCCCCCTCTGACCATGCCATTTGGCGATATACAACATCTAACACCCCCAACTGTGAGCCCTGTGACTGTCCCAATGTTTAATTATATTATTCTGATCAGTAAGCTTCTATACCTGACGAAGGGAGGAATCCTCTCGAAAGCTTGTACTTTAAATGTAACGTTAGTCCAATAAAAAGGTATCACTACAGACTGATATATACACACACACACACACACACTACTGTGCAAATGTTTTAGGCAGGTGTGAAAAATGCTGTAAACAAAGAATGCTTTCAGAAATATAAATGATTGTTTATATCTGTCAATTTTCAACATGCAAAGTGAGCGAACACAAGAAAAATCTAAATCAAATCAATATTTGGTGATACTATTGTAGCGCTCACTCCCGGAGGAGCCGCTGAATTTAAACCTCGGGTCAGTCTCCCCGCACTAGGGAATAAATATACACCAGCACTGTTGTGGATTTTATAAGTTATATAGTTTACTGAATAAACTGGCATATAAAGAGCAGCACGGTATACGTATATATATTTACAGTAGTTCGTAATGTGAGAAACGCGTAGCGGAAAAGAAAAATGAATTTTAACCCCTTCGTGGTTGGAGTGTGAGTCCCGTACAGGTTGTGTCCCAAGAAAGTGTACGTGTATGCGTGTATTGGTACCCGGGTACAAGATTCAACTGGCCAGTGAATGATTTCAATGTGTCTTCCACTAGTCACGTTGGGGCCCTGTAGGTTTCGACAAAACTGCAGCGTGCTTTATTATTTTTACTGTGGCCGGGAAGGCCTCTCACCCATCCGCCAGATACTCTGCGCTCTGCTCGACCCAGGACGTATCTCCGCTCCTTTGCGCGCTCTGACTGTTCTCTCCACGAGGCTGCGGATGTAAGTCTCTCCTGCCCACCCACTTCCTGTTCCCCGCCGCAAAGCATGCTAGAAAATGTAGTCCCATTGTCCAGTGTCTTACATTGTGCTTGTCTCCCTCTGGGGGCCAAAAATAAGTACTACAGCAACAGTGTTTTAACCCAGCGCTACACTCTCCCCCTCCTAGAACTCTTGGGTCTCTCCAAGGAGGTATAACAGTTGCATTACATTTCAATATAACATTAGGCAACATATACAGACTCAGCAGCAAGCATACAATGGGTCAGATACACTTCCTCAAGTTGACTCATGCATTTGACTACCTCAGTTAACATAGCAGACACTTCGGGCAACCTTCGCACTGTGGTGACAGCCTCTTCAGTGCTATGTCCTGGTGAGTCATAGGTGAGTCTCTGGGGCGGTCGAATAGAGCGTTTTGGTTCTGGCTCAATCAGTTCCTCTTGAGGGGGAAGTACTATAGGTGCGGGTTCAGTTCTTCCTTCCACAACTGGAACAGACATCTCTTCGGAGTATGATCCTTCCAGTGAAGGCATAGAACTGTAGTCATAAGACTCGGCTTCAGGAACTACAGGGATTTCAGAAGTCTCGGGAACTTCCAATTGAAATTCAGAAGCCTCAAGCCTCAAGTGACTCTCCCACCGTTCAGGAACTGGAATGACCTCTGCAGGCTCTGGTGAGCGCATCCAGTCCAGACAAAAGCTTTCTTCCTCACTGTCCCTTTCCCTCTCTTCAACAACCCGTGTCTGCTGAGACCGAGTAACGGGAGTCAAACTTGGAGCAGGCGGGTTCGGCAGAGAAAATTGGTCCCCAACTGGCATCCTCACAGCCTCTCTCAAAGGTAATAGATGATTCCGGTGCCAGTTCTTAAGAGGCCCAGCCTTTCAATCCGGTCGGATTTGGTCAACTGGCAGACCCGGTAGTTGCTTGCAGACAATGTAGACCTGAGAATTCCATCTATCCGCTAACTTATGCCTTGCAGCAGCACCCAAGTTCTTCAACAAGACCCTATCACTGGGTTGTAGATCCTGTATTCGAACTTTTAAGTCATAGTTCCGCTTATTCCTTTGTTCCCTGTTTCCTGAGGTCAAGCGGGCCTGTTCAAACGCAGAGGCCAAGTTCTTCCGAAGTCTATCCACATAATTTCTATGAGAAGCTACCGACGTCTGGTCCAGAGATAGCCCAAACGCCAAATCAACTGGCAGTCGAGCTTCTCTTCTGAACATAAGACGGTACGGTGAGTATCCAGTAGCATCACTCTCCGTACTGTTGTATGCATGTACTAGCGTAGCTATGTGACGACTCCAGCTCTGCTTCTCTCTGTTTGACAGTGTTCGCAGCATATTTAGCAGCGTGCGATTGAACTTTTCGGGTTGAGCATCACCTTGAGGGTGATATGGTGTAGTTCGGGTCTTCTGAAGTCCCAGCAGTTCCAGTAATTGCCCAACAAGCCGGCTTTCAAAGTCTCTACCCTGATCAGAGTGTATTCTCCTTGGTAGGCCATAGTGAACAAAGAACTTTTCCATTAGAACCTTCGCCAAAGTAGGAGCACGTTGGTCTTTCGTAGAAAAAGCTTGGGCGTAACGTGTGAAATGATCAGTCACTACTACAATATTTCCCTGCCCACTAGCATCCGGCTCTAAGCACAGGAAATCAATGCACACCAAATCCATGGGTCCTTGACTTTGTAGGTGGCTCATTGGAGCGGTTCGGGTCGGTAGGGTCTTCCTTTGGATACACCTCAGACATGAATGGCAGTAACTTTCCACTTCAGCTCTCATGCAAGGCCAATAGAATCTGTCTCGCACCAGCTTAAAAGTTCTCTCTGTGCCCAAATGTCCATGTTCATTGTGTAACGGCCGCAGTACACTCTCTCTGTGTTTGGTGGGAAGGAACAACTGTTGGGTCTCTTCAGCATTGTTTGAGGGGCCCCTTCGGTAGACCACCCCATCCAACATCTTCAACCGTTCCCACTCTTTGTATACCAATCTGGCTCCATCTGGGGAATTGGTCAGCAGAATTTCCTGTTGGTTCGCGTTTAGGGCCTTTACGGTTAACGCAATCAAAGGGTCTCTAGCCTGATCAGCTCTCAGGTCCTGTTTCGAGAAAGTAGGCAGACTCTGAGCTCTGAGAGGGGAGCTCAGTGCAGGCTAACAGCTTTTGGATTTCCATTCTGACACTCTTGGATTTTGAAGCAGCGCTCACGAGGTGGGACCCCCTCAGGCGACAAGAGGTCCAAGGTGCGATTACAGAACCACCCTTAGTGGAGGTTCTGAAACACGTGAGTGTGCTTCTTTATATTATATATATATTCCAGTTATACAGTACTGTACTATGTATTCTCTTTCTATTTGAGATACACCTACCATCAGGATACAGTATCAACCATACGGGTGAAGTCCCCCACAAAGAGACTTAAAGACGTGCATCTGGAGTCTTGAAGACTACCCACTTGTGAGTTCTATAACCATCAGTGTGTGGTCATTTGATTCCAGTATATACTGCACAATGGTCTCTTTCTTTTTCCTCTTCTAGGATCTATGGACTATTCCGATTTAAAGACCACGGACTTACTACCTAATACATTGTTTGTATATGCCCTATGCGCTCCCATATACCTTGGTATTTCTCATAGTTAGTTAGGAGTGGAGGATACACTCAGCTGGTGAGCTGCAATCACATAACCACCTTCTTCTTTACCGAACCACTAAGCGCCTATACACTTACCTTTTAGGTATTTTCTATATATAGAATTATTCGCTGTGTGGAACATTTCCTCATATTTAAAAACACTTTCGAGGGCAACCATAACCTCCCTCATAGAGGGGCAGACGGAAGAACGCCAATGTCTTGCTATAACTATTTTAGCTGTCCCAAGTACCATGGAAATAAACCTCCTATGACGGGTCTGAATGTTAACCGGTAAAAGATGCAAGAGGTACACTTTCGGGCAGATTGGAGCGTAAGCAAAGTACAATGGGAAATCAATCTACTTAATTTTTCCCAATATCCCCCAGAATAGGACATAGCCAAAACGTATGTAATAGAGAGCCAGGACCGGTGAGACACCTCCAACATAAGCCTAAGTTCCCTGAGATATGGGCCAACCGGTTAGGAGTTAAATACCATCTACACAGCAATTTGATGTGGGCCTCACGTAGGTTGGTGCTTCTAGAGTATTTAAATATCGTGTCCATGGCGTATGACCAATCCTCTATGGAAATAGTTAAAGCCAAGTCTTTTTCCCATTTAACCATATAGGGTAATTTCTTAGGTGGGGTTGGGGTTAGGAGGCTATTATAACACAGAGACAACGGTTTCATTTGACATTTCCTTCCCATGCATAGTTTATGAAAGGCTGAAAGATTTGCTTCATTAAAAGAGGTTAGGCTCCTCTGGGTCAAAGCATGTTTCACCCGAAGGTACGTAAAGCAATCACTCGGTGAGATGGCAAATTCCTGTACCAAATCAGCGAAGGATTTCAGGGAGTTGGGCGTAAAGAGTTGCCATACATGAGTCAAACCGCGCCAGAACCAAGAGTCCAAGTTTAAGTCAGGGATAGAACGACACAATACTCTTAGGGGAGCGAGGCATAGTAGATCATAAGGTCGTACCAAGGAGCGACCCCACAGGCGCCAAGACATAAGAGAAAGCATTGAAGCGGGCAGCAGACCTGTGGTACTGTTCCTCGGCAGAAATGGAAGCCACATCAAGTCATGGAGTGTATATGGGAAAATCATGGCATTCTCCAGTAGTAACCATAGTGGTGGTTCTCTCAAGTGCATTGATGATAACAGTTGGGCTAGTAAGGCTGCTTTATAATAAGAGTGTAAGTCCAGAAACCCCAACCCTCCATTACGTCGCGGCCTGATGACTGTGGAAGCTGACACTCGAGGGGGTTTCCCCTTCCAAATATGTGCATGGAGTAACTTTTGCAGCCGGAGCAATAAATGCGCCGGAATAAAAACAGGGATATTCCTGAAATAGTATAAAATTTGGGGTAAGATGCACATCTTTATGGCCGCCATGCGGCCCAGCCAAGAGGAATCGTTTGTACTCCAATTAGAGAGCTGTGTCTCTATGGAGGTCAATAATGGCGTGAAATTTTCCTTAAGGATGGTACCTCACGATTTAGATAGGGAGATACCCAAGTATTTTAAAGAAGTAGAGCGCCAATCAAAAAGGTACTTACTACGCATAGAGCTAAGGGAGGAAGCAGCCATATTTATGGAGAGAGCTTGTGTTTTACTCATATTATTTTTGTAATAAGATAACGCGCCAAATTTATCAAGGATGTCAAACAGGGGCGGGAGTGAAGTCTCCGGCGAGGTCAGGAAGAGCAGTATGTCGTCCGCGAATAGTGCCAATTTATGCTCCCCATTCAGGGTCGATAAACCCTTGATTGCCGGGGAGGTTTTAATCTGCAACGCCAAGGGTTCTAGGGCCAGAATGAATATCAACGGGGATAGTGGACAACCCTGTCGGGTGCCGTTGGTTATGTGAAAGGGGGAGGATAAAAACCCTGAAGCCAAAACTTTCGCCGACGGAGCTGAGTAAAGGGCCATAATACTATTCACAAAATGTTCCGGGAAACCAAACCGCAGCAACACCGTCCGCATATACCCCCAGTGCAGGCGGTCAAACGCCTTTTCAGCGTCCAATGCCAGCAGGAGTCCAGAGGTATTAGTTCTATGAGCTAAGTCAATCATGTCATAAAAACGTCGGGTGTTGTCACATGTCTGGCGTCCGGGGACAAAACCAGTTTGTTCATTCGCGATCAAGGAGGGAAGTAGAGGGGCCAGTCTGTTAGCTAATAATTTAGCATACAATTTTGCATCTACATTCAACAGGGATATGGGGCGGAAGTTGGCGCAATGCGACGGGGGTTTACCGGGTTTAGGCAGGGTCACTACAGTCGCTTGCAGCATCTCCGGAGGGATAATGCCAGTATTTTTAATGTCATTAAAAACCAGGGTGAGATTCGGGACTAGAGACGGAGCAAACTTTTGGTAATACAGATTTGTAAAACCGTCGGGGCCCGGAGCTTTATTTTTCGTAAGTGCCTTAATGGCCTTATGTACCTCCTCCTCTGTAAACGCAGCAAGCAAACCCGCGGATTGAGAGGAAGAGATAGAGGGGAGATTAACCATCTGGAGAAAGAGATCTATGTCTCCCGGTGCAGGGGACGGCACGGTGTGGTCTATTCCTAGGTTGTACAAGGAGGCGTAGTAGCGTGCGAATTCGTCAGTGATAAGGGCTGGGTTATAAATTTTTACGTTATTAGCACCCAATAGGTACGGTATGTTAGTTTGCATTCGTTTTACTTTCAGTTTAGACGCCAGCAATTTCCCCGGTTTATTCCCCTGTGTATAATGAGCATAATTAAGCAGTCTAATTGAGCGTGCCGTGACCTGGAGCAAAAGATGCTCTCCAACTCACGGCGCTGTAAAATCAATTGAGCTGAAATATTTGGGGCAGGAGAGGATTTATTCTGGGTTTCCAATACAGTGATTCGTTGTATGAGGGCATTTGTCTGAGCGTTAAAACTTCTCTTACGCTGCGCTCCTTTCTGTATAAAGTGTCCCCGCAGAACCGCTTTGTGGGCAACCAAACTGACGACGTTGCAACATCCTCAGTCATGTTCGCCTAAAGTACTCCCGAAGGAGTTGTAGCGTTTGTGTCACGTCATCCCCATTCACAATAAGCGAGTCATTGAGTCTCCAGTTCCCCATACCCCTCGGCGGAAAAGCCGCTTCAAAGGTAAGCGTAAGCGGAGCATGGTCAGACCACGTGATAACGCCGATGGACGCCTCCATTAGGCGGGACAAAGCCGAACTATGAATCAAACACAAGTCAATTCTACTGTATGAGGAATGAACATGAGAAAAAAAAGTGTAATCGCGCGTATCAGGATGACATATCCTCCAAGTATCATATAATTCAAACAAATGCATAAATTCCCGTAATTGTTTGCTAGAGGATGGGGAGGAGCGGGTGTGGGAGCGGGGTTGGCCTGATTGGGTATCAACGTTGGGATCAGGAGTGCAGTTAAAATCCCCACATAGAAACATCGTACCACTAGACATTTTCCTCACTCTACCATAAGCTTTTCGAAGATAAGAAACTGGGTTGTCATTAGGAAGATAAAGATTGGCTATAGTGATAGGTAATTCGTTCAGCGTGCCCACCAGGATTACCAGGCGACCCAACGGATCAACATACTGAGCCGAACACACAAAGGTCCAGTCTTTATGGAACAGGATCGAGACACCTTTAGATTTTGTCTGGGCAGTGGAATGATATGCATCAGTATACATGCGTGACTTCAGAAACGGCGGGCGTCTCTTACAGAAATGAGTCTCTTGCAAACATACAATAGCAGGTTGGGACTTATGTAGGTCACGAAATAAAGCATGTCGCTTGTACGGAGTATTCAAGCCCCGAACATTTAAGGAATAAATTTGGAAGTGAGGTTTACTCATCGTTAATTACGTCCATCTGTCTAGATCTCGTTGCGGACATGACACACAACCTCCGTGGGAGGATGGGGGGACTCCTCCGCTTACAGTAATACCTGGAATGATATAGCGTAGTGCATACCAAATAAACAAACAATACATACAATACATACTTTACATACATAAGTTGAACCAGAAAAAAGTTAATTAAAAGAAAAAAAAGAAAAGAATAAAGAAAAGAAAACCCGTACCAAGTACGAGAAAAAAAAAAGCTGCACTCCATGAATACAGCTGAGTGGAGTCAATCAACACAGTAGGATGGTATAATTAGAAGAAACACGTTCAAGAAAAAACTCCCGTAGGGGAAAACAACAGTCCCAACTCTACACGGAGGAGACTGCGCCACTATATAGGCCATTGGAAGGCCTCGGGGTTAACCAAGCGAAGGAACATTACCCAGAAGCACCACTCTCAAGGTAGATCAGAAGGGTTGAGTCCTGCAGACGTGAGAGAGATTCAATGTCCGAGTAGATTAAAGACAACCTGGCGGAAAAAGGAAAAAATAAAGAAAAGCACGCCCGAAGCAAGACCATAGCCTCTCATTTAGGCCGGGTCCGGTGCCACTCTGGAGAAACTTTCAGCGGCGAAGACGATTCCACACGAGGGGGAGTAAACTCCGACACCACCTTCCATTCCGTCAGCAAACGCATGCCAGCGAGGGGATCTGGAATGACATGCAAAGCTCCTTCCCGCCATAAGGGGATCTTTGTGGGAAATCCCCAACGACACGCCATGTTGTGGTCACGTAAGATTTTGGTGAAAGACGAGAATTCCCTCCTTTTAGTCATGGTAGCTGTCGACAGGTCCGCATAGAAAGAAACTTCGGCATATGGAGAGGGTAGAGGCATGGATTTCTTCGACGCTCTCATTAACACTTCTTTAACGTGGAAAAAATGCACCCGGACCAGCACATCTCTGGAAGCTGAGGGCGGCAGATTTTTGGCACGCGGCAGCCTGTGTGCCCGATCCATCAGGAGATCTTGCGGTAAATATGTTGGTACCAGGATCTGGAAAAGCTCCATAATATAAGGCTGGAGGTCAGCAGGAGCTACTGCCTCCGGAATGCCCCGGATCCGTACATTATTGCGCCGTGAACGGTCTTCCATATCAGCTAATTTTGTTGCCATGGTGTCGTGTGCTGCTTGCAAAGCTATATGACGGTCCACCAGGTCATTGTGAGCTAAACATAAGTCATCTGCTTTAGACTCCAAAGAATCGGTCCGCTCACCCAGGTCTTGTACATCGCGCCTCAGCTCCTGCAGCGCCTCTTTAATATCCGTTTGGATGGTAGAACGGAGTTCTTGCAGCATGGCATGAAGTCTGCTTTCCGAAGGCGGTGAAGTGTCAGACATACAGGGTGGGCCCACCACAGCTGCCTCCATTGTAAAGGAGGAAACAGAAGAGGGAGATCCGCCATCTTGGGCCTCACGAACCCGGTCTTTTTTCGCCGATTTTAGCGGTTCCAACGTCCGCTGCGCCTTAGGAGGTGCCATCTGGGAGCTAGGAGGTGTCACCCACCTGTGGGTGAGTTTTCAGCCCCGAGGTTGCTGTGTTTTAGCTGCTAGAAATGAAAGTTCAGCGCCGGTCTCAGGAGCTTCCCTTACATGCGACCACGCGCTGCAACGTCCGGCCACGCCCCCATTCCACCATACTCTTGGTACAGGACTCCCCCTAGACCTTCTCTGCTGGCATCCAGATGTAGTTTGTACGGCTTGTGAGGATCCACGTAAGCCAAGACAGGAGCTCGAGTTAGACTCTCTTTCAGCTTCAAGAAAGCACCTTCACATTGACTAGTCCATTCTCCCTGGATAGATTCTCGAGCCTTCCTTGGCCCTGGAGCCGACGGATTTCGGTCAGAGGCCTTGTGGCCTTCTTCTGTGTCTTCCTTCTGTAGGAGCTTGTTCAGTGGTTGAGCGATCTTGGCAAATCCTCCTACAAATCTTCTGTAATAGGAGCAGAACCCCAAGAAAGATCTAAGTTCAGTAACGTTTCGGGGTCTAGGCCAGGAAGCTACGGCCTCCAACTTCCGAGGATCTGTCGAAACGCCTTCTGCTGAGACCACATGTCCCAGATACGTAACAGAAGGTAAACAGAATTGACATTTCTCCAGAGACAGTTTCAACCCTTCTTCATGGAGCCTCTTCAAGACCTTCTCCAACCGTTGCTCATTTTCTTCGAAAGTCTTCTTGAACACAATTATGTCATCCAGATACACTAATACTTTGATCAGGTTCATGTCTCCGACTGTCTTCTCCATTAACTGATGGAACGTGGCTGGAGCCCCCGTAAGGCCTTGAGGCATTCTGTTGAACTCAAAGAACCCCAGTGGGCAGATTAACGCAGTCTTCTCTTTGTCTTCAGGATGCATTGGTATCTGGTGATACCCACTTCGCAGGTCTAGTACACTAAACCATTTTGCTCCAGACAAACACTGTAAGGCATCTTCTATCCGAGGAGTGGCATATTGATCTGGGATGGTTCTCCGATTCAGCGTGCGATAGTCTATGCATAGACGGACAGAACCATTCTTCTTCCGGACCATTACTATTGGAGATGCATATGGGCTCCTGGACTCTTGAATCACCTTGGTTCTTTGCAGTTCATTCAGCTGTTCTCGTAGATCATCCAAGTCTCCCAGTGGAACTCGTCTTGACCTTTCTCGAAACGGCTTGTCTTCTTGTAATCGAATGCGATGCTCAGTACTCTTAGCTAGACCCACGTCAAACACATCTTTTGAGAACAAGTCCCTCCACTTTAGGACCTGAAGACGTTTCTTCCATTCAGGTGAGATGGGAGCGTCCTTGGGGTAAAACCTTTCATCTGGAATCTCTTTATCCACTCCCCCTCCTAAATCGGTAGGAGAGAGAGGCGTAGCAGACGCTACTTGCCCGATAGGCATTCGTGCTTTCAAGACTACTGGAGAATCAGACACATTACACAAATTGACTGAGACTCTTCCTCGTGTTAGTTTCAAAGCTTTAGTGGAGATTATTTCAGGGATTACTTCCACTCCGGCTTCACTCCCATGATTAAAATCGGTTAGGCTTGTGCACCGATTTTTTTTTCGGTTCGATTCGATTTTTCGGATTTTTAAACTTTTCGATTCGGCTCGTTTCCACCGATTTCTGTTTCGATTCGGTTCGGCTCGACTCGTTTTTCGTGTACATTTTTCGGAATTTCGACCATTTTCCGTATTTTCGTGTCACTTAGCTCGTTTTTGTATCAACTTTTCGTATTTTTGAAAATTTCGTTTTTCGGAATTGTAAATGGTTTCGGAATATCGACCATTTTTCGTATTTTGGTGTCAGCTCGTTTTTTGTATCGACTTTTCGTATTTTCGGAAATTTTCGTTTTTTCAGAACGTCTGTTCTCGTTTCAAAGCAATAAATTTCGATTTGACACATTTCAAGTACATTCGAAAATTCCAAAAATATTTCGTTTCGGCTCGGAAAACTTTTCGGATCTGCCATTTTCGGATCTAAAAATTTTCGGAAAATCGGCCGCATCCGAAAACACGAATCGGGAAATTTCGTGAAAATTCCGAAATTCCGAAACGCACATCCCTAAAATCGGTTTCCAGTACCACATAGGGGCCTGGTTGTGATCCGTTCAACTTGACTGAAACCCGGAAACTCGCTACTTCTCCTGATTGTAGAACCTTCTCTGTTCCCTCCAATCTCCATAGGTGCCCCACTTCAGCAGGTGCCTTCTGTTCTTCGACCATTCTCTGATAGACTGGACGTAACATCGGGTGTACTCCCTTGGTAGAACCTTCTTCCAATACTATAGGAGTCAGGAGACGTCGCACCAGATCAGTATACGTCCCCACTATCATGGAACTTCTGTTTGCACCTGGAGGCCGAGGACACACAATGGCCAATGCATCACAACCTCCAGACTGTCCGATGACTTCGGATCCGATCTCCAACTTCACCTGTAGAGACCCGTCATAGGGGAGTTTCTCAGTTCCGATACCCCAGATTTCCAGATCCTTCAATTTCTGTAGAGGTATGTGCTTCAAGTGTTTCTCATAGAAGTCTCGGTAGATCAATGTCACTTTAGCCCAGAGTCCAACAGAGCTTTAGTGTAGACTCCCTCCACTTTGATTGGCATAATAGAAGGACCTATCAGCTGTAGGGATGAGCTGTTCGGGTTCGGACGGTTCGGAGTTCGATCCGAACTTTGGCAGTTCGAAAGTTCGCAAATTTCAAACTTTTTTGGCGTGTTCGGTTCGGGTTCGAAAAAAAAAAGAAATTTTGAAATAAGTATAGAAAATGCTTAAAAAATACTAAAAAATCTAGAAATAAAGAGACTCTTTACTGCAGAATATTATAAGCAACGGTTTATTAGATATTGAATTAAAAACTAATGTGTATGTGGAAAGATTATCAACTCTAAATGACCTCTGTTCACAAACGGGCATAACACCAGGTGTTTTTAGTCTGGTAATCAATTTGATACATTGTACAATATAGTGAGGGTGGGGTGGTGTCTGCTTCTGATTGAGATTTGAGAATTAATTTCCCTAAAACATCCTAATATGCTGCATTTAACCCTTTCGCTGCTGAGGCTTTTCACACCTCTGTGCTGAGGTCATTTTTACCGATTTTGCTCATCATGTTTAACTGCGTTTTGTAGCCATATTTTGATATATGACCCAGACATATTATATATCGTTCTTTCCGCCCCTCCCTTTCAGGCGCTTCCTCTGCACATGCGGGGGGGGGGGCGCCTGAATTAGATGTCATCGCTCCGCCGCAATGACATCTAATTGCTCCGCCGGGGTCCCGGAGTGCTGGGCTGACATCCAAGATGTCAGCCCGCACCGGGGGGCGCAGCAATCCGCCAGAATCCGGCGGATTGCTGCCTCCTGTGCATGGACGCGCTCAGCGCGTCCATAGCACAGGAGAACCACTTGGCTGGACGCGCTGAGCGCGTCATAGCAGCCAAGTGGTTAACTGGTGTTTGAAAAAAATCTAAAGCAATGTTATTTTTCACCTCGGGATTAAACATTCACAGGGTTATTCAGAGAGCGGTGAAAAGCAGGAGAATAACTGGAAAAGTGAAAATTCTAGGTCAAAGTAGCCAAACCAGAAAAATTCTCCCATTTAACTCACTTTCCAAATTGGCTATTTGGTCTAGATTGTTCTCTTCTCCTGCCAGTTCTCCTGGCTTTCACCTCTCTCTCGGGGTTGTTCAGAGAAAGGTGAAAACCAGGAGAACGGCAGGAAAAGAGAACAATCTGGACCAAATAGCCGATTTGGAAAGTGAGATAAGGCTAGGGTCAGACTAACACATTTTTCGCAGCGACCGTCAAAAAGTGCGTCCGAACGTATTGCCGTATTTTTTCACGGATTGCGCGAAAACGGTCATACGATGCGCATTTTTGTGCGTGATTTTTTACGGATCCAAACCAGGAAACTTTGGGTGTCTGGACGTTATGTTGGCCGGACATGAGCAGGGTCTGACGTCTCCAAATCACGCATACACGCCGCTAGTGGACGCAGCGCACTCTGTACGTCCGTACTAGCAGTTCTGCGTTCTCGAAAAAATGCGTTCATTTTCCACTTGCGTTGCGCAGCCGGACTTTCGTGCGACCGTACTTCGTATATTGTCCGTCATTGCCCGTCATTTGCTGCTAGTGCGGCCGTGATTAAGTGCGCCTAAACACACGATAAAAATTCGCTAGTCTGACCCTAGCCTAAATGGGAGAATTTTTCTGGTTTGGCTATTTTGACCTAGAATTTTCCATTCTCCAGTCATTCTCCTGCTCTTCACCGCTCTCTGAATAACCCTGACAGGGTTATTCAGAGAAAGGTGAAACTCAGGAGAATGACTGGAGAATGGAAAATTCTAGGTCAAAATAGCCATTTATCCCATTCTCCCATTTATCTCACTTTCCAAATCGGCTATTTGGTCTAGAATTTTCCATTCTCCAGTCATTCTCCTGCTTTTCACCGCCAAAAAATCAGTAAACTTTTTCTGCGTGTCCGAAAATGTCTCCTCTTTATACAGACTGCCGTCCCAAGCAGTTGTTTATGGATAGATTAAAGGAAAAGCATTTACCGTCATATGAAACGTCATTTTTTTGTTTTTAAGTGTTTCTATACATCCTAGAAATCCGCCACTTCACGGGCAGGTTATGGGGACCTCCTAGGCACGATATTTGAAGGAATTTTTGGTTTTTATTTTTAACCCTTATTTCATGGAAAACTCACTGTCCCTTTAAAAATGTTTTTTTAAAAACTTTTTGTCCTTGTTTCCTGTCCCCCAGGGCACTACCCGGACCCCCATACACCTTTTATGGCAAGTATGTAGCATATATGCCCTCTTGGAGGGCACTCTAAAAAAACCGAATTTTCAGCCCCATTGACTTGCATGGGGGTTCGGGTTCGGTCCTGAACAAATGGGAAGTTCGGGCTCGAACCGAACTCGGGGGGGGGGTGTTCGGCTCATCCCCAATCAGCTGGTCAGGAAACTTTGTTGCAGTGACAGGAAGTTTAGACCCAGTTTGTTGTACCCTGGCCTTCTTCTTAGCCCGTGTAGGTTTTGGGTGTGCATTGCTTCCCCATGACGTAGGACCGGATGCTAAGGGAGTGACTCTTTCAGTCCTGGCAGGCTCAGCAGTTAGCCAGACTCTGGGCCCTCTCGGCCTCTCAGTCCTGGCTTGATTTTTGGAGCGGGTTTTGACCGTTGGGCACCTAGTTTGCTCCTTCACTTGTGCCCTCTGGCATTTCCCGCCGGTGAGGTAGATAGTAGCCCCTCCAAGGCTTTTAGGAGCTCTTCTGCCATATTTCTTTCAGGCTTTTGGGTTTTGCATTGTGCGCGGAAATGACCCATTTAAGAAAGGACACTCTGGAACTGTTTACGGAGAACTCTATGATCGGCAGCCGTCCTGTAGGCAGTTATTCAGTTAGTGTTGTATTGGATCTGAGCTGAATAAAGAGCTGCTCTATGAACATGTCACAAACGGGTGATGATTGCTCCTGTTAATATGCACACGGAAAACACTACATGGTGTCAGAAGTAATGGACCTATCACTTGCCTGAAGAAAGCCATCGTGATAAGGATCTTGTTTGCAGTTTATCCAGCATCAGCATGGAGATTTTCAGACCGCCAGAAGCTCTCCAGTTCACTGGAAATGTGAGTGAAAACTGGAGGAGATGGGAGCAAAGCTTTTTAATTTATGCTGAGGCAGTTGAGCTTCATAAAAAGGAGCAGAAAACCCAGATTGCCATAGCCCTGCATGTTCTGGGGGAGGAAGGCCAAGAAGTTTACAACACACTGGAATCAACCATTACTGCTGAAAGGACATTAGATTCAGTGCTCAAGTTATTCAGGGACCATTGCAATCCCAAGAAAAATGTTGTGTTTGAACGACATCAGTTTTGGACACACCCACATCTGGAGGAGCAAGGTGTTGAAAGGTATATGACAGAACTTCGACTGAAGGCCAGAGACTGTGAATTTGGGGCCATACTCAGCGACATGTTAAGAGACAAATTAGTTTTCAGTGTTACTGACAGGAGACTTAAAGAACGTTTACTCAGAGAGGCTGAACTCGCACTACAAAAGGCAATGGACATATGTCAGGCTGCTGAAGCTACTAAAGCACAGGTTCAGGTTATGTCTGCAAACATGTCAGCGAGTGCTTGTCAGACTATTCATGCATTAAAATACAAACCTACACACAGTAAACCAGAAGAGGCTACAAGATCTGAACAGACAATAAAAGTATGCCCTAGGTGCAGCAAAGTACACCCATCTCAAAGATGCCCCGCATTTGGATGTGTTTGTTACATTTGCCACAAGAGAAATCACTTTGCAAAATGTTGTAAATCACAGAGGCAAGAGTGTGAAAATCTGAAAACTGTAAATATTTTATCTATTGGAGCAATGCTGAGAGATATGCCTTCTAACTGTAAAAAACGCAGCCAAGCACTGACAAACTCTGCATGGTTCTCTGAGGTGCAAATCAATGGTGCGCCCATTAACTTTAAGCTGGATACTGGTGCTGAGGCAAATGTATTACCTCACACGTTTTTAAACGGGATTCCTGGACGATTATGCATCAAACAATACTAATATTACTTTGGTTGCTTATGGAGGATCAAGAATCCGCCCAGAAGGTATTGTGTGTCTGACTGCAGCTACTCCGACACATACGGCAGAGCTAGAATTCTTTATTACGCGATGCTCCACACTTCCATTATTGGGAAAAGCAGCATGTCAGGAGCTGGATTTGCTGCGTAAAGTCCACACAGTGTCTACACAAACCATCCATACGAAAGACGATCTGGTGAAATGTTACCTGAGGTATTTCGAGGAATTGGGCAATTTAAGGGAATATACATATCTACTTGGACCCAAGTGCTGCTCCAGTCATACACGGATGCAGAAAAATCCCATTTTCAATACTTAGGAAGGCTGTAAGAGACTCTCATGAAATTAGAAAAAGATCAGATCATTGCTAGAGTACACACCCCACTGATTGGTGAACACAGCCTTCGTTGTACAGAAAAGAAAAGGCACTTTGAGGGTATGTTTGGATCCCTCCGTGAATTCAACAAGGCATAAAGCGCATGGCACCAATTCAGATATTCCCTACCGCATAGGTTTTGTACAGAGTCAACTTGCAGGCAAAACCGTATTCATCCATCCTGATGAAAAGGATGTTACTGGCAAGTTAAATTAGACAAAAGAGGTCATCTGAACTTTTTATTTTTTTTTGTTTAAACTTTGTTTTATTGTTTTCAGATCCAAAATGTCACAAATGCAGTTAAATCACGAACAAGCGCTAGGCACAGCGCATCATAAAGTGGTATCACAGTTGACAGTAAAACACATAAAAATAAACATCACTGAAAATAAAAATTCCTATGAATCTCATAAGTTAGGCATTAGATCTATATTATAAAACAACCAAAAGAAAGGAAACAACAGGGGAGACGCATTATTAAGTATATTGAAACTTGTGAGAACCAGGTTAGGTACCAAAACCACAGCAATTAGCACCAGAAAGTCAAAAATTATGCCAGTGAATCTCCAAGGGGAGGAAGGGGCAACCCCGGCACGGGGTCCACGCCGGACGTAACCCGCCGCCCCATAGGGGGAGGAGGGGAACGTTTAAGGAGAAACTCGGACCACCAAAACCATGTCTTAAAATATTTTTGATACTGATTCTCCAATGAGTAGTGGAGTTCCTCTAAGGTACGGATGCGCTCCACTGCCTCAATCCACTCCTTCACAGTAGGAGCAGCAGTCTGTTTCCATTTCCGAGGGATAAGGGATTTGGCCACGTTTAAAAGGTGTAACAATAAGGAGGTTTTGTAAGTGTTGACTGGGAGTGGGACCAGATGAAAAAGTATCAGGTGATATGAATTCCCCGACTTAAACCCCGTTATGTCAGCGACATGTGCTAATATCTCGGACCAATAAGTCGCAAGGACCGGACAGCTCCACCATAGGTGTAGATAGGTACCAGTGTCAGCGAGGCATCTCCAACATTGGGATGTAGATTGCGGAAACATACGATGTAAGCGTACTGGAGTCAAGTACCAACGTGATAAGAGCTTAAAGTTGGAGAGCTGTACCGAAAGGCTCATGGAGGAGTATTTATTAATTGAGAAAATTTTCCCCCAGTCATCTTCCGAGATTGGGTCAGGGAGTTCGCTCTGCCATTTAGACACGTATGAGGGTACCTTGGGTTGTGACGAGGAAAGAAGTAAAGAGTACAGAGACGAGAGGACATGTGTTGGTGGGGGGTCCATCGTACACAGAGTCTCAAATACAGTCATAGTAAACCGAACTGGGGCGGTCGAAGTCAATCTACGTACAAAGTGAGTTAATTGGCTATATTTGAAGTATGCAAGGGGCGTATAAGCGCTTCTCGGTGCTAGTGAAGACAGTGGAGACAACTCCTTATCAGTGTAACAACGCGCAATATGTAGGTAGGGCCCATCCGTGTCTATATCCAGGAAAGACTGCTGTCTTCCCGGGGGAAGTCGGGGTTGTGCGATACAGGGTACAGGGGGGAAATATCTGGGGAGAGGTCGGGTCTAGAGCGCACTTCCCTCCATAGTCGGAGTAGCTGTGGGGCCGTGGGATGCTCCGGGGACCTCGTCAGAGTGCGAATGGAGGCAAGTTGCCATGGTACAGATGCAATCGGTACCCGAAAGGCAAATTGCTCTAATGCCACCCATAATTTAGCTGGAGGAGATACCGACCAGTCACAAAGCCGTGTCAGTAGGGCTGCTTGGTAGTAAGATTCAAGGTGGGGCAGTCCCAAACCTCCCCTTTCCCTGGGGCGAGTTAAATCTTTATACGATATCCGAGGGCAAGTGGAACCCCATATGAACTTCAGGAAGCCCGATTTCAGTTCTTGAAAATAAGCCCGTGGGATCCTAACCGGGACCGCCTGAAACACATACAGAAACTTCGGTAAAACGGTCATTTTCAGATAGTTAATGCGGCCAAGCCATGAAATATGGGGCTTATGCCATTTCCGAAGCTCGTGCAGCGTGGTGTTCAAGAGAGGTGTGTAATTAGCTGCGAACAAGTCTCTGGGACAGCGAGTAAGCGTGGTACCCAGATAACGCAGGGAATTTCTTGTCCATTGGAAAGGACATATGTCAGTCAGGGCCCGGTTAGTCTCCGAAGTCACCCCCACCCCCATGGCCTCACATTTGGTATCGTTGATTAAAAAATTCGATAGTGTCTGGAAGGTTCGTAATTCTTTTAAGACATGTGGGAGGGATTTTAAGGGGTCAGTGAGGGTAAAGAGAATATCATCTGCATATGCCGATATTTTATAGTGGTGGAATGGGAGACAGAAACCCTGAATATTGTCATTATCCCTAATCCTCTGCATAAAGGGCTCTAAGGCCAGGACAAATAGCAGTGGGGACAGGGGGCATCCCTGTCTTGTCCCATTTCTAATGCCGAAAGGCGTTGAATGTGTGCCATTAACCCTAATTTGCGCCGTAGGGGAGGAGTACAAGGCCTGCAGCCATGTCATCCATTTCGAGCCAAAGCCCATGTGTCGCAGAACTCCAAAGAGGTAATGCCAGTCCACCCGGTCGAATGCCTTTTCGGCATCGACCGAAAGGAAAATGGTAGGGTGTCCCTGAACTTGAGCTCGGTGAATGAGATTAATAGTGCGAATAGTGTTATCGCGTGCTTCTCGAGAAGTCACAAAGCCCGATTGGTCTGGGTGGATCAGGGTGGGTAGTAAAGGGTTTAGGCGGGTGGCTAATAATTTGGCAAACAGTTTTACGTCCGTATTAATCAAGGAAATTGGGCGATAATTAGGTACTAGAGTATGATCTTTATCGGGTTTAGGTATGAGCGTAATTGTGGCAAGGAGGGCCGACTGGGGAATAGTAGAATGATCTGCGAGAGAGTTAAAGGCTTGTAAAAAGTGAGGGCCTAAGGAGGAGAGAAAGGTCTTATAATAACCCATAGTAAACCCATCCGGGCCCGGGCTTTTGCCCGATTTCATGGATTTCACCGCCGAGGCGAGTTCCTCCATAGTAAAGGGCGTGTCTAATGCTTCCTTCGTCTCCTCCGAGATAGTGGAATTGTATGAGTCGCGCAGATATTGGTCAATCACTTCTGAGGGAGGGGGGGTATCACTCAGATTGTACAGGGTCTTATAATAGGAAAGAAAAGCCGTGGAGATGTCCGGGGTCAAATGAGCCACCGACCCATCCGCACAACGAATCTTCGGTATATATGTAGCCATGTGTCGTTGGCGAACAGCATTAGCCAATAAACGACCACAGCGATCTCCCTGGGTATAATATTTAAGCTTGGTGATTTGGAGTGAGCGCAGAGTGTTATGAGTCAGGAGGTCATTGAGAGTCGCCCTCTGAAGGGTCAACTCTTTGAGCGTGTCCAATGATCCATGTGTTTTATGTGACGTCTCTAGAGTATAAATGTTACGTAGGAGGTCAGTGATCTGTCCAGTCCGAAATTTCTTCAACCGGGCACCAATTTGGATAAGTTTGCCCCTTAGAACACACTTGTGGGCCTCCCATACCATGGGTAGGGACACGTCTGGAGTCAGGTTCTCTCTAAAGTAGTCAGTTATGGCCGTCTCGATGTCAGTCCTGTTCATTGTGTCTTTGAGAAGGGTCTCGTTAAGTCTCCAAGTCCTGTCGCGCTCTGACACCGTAGGGAGGGTGAGCTCTAAGTGGACTGGGGCATGATCAGACCACGTGATGGGTTTAATAGTAGTGGAATGCAATAAGTGTAGGCCGTGGTGTGAAACCAAAAAAGTGTCTAGCCGGGAGTACGAGCGCGCTGCATTAGAGAAAAAAGTAAAGTCCCTCCCGGCTGGATGAAGTACCCTCCAGCTATCTACTAGTTGTTGGCCATGCAACAATTGGAGAAACCGTTTTCGTAGGGAGGGGTCAGGTTTACACGAAGCGGGGTTGCCTTCCCCGGGGGCATCCAAGTGAACATTGAAGTCACCGCCACATATCACTATGCCTTCACTGAAGCGAGACAGTTTGTTAAGTATCGAACGTAGCGATTGGCATTGGTTGCGGTTGGGGAGGTAAATGTTAACCAGGGTACAACGAGTGAGGCCCAAAGTCCCTTTAAGAAATAAGAACCTACCCCCCGGATCAGTGACGTGTGAGTCATACACAAATGGGACGTGTCTGCCTAACAATATGGCTACTCCTCGCGATTTGGAAACCGTGTAGTTACTCACGTAGCTAGAAGGATAGTGTGGTGACGAGAGAGTGGGCGCGGAATCGGCTCGAAAGTGCGTCTCTTGCAGAAAGATGACGTCTCCGCCTTGTCTACGGGCATCTGTCAAGGCCATCCGGCGTTTTACAGGGGTGTTCAGTCCCCGTGCGTTAATTGTGATCAAGCGTACGGACACCATCTAATAACCAAGGGAGGGACCAGTCCTAAGTACCAATCTGTGGAGGGAAACCTGAGTGCGTCTGAGGGGAGAGGGGAAAAAGGCAGAACAAAAAAGATAAATTCTGTCAATAACAAAGTAATGAACATATATACACGGAGGCAGTGAAAATTTCTCCTCGAGGGGTATTTAGGCCCCGAGGGAAATTGCAATACTGAAATAAATTGAAACCTCGACCAGACCCCCTTCTCCATACCAGGGCCCAGACGAGGGTACATAAAAAACATAATAACGGTCACCGCTACTGGCGGGGGCGCGGGAAGCGGAGACAAGTTCAGAAAAAGTAAAATGGCTCCGAGTTCGTGCCGGGCAGGCGAGCAATTGTGAAAAAAGTCACCTAATGACCAAGGAAAATAAAAATGTGGGCGAAGTCCCAAGGGCAGATCTCCAAGTATGAAGAGAAGTCCCTGCAATTCGTTTAGCCACATGAGGACGGAGTAGTTGGCAGCGGGTGAAGTGGAGAGTCAGATGATCTTTGGGGTGGCTTCCTACGTTTCACCGGAGTCTGCCATCTGGAGCGTTGTGATCTGATCTGGCCCGTATTTTGAGTCGCACTAGGAACAGCAAACCAATCTGGTATAGTTAGAGGTGCTACGCCCAATGCCGAAGTCAGTGGCGTTATATCTTCCGGGGAGGACACAAAAAAGGATTCTCCGTCAATTATGGTGGTAAGGGAGAGAGGATATCCCCAGCGATATTTAATCTGACGGTCTCTGAAGAATTTGGGTGAGCGGGCGTAGTGCCCTCCGGGCTTGCAAAGTGGTCCAGGAAAGGTCTGGAAAGACTTGTAGCGGGTTTCCCAAACGATCTTGAAAATTCGAATTCCTGCTCGCCATTAGGATTCGTTCCTTATCCACATAATAATGAAGTCGGCAGATTATGTCCCTGGGAGCTGAGGACGGGGTTCCCTTTGCCTTCAAAGCCCTATGGGCTCGATCAAATAATAACGGTGCATCAAGCGGGCGTTGCAGGAGAGGATTAATCAATGAGCGCAGTAAGGCCGGAATATCCTCCGTGGGGCCCTGAGATTCAGGGAGACCTCGAATTCGCAAATTGTTTCGCCGGCCTCGGTTGTCTACATCGTCCAGATCTCTGCGCAGCTGGGTGAAATATTTAGAATGTGCACTGACCTGCTGCTCAAGAGCTAGCACTCTGTCATCATGCTGGTCCTTAGAGTCTTCAAGGCCTTGTATTCTGGATCCAAGATGGAGGACGTCCTGTGACATGTGCTCCCATCGTGATTCCCATGCTGTCTCCATGCGTCTCATCAGGGCCTCCATGTCCTCTTTAGTTGGTAGGGACCTCAGAATGTCCCTGATTGAGGTTTCCTCTGTCTCCGGAGGACCCGGGCTGCAGGAGGGGGAGGACGCCGGGGTGCCGTCTGACGCCGGCGCCATCTTGGAATGGCGCCGATCGCCCTGCACCGCCGCGTGGTCCGGGAAAAATGAGGAGATATCCTCAGATCGGGCGGTTCTGGGGGTGCTCTGGAGCTTCCCGCCCCCCAGTCCCTTCTTTTTATGGGCCATTATGTGTCTCAGCTGTGGGTATTCACCCCTTAATGTTGCTCACCGCCGGAGCTCCGAATTCAGGCTGCCGTCTTCATCGGCTGCCAAGCCACGCCCCTCGAACTGTGTACTTTTAACTCCCCATGGGGGCGCTTTAGATTTTGCAGGATGCCTTGGTATAAAGTCAGCCAGTGAAGTATTTCAGCAGAGAATATGAGATTTTTTAGAGGACATCCCAGGTGTACATATCATAGCTGATGACATGATTATGCTGCTACATCACATGAGGAACATGATCAGATTCTCCACCAGGTATTGAATCGAGCATTAGAAGAGAACATCAAGTTCAACCCAGACAAAATTCAATTCAAAGTATCGGAAGTCCGGTATATATGGGACATGTCATCACCCCTGTTAGCGTTCAATCTGATATGGAGAAGGTCCAGGCAATTAGCAAAATGCCCGACCCTGAGGACAAAAAAGGGCTACAGAGATTTTTGGGTATGGTCCGATATCTTGCACAATACATACCTGGGGAGGCAGAGATTACAGCGCCGTTGCGGAAGCTTCTTTGCAAGGATATTTTGTGGCTGTGGGGTCCGGAGCATGCTAAAGCGGTACAATCTTTAAAGCAGGCACTGATTGAGGCTCCAGTATTGCGATTTTTTGACCCAACAAAAGCAGTGGTGATTCAGGCAGATGCGTCTAAGTCAGGTCTTGGAGCGTGCTTACTTCAGGATAACTGCCCCATAGCTTATGCATCTAGAGCAATGACTACCACAGAGCATAATTATGCCCAGATAGAGAAAGAACTATTGGCCATTGTGTATGCAACAAAAAAGTTCCACCAGTTTGTATTCGGCAAAACAGTCACAGTTCAGTCTGACCACAAGCCTCTTGAAGCAATTCTCACTAAACCATTGCGCAAAGCGCCAGCAAGGCTCCAGCGTATGCTCTTACAACTGCAACGATATGACCTAGAGATTGTTTACACTCCTGGACGTGACATGCATATTTCTGATGCCCTTTCTAGGGCTACTGTGGATCCGCCAGAGCAAGAAGAGGACATGCTATCAGAGGAAAGGGTTGTTTATACGCTGTCAGTATCGGAAACTATTGGAGCTGATATGCTATAAACATGTGCATTCGTTTTAGTACTAAAACGATTTAGTCCGAATTTTGGGATAATTTAGTTTTCGTATGACTCAAGAGAAACGAAACTGCTCAGTACAAAAACGAAAGAAACTAAGATAAAATGCACTACATTTTAGTTTCAGTCCTTTTTGTGATATTACATTGATGAGTGAAGGAGACCAGCAATGAAGAGCGCAACATCGCAGCATCCAAAGTTCTGCACCCTCCACATGCCAATGCAGTAGGATGTTCTATACAGAGAGGGGCATTAATTAATGCAGGAGGATGTTCTATACATTATACAGAGAGGGGTATTAATGCAGGAGGATGTTATATACATTATACAGAGAAAGGTATAAATTGAGGAGGATGTTCTATACAGAGAGGGGTATTAATTAATGCAGGTGGATGTTGTATACATTATACAGAGAGGGGTATTAATTAATGCAGGAGGATGTTCTAAACATTATACAGAGAGGATCTTTTTTTTTTCAGCCCTTTAAATCCAGTGGTTGTGAGCGCTGAGATCGGCTGCTTGTTATATTATCTCTCAGTACAATGTATCAGGCTCAGCTATTACAGTAACTGACTGTAACAGCACTCAGAGTTTCAGTAAAACAAGGAAATAATATTGTTCTAACCTCTTATATATCAAAATATTATTTACTAGTTTTACTGAAACTCTGAGCGCTGTGATGAGCAGCAGTCAGTTACTGTAACAGCTTTGCCTGACACGGGGCAGTATTACAATGTTGGTGCTAACTTAACCAGAGCTGTTGTAAACTGAAAACCTCCATAGGCTATAATGGCTCTGGGAAGTTTACAACAGCTCTGGTTAAGTTAGCACCAACTATGCAATATGGCCCACATTGTGCTGAGAGTGAGAGATACTGTAACAGGCAGCGATCTCAGCCCTCTGAGGAGCCACTACAATAGTAATTGTATCCATTGGTTTTCGGATGAATGAAATTAGTTTTCATACTAAAGAACTGAAAACGAATTTCTTTAGCAACTAAATAAATTGCATTTTAGGACTAATACATTAGTTCAAAACGAAATTTTGTGCTGTGCACATGTCTAATATGCTATCGTATTTACAGACTTCCACAGCAGAAGATGCAGACCTATCTCAAGGTTGGCCACAAAGGAAAAAGCAGCTTCGTCTAAGTCTACAGCCGTTTTGGCAATGTAAGCACTTGCTCCGCATGGAGGATGCTCTCCTATTGCTTGGTGACAAGATTGTGGTACCTCAGAATGCTCGCAGGAAAATTGTGGACAGTTTGCATGAGTGCCATCAAGGGATACAGAGAACCAAAATGCGGGCTTGGATGATCCTGTTCTGGCCCAGCATGTCCAAGGACATACAGCACATGGTAGAGACCTGCAAGATTTGTGCTAGCCACCAACCAGCGAATCAAAAAGAGCCATTACTCTCACACACAATTCCTCACCTTCCTTGGCAAAAACTGGCAGCGGACATTTTTGAGTGGCGAGGAGCCTCATTCCTTGTGGTAGTGGACTATTTCTCCAAGTACCCAGAAGTGTTAAAGCTGTCTGATAAATCAGCATTGTCGGTGATTGGTAAACTGAAAGAAACCTTTAGTAGACATGGCATCCCAACAGAAATCATCTGCGACCATGTACCCTTTGCGAGTGCTGAGGTGAAGGACTTTGCTGCCAAATGGGGTATAAAGTTTACTCATTCTAGTCCTGGCTACCCCCAGTCTAATGGACTAGCTGAAAGGACTGTAAAAACGATCAAACTCGTGCTCCAAAAGGCATGGGAATCAGGAGTAGATCCTCATATAGGGCTTCTGGAGTTACGCAACACCCCAGTCACTGGTATGGCCTATTCTCCAGCACAACTTCTAATGGGCCGGGTGCTGAGGACCAAGTTACCGGTTGTTGCTGCTGCATTACAGCCACGGATCCCACACCATGCACACCAACAACTGAGAGAATTGCAGCGCAGGCAGAAGGTGTATTATGATCATGGTGCCAAGTCACTACCACCCTTCCATAAAGGGGATGCAGTCCTTATGGAGACAACAGCGGGTTGGCAGCCTGCCGCAATATCATCCATAGGTCCTGAGCCAAGATCATATGTGGTTGCCAGACCTGATGGCAGAAAGTACAGGAGAAACCGCCGTCATCTCAGGAGGGATACCACAGGTGATCAAGACCACATAGAGCCCCAGCTGCTTGTACCTGTGCGAGAAGCGGAAACAACAATGGCAGAACATACAGACTCAGAAACTGAAGTGTCAAATTTAGATGGAGACCAAGGAGCCCTAGTCCCTGTAAATTCTACAGAATCTCAGCAGATAACAACAAGAGCTGGAAGAGTGACACGCCTTCCTGAAAGGCTGAAAGATTATGTCATGGGATAATGTGTATTTTGCATTCTTAACACCTGTTTATAGTTTTGTTTATTGTTCAGTAATGTTGCTTGTTTAAAGGGGGGATTTGGAATTAGTTGGGGAGATGTGGTGTACTGTCACTTTAAGAAAGGACACTCTGGAACTGTTTACGGAGAACTCTATGATCGGCAGCCATTTTTAGGTCCTGTGGGCAGTTATTCAGTTAGTGTTGTATTGGATCTGAGCTGAATAAAGAGCTGCTCTATGAACATGTCACAAACTGGTGATTGCTCCTGTTAATATGCACATGGAAAACACTACACTTCTGCCATATTTCTTTCAGGCTTTTGGCTTTTGCATTGTGAGCGGAAATGACCCATTTCCCCACAACTGAAACATCTCTTCTTTGAAGATGGAGACGCACTTACTTGCTGTGACTCGGTTGAAGGACCCTGGCCAGACGCCACAGCAACTCCAGTTGTCCGCATGTCAGCAAGGAATTTCTGCATATCGGTCTGTGTCTCTGCCACCTTCAAAAGTGCTCGGCGCAGGTCCGCATGCGCCTGTTGCAATTCCGCTTGAGTTTCTTGTACCTTTTTAATGGTCTTCTGCAACTCACTATGTGCAATTCTTTTGCAGCATTCTCTGTGGATTTAAAAGCGATCAGATGCTCCTGTTCGTCCACTTCGGATCCATAGGTGTCTAATGAGTCATTTTCAGGTTGCAAGCATTCCTTATGCCTCACAGGTTGTGCGTAAGCTCTTTCTCCTCTCCTGAAGAATTTTTCTTCTAGTAGAGCCTCTTCCTCTCTGACAGCTCGGATCAGTTCCAGGTATTTCAATTCTCGGTTACCTTCCCTGCTTCTCAGCTGTAGCATCACCGGATCTAGAGGTTGAGCGCCCCTCAGGATCTGCTGTATCCGGATCTTATCTACTTCGGCCGGTTCGGCCCCTTTCTTAAGAAGTATCTGGTGCAGAATTTTATCTAGGCGCCTCATATATTCAGTCATTTTCTCACCTTTTCGCTGGTAGGTGTGTTCATACTGGTACACGAGCTCTGCAGCCTTTTCCGTTCGCCCAAAAACTTCCTGTAAAACATTTAGATAATCTAAAGCAGTGCAGTCTTGCTTACTCAATTTTAGGTTTCTGACAGCCTCTGACGCAGGTCCCTTTAAGCGCTCAGTAATCCTTTGCTTCTTCTGCACTTCAGGGACGTCCCACTCATCCAGAGCCTGCATCGCCTTTTCTACCCATTCTTCGAAGGTTTCTTTTCCCGCCGGAGTTGGTACGTTTCCTGTAAAGTTTCTCAACCGTCGATAACCAAAGTTAGTGTGCGGAGGGCTTGTTCTTTGACATTTAGCCAGCAAATCTCCAATAGCCACTATAAATTCAGGCCCGATCATGGCCAGCGGACTGGGCGCGGGAACACTCGCAGGATCGCCACGTGGCGCACTTGGCTGAATCAGTTGAATTTCCACCTCATCGGTCAGCTTCACGCTCGCGCCCTGAAAACACACTGGAACACCCTTTCTCCACTCAAAAAGAACATACGTGTGAGAGGTATCTGGGTTCTCTTTAATGTCCAGGATTAACCCCGATGATCTTGTGTCAGCGCGGCCACGGCCTGGCGAATCTGATCTTCGGCCCAAGTGTCTGCAGGAATATCCATGACTATACACAATTCTATCTGACTACTGTGCTCCTCACACCATTTGGCAGCAGTGTCTGGATCCATATTTAACCCTTTAAATGCGTTTTTTCCAGAGACTGGATCCCGGAAACGAGCCCCCACGTGTAGCGCTCACTCCCGGAGGAGACACTGAATTTAAACCTCGGGTCAGTCTCCCCACACTAGGGAATAAATATACACCAGCACTGTTGTGGATTTTAGAAGTTATATAGTTTATTGAATAAACTGGCATATAAAGAGCAGCACGGTATACGTATATATATTTACAGTAGTTCGTAATGCGAGAAACGCGTAGCAGAAAAGAAAAAGGAATTTTAACCCCTTTGTGCTTGGAGTGTGAGTCCTGTACAGGTTGTGTCCCAAGAAAGTGTACGTGTATTGGTACCCGGGTACAAGATTCAACTGGCCAGTGAATGATTTCAATGCGTCTTCGACTAGTCACGTTGGGGCCCTGTAGGTTTTGACAAAACTGCAGCGTGCTTTATTATTTTTACTGTGGCCGGAAAGGCCTCTCACCCATCCGCCAGATACTCTGCGCTCTGCTCGACCCAGGACGTATCTCCGCTCAATCTGACTGGGACTCTGTGTCACCGGATCCGCTGTCTTGCTTGTCTGTTTCTGCCACAAGCTGCTCAGCTCACCGCCTGCACTCCCATTAGATCATCTGCGGTCTCCTAACTCGGGGTCCTTCAGCATACTCTGTATCTGTGTAAACATCTCAGCGGTGGATCACTAGGTCTTTGGCAAGTAAAGTGAATCGATCTCCAGCTCCGCAAGGCCGCACCTGCGCTCCGGCCTGGTCACGATCGTTGTCTCTCTCACGTGCGTCTTACTCTCTTCACTCCTCTGCGTGCTCTGACTGTTCTCTCCACGAGTCTCTCCTGCCAACCCACTTCCTGTTCCCCGCCGCAAAGCATGCTAGAAAATGTAGTCCCATTGTCCAGTGTCTTACATTGCGCTTGTCTCCCTCTGGTGGCCAAAAATAAGTACTACAGCAACAGTGTTTTAACCCAGCGCTACACTATCTTTTGCCTTCAAACCGGCATCAATTCTCATAGGTACACTTGCACAAAGTCAGGGATTTGGTAGGATTATAGTCAGGTCAGGTGTATGATCAACCAATTATACCAAACAGGTGCTAATGATCATCAATGTCACACGTAGGTTGAAACCCAGTCATTAACTGAAACAGACAGCTGCGTAGGAGGCTTACAACTGGGTGAGGAACAGCCAAGCTCTGCTACCAAGGTGTGGTTGTGAAAGAGTTTCATGTCATGGCAAGATTGAGCACAGCAACAAGACACAAGGTAGTTATACTGCGTCAACAAGGTGTCTTTCAGACAAAGATTTCAAAGCAGACTGGGGTTTCAAGATGTGCTGTCCAAGCTCTTTTGAAGAAGCACAAAGAAACGGGAAACGTTGGGGATCGTAGACGCAGTGGTCGGCCAAGGAAACTTAGTGCAGCAGATGAAAGACACATCAAGCTTATTGCCCTTCGAAATCGGAAGATGTCCAGCAGTGCCATCAGCTCAGAAGTGGCAGAAATCAGTGGGACCCAGGTACACCCATCTACTGTCCGGAGAAGCCTGGCCAAAAGTGGTCTTCATGGAAGAGTTGCAGCCAAAAAGCCATACCTCCGACGTGGGAACAAGGCCAAGCGAATAAAGTATGTACGAAAACATAGGAACTGGGGTGCAGAACAATGGCAGCAGGTGCTCTGGACTGATGAGCCAAAATTTGAAATATTTGGCTGAAGCAGAAGGCAGTTTGTTCGTCGAAGGGCTGGAGAACGGTACAATAATGAGTGTCTGCAGGCAACAGTGAAGCATGGTGGAGGTTCCTTGAATGTTTGGGGCTGCATTTCTGCAAATGGAGTTGGAGATTTGGTCAGGATTAATGGTGTTTTCAATGCGGAGATACAGGCAGATACTTATCCATCATGCAATACCATCAGGGAGGCGTATGATTGGCCCCAAATTTATTCTGCAGCAGGACAATGACCTCAAACATACAGCCAAAGTCATTAAGAACTATCTTCAGCGTAAAGAAGAACAAGAAGTACTGGAAGTGATGGCATGGCCCCCACAGAGCCCTGATCTCACCATCATCGAGTGTGTCTCGGATTACATGAAGAGACAGAAGGATGTGAGAAAGCCTACATCCACAGAAGATCTGTGGTTAGTTCTCCAAGATGTTTGGAACAACCTACCAGCCGAATTCCTTCAAAAACTGTGAGCTAGTGTACCTAGAAGAATTGCTGCTGTTTTGAAGGCAAAGGGTGGTCACACCAAATATTGATTTGATTTAGATTCCTTTTGTTCCTTCACTGCGTTTTGTTCATTTATGAACATAAATGTGTAACACTTCCATTTGTGAAAGCATTCTTTGTTTACAGCATTTTTTCACACCTGCCTAAACCTTTTGGACAGTACTGTATTATTGCTTTTTTTCTGGAAAAATAGGTGGGGTACCCTCACGCCCAGGGAAAAACTGATTATGACGATTTTTCGTGTCCTAATAAATACTCCTTTATTCACACTGGCTATATTTCCCCCAGCTCACACATGGATATATTGCCCCAGGCCAGCTCACATGGATATATTGCCCCAGGCCAGCGCTCACATGGATATATTGCCCCAGGCCAGCTCACACATGGATATATTGCCCCAGGCCAGCTCACACATGGATATAGTGCCCCCAGGCCAGCTCACACATGGATATAGTGCCCCCAGGCCAGCTCACACATGGATATAGTGCCCCCAGGCCAGCTCACACATGGATATAGTGCCCCCAGGCCAGCTCACACATGGATATAGTGCCCCCAGGCCAGCTCACACATGTATATAGTGCCCCCAGGCCAGCTCACACATGGATATAGTGCCCCCAGACCAGCTCACATCGGTATATTGCCCCAGGCCAGCTCAAATAATGCCCCCCAGCTCACCTCTGCCAGACCCCTCCGAGTCATTGCCGGCCGCCACATTCTTTCCTTCTACAAGCGGCCACCTGCATGGATATCTGCCACTTGCCTGGGATCCATCCACTAGGCAGCTGTGATCTCGCAGAGTTCACGTGAACTCCATGATCTCGCAGCTGGCTGGTGGATGGATCCCAGGCGAGCGGCAGATAAAGAATGCGGCAGCCGCTGGATCCGCCCCTGCGCTGGCCACCCAGCTCGGGATTCAGACTCCGATAGTCCAATACCGGAGCTGTGGGGATACCGGACCACCGGTCATGCATCCCGTTGGCACAACACTTCCCATCGGTCCTCATCTGTCTCTACCCCCACTCTATGTCATGCCATGTCTACAACCTCCACTGAAAAGGGATGATGTTATAGTAATGGGTGTACCAGGCCCTTCCTCAGAATGTGAAAGCATCCCATCAGCTGCAGATTTACGCAGTCAGATTTCATTGCCCCAGCTGCTGCAGCGTAAGAAAAAATATAGTCCCAACCATCCCCTTGCACAGCGTCTAAATGCCAGCTTGGCAAAATTACTCGCATTACAGCTGCTGCCTTTCCAGCTGGTGGACTCTGCCTCCTTCCGTGAATTTGCCGAATGTGCTGTACCACAGTGGCACGTTCCAAAACGCCAGTTCTTTTCACGGAAGGCCATTCCAGCACTATACCAGCACGTGGAAGACAATGTTATGGAGTCATTGGGAAAGGCAGTCAGCAGCAAGATGCACATTACTTTAGATACGTGGTCCAGCATGCATGGACAGGGCACACTGACAGAATTTCTGGCCCGGTGTGGCTCCTGTCCCCTAAACAAACCAGCTCAAGCACAGTATGACATCTTTTTGCTTGAGCTATTGCGTAGCTCCTGCCACGCATCTGTTTAACTGCCACTTCGCCAGAGACAGAGAAGGAGGAGGAGGAAGAGGTGGTGGACTAGACAGACCTCATGTGACGGAACCGTTCTCTTCCGTCTGTCCTGACTCTCCAGACACCCCTTCGTTGCGGTCAGCCCGGCTACTGGGGGCGCTGTCCTCAGTGCCTCGAGCAGCTTGACCCGCCTGCTTCTGTTCCTCTGCCCTGGAGCCGTTAGGAATTTCCAGAAGGCCGCTCCGTGCCTTCTGATGTTGAGTATATAGTGTAGCGTCGCTGAAATAAAAACACCAGGTGTGGCTGTATGCTTTAAAACAGGATTCTCTCTCTGAGCTCTGAGAGTTCTCTCACTTTTAATGAACAAAACGCCACCATTTATGCTGAAGTCCAACAGTCATAATTTGCATAAAATGACACACCTCGTCCTACCAATATACTATTTACATTATGTCAGTTATTTACAATAAACATTCTTTACATTCTTTAGCCTTCAGCTCACACCACATTTGTATAATCCATTGTTCTAACACATCAGATTAAACACGAAACACTATCACAGATCCCTTGAATTAAACATGCAGCTAGATAAGGGGGAAAAGCCCTGTTGCATAAATTACACAGCAGTAAAGCTTTGTGACGGGACGGCGGCCACTACGCTGTAGCGCAGTACAACAGTTCAAGTGTTTATTTATTTGTGTGTTATTAAAAGTTCGTTAGCCCTTATTTTTATAAGTACCTCAATATGATTTTCCCTGTTGTTCCCCTGTCCCCCGCTCATTCAGAGCCACGGAAAGTTCACCAGACGAGCTGGCACCGAGCCTCAAGATAAGGGCTGCACCCACCAGGGGGGCCCAAGGTGAACAAAGGGAAATTGGGCCATGGCTCTAGGCAGTTGCAGAAATCACCCCGGGAGGGCTGAGGGCGGACCAGGGGAGAACAATGTCGTTTTTCCCCATAAATAAGCTGTGTTCTCCATGAAAAATAAATCACTCTTGTTTGAACCTTTACTCCTGCCTCGGCTAGTAATTGGGGATAACAGGGCTTTGGGAACCGAGACGCTTCAAGGACCTCTCTACAGCGCTGCAACCTCCGGTTATTCTACGAGCACCAGTGGCACCTCGCTACCACACTACCGACCTCCAGGTGTACTCAGCGCTGACGGCGGATACACTCTCCCCGAGTAGCGGGATCCGTCACATTGGCTGGCAGCCTGGTGGGATCGGCTGAGACCAGACAAGCAGGGGGAAATACAGCCGCTGGCTTGACCCCGGTCTCAGCCACCGCAACACGTGGAGCATCTGGAGCGGCCGCCATCCGGGGGGAGATTCTGAGACCAGCCCAGAAGGGGGAAAAACAGCCGCTGGCTTGACCCCGGTCTCAGACACCCCTGGGTCCTAGAGGCGGACACCCCAAGTAACGGCCGTTACCCCGTATGGCCCAGCACTACGAGGGTCTGAAGCGCATGGTCCTTAAAGAATTGCTGAAAGCCAGAGGCAAGATCCCCGGGGGCAAACCAAAGGCGGTCATCATCAGAGAATTGATGGAGGACGACCGTGCTTGTATGCCTCCCTCCGAGGGCTCTGAGACCTCAGAATGGCGCAGAGAGGTACAGTGGCGGCTGGCCCTGTACGGAACAGACCCCTCCGCCGACATCATCGGGAGGGTCTTGGCAGATACGGACAGACTCCGCCAAGCAGAAATGCAGCAACGGTCCGGTGGGTCTCTGACTCCCCAGGGCAGCACTGGACCCCCAAGCAAAAGTTTCCCTTTGCCGCCTTCAAACTCTTCCCAGAGGGAAGTGAGGATATTGACGGCTTCCTGCAAGATTTTGAAAGACAATGTGCCCTGCAAGAGGTGGCGGCCCGAGATTGGGTACCTCTACTGGCAAGTAAGTTGACGGACAGAGCAGCTGAAGCTTACCGGGCTGTGGCGGATGAGGACTGCATGGTGTACGAGCGGGTCAAGGAACACCTGCTGGCCCGCTATGCGCTCACCCCCGAGGCGTATCGAGTCCGGTTCCGAGCTCTAAAGAAAGGGACCCATGACTCCTACGCGGAATGGGGGCACCGCATTCAACAGGCCGTCTGCAGCTGGATCCAGGGATGCCAAGCCACTCACCCGGACCAGATCATCCAACTGCTTTTGCTGGAGCAGTTCTATAACTATTCACCTCCAGAGGTCCGGGATTGGGTGCGAGACCAACGTCCCCTTACCCTGCCCGAAGTTACCCGCCTCGCCGATGAATACCAGGACGCCAGGCGAGTACCTCCTCCTGACATCCGGCCCCCACATCCCCGGTTCCATCTAGCACCCCAGCCTCGTACTGCACCCACTGAGAGAGCACCCCGGCCACCGACAATCCACACCCCGGTTCCTCGGACCGGTCCACGGTGCTATGGGTGCAACCAATTCGGACATATCCGGGACCGCTGTCCACTGACTGCCAACCGTCCTACCCCGCATCGCCCAGCACACCCTCCGGGCAGAGCTACGGCATATTGTTGCCAACATGAGCCGGAGCCAGAACCCACAGCGATTCCGGACGAAGACTGGGGCATCCTACATGAAGCAGACCCGATTCAAGCAGCTGCCCAAGATAACCGGCAGCACCATCGCCAAAAGGTTCGGGTGAATGGACGGAGTGCCAACGGCCTGCGGGACACCGGCGCAACCCTTACCCTAGCACAGCCCCACCTTATTACCCCGGCTGCCTCCACAGGCCACTCGGTGGCCGTCCGAGTCGCCGGTGGCCATGTTTACACAGCCCTACAGCCCGTGTCCATCTCGATTGGGGCATGGATGCCTGGGACGTGGAAGTAGGGATCATGAAAGACCTACCAACCGAAGTACTACTCGGCAACGACCTTGGTCTGCTGACCTCTACTTTTGAGGACACCCACCCTGGCGGGGTATGCCCCATCACCACCCATCATCAAGCAAGGAAGGCTCTGCACACAGACTCTGAGGGGACCGCGGTGAGACCAGCCCAACCCTTGGCCCCTACAATACCCCCTCCCTGACTTGGGATTCTCCGACGGACTTTGCCCAAGCCACCAGGGAAGACGTCACCCTTGCCCCTTACCGACAACAGGCTGGGCGGGAGCCGGGAGGGGTAGGGGAAGTGAGATTTGCCTGGGACCAAGGGAAATTGTATAGGACCTCCGGGGGAGCGAGGAGGGGAGTGGACCAGGTACCCCATATAGGCAACTGGTAGTGCCGCGGAAATATTGGCGCGATCTGTTGAAGATTGGGCATGATATTCCCCTTGCAGGCCATCTGGGGCACAGGCGGACACTGTACCGCCTGACCCGGAGCTTCTTCTGGCCCGGGTTATCTGGGGATGTTAGGGACTATTGCCGGATCTGTGAGGTATGCCAGCGGGTAGGAAAGAGGGGGGACACCCGGAAAGCAACCCTGAGACCCCTACCCATAGTGGGAGAACCCTTTAGACGGGTGGCGGTGGATCTGATAGGACCCCTGGTGGTGCCTAATACTACGGGCAAGAAGTATATCTTGACCGTAGTAGACTACGCTACCAGGTACCCAGAGGCCGTGGCCCTCCGAGATATCCACGCAGAGACCGTTGCCGGAGCTCTACTACAGATATTCTCCAGGGTCGGATTTCCCCAGGAAATCTTGTCTGACCAGGGCACGCAATTTACGGCCGAGGTGACCCAGCAGCTCTGGAGACTGTGCGGGATTAAACCCCTGTACAGTTCCCCTTACCAACCGCAAACCAACGGGCTCTGCGAGCAGTTTAACGGGACCCTCAAGCAACTCCTTCGCACCTTTACCAGGTCCCATAAGGACTGGGAACGCCACTTGCCTCATCTGTTGTTCGCGTACAGGGAGGTACCCCAGGAGGTATACCCAGAGTCAAACCCCCTTGCGGCAGACGGCGTACCGAATCCCCGATGCAGTGAGAGACGGGATGCAGAAGGAGATCCGCAAGATGCTGGATCTAGGGGTAATAGAACCATCCGAGAGCCCATAGGCCTCCCCGGTGGTTCTAGTACCCAAGAAGGATGGCACTACCAGGTTCTGGGTAGATTACAGAAGGCTTAATGAGCACACCGTTACCGACGCCTACCACATGCCCCGGGTAGACGAGCTCCTGGACCGCATTGCCCAGGGTCACTTCCTCACCACCATTGACTAGTGTAAGTGGTACTGGCAGATTCCCCATGCCGAGGAAGGTGTGCCGAAATCAGCATTCATCACTCCGTTTGGCCTGTACCAATTTCGGGTCATGCCATTCGGGATGAAGAATGCCCCGGCCACGTTCCAACGCATGGTGGATCGTCTGCTAGAGGGGATGCAGGACTTTACCAGCGCCTACCTAGATGACATAGCCATCTTTAGTAACACCTGGGAGGACCACTTACAGCACTTACGGGCAGTACTGGACCGCCTTGGCACCGCAAGTCTGACAGTCAAACCAGACAAGTGCCACGTTGGCATGTCCGAGGTCCAGTACTTGGGCCACCGGGTGGGCTGCGGAAGGCAGAGCCCGGAACCCGCCAAGGTTGAAGCTGTCGCCCAGTGGCCCACACCAAAACCCAGGTGTTAGCATTTCTAGGTACGGCGGGGTACTACCGCCGCTTCGTCCCCAACTACAGTGCCATTGCCAAACCCCTGACTGACTTGACCCACAAGAACCTCCCCCGACAGGTACTGTGGTCCCCTGAGTGTGAGGAAGCCTTCCAGCAGCTCAAGCGAGCCTTGGTGGAGTTCAGGCCCCCGTGTTGACCGCTCCTGATTCAACTAAACGTTTCGTCGTCCACACAGACGCTTCTATGTTTGGACTGGGAGCGGTGCTGAGCCAGGTCGGTGAAGATGGGCATGACCACCCGGTTGCCTACATCAGTCGGAAACTTCTACCCAGGGAGGTTGCCAATGCGGCAATCGAGAAGGAGTGCCTAGCCCTGGTATGGGCACTGAAGAAACTCCAACCCTATTTGTATGGGCGCTCCTTCACGGTCCTCACAGACCACAACCCCCTAGTATGGCTGAACCGGGTGGCCGGAGACAACGGCAGGCTCCTGCGGTGGAGCCTGGCCCTACAGCCCTTCAACTTCACTATCCAATACCATCCTGGTAAGCAAAATGCCAATGCGGATGGGCTATCCCGCCAGACTGAACTTGAGATCTAAGGTGGGGTCCGTGGACATCCCCAAGTGGACCCGCAGAGGGTCTCACCGGGTCTGCCAACTGGTAACTTGGGGGAGATATGTGACGGGACGGCCACCACTACGCTGTAGCGCAGTACAACAGTTCAAGTGTTTATTTATTTGTGTGTTATAAAAATAAGGGCTAACGAACTTTTAATAAGTACCTCAATATGATTTTCCCTGTTGTTCCCCTGTCCCACGCTCATTCAGAGCCACGGAAAGTTCACCAGACGAGCTGGCACCGAGCCTCAAGATAAGGGCTGCACCCACCAGGGGGGCCCAAGGTGAACAAAGGGAAATTGGGCCATGGCTCTAGGCAGTGGCAGAAATCACCCCGGGAGGGCTGAGGGCGGACCAGGGGAGAACAATGTCTTTTTTCCCCATAAATAAGCTGTGTTCTCCATGAAAAATAAATCACTTGTTTGAACCTTTACTCCTGCCTCGGCTAGTAATTGGGGATAACAGGGCTTTGGGAACCGAGACGCTTCAAGGACCTCTCTACAGCGCTGCAACCTCCGTGTATTCTACGAGCACCAGCGGCACCTCGCTACCACACTACCGACCTCCAGGTGTACTCGGCGCTGACGGCGGATCTACTCTCCCCGAGTAGCGGAATCCGTCACAAGCTTGTTTACTGGCTATACAGAAACACATTTACCTACAGGAATATAAGTATATTTAAAACTAAAGTTACGCCATTTTACACTAAACTAATTTAAACTATAAAATAATGGGTAGAGTCCTCGCGCTTACGCCAAGTATCCAGTGAGTAATACTTCAAGATAATCTAGAAAACATAATAGGAGACATACATTGTGCAGTACATCCTTATGACACCTGGTTTCCAGAGAGAAAGTATTCAACTCACTTCTTTCTGAGCCCCATAAAGTCGGCTCTGGACTATATAGGCATATATCTCACCAGCCCGTCCTACCAGCAACCATCCGTGGGGATAACCTGGTCCATAGATGAAATATTGGATCCCCGGGATATGTCACAGACGAAAAGTCGGCAGGATAAAATAAAGTAAAATTTATTGCAGCACTAACGCGTTTCGACCTAATTGGTCTTTATCAAAGTGCAGAAAAATATACATGTATATTTTTCTGCACTTTGATAAAGACCAATTAGGTCGAAACGCATTAGTGCTGCAATAAATTTTACTTTATTTTATCCTGCCGACTTTTCGTCTGTGACATATCCCGGGGATCCAATATTTCATCTATGGACCAGGTTATCACCATGGATGGTTGCTGGTAGGACGGGCTGGTGAGATCATATCCACAGATATATGCCTATATAGTCCAGAGCCGACTTTATGGGGCTCAGAAAAAAGTGAGTTGAATACTTTCTCTCTGGAAACCAGGTGTCATAAGGATGTACTGCGCAATGTATGTCTCCTATTATGTTTTCTAGATTATCTTGAAGTATTACTCACTGGACACTTGGCGTAAGCGCGAGGACTCTACCCATTATTTTATCCATTGACTATTCGCACTTGGGAGTGTGCGTTTTTGCCCTTGCTGCTACCCAAGACCGACCATCTACACATTATCTGCGCTATTTTTTCCACCTTATTGTTTTTTCATTATCTAATTTAAAATATAACCAAACGATATATTTTACATCTAAAATCACACGATATAAATGAACATAAAGTCTCTTGGGGTTTGAAGCATGGAGCATTACATCAGCTCCATGACATATGTCCCCCCTTCCAGAACGGCAGGGCAAGCTTAGATCCCAACGGATCGCTTGCCACTGACGACACCTCTCACCTTGCCCCTCTTCTGTGCCATCTTCAAAGTTCCAGGTTTGCGGGCACATAAGCAAAGTCAGCGGGGTCTGACGGTCGCTGGAAGGCTGTGGGTCCATAGTCCCTTGGCAAGAGGCAAGCCAACCCTCTTGTCCAGTGCTCCCAAGGACTCACGCAGTAGTGTCTGCCAGGCAACAGGCCACCACAGTCCACAGACACAAAACGTTTGATAGCGGGCACACTGGAATTCCCCCTGTCATGGAACTGACGTAGCGCTCCCCACGTCAAACCCCAAGACTTTTATTTCCATGGCGAAAACCCCAAAAGACATAGACCGTTGCTTTGGGGAAGACCTTATGTTCATTTATATTGTGTGGTTTTAAATATGTTTTACATCGTTTGGTTTTAGTTTAATTTAGTTTAGTGAAAAATGACATAGCTTTGGTTTTAAAATACTATATTCCTGTAGGTAAATGTGTCTTTGTATAAAACAGTAAACAAGCTTTGCTGTTGTGTAAATTATGCGTCAGGGATTTTCCCCATTATCTAAGTACATGTTTAATTTAAGGGATCTCTGATAGAGTGTGTGTTAATCTGATGTGCTGGAACAATAGATGTACAAATGTTATGTGGACTGAAGGCTAAGAGAATGTGAAGAATGTTGATTGCAAATAACTGCCATACCTCATTGTATGGGTAGGCTCCTAATTAGTATGGGGAAACACCTCATTGTATGGGTAGGCTCCTAATTAGTATGGGTATGCAAATTATGACTGTCTTACTTGAGCATAAATAGTGGCGTTGTTCATTAAAGGATTCAGATCATCTGAGTGTTTGAAACATACAGCTTCGTCTGGTGGTATCATTTCACGTCGGCTATATATCACCACCACCCAGGAACGGGTCACTCCAACTCCGCAGCAGAACATCGATTCGCCGCGCCGTTGCGCCACCTTGAATCGGGACCTCGACGCAGCGCCGTGCCTGCATCTTCAAGGAGACTCTACCGAACCGCGGTTCACCACGCAGACCGTCTGCAGCCTTTCAATGGTCAGTAGATCCGCTGCCCGAGACGCCGAGTGCCGTGCCACTCGGTAGTCGGGCGGATTTCCACCGTGGGTGCCCCATCTACTCTCCAGATCTCCACCGCCATGTGGTCTTCTACCCAAGCCGCTCGAGACGCCGGGTGCCGTGCCACTCGGTAGTCGGGCTTGGCAACACCAAAGAGGGGGTCAGATAGAGCAGGACCGCAGGCGGATACTCCATTCCGTCACATTGGTGGCAAGCGGTGGGATAGCTCTCTGCACCCCCCAAGAAGACCCTCGCCATGGTGGTGTACAGTCACTACACCAGGGACACCCTACGTGGCATGTTGGAGACTCGGGGAGGAAATCCCGGCAACAAAAATAAGAAAACCCTGGTGAAGGAGCTTCACAGGATGGACCAGCAACTGATAAGCGTCCCCAACCCCGTAGAACCCTGGTTCGAGGTTTACAGCACGCCTGGAGCTTCATCCAAGGAATCTACACCCCTCAGCGATACCTCTTTTGTGATTTACAGCGCGCCTGGAGTTGTAATTGAGGACACCGCACATCCCAGCGACCCTTGGATGGAGGCTTACAGCTCGCCTGGAGCTGCATCCGAGGACGCCACACCCCCCAGCGATACCTCTTTTGTGATTTACAGCGCGCCTGGAGTTGTAATTGAGGACACAGGACCCCCGTCCATAAGAGACCGGTTCCTGCGAAGAGTAAGGAGGGCGATGGCCCAGGCCCAGGCGGATGCACCTGGTATCTGGCAGGACGAGCACTGGTGGAAAGATTTTGTCCGCCAGGAGATGTGGAACGAAGCCATTCAACAGGAGGAGGACTGCCCTGAAGAAGCCCTTCCCACTTATACGGAGAGGTTCGAGCACCAGTGGTACTTACGGGTGCCCTTTTTGGGAGCACAGCCCCGAGAGGAATGGCTGACGGAGCTAGGTGAACTGGTCCAGAGCGAAATTATACTGGACACCAGCTACAGAGCCCTCCAGTGGTTTACGTCCCAACTAATGCCCAGCACAGCAGACAGCGGCCCAACAAAAGGCTTCGACTACGGCGGCACAGGGCTGCTGTATACAAGGATGGGCAAAGACCCCGGTTTTGGGGACGACACAGAGTGGCGGCGGGAACAACTCCTGGACCTCCGGTATGAGGAACTGAAGACCTTGACGATGACCGTGAGGCAGAGGAACTGGAGTTTCTGGTTGAGCAGGAATGGGAGCTCGAAAAGGCCTACAAAAGGCTGTTCGACGACGCTCCACAGCTAGGCCTGAGCCCCATTACCTGGGACTGTCTAGCGGAAGAAGCAGACAGCCCAAGTGACACTGAAGTATTGGAGCCCGAGATGCTCCCATGGGTCCCCGTCGGGACCACAGTAGATGAGCCGGCCAGCTCAGAAGAAGCACGGCAGGTGCCAAGCGACCAGAATGGGCCACGTAAAGGGTCCGAGTGGCCCAGTGAGGAAGTTATCCTCCCACCCCCGCAAGAAGACACTGTGGCAGTGTCCGTTTACCCAGCAGAAGAGCTGGCAACGGGGCAGAGTGCCGCTGGCCTCTGCCCACCCTCCATCGTCTGCCCTGAGGAGCCGAAGGAGGATTTACCCGAGCTGCTTATCCGCAGCCGTTGACCCCATCCAACCGCCTGGACGTCATTCCTGCACCCGCTTCCCCAGCAGAAGAGCTGGCAACCGGACAGAGTGCCGCTGGCCTCTGCCCATCCTCCACCATCTGCCCTGAGGAGCAGAAGGGGATACCCTCGAGCTGCTTATCCCGCAGCCGCTTACCCCATCCAACCCCCTGGACTTTGTTCCTGTACCCACCTCCCCAGCAGAAGATCTGGCAATGCGGCAGAGTGCCGCTGGCCTCTGCCCACCCTCCATCGTCTGCCCTGAGGAGCCGAAGGAGGATTTACCCGGGCTGCTTATCCCGCAGCCGTTGACCCCATCCGACCCCCTGGACTTTGTTCCCACACCCGCTTACCCAGCAGAAGAGCTGGCAACGGGGCAGAGTGCCGCTGGCCTCTGCCCACCCTCTCTCGTCTGTCCCGAGGAGCAGAAAGAGGATACACCCGGGCTGCTTATCCCGCAGCCACTGACCCCACCGGAGATGGAGGACGCCATTCTCCTGCCCGGGGACCCTTCCTCGGCCTTGAACCTCCCAGCCGACGCGCTGGCAATGGGGCAGAGCCTGTTTCAACTCTGCCCATCTCCACACCCCTTTGGCCCGGAGGCCCCATGCAGCCACTGTTTTTTCCAACGGCTGACCAGGGCACTCAGGGCGCGTGCATTTAGCACCCGTTTTTCCCGGGTGCGCGATACCTCTGGAGGTGGTACAGGCGGTACCCCTCCCCGACCACAGGACCCTTATTCGGAGGGGTACCCCCAAAGATTTGTACCCCCAACACGCCAGGCACTGCCGCAAGGACAAATGGAGAAGCCTGGTGGCTCGCCTCCTCCCAACAGACTATGGACCCAGGTATGGACTATTGCTCCAACGACCCCGCGTCGACCCGTTGGGGTCCAACTGTGGCCGTCGGACTCCTTTGGGGAGGGGAGATATGTCATGGAACTGACGTAGCGCTCCCCACGTCAAACCCCAAGACTTTTATTTCCATGGCGAAAACCCCAAAAGACATAGACCGTTGCTTTGGGGAAGACCTTATGTTCATTTATATTGTGTGGTTTTAAATATGTTTTACATCGTTTGGTTTTAGTTTAATTTAGTTTAGTGAAAAATGACATAGCTTTGGTTTTAAAATACTATATTCCTGTAGGTAAATGTGTCTTTGTATAAAACAGTAAACAAGCTTTGCTGTTGTGTAAATTATGCGTCAGGGATTTTCCCCATTATCTAAGTACATGTTTATTTAGGGATCTCTGATAGAGTGTGTGTTAATCTGATGTGCTGGAACAATAGATGTACAAATGTTATGTGGACTGAAGGCTAAGAGAATGTGAAGAATGTTGATTGCAAATAACTGCCATACCTCATTGTATGGGTAGGCTCCTAATTAGTATGGGGAAACACCTCATTGTATGGGTAGGCTCCTAATTAGTATGGGGAACACCTCATTGTATGGGTAGGCTCCTAATTAGTATGGGTATGCAAATTATGACTGTCTTACTTGAGCATAAATAGTGGCGTTGTTCATTAAAGGATTCAGATCATCTGAGTGTTTGAAACATACAGCTTCGTCTGGTGGTATCATTTCACGTCGGCTATATATCACCACCACCCAGGAACGGGTCACTCCAACTCCGCAGCAGAACATCGATTCGCCGCGCCGTTGCGCCACCTTGAATCGGGACCTCGACGCAGCGCCGTGCCTGCATCTTCAAGGAGACTCTACCGAACCGCGGTTCACCACGCAGACCGTCTGCAGCCTTTCAATGGTCAGTAGATCCGCTGCCCGAGACGCCGAGTGCCGTGCCACTCGGTAGTCGGCGGATTTCCACCGTGGGTGCCCCATCTACTCTCCAGATCTCCACCGCCATGTGGTCTTCTACCCAAGCCGCTCGAGACGCCGGTGCCGTGCCACTCGGTAGTCGGGCTTGGCAACACCAAAGAGGGGGTCAGATAGAGCAGGACCGCAGGCGGATACTCCATTCCGTCACACCCCCTAACATCTTTCTGTCTCCAGGGCACCTCTGCAGACCCAGGCCCAAGACACAGTCAGCAGTCCCAGTCCCTCCTTCGGGTGATGCCCCCCTCCCGAACATTTAGCAGGGGCCCAGCCCACGGCAATCCCCACAATCCCAAAAGGGCGCAACTCCCCCTGGGACCAGGAATTTGGTAGTCTCTCAGGGTAGTCACTCACCGATTCTGCTGGTCTTCTAGGCAGGTAAGAAGTGGTCCCCTCTCTTGTAGCACCTTGGGTCACAGGGGTGGAGTGCTGGGTGGTCTCCATCTTCCTTGGGGACACAGCACACTCTGATGCCAGCACAGCATCCACCTCCAGCAACACTGGGTACAATTGCTCCTCTATGCAAAATATAACAGGGGCAATGACTTGACTCCCTGTTGTGCTGCTCTCCTCCGAGGTGGGCACATGGGTGCTGGCAGCTTGTGCCAGGGACAACTCATCTTGGAGCTGTTGGCACTGTGCTTGTGTCCCTTCGAGCTCAGCCTGCAGGTGGCTAACAGTGCCCTGGTGCTCCTGCTCCAATACACCTAGTTGGTGTGTCAGACGGCTCACCTCCATCTCGCATGCCTTAGTTTGAGCGAGGCTCTCCTTCCGAGCTGCGTCTGCTTCCAGTAGCTGGTGTTGGCACAGCTGGAGTTGGTTCTGGAGCAGCTGTATTTCCTCTTGCTGCTCATAGGCCCGTGCCTGAAAAGTATCCCGGGAGAGCAGTGTCTGCTCCAACTCCTGCTCACAGCGCTCCAGACGAGTTTTAAATGTGGTAATTTCTGTCTGTAGAGCCGCTCTGGTTCGCCGTTCGTCCTCCAGCTGCTCAATCACTACACGGGAGCTGCGCTCCAGCTCCGCTATCTGCACCTGAGCACCACTGAGCTCCGTGTGTAGGTCGATGTTACAGTCCTCACAGACCTGCAGGTGGGATGACAATTTTCGTATACTGACTGTTCTCGTACTTCCATGCAGCGACCATTTCTCTCCACCGTGACAGCTCGCAGCTCATCCTGTAGCCGGTGCAATTGCAGGCCAGTCTCTTTCTCGCTCTGGGTTGCAAAGTCTAGTTGCCCTTTCAAGGTCTCTACCTCCCTTCGAAGCGGGTCACAACATTTGCATTCGCTCTCCAGCACCACCTCCATTTATTTCACCCGTCCACCCCTCCGCTTCTTTTTAGCCTTACTTGAGGGTGGGTTGACAGTCACGGTTGGTGCAGAGGCATATTTTGTTTGGGTCTTGGCGTTGGCAGAAGCCGATGCTTCCAAAATCCCTGGTCTCTGGCAATCCAAGTCTGTAGACACCCTCTGGGTGTGTGGTGTAGTTGCCAGCCAGTTCTCCTCCTGGCCACGAATGTCCCCTGGCTCCATCCAGCCTGGGACCTTGTATTTACTGTATTCCACATGCAGAGGGTTAAAATCTTCCTGGTCCTGCACAGCTTCCCCTTTCTGCAATAAACAGACCTCATTCCAAACGCTCTGGAACAGGTCCATGCTAGGGTTTGGACCATATTGCTTGAGGCGTCTTTTTACCTCCTTCGGCGTTTCCATCTCGCTCCTGGTTGCACCAAACTTGTGCCTTCGACCCTTTCTTCAATATTGGTTCCTTCCATGGCTTTCCAGCAGGTCCTTCAGGGTGTCCTGCTTGCAGGCTGAATAGTTTGTCATCTCGGGGTGTATTGGTGTTAGAGAGCCTCTATCCACACCGTTTGCCCCTAATGTGACGGAACCGTTCTCTTCCGTCTGTCCTGACTCTCCAGACACCCCTTCGTTGCGGTCAGCCCGGCTACTGGGAGCGCTGTCCTCAGCGCCTCGAGCAGCTTGACCCACCTGCATCTGTTCCTCTGCCCTGGAGCCGTTAGGAATTTCCAGAAGGCCGCTCGGTGCCTTCTGATGTTGAGTATATAGTGTAGCGTAGTTTGTAATAAAGACACCAGGCGCGGCTGTATGCTTTAAAACAAGATTCTCTCTCTGAGCTCTGAGAGTTCTCTGACTTTTTAATGAACAAAACGCCACCATTTATGCTGAAGTCCAACAGTCATAATTTGCATAAAATGACGCACCTCGTCCTACCAATATACTAATTACATTATGTCAGTTATTTACAATAAACATTCTTTACATTCTTTAGCCTTCAGCTCACACAACATTTATATAATCCATTGTTCTAACACATCAGATTAAACACAAAACACTATCACAGATCCCTTGAATTAAACATGCAGCTAGATAAGGGGGAAAAGCCCTGTTGCATAAATTACACAGCAGTAAAGCTTGTTTACTGGCTATACAGAAACACGTTTACCTACAGGAATATAAGTATATTTAAAACTAAAGTTACGCCATTTTACACTAAACTAATTTAAACTAAGACCAAACGATGTAAAATATATCTAAAATCACACGATATAAATGAACATAAAGTCTCTTGGGGATTGAAGCATGGAGCGTTACATCAGCTCCATGACACCTCATACAAGCAGCTTTCTGGAGGCGTGGTGGATGAACAAGCTCCAGCACAGAGCCCTGTCCTGGATCCCTCCCAGCTGCAAGCAGAGTTACCCAGTGTGTCCTCACAGAGGGAGGACAGGATGAAACAACTTGAGGACGCTCTAAAGCGACACTTGTGTAACACCTGTCCAGGCACTGGTAGGTTACCAAGTTATGACACAGGTGCTTCTGAGGCTGCGGTTTATCAGAGGAAGAGCGGTGAAGGGGGCCGTTTGACTGATGCCTTTTGCAATTTTTTTAGTCCACAACACCCAGGGACGTCAAATGTAGGCACCCATTGCCAGCGTCTTCACCATATGGTGCAGGACTACCTAGGGGCAAGGGCAGACCTGGATATCTTTACAGCAGATGATCCACTGGCTTACTGGGTGTTGAGATTGGATCACTGGCCAGGATTTAGCCAATATGCTATGCAGCTACTAGGTTGCCCTTCATCCAGCGTGCTTTCTGAAAGGACGTTCAGTGCCGCTGGCGGTTTTGTCACAGACAAGAGAGTGCGTCTGTCCACCGACTCTGTAGACCGGCTGACGTTTATAAAAATTAAATCAGTCCTGGATCAGCAGCTATCACTCCCCTGATGCTGATGTAACTGAATAGATCGGGGATCTCTTCTGCATTCCCAAAACCTCCACCACTGCACTCTTCCACAATACCTCAGAGGGGTTACGTTATGAAGGCACTAGCTGGCACCAAAGGCCCAATATTTGGGTGCACTGACGCGTGTACCAGATTCATATCATTGTAATATTTGACCGCAGGGTCCACCCCTGCACTCTTCCACAATACCTCACAGGGGTTACGGTGTGAAGGCACTAGCTGGCACCAAAGGCCCAATATTCGGGTGCACTGCCACTGACGCGTGTACCAGATTCATATCATTTAAATATTTGACCGCAGTGTCCACCCCTGCACTCTTCCACAATACCTCAGAGGGGTTATGGTGTGAAGGCACTAGCTGGCACCAAAGGCCCAATATTTGGGTGCACTGACGCCAGTCCCCAGAGAATAGAGTGATGGGATAGAAACATCAGAAATGTGGCAGCTCTATAGGAAGAACGTGCTAGATAATCGTGACGAAAGCAAGAAAGTAGGCAAGCAATCCGTAATTAGGGATAAATCCCCCAAAAACAGAAAGAAGAGAAACGAATTAATTTTAGTTCAGAAGAGGATGAAATCCCAACAATGGGAATGTATCCCGATCTGGCTAAATTTCAGGAAAAAATGAATAGCAAAATGCAGCAAACAATAAAAGTCAAGTTTTAAATCACAGGATGACACAACATTTTTCTTCCTGGGTGATCCAGCAAGATTGTTTGTTTCAGTAAAATAAGGGGTAGACCCTCAAGTCTCCTTTTTATAGTGTACACAAATATGTGGTTGAGTTCCCTAAATTTAAGTAGCAAATTATCTACGTGTGTAGTTTTGTTGACTTAAATAGCAAAATATGTTTGCACAGGAAACAGAAGTGGAATCATTCTTGAATATTTATCAATGATGCAATGTGATCAGACGAGTATTTGTTTATGATTTTTGTTGCAGTCGAAAAAGAAAAAGTTCTTGTTCTTTTTATTTTGTTCGCAAGCTTTTGGGTTTTGCTTTTTTTTTTTTTTTTTTAAGCGGTTTCATTTCTACAACTGACTGACCAAGCTGTGTATGTTTGTGGAAGGCTTAGTTAAGTTTGCATATAAAAAGAATTTTAACAGTTTATTGTTGAAATCTTGGTACCGGTTTTCTAGAATAACCATCCCTGGTATGATTTGGGTTTTCAACGTAGAGAATATACCTGCATAGTAATCGATGCCTAAGATAAAGTGATTGCATTTGTGTTCCCCCCTATGAGAGAAAAAGGGAGGGAAGGAATCAGCTTCTGAGTATGGGGTGATTCCATGAATTAGCGGTAAACCAATGCCACTAAAGGGTAGATAATTGTGCATGCCCTTTGACATGAGGTGCAGAATGAAGCGCTCAAAGAGTGCAGAACATGTCTGGGAAAAAAGACTAAATAGGGAGCCATTCATAGCTGTGAAGGGTTTAGATTATATATTGTTGAATCTTCTTGACCTATGGTCTTTTATAAGAGCCGGAGAAATTTGTGGTTTGATACTCTGATTTTACATGTCCGGATTGAGGGACAAATGGTATGATATGCCCAGATCTGTCAAGGATTCAGATATTGTTGAATCTGACATATTGGACCATAACCCTTAAAAGAGCCGGAAGAGGTTAGATGCATGTCATTTCAACTATGATGTGAGTTGGGGAGAAGACAAAAGGTAGACGACCCAATTAGTCCCCCCAGCAAGGGTAATGGCTACTGTGTTCAACCAGTGATGTAGATTTGATGTAAGGGGCGGTCACCCCACGATGATTAAGGGTAAAACATAAGTAACTATGCAAGGTAACACTAAGGGTGCAGAGAGACATTGGAAAGCCGTCACATTTGATCCCGAAACACAGAAATTGGTAATAAAAGGTAAATCAAGTCAATATGCCAAACTATATGCGGTATATCAAGCATAATAATTGAACAGTTTGAATGTGAATGCTATGTGTATACAAACTTGTGGTCAGTGGCTAATAGTTTCATTATTTGGATATCTACTTGGCATAAAAATTGTGTAAAGGAGAATAAATGTGCTCTTTTATGTCCTCGGATCGTCTAAATGAAGAGGGTTGTTGCCAGAACTACTGATTGAAATCTGAACTACTGATTTTACGGTTCAGACAAGAATCTACAACTTTCCCATGATGAAGTGGCACCAGATAATAGTGGGGGCTCAAGCACAGAAACCCCAGGACGCCATAGCAGTTTGGATGTGGAAAACCACCTGATTGTTCTTATGGGTTTGATCTGTTTCCCTGTAATAATTACCACAATACTGGATAAAGTTGTCAACTACAAGAAGAATGGTTGAGAGGTTTGACTCCTCAGAATTTACTAATAAAGCACAAATATGTTTGCTAATAAATCTGGATATGAGAGATGCTGGGTCTGCAGCAAGCTACACCCTGACACGCTGAATAAATCATTTTGTAGGACCCATACACTGTTGGCTATCCAAAGCCAATCAAGCAGAAAAAGGGAATCTTTTTAAGGAAACTGCTTACAGACGGGTTTTTTTTCTGTTCCATTCTGGGTGGTCTACACTGTTTTAATACCGTTTTTTTTATAAAAGAGTATAAGCTAGTTTGTTGTTGCTTGATGCTAATTACAATAGCTTGAATTTAAGGGTTTGTACAATGGGAGGGAGATATATACAGAATGCATCAAAGGGTGCAAATGTAATGAAAGGGGTTAAAATGAGGATTTCAAATGTAAAAAAACGCCTAGGTGAAAGAACGATAATGTAGATAATACTTCACTTTTATTCGGAGACAACAAATAAAATCACAGCACTAAATAGGGTGGAAAAAGGTATGAAACCTAATATGGGTTCGTCCGCCAAATGGCTCAAAAAGGTAGAGTGCAACAATGCAACAGAGCAAAAGAAACAAAGGAAAATCAAATGGGAAATATATAGAACAAGTCAAAAAGCAGACACAAGTGCAACGAGGACAAAAAAACAGAATTAAAAAGGACGAAAAGCGTATGAGTCTATGTCAATCATAGCAGTACCCAAATACCTTATAGTAGAGACTCCTCAGTAAAGAAAAAGAACAATCCTTCGTGGGACTGCATTAAAGCAGAGAGAAAGGAGGATACAACTAAATGGGTAAACTGCAAACAGACTTCATAAATTCATAAAATGTAGACCAAACAAAGTAAAGTGGGGCTTGCGCAAGCTGCCACACTCAGTGTAGTAGGGTAGTGACGGATTAAAACGTCTACAAAATGGTAGCTATTTGAAAAAACGGATAGAGATATAGAGTATTATGAGGGCATAACGTCAACAAAAGCTCTTAACTGCTTAGCAGAATATGCACATAGACGGTTCAAGATGTAAAATATAACCTTTATTATTTGGTTTAAAAACAATCTGATCACACAAAAAATAAAAAATAAACACATAAAAATAAAAAATTGGATTCCAACTTGTACCAAGTGATAATATTGGTGGTAACAATCTCAAACGCTTTCGAAAAGTATCACAATAAAGAACTTCGGGGCACAAATCAAAATAATAGAAAGATTTTGACCGGAAAGTTTTCAAATGGTAGTCTGGACCATAAAATGTTTTATTATATTAGATGTAACTATACAGATTAATGAAATGGAGTCTTGCTGAATATTATGGCTGAGTATCAATTACCCACCCTGTGTTGAAACACAGTTATCAATTTGGGCTTAAAGAAACGTCAGTGGTTCAATCAGTTGCTTAGTGGTGCAGCATTAAAGTTTTGATTCCATCTAAGCTGTGTATTCTATAATAAATGATATTCCAAAAGATTTACTTGCCATTTATCATCTAAAAATACTACCCGATAATGTACATACAGGCACCTGCTACAAGGGGGTGCCTTGCTCTGGAATTTCTTTTTCTCTTTCACAATGGTTTAGACCACTGTATCTCTGAAGCCCTAAGGGCTACAGGGACACATGAGATATCATTGGAAAGGCCAGACTATGACCTTTCCAGTGATACCACTTATAACTTTAAAATAACTTTAACGCAGCACTATTATTCAGTTTACAATTATAAAGTGAACAGTGTCGCTGCGCTAACGCACCTTCTCATTTCCCACACTGCCAGCAAGTGTAGAGCTGATGATGCAACACATTGTTTCATCGACAACCTAGACTGTGGCACTGCAGCGATGAGAGACAGGGGGACTTTGGAACCCTGCATCTCTGAATTATACACCACACAAGGTTAAATGAGGTGTCATTGGAGAGGTCAGAGTCTGGACTTTACATGGTCATGTTTGGCATCATTGTAATGTGTAAAAATTAAAAAAAACTGAAAAAAGTAAATGCTAAATAACTTTTTTTCTCTGTTCTACGTCAGAGGCCATGCATACTTTTACATATAAAACAAACAATGGCACTGCACTAACTCAACTAAGGCAACAGATTCTGCCCCTTTTGATTTGAGCACAGAGAGAAACTGGTTTTCGGTTTTTAAAAATGTTTTTAATTTCTACTTTGCCCTGAAACGAGAATGTAAAAATTAATTTGGCATTTTACATTTGTTGGGGGGGGGGGGGGGGGTAGCTCCACATTTCTGTGCCTACAGGCTCCTGGAGGTGCAAATCTGGTTGTTTTAGAACTACAGCTTGAATAATTCTCTGGTCATCTATTGCTTTCAAAGTATTCTAGGAATTGTGGGCAACCAACATCTAGGGGGCTAGAGTTTGAGATCTCTGCTTTAAACCCTTCACTGCTCAACCATGTCCTGAGCTCATTTTAGCAATCCGATCATTTTTATTTTTTTTAAAGAATTCTTTATTTTGCAATTCAAAGCGTCAGTACCTAGCAAACAACTACCTGAAGAAGGTACAAGAAACAGCATGCCAATTAGTACCACACTAGTTTTCAGAAATAAATCACAAAACAAACCCACAGGACAATAGACAGACCAATGAGAAAAGAAGTAGGGGGACAGGGGGAGCACCATCCGAAGCATCCCTACCACGACTGTGGTCCATCACAGAAAATATACCCGCCCAGGAGTCCTGCTCCATACCTCCCTCAGACATGCTCAAAGTCCAGCCATGGTGACCAAACGCGATAGAACTGCAGCAGCGTACCATGGACCAGAGTTGACAATCGATCCATGCACATATTGTCCCGATCATTAATCTGAATCTGATTCGTCGGTGAAAGAGGGTGCTGTCCACCTGTGCGCCACCGCCCTCCTAGCAGCCAGGACTATTTTGTGAAGGAGTTTATTCTCTGGTCTCGTCAAGGGCTCCCGAGACCTATGAAGCAAGAAAGTCCAAGGATACAAGTCTACCAGGCAGCCCAACACCGATTGCGTCAGGCTGTGTATCCGTGATCAAAATCCCTGGATACGAGGGCACGTCCACCACAAATGATAGTAGCGCCTGGCCCCAGAACCCCTCCAGTAGAGAACTGAGGGACCGCAACCCCATGTCCAATCATCATTTTTAAACATGATCTGAAGTCAGGTTTTATTGTAGGACCAAGATTTATATATTTTATATATTTTCCAGCAGATTCAAATTACATCATTAGTAGATGTCATGTCTTATCAGAATGCTGTAACAAAAATGTAAATTTCCATTCGGAATTCAATCATTTGCATGTAAATTTTTCTGCATTTTTATCATCCAAACCTTTGGTTGTATATTCTATGGGGTTTTCTTTAAAACAAAATCAGAAATGAAGAAATTTTGGAAGGAAATATGTAATTTTTAACCAAAACTGAAAAAAATAACATTTTGCAATTTGGCACAATGCATTTCATGAACACTGAACTTGCTCCTGGTGTGGGAAATGAGAAGGCGATTAATGACATTGTTCTAAAAGCAACTGGCATTGTTCATGCATAAAGAAAATAAAAGGATTAAAAAATTAAGATTTTACATAATGGGTAAAAGCCCAGGACATACTTGAAAACGAGAGAAATCTCAATGTATCCTTCCTGCTAAAATCCTTTATAAATAAAGAGCCGAATTGGCCACCGAATGGTGAATTTTCCCCATATAGTGCAGTTTCGTGGCAATTAGACTACTCAAAAAGCTGGCAATTCGCCAAATATTGGAAAATTGCCAGCAAAATACAGTGCAATTCAGTGGCAGTGAAATTCCCTATAGAGAAGTAATGATTAATCTATTCAGAGAACATCAAAACAGCCCTGAAAATTTGGCAAAATGCCCAGATTTTTGATGCTTTTGTTCGACAGGTTTAACCCTTTTGCTGCTGAGGCTTTTCCCGCCTCTGTGCTGAGGTCATTTTTACCGGTATTGCTCATCATGTTTAAACGTGTTTTTAAGGCTTATTTTAGTATATGACCCAGACATATTATATATTGTTCTTTCCGTCAGACTCGGCAGATTCATAATATGTCATTATTATATGCATACGTCATGACCTGTCTGTATATTATAACAAAAAATGCAATAAAATATGAATTTTCAATAATTTACAACGTGTAAAGTGTTTTTTTTTCACATTTTAACATGCAAGCAATAGCGGTTATATTTTGTATGGGGTGCGCTTGTTAAAAAAATTAGAGATGGGGTCTCGTTACATTTTTTTTGGGGAAAATTACACGATTTTTAAGAAACGCACCGCATACAAAAATCGTTCGTACAGCATCATTGTTCACATTATAATTGAAATGGGAACAATATTGCTGCATTAACAAAGCAAAAAAAGAAAAAAAACTTTTTTTTTAAAAAATATATTTATTTTTATACAAACTTTTTCATACTCATGTTTGGTATTGTTGGAACGGCCATGCTCTGGCCGATCCAACAATACCAAACATTAACCCCTAACTGCCACGGATCGGGAGATAGGGGGTTCATTGGAACCCCCTATCTCCACCATTGGTGGCAGTTAGGGGTTAACTACAGGACTGGCGTCATCGTGCTATGCACGATGACGCCAGTCCTCAGGGGCATTCGCGAAAGCTTGGCCGACATCCAAGATGTCGGCCAGCTCCGGGAAAGGATCACGAACAGGCGCTTTTCAGCCCTGATTCGTGATCCGGCCCCCATGGGGTTAATGCCAGGTACCATTTGGAAGGGCAGGCTGTGCCCTTCCAAACGGTGCCTGGGTTAACCCCCGCAACGCCGCCGATCGGGAGGGAGAGAGGTCCGAAGGACCTCCCCCCCCTCCCTTTCAGGCGCCTCCTCCGCACATACGGGGGGGGCGCCTGAATTAGGTGTCATCGCACCCCCGCGATGACACCTAATTTCTCCGGCGGCGGTTCCGGGTGCTGGGCTGACATCGAGGATGTCAGCCCGCACCGGGGGGGCCAGCGATCGGCTGGAACCCGGCCGAACGCTGACCCCAAAGAGAGGACGCGCTCAGCGCGTCCACCGCATGGAACGTGACATGCGGTTGGACGCGTCCTTAGCAGCGAAGGGGTTAAACAGGAAAATCACATTGAGTCCTATGGAAAAAAAAAAAAAATTCCCTGGTTTTATTGCATTTTTATTCAACCATTTATTCTGTTCATTTGCAGCAAAAAGTCTATTTTAGAACATTTTAGGCATTTTTCCAGATTTTTCTGGCAAAATTTTTGATTGAGATTTTTAAATGGCTTTTTTTTATTCTGTAACAGACTTTTTTTATCGTTACTCATTGGACCTTATTTCCATGCAGTACTTTTGTTTTAAAACGCATTTTAAAAATTGTCGTTTTTATTGATTTTATTGAGTACTTTGTACTCGTGCAGATGCCCCCGATACCTCAACCGATAACGGAAGACAGTGCTGGGCTGGCTTGCCGGCGTCTGAGGGGCAGGGGCAGCTGGCAGAGTACTCTAACTGCACTCTGCAAGGCCCCTCCTGGTGGCCTTTTTCCTTCGAGCAGCCGCCCGCAAAGGTTGGGTCTGGTGTGTGGTCTTTTCTTATTGTAAAGCGGTCACATGACATTAAAATAAAAGCATCAATACTCTGAGTACCTGAAAAAAGTGTCGGTACTTGTATTCTAAGGCTGGGTTCACACCTGGGCGTAGCGCTGCGTCGCGCAATGCGCGCGTTTTTTTACACGCGTTTGCGCATACAAAAAAACGCGCGAACACGCGTTGCAGCGCGTTCGCGGCTATGATATGGCCGCGAACGCGCTGCTGTATGCCCGAAAAGAAGCTCCCGAACTTCTTTGGACGTAGGGCGTTTATCAGCGCGTTCATGCGCGCTGATAAACGGCCAGGTGTGACATGCCCACATAGGGAATCATGGTATTTCATTGTTTGAGCGTTTTACAGCGCGCTGTAAAACGCTTAGGTGTGAACCCAGCCTTAAAGTGGTATTGATACAACCCTAGTAATGGGAGATTTTTTACACCATCTAATTAACTACTAGTTTTGCAAGGTTTGGCTACTGAATCTTTTAAGCCTATTGCAAACTGTTCCATATTTAATCTCAATCTGAAGACCTTATTCCTAGTGGGGCATTACTTCAACTGCCCATAGCTCAGAATGGAGAGCACGCTGTCTTGCGAGGAGACATTTACAAGATTATGGTGGGACTAAACGGAAACCTATATTTGTGTAGTGCATGCTCTTAATATTATGGTTGTATACATAGTGATACAAAAAATAAAAAAACACCTTTCAAATAGTCCGGTTTATTGATAAACACATAGTGTTTCACATTAATAAACTGCTCAGGCAAAGCATCTTATGCTAAAGGATAATGGAATTTGAACAAATATACACATTGTACATACAGATATTCATGAAAAACAACAACGATAATTGCACCAGGAATATCATCATTGCAATTGAGGTGACGTCTATGAAAAGGCACAAAATATATTTAGGTAACAATGATGTGTAAAAATCCAATATGTAGACAATCTTTATAGACAATATTATTTATTACGGTGACTTTGCACACATCATGTGGAACCTGGTTACATACAAAATGACTGCAGGTTCTCATGCAAATAAAAAACCTTCGAACTCCACCACATTATGCAACTGTACAACTCAGGAACGCTTCTGGGCTCGTTCATCCTGCAAAAAGAGGTATGATTATTGAGAGAAATATAAAAAATTTTGTTTTCTTAAAAATGCCTAATGTGTATACCTTGATTACTCTTTGAAGCTGTATTAGAGCCTCTTCATATCTTGGTACATACTGCTTCAGATTTTCACTCTTCACCAGTTGCTTTTTCAGTTCTGGGGCTCCAGCATCTCGCAACATATTAAAATATCTTTGCTCCTTTTGAGAGAGAAAAATGAAAATCCATTTAAAATGTATGAAATATCTGTGCTGGACCAATCCGGTCACTTGAGGTGTAAGAATATTAAGGCTTACTTGAACTTTCAGTAGCATTGTGAATGCCAGGCCAGCTGTACCTGCACGAGCAGTTCTCCCGACTCTGAGTTAACAGGAAGTGTGCATATTAGTGGAGGGGGGGGGGGGAACAAAGACACACAAAACAATCTGCATCTGTACTTGACCCATCTCCTCATACTGATCTGCTCTGTACTTCTGATGTAACCAGAAGAATACCAATCTTAAAAAGATTCCTCTGTGGCCTTCTGCAGGGACTTTGCATCATGTGAGATCCTGTTACTTGTGCAACTTCCACTCTACCAACCTATCAAGGCCTACAGCCTCCACAGTGTAAACTGCGCCTGGCATTCCCATATAGAATAACTTTCACTTCAAATAGACTATCATCAGTAACCAGTTTGAGGTAATTCTGCAAGCAAACTCAGATTAGAAAATAATTTTACACGCTGTAAATCACTGAAATAATTGGAAATCTACATTTTTTGTTAAAGTATTCTGACGCAACATGACGTATACACCTAATAATGATCTATTATGAATCTGCCGAATGCTGAAGAAAAAATATGTAATTTGTCTGGGCCCTATAATAAAACATGACTTCAAAACACGTTTAAACATGATGAGCACAAAATCGGTCAAAATTAGTTCAGCACACGGAAGTGAAATGGCTTAGCAGTGAAGGGGTTAAGCCAATAAAAATGCATTAAAATGTTTGTAAATAGAAAAAGTCCTTTACAGGGCAGCATAGCACTCTATGGGCCGTGACAGTACCGCCCACCAGTTGGGGTGTGTCATCTCTGCAGCCGATGCCGCGTGTCAGTGGGCCGGAGGAGGGGCCCATCGCAGCAGCCAACAAGTGGCGCGTATTAGTATGCCCCTCCAGCGGTAAGGGTTTAAAAAAAAATATTATATGTTGCAGAATAATAACGCCTTCTAAAATAAAATTGGGAAACAAAAACTTTGTCAAAAAAATATTAAAAATGCTTTTTGCTAAAAATGAAAATATTTTTTTTTTAAAAGAATTTTTTTTTTTATAAATAACTTTAACCTCCCTGGCGTTCCGATTCTGAAATATTTTATATGTCAGAATCGGTACAACTTATTTGGCCCCCTAGCGGTATTAGAGTGTAGCTCGGGGTTAATTTCTTTGCTGAAAGCGGTAACCCCAAGCCACACTCGGGGCTGGATACATACCTGCCCCTGCCCTCCCTTGCTGTCCCCCGCAGTCACACTCCGGACGATCGCGGCATCCTACTTCCTGGTGCCCTTCTCGCGCGGAGGGAACCAGGAAGCAGAACGCGGCGATCGCTGGAGAATGCGATCGCGGAAGTCAGCGAGTGAGCGCAGATAAAGGTATGTAACCAGCCTCGAGTGCGGCTCGGGGTTACCGCTTTCAGCAGTGAAATTTAACCCCGAGCCACACTCGGGAACACCGCAAGGGAGGTTAATTTGAAACCTATGGGATTCCATGTTTAAACCTTTCGATCTGAAACGCCAGAAATCAGGGCATTTCGTCGACATTTCGGCATTCTGTGAATAGACGAAACGTTACTTCTCAAATGGGACAATTTCGTTGTCTGCGAAGACTGCTGAAGATTGCCAAACTGTACCGTATTTCGCTATCAATTCGCCAGTATTTGGCAAATTGATAGTTTAGTGAATTCACTGTTCGGTGCAATTCGGGGCTTAGTCAATAACCTCTTATGTGTTTGGTTAAAGTTTAGTCTTGGGAAAACTGTTAAATTCACTATCTGTGCACTTAGCTTTTCTAATATCAAGTCTTTTACAAGAGGGGCAATGATATTTAGGAAACATGTAGCTAGCTGACAAAATATAATAAAGCACAACAACAGCCTGGATATTACCTGTGAATGTATGTCCGGATGAACTGAGGAGCATCATAGTTAATTACACACTTCACTCCATCGATGTCAATTCCTCTGGATGTTGCATCCGTGCTGATCAACCTTGATAAACAGAAGAGCGAGACAGTGCAGTTTATATACAAAAATAAAAAATTAAAAGAACACAAAAATCAGACTCCTAAGGATTGCATCGTGTGGGTTGTATGCAAAGGACATCACCAGGGGGTAGATTAGAAGGCTTTTAAGACAATTATCAGTTCTCACTAAACTGCCATCTCTTATTTCAAGTAGCTTAGATCACACAGTAGTTCCCCTTCGGCGATGTCTAAACACTCACTCCTACACCCTATTGCCTCTTCGTTACGGTTTTATCCCATACCACAGCTGCAAAGCAAGACTGCTGCTAAGGTTTTTTGTAAATGCTACATCATGGGAAAAATCCACAAAATGGAAACCGGAGATCAACACAAAACTTTATTTTTTTTTACATTCAATTACTACAAAGAAAACCATAAGCATGTGTTTTTGCTTTTAATGCAAAAGTAATCTAGTTACAGCTTAGGTTAGTGGCAGTGTCCCTTTAAAGCAGTTTTTCCCAAACCTGTCCTCGGGACCCTCAACCAGGCCAGATTTTGCAGATCACCTTGTGAAAACGCAGACTGAATCCTGCAATCATTGAGCAGCAACTCATATCACCTGTGCTGTGCTTCAGATGTTTGTCAAACTTGGCGAGGCGGAGGGTCCTGAGGACAGGTTTGGGGAACACTGCTTTAAAAGGGACAGTAAACACATAACTAAACATTCTCCCTGCTTGCGTAATGTTGGCAAGAGGTCACTTGTCATCATGCACCCAGGTCCTTCTAAAATGAACTGTATGTAAAGAAGGACACTACTTTCTAGAACACATCTTGAGCGTATCTCACCTTCTCATATAGATCTAGCAAGAAGTTAAAACTAAATACATACAATGCCATTGCTATCAGTTTTGCCATCTGTCCATCACTCTAATGCGATAAATGTAACATAATGCATTACTACAGATTCAATGAAGACACCAAAGAGGTGGCATAGGTTGAGATAAAGGGAAGAGCATAACATTGTGTTACAAAGAGTGGTACCAGGAGAGAAAAGGAGTAAAGGAAACACCAAGCTATTGGGGTGAGAGACAGAATGAGAAGCAGTGCTAGGAATGAGAGATAACCAATTTTGCCCAATTTAAATCACGGCTGAAGTAGACAGATTTGAATCCTAGAAAATTGAGGACTCTGGAATAGTTAATCGATGGACACGCCATCCGAGCATCAGCAGATCAGGGTGCACATGTTCGGGGAGGAGCCTGCTTAATATGTAAGCTCTGATCGAGTGTACGTCAATTAACATTCCCAGAGCCTTCGATTTTCCCAAGAAAGAAATCCTGGTTGGATTCGAAGTTAATCGGGTGGAATCACAGATATTTTCCAGCCCTAAGCAGTGCTGTTGAGGTTGTGTTTGCAGAAGGTGAGGAGAAACAGATTGTCAACTGTGCCAGATCAAAAATATAAATGGAGTATAGTGCCCTTTGGATTTAGCAGAAAATAAATACTATGTCACCGTGGTCAGAGCAGTCTAGGTAGAGTGACTGGAGCATAAACCAGACTTGTGGATTGAGTAAGGAGTTAGAATTGAGAAACAATGGTAATGTGGGCATAGACCAGACAGACTAGAAACTTTGAGGCATAGAGAAGAGATAGGATCAAGGGAGGATTGAATTTGTGAGTAATCAAAGCAGGTTTGAAAGTAAAGGGTAAGAGATGCCAGAAGAAAGCTCAAAATTGTATTTATTAATTTACAGAAGAAAGAAGTGTGAGATGATGTGGTCAAGAGAACAAGTGGAAGGGCAGGATCAGATGTGCAGAAAGGTCCCCTTCAGAGACTGGGGAAAAGAAAGCCAAGTTAGAGGCAGCCGGTTGAACGGTTGGAAAAGGAGGTCAGAGAGTAGATATCTAATCTGAGGTTAGTAATCACGTCACAGAAAAAAAATAAAAAATAGAAAAATTGATAGAGCATTGACTTTGGTAGGGGGGTGTATGGAAACAAGATGCGTTATTTGTAGAGGGGGAAAATAAAGACTCTGGGTCATGAGAGAATATGGAAAAGAGGGACTTGAAGGAATCAACAAGAATTTAATAATGCAAGAAGTCAGATGGACTGAAGACTTCCTCCAACCAAGTTCTGCATAGGAGTGAGTGAATGAATGAATGTGCTATTGCTGAAGTTTGTTAAGTTATGTAGTCAATAACTACAATGATGAAGGAAAAGTTTGGTTAGGTTTGCTGAAGCTGAACGTCAAATTTCATTGAGAGCCAGGGGCTTTTTGAGTTTGGCCTACATGGACAGAGAATGTCTTGACAAGGAAGCAGTTTATCTGTAGTATCTGTACTGGCAATTTTTGCCAATGTTGCGGACATAATGTATCATTAATCCCCAACCTTCTTTTTCCCCTAACACAATCCTACAGTAAGGAAGCACGGACTGCTGTGTGGTTCCCTCTGTTATGTTAGCATAATCTGTTTTAGATCTCCAGTGTAGGTTGCTTTATCATTTATAGCTTCCTCAGTTCTTGCAATAAAATTCTATACTGCTACACTGCTCTAAAGGTTATTTCTATACACAGTTGTTACAAACACACTGGCTCAGTAGTTCAGTGCCCATATACAGCTATTGTATACAAGAAACTTGGTTTAGTGCCTGTAATAAACCTTTTACCTAATCACTATTGAACTGCAGGAATATTAACCATACTTCTAGTACTATAGTCTTGACTCTGAGGAATGCAAGCCTTAAATCAAATCGCTGTAGACTGCGTGATTCTCCCTTTAAGTGGGTATTAAACGTTATGTTGTACCGATGTCAGATGTTCATAAAAGTTGCACTTTATAACTCTCGCTACCTGCATTGTAATTAGTGGACTACATGTTTTCAGGGATGAAAATACTAGACTATAAATTTAGTTCTGATAAATCTATGACAAAATCATTGACGTTTTCGATCAATAAAAACTAGGAAAGTGACAAATTTTTTAGTAATAATCCTTCAACTAAAATGCCATTTAGCTTTAGTAATATTTTAGTCGACTAAATGAACACCAGTTGTCTTTTCTCAGAACTTGGATTACCCCATAATTGATATGGGTTCAACTAGAAAGTAACACCCCAGCTTTTAGTTATTGTTTACCTATGGTTTCATTTGTGCGTTTTTAGCTACCAACCAAGGATTGCCAGAGGGGATACTGAAAGGGAGGAAGTGAGGGAGCTAGGCTGAAAGACAGGGATTTCCCGATCACATTTTTCGACCCCATCAATCTGATCATTATTGGTATTATATCAATACTGATATTGGGCATCTGCCAATACTGATTTCCGATCTAATATCGGTAGAGGGAAAAGAGCAGGTTCAAAAACGCACCATTAAGAAGCTCCTCCCACCTCCCCTACAATTAGTTTGCCCACATTCACTGCAGTCTGCTGAAATTTTATTATGCTCACATAACACCATACACATGCCAACACAGACAGACAGACAGACTGACTGACTGACTGACTGACTGACAGACTGACAGACAGAATGACAGACAGAATGACAGACAGAATGACAGACAGAATGACAGACAGAATGACAGACAGAATGACAGACAGAATGACAGACATAAAAGGCTCTACATTTCATGGCTAAAGTAGGGGGTCTATGTAGTAGAGTTTAATAATGAGCCAATGAACCGTAGGGGTGTATGCTATAAAGCACCTACAAATGTATATTTTTGAGTTAATCTGTTTGTGATGTAGATTAGATTTGGTAATATTTAATATTTTCTTGCATCAAGATGACAGTCATATTACATTTTAGAAACTATCACACTTGGATATTGACATTTTAATTTACGCATTTATTTCTACTTTATTTCATTGCGCATATACTTTTAGCTTACTCATGTAGAAATGTTTTTTTTGTTGTGTAAAAATGATATATTCTAGTAGATTTGTCAGTGCCAGCCAGCAGAGTACTGATCTTAATCATGCCCCAATTTATGTAGTGGTGACTCTTTCGGATTACTGTAAATTGGAGAAATCTGCTAGTTTTGTCCCAACCTAAAATTTTGGGAAGGAAATTAAAATTTAGATTTGTTTAACATGTCTTAGCTGCTATCCTAAAAAGTTTTTTAACTTTGAAGTTTTCACCTACATTTGCAGTTCCCTTTTTTAATTATCCAGGGTATTAGAGAATGAGCCTTAGGTCTGTATTTAGAAAAGACTTTGACAGGTAAAGGGTAAAGGGTCTTCCTTCTCTCGCCATAGCCGTTTCTCCTTGTGCATGCCTATTTGGCTCCCCTTTTATTCACTGTGCAACTGAAATAGTTAATTATGAAGTAGCCAGACAGGCAGGTTATTACTTAATGAAGTGGCAAAGCTGTATATCGGGCACCACCTAGTGGTTCCTTAGAATACTAAAACAAAGTCTCTATACACACAGTTTTTGTATTTAAAATCCCTCTTGATATCGGGAATCTACAGAATCAGCAACAGTCCTCTTGCACTCGGTAAGTATATCCCTGAAAAAACCAAAGCATAAATCTTGAAAAAAGTGTGTTGAGGTCTGCGCTTCCTTCTGGGTTCTTTAACAGAGTGTCAGTTTTATTCTCTCACTATTCAGAGGATCATTACTTCAAAAGAAAGATATGCTGACATAGTGTAACCGGAGATGATGTATTGTAAAAATAAAAAAGTGGATTCACACTCACGTTTTTAGAGGTCTATAGCCCGCTAACCATAACCCGTGCCCATAAGAAGGGCTACTAAAATGGTGTACGGCTTGAAGGAGAAAAGTTACCAGGAAAGGCTTAATGATCTTAACATGTACAGCTTGGAAAAAAGACGAGACAGAGGAGATATGATAGAAACATTTAAATACGTAAAGGGAATCCACAAGGTAGAGGAAGGGAGTATATTTAAAAGGAAACAAAGTAGCAAAACAAGAGGACATAGTCTTAGATTAGAGGGGCAAAGGTTTAAAAGTAACATCAGGAAGCATTATTTTACTGAGAGGGTGGTGGATACATGGAACAGCCTTCCAGTAGAAGTGGTAGAGGCCAAAACAGTGATTGAATTTAAGCAAGCATGGGATAGGCATAAGGCTATCCTAAGAAACAAGAGGGGTGTTTGTGAGGGTCCTGAGAACGAGCAACAGCACAATGGCCTGCTCTACGGTGGGTGCCCACTCAGGTCTCACAAACAATGTTTTAGCTTGCTTGTGCCATTACAGGGATGAATTTTCCATATGCAAATCAGCCTGCTCTCACCCAGAAAGGGTGGCCAGTGCTGATTGCCAAGGACGTCATCCCTGCACGAGAGGTGCAGCAATCCCCGACGATCGTTTCGGCCTTCTTGGGCCTCGTCAGGAGGGTATAGCTGACACCCCTCTAGGCACATCAAGCAAGGCATCCACGTCTGGATGACCCTTTACAATTATAGTGAGAAACAAGAAGGGTGTTTGTGAGGCCTGAGCGGGCACCCACCGTAGAGCAGGCCATTGTGCTGTTGTTCGTTCTCAGGACCCTCACAAACACCCTTCTTGTTTCTCACTATAATTGTAAAGGGTCATCCAGACGTGGACGCCTTGCTTGATGTGCCTAGAGGGGTGTCAGCTATACCCTCCTGACGTTATTTTGAAGCCAGATAGTGAGCCATACTCTTGGAGTTCTCTAATTACCTCCGGCATGGATCTCACTGGGTCAGGTAGCATGAACATTAGGTCATCCGCGTACGCGGAGACCTTATGTTCATAGGTAGAGCCTTGGAAACCCCATAAATGTTGGTATTTTGCCGAATCGAAGACAACAATGGCTCCAAACTGAGGGCAAAAAGAAGTGGGGATAGAGGGCAACCCTGACGTGTGCCATTGTGTATTTTGAATGTATAAGTAAGCTCCATTCACTAACTCTTGCCGAGGGTGTCGAATACAATGCTTGAATCCAGGCAAAAAAAACCTTCCCCACCCCATACTGCTTCAAGGTCCGGAACAGAAAAGGCCACAGTACACGATCAAAGGCCTTTTCGGCATCGGTCGAGAGCAGTAAAAGCGGACTTTTGGTGTGTTTGGAATAGGTAATGGTGTTAAGGACTCATTGTCGCATCCCTGGCTTCGCGTCCTGGGATAAATCCCACCTGATCCGGATCAACTGAGGCATGAACCTCTTCAAGCGATTAGCTAGAACCCCTGCAAGTAGCTTCATATCACTGCCGAGTAGGGATATGGGTCTATAATTCCCGCAAACAGTATGAGCTTTCTCCGGCTTCGGTATTAATGAGATCGTTGCCATCAGGGAGTGAGGATGGGGTAATGTTCCGTCCTGTAATGCATTAAAGAAGGTTACTAATGTGGGTAGAAGATCTCTCGAGTTCGTCTTATAATATTCGATGGGTAAACCATCAGGGCCTGGGCTTTTCCCAGATTTAGACGAATTCAATGCTTCTAGGATTTCTTCTGCAGAAATTGTGAAGCACAAAAATTCACAGTCCAGTGGACCAAGTGGTTTAGAGATCGTCCTTGCCAAATAGGTATCTATATTATCAACATGGCAAGTTGAGGTGGCAGTGTCATCTAAATGATACAAGCTCGTAAAAAACTTCAGGAACTCTGAGATTGCCTTCGGATCAGTAGCTTGAATACCCTCCGAAGGTACGTATTTTTGGGATATAAGATTTAACTCGTCTATCCCGTAGTACCTGTGCCAAGAATCTCCCCGGTTTCTTTTCTCGCAACGCGAAGAACGAACGTGCTCTTAATGCTTGGAAACGGAGAGACATATTAATCAATTTCTCTAGTTCCTGTCTTGAACAGGACGTAAGACGTTGGTATACCGCGACATCATTAGAAGCGATGCGTTCCAGTTCTAGTGCCCTAATGTTACTCAGAAGCGTTCGACGTTCCTCGTCTCAATGTTTTATGGGCCGTTCCCTTACTGATGAAGAAACCTCGGATGACTGCCTTATGCGCCTCCCAGATCGTTGATACTGAGGTATCAGTTGTAGTGTTTTCCGTAAAGAAATGCTCAAGCGCAGTTCGCAATTCCGCACGGATTAGGGGGTCATCTAGCAGAGACACATTCAACCGCCATGGTCGGTCCCGTGGTGACTGTATTTTTAGGGTGAGTGGGGCATGGTCCGACCATGTGGTGGCTGCTATTTCTATGGAGTTAGATCATGTGAAATTGTGATAGTGCATAAAGAAATAGTCGATTCTGGTGTGTTTCGAGTGTACTTGTGAGAAGGAGTAATCTCGTTCCGTAGGGTGGAATGCACGCCATAGATCCACCAGCCGGTGGTCATGTAACGAGCGACGTATAGAGCGTAGTACGTAGGCAGGGGTAGTGGTGGAGCCTGTTGAAGAATCCACCTGTGGTTCAAGAGTCACATTGAAGTCCCCGGCAATTACAGTGAAACCCTGCTGGAAGGAATCCAACCGCAGTATCCGAGCTAGGCAGGAATGCTGTTTCTTGTTAGGTAGGTATATGGATGCGAAAGTATAGACCGTATCAAGAATAGAGCCTCTGACAAAGAAATATCTGCCGCCTTCGTCCGTCATCTCTCCTTCAACCACGAAAGGGACTTCTCTAGATATTAAGATCGCAACTCCTCGCGATTTACTTTGCGTAAAATTACTGAAAAACCTGTAGGATAATATGTATCCCTCAAGGTGGGCGCCGTCCCCGACCGAAAGTGGGTCTCCTGGAGGAAGGCAACGGACGCACGCGAGGACCTCAAATCTTGGAAGAGAAGAGAGCGCTTTTCAGGAATATTTAGCCCACGTACATTATGAGAAAGCAGCTGTAAGTCTGATGGCACATAAGGAGACGTCTTGCAAGTCATTGTTGGTGGGCTATAGTAAATCTGTGATAAAGAGCAAGACTATGTGGTCAGCGAACAAATGGTAGGTTAAAATGAGCAAAGGGTGATATCAGGGGAAGGGTAAGAGACGAGAGGTAGAGGGGAGGGGGAAGAAAAAAAAAAAAAAACACCAGGAGAGGGTGAAAGAAAGAGACAGTTATATAAGGAGGATTCTAGTGCACCAACCAAGATGTCTCTCACCGCTACTAAGCCCAAGGGCCTGGCGGGACGACTCACTGTTGGGAGAAGAATGCACTACATCTCGTGGGGTGTTCTTAATATTGCCGGCGATCAACACCGCACTGTCAGCGTCACAGATTACAACACAAGTGTGGAAAATATATCAAAAACAGAGAGTTAAGCCTGTACGGACCCGGTATCCGCTATCACTGATCGTTATTATATGAAAAATCCGTGGCAAAAAATGTTTATAGCAAATCAGGAAAAATAGGGGTGGGGGGGGGGGGGGGTTAGGTTAGCTATCATCGACCCATCCGTGTATGCTATTAACATGTGCCGATAAGATTATGCAGTAGGATTAATAAGCACACAAAGAACTAGAAATTCTAAAGGTGACCTAAAACGCTAGTAACAGGGGCTGCAGTCTCAGTGACAAGGCTACCCATGTCACGGTAAGAACTAAGGAGTCATCCCCACTTACTTCGAACAAGAAGCATGAAGTTAAGAATTGGTCACTGAGGTATCATAATAATCAAATATACATTAGGCATGAGAACCGACTGTAAACGAAAAACACAAAGAACAGGAGCCCCTGTTATAAAACTATTTGATATTCCACGATTCCATAAAATCGCCGAAATCAAAAGCGGGCCTCCAATAAACGTTCATCTAAAGAGCCCTACCATGCCCACCTGCCCCCCAGTCAACATTCTCCCCCTTCTCCCAAACCCCTCCCCCCACCGAACATCGTAAAGAAGTGAAGAACACTCAAGTCATAAATCCGCTGTAAGATGCAGCGTACGTCTCCATAACTTTGTGTATTAATTAGGTACAGGAATCCTCTACGGGTCCCCAGGAGGATCAACATTAAGTAGAAAGCTGAAAATACGACAAAGTTCCTACTGTTGAAAACCATGAGATTTATATTCAAGCAAGATCCTAGCGAGTTATCCGAGCCTCGCCATCTGTATAATGTTCACTGGCTTCAAGTTCAAGGTAGAGCAGTGGATCTCGGCATAATATGACAATTCTCAGGTTTACTTGTCTGTCAACAGTAAAAGATAGGGGAGAAAAATCAGAGCTCCCAGTCATCCTATAGGAGATCCAGAACCAGCTTACATGCAATTGTGTATCCGCACGGCATGATTCCTCACTGTCTGCCTCTGCGAGACAGTCATTGTGAGTGCGGTGCGCTCGGTAAACGTTCCGATGTTGGGGCCACAATAGGGAGATGTTCCCAATCCTGGACCTCCACGAAGGGAATGTTCAGCTCGGACAAGACCGCAGCCACATCTTGCGGGGTTCTAATGGTGGGTGTCAAATTATTCCTTCGAACCTGGAGGGATAGAGGGAAACCCCACCTATAGGGTATTTCAGCATCTCGCAGGAGTTGAGTAACTGGTCGTAGCGCTCGGCGGGCAGACAGGGTGTGCGGAGAAAGATCATGATACAGTTCAAATGTCTCGTCGGCAAAACGCCATTTGCGCCTCATGCGTGCCTTCAGCATAATTGCTTCCTTTAGGGCAAAGTCAGGAATGTGGCAAATAAGATCTCTAGGGGGTGCGGAGTCCGTCGTTGCCTTTGGGTGTAATGCCCTGTGTGCTCTGTCTATAGCGTTATAGGGTAGTGGGGGACAGCTCAGGATATGGGCGAAGGCGCCGAGAAGGAATTCCTTAGTCTCCGTAACCCCCTTATGAACCCCTCTCATATATTGAACCCCTCCTTATATTGTGCCTCCGGGATCTATTTTCTATGTCATCCAGCCTGCGGTACATGTCTGAAAAGCGTTGTTTCGTAGATGAGTCAGTGTTGGGAGAGCAGAGTGTGTGATTGTCCGTTCGTTCTTCCAGCTGGGACACACGTGTGTCAATGGCGGATATGTCCGCTCTAACTTCCGCAATCTCCCGCCCGAAAGCTGCCTGCATTTGGTCCAGCATATCTTTAAAGTCTGAACAGGTGGGCAACTTGGCACGGGTAGGGAGCTCAGCAATGAGTGATTCCAGCCGCCTGATCGCTGACTGACCTTCTGTCGATGAGGAATCCGACGGCGTGGGGGACGCTGCCATCTTAGGTGGAGACTGAGTGTTAGGCCGCGATGCTGAGGTGCCAAAGAATGCCGTGATGGGGCTCGCTGAAGATCTCCCGAGGGTGTTTTCCCGATCGTCCTGCGGCTGGAGGTGCAGACCATAGCCATGGGCTAATGACGTAGGGCGGAATAATCAGTGGCGGTTCCGGGAGCTCCCTCACTAAGCGTCCGACTCCATGCTCAGTCCCTCAGTAATTGTTTAACCCCTTCAGTTAAATGGGGGGGGGGGATTTCTGATGGCAGCCTTGTCTCCATGTGTTGTCTGACAGCGCATCAAAAGTGGCTGAATGCAGTATGTATCCGCTTAGGTGTCTGTAGCAGCAGGATACTAAAATAAATGTGGGTAAAACGATGGGAGGGGGTGGTGCTCCTAAATGGTGTCCTATTTCAGGACTCAAAATTTCAAGTCCTGAGCCACTAGCCAGGCCTTAAGAGTTACTCATCACCAGTTGCCCCACCTAACCCCTACCCTTAACTCTGCCCCTAAAACACACCCTCTTACATTATCAGATACATGCACAAGTAGTGTTCATGGTGTGCTACACCATGCCTGTTTATTTTGTGACAGTGATTAGCAGCACTGGTGCAAGGAAAATTATCAAAAAAAAAACCCATAAAAATATATATATTAAATCTAAAAAAATAAAAGAAATTAGAATAAATATAATTAAACTTAAATATTAGCATTAAACATATGTAAATATGAACTATAGCAAAATAAATATATCACTGACCACACAAAGTTATTCCCAGTGACCCCTACACTCACAATGATCCCCTAAATTGTCCAAACACACATTATACACCGAGACACACACACATTATACATTATACATTCTGACACACATATAAAGTGGGGAGAACCTGCCTCCGGCAAGCAGAGGAATTGGGGGAGGAAGCGTTTCAGCTTAAAGGCTGCCAGCTCTGAAACAGTTAAAACATTGGCCATTGAGGGAGGTGGGGCCCCTCCCCCACTACTCTGACACACAGCTCCAACACCCAGGAGAACGCACAAGTTCAGATCATCACTATAGAAACACAGAGCGTCTCTCCTGTGTGTGAGCTCCGTGAAATCAGCAGGGCTGTGGGACCCGTCTCCCTCAATGCTCCCTATAACTCACTGTTTCAGAGCAGTCAGCCTGACTGACGACACATTTCTGCACGTCTACAGCAGCAACCCAGTAGTTCTGCCAGTGACAACCGCTGGGAGCAACTGCCTTCCCTAACCCAATGCCTCTCTGTCACTCACTGGCAGGGGACTGGGCAGTAGACGTCTGGTACACCCTCTCTGATGTCATTAGAGGGGGGCAGCCACCTAGGATTCCCTGGTCAGGCCTTAAAAAATAAACAGCTGCCGACCGGAATATGCAACGCACACCGCACAAAATAATTTATCGTGCTTCCTGCGTGTGCCTTTGCATTCATCAATTTTCCACTCGCCAAGTGTGAGCAGAAATTTAGACATCTGCCCTATTTGAACCTGCTCTCTTCCCTGGAAAAGGTTCGGAACACTGCATCAGTCTATACAGAATATAGAATGACTGCTTGGATCAGAGGCACAAAAAGTAATCAGCACATCAATTCGGATTTATTCACAGTTGTAGGTCTAGTAATACATATGATTTTTTAGGGATAGACCGTTATCACTTTTTGGGCACAGATTATCGACCCGAAAGGCTGCCGATTATCTATATCGGGTGCTGATCTTCTGTACATTTACATTTTTGAAAAATCACAATTTCTACACAGATCTGACGTCACCTTAAAATATTTAATACAATTCTGAACATTACAACAACTGTGGGAAAAATAAAGTGCTTGCAAAATAACCTAACCTCTCTCTGTATATAGTGTGTGTATTGGATTCATGCAGTCTCTCGCTCTCTATATATGGTGTGTGTATTGGATCCATGCAGTCTCCCTCTATATATAGTGTGTGGATTGGATCCATGCAGTCTCCCTCTATATATAGTGTGTGTATTGAATCCATATAGTCTCTCTCTGTATATGTTGATGTTGTAAGCTCATAGGAAGGGCATGTTGTCAGTGCAGATTCCCACATACTGAGCGGCCATGGAGAAGTCGTTGCAGGGAACGTGTTACATGTTCAGCGGTTATTGAGGCCTGTGCCATCTCTGAATTCAATGCGACGGTGTTATTTATCAGTGTGATGACATTTTCAAGATTGTTCTGTGTGGGTCTTAGTTTTTTTTATGCGTGTTCGTCCCATAGGAGATGCGATACAAACCCGTATTTTACACTAGTGATGGGCTGAACACCCGTGTTCAGTTCGCATTCGAACACCTGAAAAAGTTTGACCGCGAATTTGAACACAAGGCAAGTCAATGGGGCTTGAACGCTCGAAAATTAAGGTCCCCTCCAAGAGGGAATATATGCATGATATTGGCCATAAAAGGTATATGGGGGTCCTGGTACTGCCCTGGGGAACAGGAAACAATTAAATTTTTTCTTCATTATTATTATTTTTTTTTATTTTAAAAAAAAACGTTTTTAACCCTGTCACTGCTGAGTGATTTCACCGCTGTGCGCTGAACTAATTTTTTACTGCTTTTGCTCATGTTTAAAAGCGAATTGAAGCTGTGGGAAATGTTTGACCAACAATGAATGGGAAATGTTTATGAATCCCATATGCTTCAATGTTAAAAATATTCCCATTTTAATTCAATATCTAATTAACCGTTTATTTTAGGATCTTTTAAGCATTTTTTGAAAGCTTTCCCCCCTCGAATTTCGCAAACTTTCGAACAGCCGATGTTCGAATCGAACCGATTCGAACAGGCAGCCCATCCCTATTTTACACTCCCACTTCTTACGCTTGTCAGATTTGTTGACAGAGTGTGAACGCAGGGAGCAGCCTGTCAACGCAGGAGGGAGAGACCCAAACACACCACCGCACAGCCCCACATCTCGCACGGTCTCCATGTATGTATGTGCTGACGGTGTGTAGCTCTCTACCCATTTGCTTACAGGAGATGTGAACACATGAGATGCAAACGGTTATATCCTCAGCCCCGGCTGTGCTGCCTGAGGGGTCTGGGCAAGGTTCTGTGCCAAGAGCTGGCCGAATGCCAGCACCAGGTAATGGCCGAGCGGCATCTGAGGGGGCGGGACCTGGCGTGGTCACGAGGAGCCACCGGGTTTAAAACAGGGCGCAAGGAGTTGCCTCATCGCCCTGTCGTGGAGTTCTATTCCTGCATCATTAAGCGGATTCTATTGTTGATTCTGTTGCCGACCCATTGCTGTATACGATTCATGCTCCTGATTTTGACCCAGCTTGTATTTGACTATTCTGTTGCTGCTATGATTGCGATCGCCAGTGTTGTGCTTTGGTGGTTTAACCCCATGTTTGCCGCTGGGGCTTTCACTCGTTATTGGGGTTATGTCCCATCTCGTCTTGGGGTATCGTCTGTGGCCTCATTAGGTTACTATACCCGACCAAGGGCTCACAATTCTTTGCCATGAATTTATATGAAAACCGCGATCGAAAAAAATATTGTTTTTGTTCAGCCTATGTGCATTGTGCTCAAACCAACAAGTATACTTGATACTGTACCAGCTGTAAACCCATGTGTGTCAATTACCTCTGAGGAGTATAAGGTACCACTGACCTGCTCTAGCTAATCAGCGAACATGAAATCTGCTCATTTTCTGACTGCCCTGCAGTCTGTACAATTCATTTACTGTCTGCAGTATCGGTGTTTCTGAACGTGCTCTAAGTTGTCTATCGGTCTTGAAACCTTTAGTACTTCGTAGCAACTCAGTTGTTCTCTCATACTCCGACTTTTGAGTATAAGTCTGCATATACCAAGTGTTGTGTCAACGTCAGGCAGATATTTCGGTCCTTAAAGATCTCAACCTCGCTACTCCTTGGGGAGCGTTACTTCGCCCATTACACAAACTCGTACAGCAGTATGGACTATGGATGGAGCAGCCTGACAGCCCGAGACTCTGCCGGTGTGAAGGTAGCCTATAGGACACGGGGAGGGGGCAGACGGAGGAGACCCGGGACCTCTATCATTGCCACCGCCGACCTGGCTCCCGGCTTGCATTGCATCCCTGACGAGCAGGGGGAGGTGTTTCCCTCCCTCACTCGCAGCCATGGCCAGTGACACAAGCCCTGTGATCTGCAGCCCTCTCCGTCCATCCATCCAGCCTGCCTCCAGGCTCAGGTGGACGGATTTGCGGCTGATGTTTTCTGCCATTGTTCCCTTTCGGCCAAATGCCCGAAAACACCGTTTTGACGGCCGAAATTCCGGTGCGGTGCATCCCTCATATCGGCAATGAAACATGTCGTTACAAATAACTGGGAAAACCATGAATATCGGCGCCGATAATCGGGCGACCCCTAATGATTTTAATACGGGGCTCAAAATTTCCACTCGCTTACTCACATTTGGCGAGTAGAAATTAAATGAGGACGAGTGGAAATGCACACGCAAGCAGCACAATAAATTATTTCATGCTGCGTATTCCGGTGGTGGCACCATGCAGCCCCCCCCTTCCCCAGGCTGCACGGTGGCAGGAATCCGTTGCCTAACCTGACCCTGCTCATCTCTGTCACTGGCAGTGGGGTGGAGAGGAGCTTCCCTGCCTCCTCGCTCTGCTCACACTGGGGTCTGATGACTGGGTATTAAAGGTTTTATTTAGAATAAAGTTACAAAAATAACATCAACAGTGTAATTTCAGAAGATAATTTAAGGGGGTGTGTTTAGGGGCAGAGTTAAGGGCTGGGTAAGGGTTAGGTGGAGCAACTGGTGACGAGTAACTCTTATGGCCTGGTTAGTAGCTTGGGACTTGAAAATTTGAGCCCTGTTTTAATACATCTAATAAAAGGAATATATTGTATTGCTTATTTGTGTGCTTTGACCCATTACTACCAGATATTAGAAAAATTACCTTTCTTGAGAAGAGGTATATGGGTGGAGTATGTGTAAGAAAAAGGGGACAAGACAAGAAGCAAATTTCCAGTATGTCATTTCATGAATGCGGTCTTTCACAGTTGTGTCTCACATTCAATGGTTACTTACAGCTGAAGTTTTCCTTGCTCAAACTCTTTCAAAGTTTTCTTCCTTTCCCCAGGACTAAGGCGGGAAGAGAACTCTGCGACATTGATGTCCCCAAAACCTTTGATTAGCAGGAACAGCCTAAGGGAAATTAAAGTACAACGCTCCTGAACTTGTTGGTGCTTTATAAATACTTGTAACTGTACACAAAGTAAAATAACTATGATCATCAACATTTTATGTCCTTCTAGAGCATAGATGTCACCATAAAGCACAGTTAATAACAGATATTGTGTTAGGCTTTGGAAAATGAAAACTGGAGAAACACAGTGACATTCTGTATGTATTCCTATCAATACATAAAAACGAAAGGGAAACCCTACCCCCCAAAACGCCAAGGTAACACTAGTGAGACAATGTTTCACACAAACTGTGTTTTGGATAACAACTTCTCTATAGAAAACTATCTTAAAAACTTTCTAATATGTGTGTGGAGATTACTCACCGGTGAGAGGCATCCTTGGAGTTAGTGAAGCAAAGGACACGGGTGAAGCGAAGACTGAGAAGGAAGTGTAGCAGAATGAGAGGCTTGGAGTTCATATTACAAGGAATATAATATTGCTGAAAGACACAAAAGAATATATGAAGACAAGGCAAGTAACATGATTATACAAAATACACAGTGTAGCAAGACAAAAGAGGTCATCTGCGTTCATTTCTATACAATTCCATGTGCAACAAAACACAATTCAAGGTTTTAGTTTGCTTGAATTGAATCGTAAGCTCACTCGCCCCATCACAGCACCTCTTTGTAGAGTAACTACCTAACCAATGTAACCAAAAGCCTCTCCTCTGAGCAGCTGCATGCTATCTTGCTGCTTTTCAGCTAAGATGCAAAAATGGTGGGTTTTATTAATACACGCACCAATAACTTCCCATTTGGGTTTGAAAGCAAAAACATTGAAAAGGAACAGCAGCAAAAATGACCCAACTGGTGTTAGAGCAGCTGCAACAACCAGAAGTAACAACAGAGTTCATGTATAAAATATAGCAAGAAAAAAGTTGTCATCTGTGCTCGTTTCTATATAATTCCGAGTAAGCTTACGCGTCAATGGCCATTCAAGCAAACTAAAACCTATAATTGTGTTTTGTTGCACATGGAATTGTATAGAAACAAGCGCAGATTACATATTTTTTCTTGCTATATTTTATACATGAACTGGGTTGTTACTCCTGGTTGTTGCAGCCGCTCTGATGAGTATGGGCACGACACTGCTATTTATGTAAAAATACACAGTGTAATATTATTCAACTACACAACACTAGAATGAAAAACTGAGAAATACAAATAAGTCTACCCTTGTTTGCAGAAAACAAATCTACACAATAAACAAAATATGCTGAAAATGCGAACATTACATCTGTGAGCCTTGTAATGATCATCGGGGGGGGAACTATTTAAAATATTTTTTATTATATTATAAGGTGCCAGCACATTTCACATCTTTCTCTCAAACTACTCACAGTGAGTCCTTCTGGAAGAGAATAGCTTCCATTATTACTGGTGTAGTGAGGATCAGTACCAGAAGCCTTGTAAGTTGATGTGAAGAGTCTGGGTTGGTACAAGCCTAACTGCTGAAGTTTTTCTGGGTTCTGGGTTAAAGTGGCTGAGAAAAGAAGCTTCTGTAAAGGAGTCTGGCAGTGAAAGGAGCTGTAAAGATAAAAAAAAAAAAAAAAAAATAATGCCAATGTTGAATCCAAATAAAAGTGAAAACAAGAGATCACAAGTAACATGAAACTTTGAGTTGGCACAGCATTCCAGCTACTTGTCAACGGAATAAGGAAGCATTAAATGATTAGTTACCTAGCTGCAGTTAAGATACCAGGTTCCTTCCTGGAGAAAAGCATTTTAGAAGTTCCAATGTGCGTCTGAAATACAGCTTTAGTTACATGATAAAGCCAGTCTTGATTCATGCTGTCAATCATTTTATCGGCTTCATCAATAACCTATTGTAGAAAAAAAAGGATAGTTGTACGATTGTAAAAATTGAAAAACAGGAAATATCAAAACCCAAAGATTTTGTTCACACACCAAATCCAATTTCAGATAAATATGTTTGATGAAAGCATTAAGTAAATGTTCTAGTGGTACAATATTTTTTGACTGATTGTATTGCTGCACTAGATATACTACTAACTCTGCATTCCGCCCTTCCTTACTCAAAACAATCTAATTTTGTGGCATTTGCATTTTTGGCAATAGAAAATAAAGTGGTAATTGGGCTCACCAAAAAGCGTAGGTGCCTCAGGTTAAAACCTTCAGTCTGCTGAATGTGATCAACAAGTCTTCCTGGGGTTGAGACAAGAATATCTGCTAAGCTGCAAAAACCGTATGCCCTGTTAGATAGAAATAATAAAAGTTAGCGTGACGGTGGACATAATGAACAGAAACATGAATCATTAATACAGCGCCAACAGTTTCTCCAGGACATTACAATAACCAAAGGGGAATTAGACAAAACTAGAAAACAAATTTAGGAACCGGAGACAAGAGATTTAGAGGGCCGTGCTCACTGGAGCTCACATCCTAGAGGAACTGAGGTGAAACAGAACAAGAGGTCAAGATTACTAGCGCTAGATTTTCAGAAATTGTGAGGAACATGGTAGCGACACCTATCAGGATGTGGAGGTAGGCAAGGAAAAGGATTAGCCAGGAATGTGATGGGCTAATCTGAAGTAATGGCTTTTGAGGAATATTGTGAAGGACCAAAGAGATTCTGATAGGGTGAGGTAGTCCATTCCACCGGACTAGTGCTCCCCTTCTCAAGTCTTGGCATTGTGAGTTAGCAGTGTGGGAGGAAAAAGAGGACAAGTGGAGGTCACCTGCAGGCTGAAATTATCTAGAAAGTGTGTAGTTGTGGAGAAAGACATAAGCCTGTGTAGGGGTACTGAAAGCTTTGAAGGTGTCACTATGTCATATTGGATCATGAAGGATATGGGAAATATTGAAAATGCAAAAGATACAGGATAAAGTAAAATAGAGGATATAGTGAGAAAAACTAGAGGTTTGTAAGCTTCCTGAGGACAAGCAACAGCACTAGTGGCCTGCTCTACAGTGGGGCACGCTCAGGTCTCACAGGGTTTTTTCTCGATTGTGCCATTACAAGGACAAATGCTCCATATGCAAATCCGCCTGCTCTCACCCAGAAAGGGAGGCCAGTACTGATTGCCAAGGATGTCATCCCTGCATGAGAGATGCAGCAACCCGAGACGATAGGAGGGTAAAGCCGACACCCCTCTAGGCACCTCGAGCAAGGGGTCCACGTCTGGATTACCCTGTATACTTATAGTGAGAAAAACTAGAAGTTTGTGAGGGTCCGGAGGACGTGCAATGGCACTAGTGGCCTGCTGGGTGATTGCAGTCTGATTTGCATATAGAAACATAGAAAATGTTTGGCCTCTACCACTTCTACTGGAAGGCTGTTCCATGTATCCACCACCCTCTCAGTAAAATAATGCTTCCTGATGTTACTTTTAAACCTTTGCCCCTCTAACCCTCTAATCTAAGACTATGTCCTCTTGTTTTGCTACTTTGTTTCCTTTTAAATATACTCCCTTCCTCCACCTTGTGGATTCCCTTTACGTATTCAAATGTTTCTATCATATCTCCTCTGTCTCATCTTTTTTCCAAGCTATACATGTTAAGATCATTAAGCCTTTCCTGGTAATCTATTTGTTTTTAGATGTTCAACAATCCTTTCCTTTAACATGGTTTCCATTAATTTCCCCGCTACTGACGTAAGACTAACTGGCCTATAGTTCCCCGATTCCTCCCTACTACCCTTCTTGTAAATGGGCACAACATCTGCTAATGTCCAGTCTTTTGGGACGACTCCCGTTAACAAGGATTGGTTAAATAAATCTGTTAACGGTTTTGCTATTACACCACTGAGCTCTTTTAATAACTTAGGGTGGATCCCATCAGGCCCCATTGACTTTAGACAGCTGCTGTAGAACCTCCTCCTCTGTAAACTCATATGTAAATGTCTCGTTAGTGTTTCCTAACGGAGGTCCCTTTCCTTCCTTTTCTTCTGCAAAGACTGAACAAAAATATTCATTGAGGCAGTCAGCGAGACTTTTATCCTCTTCTACATACCTTCCTTCCTTTGTTTTTAATCTAACTAATCCTTGTTTTACTTTTCTCGTTTATGTATCTAAAAAATGTTTTGTCCCCCTTTTTTACTGACTGAGCTATTTTCTCTTCTGCGTGTGCTTTGGAAGCTCTTATAAATTGCTTTGCCTCTTTCTGCCTAATCTTATAGGTTTGCCCATCTTCTTCACTCTTTTTATAATTATTGAGTGCTGTCTTTTTGTTCTTCACTATTTTGGCCACTTCTGCAGAGTACCACAGTGGTTTCTTCCCGTTTTTGTTTTTGCTAACAAGCCGAATGCAACTGCCTGTGGCCTTCAATAATGCCTCCTTTAAATAATCCCATTTCTCCTGGACTCCCTTTAAACTCCTCCAGTCTGATAATGACTCCTTCACACAAAGTCTGTTTTTTTAAAGTCTAAAACTTTTGTTTTTGTGTGGTGCGGCTCCATCCCTGTTCTTATATTAAACCACACTGACTGGTGATTACTAGATCCCAAATTTTCACCTACTACAACGTCCGATACCAAACCTCCATTTGTGAGTATTAAATCCAATATGGCCTCTTTTACGGGTCGGCTCCTCAACTACTTGTATTAGAGATAATCCCAGTAGGGAGTTTAGAATATTTGTACTCCTGGTGCACCCAGCTATTTTGGTTTTCCAGTTCACATCAGGAAGATTAAAGTCCCCATGATAATAACTTCCCCTTCATTGTCATTTTGGCTATTTCCTCGCACAGCAGATTATCTAGCTCTTCTACTTGTCCAGGGGGTCTGTAGATCACACCTACACAAGCTACTGTATGATTGCCAAATGTTAGCGTAACCCAAACTGACTATGTTCACCTCGCTCACTTTTATTTGGTTCGTTTTTATGTTGTTTTTCACAAACAGGGCCACTCCTCCTTTCCTACCTTCTCTATATAAAGAGTACCCCGGTATTGTTATGTCCCAGTTATTTTTCTCACTGAACCATGTCTCCGTAACCGCCACTAAATCTACTTTTTCAGCTGCCATCATTGCCTCCAGTTCATTGATTTTATTGACTAAACTGCGAGCATTTATAGACACGACTCTGAGCTTGTCATTTTTTACCCCGCATGTTGCTTGCACCCTCCGATTTAGTTTTGGGGACAATCGGGCAGGTTGTTTTTTACCCTTTTGTCCCCCCCTCCTAGTTTAAATATTTCTTTGTGAAACGTTTGAACTTCTCACTGAGAACATGTTCCCCTATGAGTAAGATGCAAACCATCTTTTTTATACAGTTCCTTTCTGCTCCAATTAGAGCTATCATGGGACACAAAGCCAAATCCTTGCTCGACACCATTCCCGAAGCCACAAATTAAATTCCCTAGTGCGCAACTGCCTATCCTGAATGTTATGCACAGGCAGAACTTCAGAGAATGACACAGTGGATGCAAACTGCTGTATTTCACCTCCGAGAACACAAAAATCTTCCTTAATCTCAGAAACCTCATTGCTAGCCAAGTCATTTGTCCCTAGATGGACTAGAACGTCCACTTCCCCTTCCTGCTTTGCTTGTTTGACAATATTGAGAATACGTCTCCTGTCTCTACGAGCAGTAGCCCCAGGAAGACATCACCAAACCACTACTCTCCAGCTCAACAACTTTTATGATAGAATCACCCAGCAACCATTGCCTTCTATCAAGTCCCACCTTTTCCTTTTTGTCCTTGGTTGCAGTCTTGCATACCTTAGGCATAGGGGATGGTGGTTCCTCAACTAAGGTGTCTGAGCCTACTTCCAGTCTTACCACTACACTCTGAAAGTGCCTCAAAAGAATTAAGAAGAGCCACAGACTGTGGGACATGCCTTCTATCCACAACTCTAAATCTACCAGATCCTACAGTAATCCATCTGCCGCTCCTAGGAGGCCTCTGTGGCAGTGGCTTTGTAACAGTCATAGCCTGAGTTTGTCTAACAGATAATTTACAAATCTCAGACTTCAAACAGGCAATTTCCTGCTGCAATAAAGAGATATGGAGCAGTTGTCCCTGTAATGGCACAATCGAGCTAAAGCATTGTGAGACCTGAGTGGGCCCCACCGTAGAAAAGGACACTAGTGCTGTTGTTCTTTCTCAGGATCCTCACTTAAAATTAGGAATGCACCGATACGTTTATTTTATGTCATGTGAACGCTTTTCAATAATGTGTGTGTGTGTGTGTGTGTGTGTGTGTGTGTGTGTGTGTGTTTACACAGACCAGACAGAGGGCGGCTGTCCGAATGCTCTATCGGCATTCGGACAGGCCCTGCAGCTGCTCTCCGATCATACTTACCTTCCTGAGCGACGCCGGGAAAGTTTCCGTGTGTGCGCTCGTTGGAAGGCCCCCAGCCACGATCGCGCGGAAACTTTCCCGGCGTCGCTCAGGACGGTAAGTATGATCGCGGACAGCAGCTGCAGGGCCTGTCAGAGCATTCGGACAGCCGCCCCAGCCCCTCAATGCCGGCTTCCGGTATCGGGGCACGGCACGAGTACCAAGTACTCCTGCAGTACCCGGTATCGGTATAACCCTACTTAAAATAGAGAATATGTAATATAGGAAGGGATACGTAGAGGGGAATATATAGGAGAGTAATCTACATATTTTATCCCCCCCCCCCCTCACCGTCTTCATCTGAAACAAACTGAAAAAAAGCAAAGCACAACAAGATGAAGGGCTGTATAAACTGGCGAAACTTACATTCTCTGCACCAGAGATTCCTGTTCTTTGGGGAACGATTTCTGACCAGTTATCATGACTACCTTTAAACCTGTCCCATCTACGTATGTGTTGAAAACCTTACAGACCTGGCGTGAGGGGGGAGAAAAAAAAAACACCTTTGTAAATGAAAGACTAAGATGTTGATGTGAATTAGTCTAGAAGTACAACTGCTTAGAGGTTTACCTGCTGAGCAAGCTCCTTGGTTGGTAACACAACAAGAGCTCTAACTTCACATACTACACGCTGCAGAAGACACTGCAAGGGGGAAAAAAAAAAAAAAACACAGAAAAAAGGTAAGAAAACATTGCGGTTAATATAAGAAAAAAATCCAATCAGTTAATCATAGATTCACCTGCACTATGGGAACCACAAATGCTAGTGTCTTTCCACTGCCTGTAGGTGCTGATACACATATGTCACTGGGTCGATATCCACCTCTACCTAAAAGGAAACCATGGCATGTGCTTTCCAGAATGGCTGGTATAACTTCTGCTTGAACTATCGGACATGAGATGAATAGAAATTGTTAGTAAAGAATATTACTATACTAGTAAAAGTGAAAAAGAAAGAAATGGTGAAACATGGTTTCCAAGAAGAAGGATACAAATTGTTGTTACTACCTGGAAAGAAAGACTTCACTTTGTTGGCTTCCAGCTTTTTCACAAGTTTTGAGTGCAAACCAGGAACATCCTCAATGGGAACCAAGTTCTGTTTGATATCCCTTTGGACAAGATTAGGTTGTGAGAGCCAATGAGGCAGAACTGGTTGCACCTATAAAATAAAATGAAAAAGTAAAAGTGAATAAAAGGGGTAATGAGGCACTGTAAAAGTACTGATGGTGCACTGAAAGTGGTGGTCTTGAACAGTAGAATGGGGTGGCAAACTGCACCTTCTGTAGAGATTTTGTTTCAAAGTCTCCAAGTAGGAGACCACTAGGATTTACAGAATCTCCATTTGTTTTTACAACGTTCTCTTGACTCTGTGAATCTTCATTTTTTTCTTCTGGATTTTCAGCTTTAAGGTCCTCTGTCCACTCTTTGCTTTCCTTTTCTTGATCAACATACTGTTCCTTTTCCTCACATTCTGCAGGCCTACTTAAAGCAACTTTTTCTCCATCATCCTGCCTTTTCTTTCTTTTTTTACTTTTTCTTGGCGTCTCCTCTTCATTATCACTATGTGCAGTGTCTGCATGGGTTTTTACTTCTGCACTGCGTTTAGTTTTAGCAGTTTTCTTTACATCTTGCTGTTCCTTCGTGAGCTGCAATTGCCTCTCTTTGGCCTGCTGATGCAGCTTCTCCAACAGAACTTTTGAGCGGTCTGCAGATGAATCCACTTCATCTCCAAGGTATCTTAAATTTAAAAAAAAAAAAGCAATAGAAATTAGAATGATACTATATTTGGATAAACTACCAAAGTAAGTGCCTTTTAAAATGAAGCAACTGAATTATTTCTCAAGTCTCATCTTATACTTCACAAAGTATACTGTGTGCTGAAGCAGTGTTTCCTAGCCCTGGTTCTCAGCTACCAGTAATGTGCTAGAACAGAGGTTCCCAACCGTGGTCCTCAATTACCCCTAAGGCCAGGGTCAGACGAGCGCACTGTGTGTGCCCATACGGACGTACCTCCCGGCGTCCATTGCAGCAGTCTGACGCTTCGACGGGGCCAGCCACACGCTGTAGCGCACGCTACAGCAGACGTGCTGAAAGCCTCCCCGTTGAAGCACTATGACACGCATTCACGGCTGCAAAGCAGGATCTTCCATAGGAGTATCGAGCCTTGCAGCACTGAGCGCACTAACCGCGCTCAGCGAGGTGGCCAGACGGCATCAGAGTGGAAGGAACGTCCTCTCTCACGGAAGTTCCTTCCGTCTGCAAAGCGCTCGTCTGACACCCTGCTTAACAGGCCAGGTTTGTCAGACATCTGAAGCACAGTCTACAATTTGCTGCTCAGTGATTTCAGTATGCATTTCCACAGGTAATCTAGCACAGTGGTTCCCAAGCACGGTCTTCAAGTACCCCTAACAGGGAAGATTTTAAAAGATTACCTTGGAGAAAAGCAGACTGAATCCTGCAATCCTTAAGCATCCAATCAATCATATCACCTGTGCTGTGCTTCAGATATCCTGCAAACCTGGCCTGTTAGGGGTACCTGAGGACCAAAGCTAACAGATTTGCAGGATATCTGAAGCACTGCACTGGTGATAGGATTCGATGCTTACGGATTGCAGGATCCAGTACTCGAGGACCGCGGCTGGGAACCACTGTGCTAGATTTTAAGGATTACCTGTGGAAATGCAACCTTAATAATGAAATCATTGAGCAGCAAATTATAGACTGTGCTTCGGATGTCTGGCGAACCTGGCCTGTTAGGGGTACCTGAGGACCAGGGCTGGGAACCACTATGCTAACATTCGCATACTACATATACTAAACACAACCGAATTCATAAAATCACACACGTACCAAGTTCATTAGAAGGTTGGTGCAAGGAAATGAGTTCATACTGCATCGGATTAAAACAATTTATGTAAAGCAGGGCCCACGAAATGCATAAAAAACTAAGTTTTCAACCAGTACAGTGAATATCTGTAATATCTGTATTATCAACAGTGTTGATAATATAACCAGGCGAAACAACACTTTATGCAGAAATTGATTGCAAGCATGGAGCATCGTATTGCCTATTTGTGGGGGGGGGGGGGGGTTACGTATAGACCTATTACACATACAAAAATAACACACACAGCTAAATATATGGCATGTTACTGTTTAGCACAGCACAGATATTTACACGCATTAATGAAAGTATCGGAAATAACTGAAGAAACCACTATGCCATGGCTCTTTTGGGTAAAAACACGAGAAGGGTCTGATCCGCATCTCTGTGTTTACATAGAATTTCCGATAAGATTTAGTATATGAACAGCCTGTGATTACAGACAGCGCATTCACACCTGTTGATGACAAACAGCGACATTTCGTTCCGAATTCAGAAACTCATCCCAAGCGACTGCTTCCCAGCTCACGTTGATGAGCAGCATGGAACCAACGTCGCCTCTTGATGACGTCACACCCATGCTGACCGATTACAGTTAGCTCGCCAAAGACCGTTGAACAGCGACCCCTATGGTTGCGGTAGTGTTATTAAACATGCAGCGCTGGTTGGGCTACACAATGTAAAGGGCTTTGTGAAAGACGGTGGAAAACATCATTATATGACGCAGAATCCGTAACAATGCACTATTTTATTGCCGAGTCTGTATTACGCTGCGTCAGTAATGTCCAATATAACCTGGATTTAATTGCGATGGCATCATATTCTACAGATGTGCTACTATATTGTCTATCAATTCACATCATATAGGAAAATGAGAAGAAATTCCCTATGAAAAGATCACTGTTATTACTTTCTGCTTAGGCTTTCAAGATCTTTTCCTGGATGCACATTATTATTTCATACAGGAGGTAGAGCCCTAGGCAGTATCTGCCCTGAAACATGCATAATTTATCTGGGATTTTCCTTTGATGTCTTGCATAGAGCATTATTTTATTAATATTCTTTATTCATGATGCCCCAGCATATTCCGCAGCGCTGTACAATAGGCACCGTATAGACAGTGTTACAATACATTGAACAACATTTGACAAACCAGTACCGGAGGAAACGAGAGTCCTATTCCCGTGGGAACTCACAATCTAGAAGGGTTAGGGGTGGAAACAGGAGGAGGAGACTGCAAGGTGAGAGTGGTGGACTGGTTGCATCAGTGAGTCAGGTGGTAGGCTTCCCTAAATAGGAATGTTTTAAGAGCGCATTTGAAGGAAGAGAAGTTAGGGGAAAGTCTGACAGTATGAGGGAGAGCGTTCCAGAGGATAGGGGCTGCGCGTGAGAAATCCTGCAGTCTGGCATATGAATTTTACATACTGCAGGGGTTGCATTTTTCATGCTATAGCATTGGCCTCAAATGTTCTGTTGTGCTGCCGAAATCAATCTGCCCCACTTTTTAGATGAGGCAGCAGGCGATGTCCCATTTCTGAGCTGGCCGGCCTGCCTTTTCGGGTATAGTCATGCAGCTGCCATGGCCTCTCGTAGGCCTGTACACCGGTCAGGATCTTATACCTCCCAGTGTTAGAGGGATTATGCGGTAATTTAAATTTTTTAGCGTATGTTATTCTCTGACCCGGTGTTAAGAAAAACCTGAAAACTGGAAAAATCAGCGACCCCGCATCACTTCCTGTGGATCAGCTGTGTGCCAGGATTGCTACATAGTAGCAAAAAAATAATTTAGTGGGCTGTTTTCATTTTTCTGATTGTGTCAGTGCCGCAACGTCTTAGCAACACCTGTAATATTTGCCAATTGGAGAGGCCCACCCGCAAAACGGCCAGAGATGTGCAAATGCCCCCAAATCACCACAAACTAAATCCCGCCTATCTAAAAAACAAAAACCGCGCCTCATTTATACAAACAGCAAATCAAACACACCCCAATCAGACTCCCCACCCAAAATCAAACACCTTCAAATCAGACAAGCCCAAACCCGCCCATCTGTAAAAACATCACCTCTATCTGAAAAAAACTAACAGCACCTCATTTATACAAACAGAAAATAAAACACACCCCAATCAGACTTCCCCCTCCCCCCAAAAATCAAACACCACCAAATCAGGGGTGAATGCTAACACACATTCATGTATGTCTATGAGAATGATCACCTTATCCCTGCATTTGGAAGTACATGCGTGCATACATGAGATTTATTGATTACCTTTTGTTCATCTGGGAAGTCTCTGAGGAAATTGAAACAGATTATGCACTCTTTGAATAAGCTACCTACCTACCGCTATGAAATTAATTATTTTGTGAAAGTGTTAAGTTTATTGATTTCAATATTTTTCGCACAGGCACTAGTGTGGTATATAAACCTTTTAGGAAAGCCAAGGACAGAAATATTTTTGTTAGCGAATAGCTTCCATCCTAAGCGTTTGATTGATTCTGTCCCTATTTCGCAGTTTTTGCTTGTGTTTCATTACTCACTCATCGAAAATAGGGAGATCCAATTGAAGGAAATGTATTCGCGGTTTCTACAAAGGGGTTATATGCATCAGATATTGGATAATGCATTAACTGTGGCGAGGAACAGATTTGCAGAGGATTGCCCCAATGCAGCATCTGGTGGTAAAATCACTGAATGGTATTCCCTCAGGTGTTCAACACACCCTCAGAAAAGACCTCGTTTTGGAGGCGTGATTGAGGTATGTTACAATTTGATAGACAGTTACCTGAAAGCTTTGGATCTCCACCCTTATGTGTTTTAAGAGAAATAAAAATCGGAGAGATATGCTGGTACACACTGACCAGTACTCGAAGGTTATGGTCAAACTTACGCATTAGGCTAGGGTCAAACGAAAGCATTTTTACACGCGAACGTAAAAAAGTGCGTCCGAACGGATTGATGTATTTTTTCACGGAATATGCGAAAACGGTCATACGATGCGCATGTTCGTGCGTGAGGTTTTACGAATCCAAACCAGGAAACTTTTTGCGTCTGGACGTTATGTTGGCTGGATACGAGTAGGGTCTGACGTCTCCAAATCACACACACACCGCTAACGGGCGCAGCGCACTCTGTACGTCCGTACTAGCGGTTCTGCGTTCTCGAAAAAATGCGTTCATTTTCCACTTGCGTTGCGCGGCTGGACTTCGTATATTGGCTGTCATTGCCCGTCATTTGCTGCTAGTGCGGCCATGATTAAGTGCGCCAGAACGCACGTTAAAAATGCGCTGGTCTTACCCCAGCCTTAGGCTAGGATCAGACGAGCGTGATTTCTACGGACTGTACGTCCTTGCACACGGACGTACGTCAGTACGGAAGACACAGTAGTGGCCACACAGTCCGTTTATTCACTGACGTATATATTTTGACGGATGTAGGAGAGAAAATAAAATAAAAGACAAAACCATTTTGTCCGTGAAAAATGCTGGACGTAAAAATGCAGTCCGTCTGACCACGTTCCATCACTCACACACAAAGCTATGCAGACGTTGCGGAGGCAGCGCACTTTGTGCGGCCGTTCTAGGGCTTGTACGTTCTTGCCTGCCTTGTGTCCGTGGGGCGCGGCCGTTGTGCGTCCGCAGTTCCTGTGTGGATGTACTTCATGTGTCAGGCTCCAATGGGCTGTCATGCTATCACTTTTAGGCGCAATCACGGACATGAACACTACGCTCGTCTGACCCCAGCCTTATTCGCAGCAACCGTCAAAAAGTGCGTCCGAACGCATTGCCAAATTTTTTCACGGAATGCGCGAAAACAATGTGCATTTTCGTGCGTGATTTTTTTACGGATCGGCAATAAAGCACTTTTTGCGTCTGGACGTTATGTAGCCTGGACATTAGCAGCGTCTGACATCTAATCACGCACACACGCCGCCGCAGCGCACTCTGTACGTCAGTACTAGCGGTTCTGCGGTCTCAAAAAAATGCAGTAGTTTTGTGCAGCCGTCCTTCGTATATTGCCCGTCATTTGCTACTACTATGGCCGTGATTAAGTGCGCCTAAACGCATGTTAAAGCGTTAGTCTGACCCCAGCCTTAGACTCGGAGTAGTACCTCAAGAGTGGGTTGTTACTGTTGTTTGGGATGTACGATTTGTAATTTTATCATCCCTGGTAAAACCTTTTGCCATCAATACAATGAGAAGGTTTACAAAATTAAACATTTAATTTAGGGCTGAAACAACGAATCGATTTCATCGATAATGAAAATAGTTGTCAACTATTTTATTTGTGAACAGCACACACAGTTTAGAGTCAGACCGAGTTAAATGTTATAACTGCAGATTCTGCTTCAGAATTGATTGCAGAAGACATCTCAGCTGCTTTACTCAGTATGATTTAGTTCTAGGGTTATGTCAGACATAACCAGTTTGTTTTTATTCATTTTACAACTACTCAAGTGTTATAGCACAAACCCTGGGATATTGCCACTGGGTACGGGTGCTGTACCGCTGGTGTTTTATCCTTACTTGAAGTTGGAGTCCTCTGCCACCACACCAACTTGCCGGTCACCCCCTCTTTGGTCCGGTCCCTTCCCACGAACTCCCTCCCACACACAGATCCAGTCTTTTGCCCAATCCCATTCACATTCAGGTCAAACCCTTTGCCCAAATGCACTACCTCCCACTTCCGAACCCTGCTCCCGCAGAGTTTGTTCATGAAATTATTGTAAAAGGTACACTCTAATAAACTAAAATGGTCAGGCTGCGTGGAGCCCCCCCCCTTCTCAATCTGATTCCGTGCTGACACCATCATGTCTATTTGAGTGCTTGTAGCAGCATTCTTTGAGGAGAAAGCAGAAATGGGCTTAAACCGAGTACGCAGCAACAATGCATCACTCTGACCAAGTGTACCTGGTGTGTGAAATTTATGCAATTTTCATACGTACAAACGTTATGTATACTACACAATTTGCTTATGAAAAAAAGAAGAGGGGCGGCAGGCGTTGACTTAACAGGTTTCTTTAAAAGGAAACAAATTCTTTTATTCGATGAATCTAAAAGAAACTAATCAATTATGAAAATAATCGTCAGTTGCAGCCCTAATCTCATTACGTGTACCACCAGATTTGTCATTTATGGAGTGACCTGTCATTGTGGACTGGTGTATATTGGCAAGACTAACAACAACTTGCATGAAAGGCTGGCTAATCATTCTACTGTGATACAGGTGGCTCCTGAGGGGGAAGCTAATCCACAGCCCGTGGAACATACTTTTTGAAAAACAGCATCAACTGTCCTCCCTCCCAGTTTTAGGAATTGATCATTAGTACAAGGGGGTGACAGTGCTCTTGATCCGCCCCCATGATTGGCTGATGGTGATATGTTTATTTGATGTTGTGACGGGTCTTGGTAAAAGTCCTCCGGGACTGAAATGTTGATATAAATAAAATTTACTGAGATTTTTGCATATTAATCTGAGTTGCGGATTTATTATTGAATATGTAGATTCGGAGTCTGGTACCAGAGTCATACGATTTGAAGTATGGAAGTGCAGAGAACAAGGGATCTCTTAATTTGACAAACCTTTTTGATTTCCAGATTATTATTCTGTAACGGATCTTTTATTATTCACGCACATTTTAATGGTTTAAACACCTATGAGAAGAATACCCTTTTTTTTTTGCTCAGTTTGGCGGTCTTCAGTGGCTCCAAGTTGGATTGATTTAGGGGACTCAATAGTGAATTCACCGCAGGGCCAGCGAAATGGAATTGCCAAAGTGCGCTGAACAAAAAGAAGGTGTTATTCGGAAATTTCCATGCTATTTTCTGCTGGCTTAAACTATTTTGTCTCATTTACACCCCCCCCCTTTATATTTGTATGCAAAACACTTCCTAATCTTCTGCGCCATGCACAGAACATCCATCAAAACTACAACACACTCCAGAAATCTTACTCATACAGATTTTATTCAACAAAGAATGCTCTACAGTAAGTGCTCATTTGGATTCTGGAAAGAGCAGGGATACAAGTGCATGGCTGGTAGCATCTGCCACAAAGACTAACATCAGGCAAAGGTAGAACCGTTCCAGCCCACGTTTGCTGCCTGTAGATCAAAGAAATTGATGTAACACCTGTAAAAAAGACAGAAAAGGGTTTGAAAGTACCAATATAAATCTTTGCATTAACTTAGTGTCTGGCCAGGTGATGCAGCTCATTACATCATTTGCAGAGGTATTATTCTGGCTCCTGTACACACCTAACCCCATTGGAGACCAGGCCTGTGAAACTCCGGCCCCACTGTTGTTTTGGAACTACATTTTCCTTGATTCGCTGGCCGTTTATTGAATTCAAGGAATTTTAGGCAATCAACATCTGGAGGCTGGAGTTTGACATCCCTGACTTAAACATGTCAGATCCCTAATAGATCTTCACCACCTCCGAAGCCCATATTTGTTTTAGAAAGTAGCATAGGGTTTGCAGCTCTCTACATTTTGTGTTAATGAGATGGTGTCAAATGAAAGAATTTACTGAGGAGAAATCCTTCTCATTACATGAGGCAAGGCAGACACAGAACATACCTATTAGCAGGAATGTTGAGTCGTTTGCTGAGAACATCAGCGATAAGCTTGGTGTAGGCCTTATTTTCTGCAACCCCAATCCTGCCAATGCTGTGTAGGCTGCAGAGAGCACAGGGGTCCTTGGATCCTCCGAAGCTCATCATTTGGTCAGGAACAATGTGTATGGCAATGTACTGGAGGAAAACATGGAATATGCCAGGGAGTTAAAAATGCAAGCTATCACCCTAAGGCTGGGGTCAGATGAATGCAGTGCGAACGTGCATTTAGCCGCACTTTATTACGGCCATGGTAGCAGCAAATGACATCCAACACAGGCCCACACACGAAGTACGGCCGCGCAATGCAAGCGGCAAACGAACGCATTTTCGCAAGAACGTCAAACCGCTAGTACTGACGTACAGAGTGCGCTGCGTCCGCATAGCGGCGTATGTGTGTGATTAGGAGATGTCAGACGCTCATGTCCGGCCAACATGACGTCCAGACACCCAAAGTTTCCTGGTTTGGATCCGTAAAAAAATCACGGCCGTAATTGCGCATCGTATGACCACTATCGCGTATTCCGTGAAAATGTACGTCCATGCGTTCGGAGACACATTTGTACGGACGATGCGAAAAATGTGTTCGTCTGACCCTAGCCTAAATCATTGACGGTGAACCTTAGCATGCGAGATTGTTCCCAAGTACATTTCCCATGAGGCTTAGTCTCATAAGGCAAGCTTAGCATCATGGGACATGTAGTTCAGACAGCTGGGGTTCCAAGGTTCACCATCACTGCCCTAAATGTACATACCATGCTAAGAATAAGACAATGGGTCCTATTCCATTCTAGCCGCTAGTATTAGTAAGTATACTGGGCCCTCTCCTATTCCATTTGAGGCACAAATCTCTATTGTGGCTTGGCTCTTAATGTAAATTTTTCCTTCAATACTTTGAGAGAATAACGAGTGATTCCGTTGTTGTCCTGTATTCATGCTAGGAGCCAGATTAAAAAAAACAAAAAACCCGCTGTCAAAAATTTGTGATTTGTGATTTTGCAAATACAGAATCACTTAAAAATTAGGTAAGGTTCTTTACTTACCTCTGGTACCACAGTGTGCAGAGGATGGAATGTTCCACTGCCTCGTCTCCCCCTAGGAGGACACTTAGCACCAACTATGTAATATGGCCCTAACTTAACTAGAGCTGTTGTAAACGTAAGGCTGGGGTCAGACCAGCGCACTTTTAACGTGCGTTTAGGCGCACTTAATCACGGCCGCACTAGCAGCAAATGACGGGCAATGACGGCCAATATACGAAGTACGGTCGCACGAAAGTCCGGCTGCGCAACGCAAGTGGAAAATGAACGCATTTTTTCGAGAATGCAGAACCGCTAGTACTGACGTACAGAGTGCGCTGCGCCCGCTAGCGGTGTGTGTGTGTGATTTGGAGACGTCAGACCCTGCTTGTGTCCGGCCAACATAACGTCCAGACGCAAAAAGTTTCCTGGTTTGGATCCGTAAAACATCACGCACGAAAATGCGCATCGTATGACCGTTTTCGCCTATTCCATGAAAAAATACGTCAATGCGTTCGGACGCACTTTTTTACGTTCGCGTGTAAAAATGCTTTCGTTTGACCCTAGCCTAAAACCTCCATAGGCTATAATGGCTCTGGAAAGTTTACAACAGCTCTGGTTAAGCTAGCACCAACTATGTAATATGGCCCTTAAAGGGTTATCAAACAATGCCGAATTGGCCCCCGAATGGTGAATTTCACTTGACGGGTTGAATTTCGTTAACACAGGCTGTCCCCCTGCAGCCAATAACGCACGCGCCACACGTCGGCGGGCCAAATTAGAGGCCCGCGGCGGTACTTGGTGCCTCGCCAGCGTTAAGCAGGCGAATCCCATAGGTTTCAGTTGAGCGGAAAAAAAAAAATTGCCCGTTTCATTTACAGCAAAAAGTATTTTTTTTAGGCATCTCCCCCCACCTGCGAAATTTGAGTCAGATTTTTTTTCTTATTCTGTAACAGATCTTTTGTTATTTACAGTACCTTATATAAACTTTCCATGCATTCTTTCTGTTTAAAATGCCTTTTTAAAAAGTGTTTTTTACCCCATTTAGGCGGCTTGGCCCTCCAGAAGTTTTGGAACTACATGTCCCATGAGCCGCGGACAACCTAATGAGTGCTTGTGAATCATTCATGGGAGATATAGTTCCAAAATACCTGGAAGGCTAATGTTGCGGACCCTTGCCCTAGAGCACTGTTCATGATCGTGCTGTTCGCGTAGTCTGCAGTGGCAGCTTACAGACCCCCCCCCCCCAGTGGCGTGGAAGGTGGGCACCTTCTGGTGACATGTGGGCGCCACCTGATGGTGCAAAAGAAAGAGGGCCAGGGGAAGGAAAGCATAAAAGAAAGGATTGAATATGTAAAAAAAAAAAAAAAAAGAAAGAAAAAGGAGGACAGAGCAGAGTTTGCAGAGAAAGTGGAAACGGTCAGCAACCGAGGGGGGAAAAAAAAAGTGAAATCTGGGAAGTCAAAAGTGGAGACAAAATTACAGTTAAGGTAATTAATGGATTTTTCTGCTCATCATCGTATTGATTAACGCTAGGATTGTTTCATTTAAAAAAAAAAGGAAAAAAGGAAAAGAGTTAGTTGTCTGTATTATAGGCTTAAAATATACAGTATTGGGGGGGGGGGCCCAAACTGATCGGCCACTGGTATTTTAGTAACGTGGCTCTCCTCTTGACTGATCTCTTGCCGTTGTGGCTCCCGAACAAAAAAAAAAAAGTGATGATCCGTGCCCTAGAGCAAAATGAGATAACAAAATAAATAATAGAAACATAGAAAAATGTCGGCAGATCAATCGGCCCATCTAGTCTGCCCAATTACATGGATACTTTACCTGGATTTATCTTTTGTTTAGGATAGCCTTATGCCTATCCCATGCCTGCTTAAATTCAATTACTGTTTTGGCCTCTACCACTTCAACTGGAAGACTGTTCCATGTATCCACCACCCGCTCAGTAAAATAATGCTTCCTGATGTTACTTTTAAACCTTTGCCCCTCTAATCTAAGACTATGTCCTCTTGTTTTGCTACTTTGTTTCCTTTTAAATATACTCCCTTCCTCTACCTTGTGGATTCCCTTTACGTATTTAAATGTTTCTATCATATCTCCTCTGTCTCGTCTTTTTTCCAAGCTGTACATGTTAAGATCATTAAGCCTTTCCTGGTAACTTTTCTCCTTCAAGCCGTACACCATTTTAGTAGCCCTTCTCTGAACTCTCTCTAAGATGTCTATATCCTTCTGGAGATACGGTCTCCAGTAATGCACACAGTACTCCAAGTGAGGTCTCACCAGTGCTCTGTACAGTGGCATGAGCACTTCCCTTTTCCTACTGCTAATACCTCTCCCTACACAACCAAGCATTCTGCTAGCATTTCCTGCTGCTCTATTACATTGACTACTTACCCTTAGATCCTCTGAAATAATAACCCCTAAATCCCTTTCCTCAACAATAGTACAATAGTACTGTAGATACGAGTATACCGATAGATTTGTGACAAAAATTTACCTTAAAATTGGAGGGGTCGCGTTATATTCGAGACATCTGCATCATGTGTAGGAAAAAAGAAAAAAAACTTGTCTTGCTCTGGATCCCAAGTCTCCCGGAAGTTCCGGTAGTCTCGCTGAAGTGAATGCGGGCTCCCTGATGCTTGCAAACACTTCAGGAACTCCGAGATTCGGGAGAGGTGGGATCCATCATGGCCAGAGGGCACGCTCGGTTTAAGTCAATCACCTCACTCCCCTCCGCCGGCCATCTAATTGCTAGTAAAGACGACGGATGGCCAACAGCTTCATACTTGGTAACAACTGCAATCATTCTAGAGCAGAGCACACTGGCCTGAGGGGGAGCCTGACTGTTAAGAGAACCTGGAAGGATTTTAATTGTTTACCAGTACAGTATAATTTTGCTTCTCGCGTTATATTCGAGTCTTGAGTATTCTCTAATTTCCATAATAAATCTCTATCCATCGTGTTATATTCGGGTCGCGTTATACTCGAGTATCTACGGTAGGTATTTGAGTAAAGCCTTATGTAATTTAGCTGATGCTGCTGACAACCTCTGCCCAATTCTTTTAGTAATTATTTAAGGTCATGTTACTCCCCTTTTGTCCCTCAGCGTGTGTAGCTCCTCCTCTTTAACCCAGGAACCCCAAATTGCACAATGCTATGGACTGGCACACTTTACGTACGCAACTTCTGTAGCGCCTGCATAGAGCAATGGATCAGAGCTGTGCGAGAAGGAGTAGATCAGATTGACGACTGCCTCTCCGAGACAGATACTATTGTGGGCGGTATCGGAGAAGGTGACGTGGACACGCTGTGTGCTGACATCAATAGTGACCAATATGATGACTGACAGCTGGGAAATTCTGGAGTGGAGGAGAGTGTCCCTTTAGGACAAAGAGGGTAATGTTCAGCACCCCCCCCCCTTTTAACATTACAGTATCCCTTTAATTTGTGCCTTTCCAGATGTATTCATGTTCTGAACGGCACGGTACTCTTTTCTTGTTCCAGCAGAATTCACTGCATGAACTATATATAGTGCTAACAACATCTTTGGTTTAAGGTTCTGAAGTCAGTGATTTAACACTGGCAACATGTCCGCAACAAGACATCAACAAGTATGTATTGCACTTTATGGAGGTCAGTCGTGGGAGAGTTGAGAATGCACTTTACAAACAGAATGACTCAAAACTGGTGATTGTGAAAAACTGAGGACATTCTCTGTACATTTTAGGGAAGAACAGAGTAAAATTAAAAGTGAATTGGGGAACATATTCAAGCCGGATATACCGGCCTAAACGTTGCCGTCTGTTAAGGATATTTTATATATAGTGTGTGATTTATAGTTACATTTTATAGGGGGGGGGGGGGGGAATGTACAAGGTGCAGTGTCTGTGAACGGCCACCAGGTGGCACTGTCACGACCCACTAGCCGCTACTCTATCCTGGACTATCACGCCGCATGTCCAGTGCCCCTGCCATCTCACCCGGGCACAGACATCTTTGGTAAGGCTAGCTGAGCTGTGCCCGCTTCACACAGAGCCCCGGATGTTGTAGGCAGCATTCATGCACCGCCCGTGTAGAAACAAAGGGACAGCCAGGTGCCGGGGAGACCAAGCACACTGCACGAGCTGTACATGCGGGGCCCGGTAACATGGGCTCTCCGTATTTCGCACAGCCTGGATAGAACCCCGGAAAGCCGCTCCTTACACCCGCTAGCCTCTTCCCACCCCGCCAACGTATGAGAGCTCTCCCCACCTCGGCAGGCTTTTTGGTTGCCTTAGTCAGCTGGCTGGTGAGGTCGGCGAGCAGATTGTCGGGGATCACATCCCGGGAAACGTTGGTGTTCAGCACGAACATAGGCATGATGGCAGGCGGAGGAGAGCACAGCTGCAGCAGGAAGACAAGTACCACCAAAGAATGACATGTTACCGAACACGTGGGTCCCCGAAGCCCCGCTCCTGTAGAAAGTAGCCAATCAGGGGGAACGACTTGCAGAGGGTTGTTCCTCAAAGATGGTAACGCACTGGTCACTCAAGGGGAGGGGCGTGGCCGCCGCTGTGCAGTGATGGGAGATTCAATTTACCCATAATGCTTCCTAACAACAATCGACAAAAGACCTCGCTCATTCAACACACACATATAACCCTCACACAGACCTCTCATACACACATATACCTCTCATACACATATACCTCTCATATAATACATATACTAGGACTCGCACCTTTCATACAGAACATATAATAACACGGAGAACTCACAAATAATAACACTCATAAAGACCTCTCACATCAAAACATTACACCAACCCAGCCTTCTGCAACCAATCCCACCCACTTCAACCTTGAAGGCACCTTGGTGCTCTGAATCCTATGTCCCCTGCATGGACTATGAATCCAAATATATATGTATATATAAATATCTTTACCAAATAACGACAGACACCAATTAACTTTGGAATAGTTGGCCGTAGCTTTTATTTAAGGGTAATTTGGAGACTTAAACCATAAAACCGAACTTAATAACCTGTTAAACCTTATAAACAATATTATAACAAATTCCCAAACCGCCCCTGTTCTCAGCCAGCTTGGGAACCCTTCTGCCTCCATCCACCCCAATAAGGGGCGACCTTTACCCAACGCCGAAACATCATTCAAACAAATGATGCTGAGGCCCTTCCCACCAATGCTACGGCTCTTTCCAACAGGCTCTGCAACCCATTATTAAAAATATCTAAACCAATATCTGAGAGATGAATCCTATCCTCCGCATATAAACCTACATAATTCCCTTCTAAATCTACGTGCCTAAAGCTAAACCCTCCCAGCACTGGTAAAAACTTCTCCATAGCCCTGTTAATTTTCCTGCGCACCTTTTCCAACGCTCTAAGGCTAGGGACAGATGAGCGCATTTTCTGCGGCCACCGTCAAAATGTACGTCGATGCGTGCGCACGCATTTTTTCACGGAATACGCTTAAGTGGTCAGACGACCACAGTCGCACAGTCGCAGGTACTCACCAACGCAATTCTAGGGAAATCCGGCTGTTTGAACGTTATGTAGGCCGCACACTAGCAGCGTCTGACGTCTCCTAATCACGCACACACGCTGCCATGCGGCCGCAGCGCACTCTGTACGTCTGTAGCAGCGGTTTCACGTTCTGAGAAAAATGCGTTCATTTGCCGGTTGCGTGGTGTCGGCGCACTTTTGTACGCACGTACTGCGTATATTGGCCGTCATTGGCAGTTATGTGCTGCTACTGCCGCCGTGATTTAGTGCGCCTGCACGCGCGTTCCGACTGCCCCACTCTGACCCTAGCCTTAGACCTTTCTCATTACTCCAAAACCATCTAGGAATAATCTCAGAAAATACTAGCAAAGCCTCTGGAAACTGTTTTTTAAAATCAATAAACACATTTTTAATAGAAAACAGCAACTGTAGGGATTTCATGCTCCCAATGTCATTTCCACCACAGAGGAAGATGATTACATCTGGTGAAGGAAACGTTGCACAGCATTCTTCCAAAATTTTCTTTAAATCTTGTAACTTCAAGCTGCCGACTCCTTTCCAGTAAACTGAAACTGCAGCAATGTCCATACCTAAATTAATACCGTATGGTCTGACGCAGGCCCTCCTAAAAGCCTGATTGATAAATGAATGACCAATTAACCATACTGATAACGCCTGCAGCTCTATAAAAGAAAAAACAAAAGTTAGAACAGGATTACAGCATGTTAATCCTGACATAGCGCTTAAAGCAATTGGATTTCCAGCGCCCCAATTTTTTAATGTTGTCTGGCTAAAAAACCCAAATCTGCCGCTACCGATGCTGCTCCTATACGAAAAGAGTGTGAAGTAAACTTTTCTTTGCCCAAGCCTAAAAGCCTTAAACAGCCCTTAAGTGCAGCATTAAACTGGTATCTGGTCAGAGGTGACCCATTTTCATGTATTAAAAGCGGCCCTATTTCTGAAGGCCTTACTGATAAAAACCTTCTCAAAGACCTAACTGCACAAAATTCCTTATCGTTAATAGCATTAATATGAATCCACGATCCTTTGCTTTCTTGATCAGTTTTGGATCTGCTGACAAAGATGGACAATTTCTTGTCACCTACCATAACATCTTCAATCTGAAGACCCGAAGGTCTAAATTTGGATTGAGAAACCAACTCACTTAAATGCAGAGCGGCAAAAAATGCTAATAAAAAAGACAACTTAAATAAACTCAACTCATAGTCATTTAGACAAAAAAATTTTAACTTAACTATCAACTGGTGAAGGAGAGCAAAGGAAATTGGACGTCTAGAATCTTTTACTCTTCCATGTCTAGCATAACCTTTCATCATCTGTTTAATCAAAAATTCCCCAAGCACTGGCTTACCAGCTTGGTGCAAAAATTAATACCGGAAATTGTGCACTGCAAAAAGGATTTTGCTACTTTACACTGCGTCAATTGCAATATAAAACCAATTGCCGTTTCTAAATCCATCGCTAATGGATTAGATTGTTGAGCTGCCGCAAATTCCACCCAAACCTCCCAGGCTTTCACATAAGCCACCCAGGTAGACTTAGCCACAGAAGCTTTCAGTAAATCGTTCACTGCGGAAAAATTAGATCCCAAACGTGCAAGGGCACTGGAACAGGCATTTCCTCCGCCTCCGGTGCCAGCTCCTTGAACCTTGACCACTGCGAACGAGAAATAGCGTCAGCTATATTGTTGATTTTACCTGCCACATGTACTGCTTTTAACCAGATGTTACTGCATAAACATAGCAAAACTAATCTACGTAACAGTGTAACAACCTGTGGGGAGGAACCTCTCTGTGAATTAATTGCATCAACAACACTCTTGTTATCACATAACACCTTAATTCTTTTATTCGCAAAATCCTTGCCCCAAATCTCCAATGCCACTATAATAGGGAATAACTCCAAAAGCGTGAGATTCCTAGTCCAACCAGCTTCAACCCAACTAACCGGCCAAACTCCAAAACTCCATTTCCCATCCCAAAATAGACCAAAACCAACAGAGCCAGATGCATCTGTGAAAAAATTAAGATCGGTGTTAAAAATAAAACCTTGCTGCCAAATTGTTCTGCCGTTAAAGTGACATAAAAAATCCAACCATATGGAAATATCATCTTTTATTTCCTTGCTAATCCTAACGTGCCAATGAGGGCATCTCATCCCTGCTATTGATAAAGACATTTTTCTAGTGAATACTCGACCCATAGGAATCACCCTAGAAGCAAAAGCTAACATGCCCAGCAACTCTTGTAACGCTTTCACTGACACTTTCTGTGCACTTTTTATCCTCAGCAGCTTGCTTGTTTGTTAAATTCTGAATTTCCATTATAATTACCATAAACCTTTTTCTAGTTTTTTCTTATATATCAAAATCGAAGTAAGGCGCTGCGCGACTCTGATCAGAGGAGACGATAGACACAACCACACCGAGATATGGCAGATTATCATCTGATCAATCCGTGGTCTGTCAGATTCGTTTATTGTTTCAACATCCAATAGAAATGTTCGTTATATAAAAACTTCCTGCAGTGTTCACTCCCAACATAGGAATGTGATACAACAACCAATCAGAGCAGATACATTTCTACATCAGAGTTTAACCAACAGTTAGACAAAATTACTACATTTGATTCAGGGATGGCTTTTTTTTCTAGCTTATGGTCTGTTCACACACCCTTTCCTGCACACAAAGGAAATGGCTAAATTCCACAGGCTAACATCCTATGCAAGTAAAAGACTTGCAGGGTTTGACACTTATAATGGGGGGGGGGGGTGGATTTCACACTAATGCTAAATTAAAAAACTACCTATCATATTAAAATACCTTTCATTGTTAACTTTGTAACCTTCTCATCAGGCAATCTGCATTCCATCCTGGAAGAATCTATTATAATACCAAGAAATTGCAGACAAGTAGTAGGAAGAACAGTTTTCTCCTTAGCCAAAGGAACACCAAATTCCTCCACAATGTCACAAAACTCTTTCAACAGCTGAAAACAAACACTAGAACCTTCTCTGCCTATAAATAAAAAATCATCCAAATAATGAATAATGGACCCAATACCGGTTTTAAACACCAAGACCCACTGCAAAAAGGTTGCAAATGTTTCAAAATAGAAACAAGACAGGGAACAGCCCATAGGTAAACATCTGTCATAATAAAATTTACTTTCTAACTGAAAACCTAATGACCTATAGCAATCAGGATTCATGGGTAATAAACGAAATGCTGCCTCAATATCAACTTTAGACATGAGCGCATTTTGGGCACATGCCAGCACCCAATCTAAAGCCTCATCAAATGTGGAATACTTTAATGGAAACAGGTCATTGTCAATCTCGTCATTTAATGATTGACCTGCAGGGAAAGACAGGTGGTGAATTAACCTAAACAAATTTTTCTCTTTCTTGGGTACTAAACCTAATGGGGACAAACGAAAACAACTAAAATGGGATCACATCCAATGGGCCGACCATCCTACCTAAATCTACTTCATTTTGAACTTTAACCTTTGCCATTTCTAAATTAACCTTAACGGATTTTAAATTCTCAACCCAAACAAATTCATCTGAACTATAAACTGGAACACAAAAACCTGAACTAAAACCTTCAATTATTAAGTTGGCCTTCTCCTTGTTTGGGTAAATGCTTAAGAACGGATACATTTTTTCCAGCCTCACCGGAGTCGGTAGCCCGGGAGCTTTGAAAATTGGCCTGAGAGCCACCTCTTTTAAAACATTTAGCAGCTGAATGTGAACCACCACAAGTCAAGCATCATGCTTATATTTACAGTTCCCCTGCATTTGCACTGCGTTTCGTTAAAAGCCCAGCAGACCACTTTTCTCGGACTAAACATAGTACTGTTACCTGCTGCTTTATTAACAAAAGGCTTTTGTGACATCATGGTGCTCACCCACAACCTGACTTCTTTAACTCCCCACTGTAATTTCTTATGAACTGAAACCTTCTGGCGAAACAAATCATCATAAGTGTACCACGCAAGACCACCAAAAGTTTTATATGAATCCAAAATACTGTCCAAATGCTGAAAAAGCCCAATACTCAACTCTGGCTGCTTTTCACAGATAACACTTGCTAAAATGCAGAAAGCCTGTAACTAATTATTAAAGGACCGCGGAACTGCCCGCCGTCTGTCTTCATCTTTATCCTGTTTCACTAAAAATTCTTTTGATGCTGGTAATAAAGATAGAATATCTATATATTCCCCTCTCCAAATCTTTTCTTTTACACTTTTATTTAAATGAAAACCTAGCTGTGACATATCACATGTAACCGGTTCCTTAAAGGAAACCTCATCAATTTTGCTTTTTGTAACATTAGCTGGTTCCTTCTCCTGACCCCCTCCCTCCCACGCTGGGGCTGGACCCCGCTGCATATTAGAAAGCAGATTACACACTTCCCCTAGCTTTTCTACCCTTTCAGCCCCAGGGAAGCTCTCACCAGTCTGCTGTGCCACTCCAGCGCTGCTCGTCCCTTCTTCTAGATATTCTGAAGCAGACTGCAGCTGCTGAGTGTTTCTTCCTTCCTCAGGTCCTGTAGACTTAACAGCCGCCTTCCTTTTGCTGTTAATCCTCTTTCTTCTCAGTCCAGTACTTGTAGGTGGAGAAAAAATCTTCTTCTGCCGTGGTATTCTCTTCCTCTTCAAGTTCCCTGACTCTGCGCGTCTCTCTGATGAATCCCTAAGGCTTTGGCCTTAAGAAAGAGATATCAGGTATCTGGCTATTTCTGAAGTGGACTTCAATAGAATCTGGCCTTTCCTCAATCACGTGGCAGTTACGCTGAGCGTGATGGGATTGGGATCTATCGTAGCTAATTGGAACATTTACTTGGGACCAAATAACCTCATTGATAAAATCAATGATTGGATTTAACCTTTTGAGAAGGTCCATTCCAATAATTAGGCGATTTTGGGGCAGATCCACGATAAGCGTTGGATGCCGAATTACTTTATTCCCCAATTTAAAATCCAATTTAGCTGTGCCCAGAACTTTCAGAGAGGTGCCACTCACACTCACTAGATTTATCTAATCTAGGCTTCCTGGTGAACAGTTCTTGAACTTGATCAAAATAATTAGCTGATACTAATGTAACCGGGCTTCCAGTGTCTAGCAAGGACGTAATATGTGGTAAATTATCTTGTAATTCTACATTCACATAATATCGGTCTTCAATGCTATCCAATTTACAGAGAAATTTAGAGTGAGATATAAAATTAGGTTTTGTACAGATTTTACCGACAGAATTTCCTCTCTCAGGCATGCTCTTGGCAGCTGTGCTGTCCTTCTCGGATTCAGTCTTCTCAGCTTGCTCGCACTTCGACTGGAGAGATAAAATACATTTTCCTTCTCTTGACAGGGAAGGGGTTAAATCAACCATACAAACATTTGTATTAATCATTTCATCATCACTTTCTGGTAAATTGTCATGGACACTGGTTACTTCATCAGAATCATCATCTAGTCACTGGTTGGGCGGGGCTGCAGGTGTTGCATCGCTTACAACCTGACCAGGGTTATTTCCAGTCATTAACTGAGTGATCTGATCCAGTTTTTCTGTCAGCACACGGAAATTTTCCTGCATTTGACCAATACGCTGGCGTACATTATATCTCCGCTTTCTATTCGTCCTTGGGGACGAAGCTTGCGCATTTTCAGACTCGTCAGATTCAGTTTTACCTCTGGTCGCTTCCTGTCTAGGCACATTTTCCTTTGATTTAACCCACTGACTTCTAGGTACCCATTGCTTCCTAGATTGAAATTTACTTCCTGAATTTTATCTGGCAAACCCTCTTTCCTGATCTGGCTTGGATTTCTCCCTTTTAGGTATGGAGTCTTGCAATATTTCCGCATAGCTCTTTTTCTGGGACTCAAATTTAATATCACCCTTTTTAACGTGAGTTTCCGCTATTTCCTCAGGTGAGTTATTCACTCTTTTCCCCTGAGTTTCTTCACTATATTCAAATACAGTAAATAGGGTCATACTTTTTTTTAGTACCCAATCCAAACCATTTCTCGGGTCATAATCTCTTGCCAAAATAACCTTTATTTTATTTGGCAATGCGCCATAAAATAATTGGATAAATTCAGGGTTTTCAAAATTTGGGTTTCTTTCAGCCAAGCTGTACGCATTTTTAAGGACTTAAAGAAATTCACGGGGGCATTGATTAGGTCTGCATTTTAGAGTTAAAATTGCTCTTTTCGCAGCTAGGCTGGTGCGGTGAGGCCCAAATTCAGATTTGACCTCGGAGACTATTTTACTCCAGTTACGTATACCAGATTCTTTCAAAGACTGAAAAAATACCTATGTTTGCCTTCAAAGATCCATGGGATAAACTCAATTTTCTGAGCATCTTAAGTAATACCTAAAATTGATAATGCTTCTTCAAACTCCTCTAAATGGTTTATAATTTTTGGAAAGCTCTTTTGGTCCCAGATCCCTACTGAGTTTTTTAAGAAATGGACAATTCTCGTTAAATTCTGCACTTTATGAGATTTCTTAATAGGCTGTGGCTGGCTAGAGTGATGTGATTTGAAATACTCCTGTGTAAGAGGCTTCGCTCTTTTTTCATCATGAGATTTAGTTTCACTTTCGCTATCACTATCTTCTCTCTGGCACTGCAGCGATCTGTCACCAGGCTTTGAGTTATAGCTCACAGCTTTCAAAGGGAACTTCTCTAAGGAAGGAGTTTTAACCCTTTGAGCATCAGCTTCAACCTGACGTAACTCATCAGTGAATTTCTCATATTCGTGTTTCAATCTCGCCAAATGGGCACTCAGTTCCTTATTTGAATTTGATAACTGATCACTCTCATCTTGCAATTGATCTTTCTCTTTTGCACACACTTTCAACTTCATTCTCATTCGTTCTGACTCATCTTTTAATTTATTTACGGTATTATGCAAGTCACGATTTTTATTTTCTAAACTGTCTCTGGTTTCTTTGTCATCATTCAATCTCTTGTTCATTTCTGCGATCAAGTATATGCATTCAGGCACAAATTTGAAGACAAGAATCTCTTTGTTTTTCTTTTTTTTTCGTAATATAATTTTTATTATTAAGTTTTGTAATATAACATAAACATAGACAGATACATCGGTTACATCGGTTAGCGAAGACAAAAAGTCCCTAAATACTGTGGTGATCAATTACAAAGATGTCATACAATATCTCAATTAAGGCTAGGGTCAGAGTGGGGCAGTCGGAACGCGCGTGCAGGCGCACTAAATCACGGCGGCAGTAGCAGCACATAACGGCCAATGACGGCCAATATACGCAGTACGTGCGTACAAAAGTGCGCCGACACCACGCAACCAGCAAATGAACGCATTTTTATCAGAACGTGAAACCGCTGCTACTGACGTACAAAGTGCGCTGCGGCCGCATAGCAGCGTGTGTGCGTGATTAGGAGATGTCAGACGCTGCTAGTGTGCGGCCAACATAACGTTCAAACAGCCGGATTTCCCTAGACTTCTTTTTACCCCACCGTCATGAAATACGTCCAGAATTGCGCATCGTCTGACCACTTAAGCGTATTCCGTGAAAAAATGCGTGCGCACGCATCGACGTACATTTTGACGGTGGCTGCAGAAAATGCGCTCATCTGTCCCTAGCCTTAGCCAGCAGCATTCGAGAAAACTGGAGACTGAATACTCAGTCCCGATAAGTTATCGCCAAACCGTATTGTCTGTTGTCAGGTGTTAAATAAATGACTAGCCACATAACGGACACATAGAAAAGAAAACTTAAAAGAAACCCGTAAGGCATAAAAAAAAAAAAAGGAGAAAAAACAAAACGAAACAAAAACAAAAAAATCAAAAAGGGAGAACACAAAAAAGCAGAATACAGAAAACATTTAAACATTTAAACTAAACATCTATCGCTAGCGATATTCCGAGTTCTTCATTCTCATATTTCGATCCGGTTGTAATTGTATATGTATCACCTCTTAGAGCAACGTCGCATCTCTACTGTCATAAGCAAGACACATCATTCTTAGCTCGATGTCAGCGTCAACGAATTCCGAGTCGTTCGCTTGTGTTTGGAGCTAAATTCCGTCCACCAATACCAGGTCCTAAAATATGTGTCAAAGTCTTGCTCAAGAGTGTAGTGTAGTTCCTCTAATTCTCTAACATATTCCACTCTATCGATCCAGTCGAATATCGTGGGGGGCGACGTCTGCTTCCAATATCTTGGGATTAATGCTCGTGCTGCGTTGAGCAAATGTACTGCCACTGACTTCACGTATTTATCAACGGACAGGGGGATGACATGTAGCAAAGCCACCTTGGGGTTAAATGGTAAATCTAAGTCCGTCACCTCCTTAATATACGTCCAGACCACCTCCCAGAATGATCTTATGATGGGACAATCCCACCATATATGTAGGAATGTACCCCTATGACCCTGACATCTCCAGCAATCAGGAGAGACATCTGGGTATATTGCGTGTAAACGAGTTGGAGTCAAGTACCATCTAGAGAGCAATTTATAATTAGTTTCCTGTACCGTGAGGGCTCTAGAAGAGTGAAACGTCACCTGAAATGCCGTCGACCACTCCTCGGGAGTCAATGGCCGAGGAAGCTCAGAGGACCATTTTATGGTGTACGAGGGTAAAGCTTTAAACCGAGCCGATAAGAGGAGAGAATATATGTAAGAGAGTAAATGCGGAGGTGGGGGGTCCGAGGTGCATATTGTCTCGAAAGTAGTCAGGGTTGTAGGAATGGTAACGCCTGTCTTAAGTATTTGTGTATTTATAAAGTGTTGCAGCTGCAAATAGTTATATTGCCGTAGTGGCGTGGGCAACCGATCCCCCAGTAGGTCCATGAGGGAAATCAGGCCCCCCGGTCCCACACAGGCCTGAAGAGGTACATACGGGCCGTCACAGTCTATCCCCAGAAAGGAGTGAGCCCTACCCGGGAGAAAGTCGGGGTTGTGGGTAATCGGAGTCAACAATGAAGGCAAGGGAGATAAGCCCAAAAGTGTTCGATGTTTACGCCATCTCTTTAACGTCGAGTGAATCGTTGGGTGTGGAATGGGGACTAATGTTTCTAAGGGTACAGTTTGCCATGGGGCCGAGACTATAGGGACCGTAATGAAAAGCTGTTCGAAGTGTACCCACAATTTGTGAGGGGGCGACATCGACCAGTCACTGAGCCTCGTCAGTAGTGCGGCGTCATAATAGAGTTCTAAATGCGGTAGGCCCAAGCCCCCTCCCGATTTTGGGCGCACCAGTACGTCGTATGCTATCCGCGGTCTATTATCTCCCCATATAAATTAAAAAAAAATGGTTTTCAGGGAACTAAAAAAGGAGGATGGTATAGTAATAGGTATTGTCTGGAAGAGATATAAAAATTTCGGTAAAACAGTCATTTTTAAAATATTAATACGGCCGAACCACGAAAACTGTGGTTTATGCCATTCTTTAAGGTCTCGGGTTATCCGGTTAATTAGGGGAACGTAATTGAGATCAAACAGGAATGTCAGGTCAGACGGGAGCCGAATGCCTAGGTATTGGAGAGCCCTATCAGGCCACGAGAACGGGGCCAGTCGTTGCAGTTCTTTTTTAGTGAGCAGGGAGATGCCCACCCCCATCATTTCGCACTTGTCAGTGTTGATTTTAAAGTTCGATACTCCCGCATATGTCTCTACCTCTTTTAAAAAGGCCTCAGTAGATCTGACCGGGTCTAGTAAAGTAAGGAATATGTCATCTGCGAAGGCAGAAACTTTATATTGGTGGAAAGGGAGAGTTACACCCCGAATGTCATCGTTATCTCTAATCCGTTGTAAGAACGGTTCTAGAGTCATGATAAATAAAAGCGGGGATAGAGGGCACCCCTGGCGCGTACCATTGGAGATCCCTATTGGTGTAGAAAGCACCCCATTAATTCTAAGGACCGCCGACGGGTTATTATATAGTGCCGAAATCCAGGTCAGCCATCTCGGCCCCAGGCCAAACCTCTCCAGGACAGCCTTCATAAAGGTCCAGTCTACTCTGTCGAACGCTTTTTCAGCATCAACAGAGAGAAGGACCATCGGTGTGCGCGCCGTGTGTGCTCTATGGATTAAGTTGACAGCCCGGTAGGTATTATCCCGAGCTCCTCTCTGGTGAGTAAATCCCACCTGATCGGGATGTATCAGGGATGGGAGAAAGGGGCTTAAACGCATGGCCATCATCTTCGCCATCAATTTGATGTCGTTGTTGATTAGCGAGATCGGGCGGTAGTTTTGACAAAGCGTAAGATCCTTCCCGGGTTTTGGGATAAGGGCTATCGTTGCTTCCAACGCCGATTTCGGAAAACCCTTCACATCGTCAAGGGCATTTAGAGAGTGGAGGAGGCGGGGGCCTAAGAGGGGCAAGTAGGTTTTATAGTATGCTACAGTGTATCCGTCTGGGCCCGGGCTCTTCCCGGTGGGGGTCGCCTTTAATGCAGCCGCAAGCTCGCTCAGGTTAAAAGGGGCATCTATTGCTTCAGCTTCGGTCTCTGATAGTTTTGCCTGCAAGGATTTATCTAGGTACTCATCTATGAGGGAAGTGGAGGGCTTGTCAGGACGTAATGAATAGAGCGATTGATAATAATTTATAAATTGGTCGGTAATCTCAGAATTCAAAGATAAGAGGCGGCCGGTGGAGGACTTCAGTTTGGGGATGTAAGTGGCTTGATATTTCTGGCGTAAGGCCCTAGCCAACATCTTACCACACCTGTTGCCATGTACATAAAACGAGTGTTTCGTGAGTAAGAGCGAACGAGTGGCCTGCTGGTGCAAGAGCTGTCGTAAGTCAGCTCTCAACGCCACAAGTGCCGTGTAATGTTCAACCATTTCAGTAGCCTTATGAAGCTCTTCGGCTACCTGGATTTCAGTAAGTAGAGCTTGAATTTTAGCTGTCTTTTCCCGTTTACGTCTGGCTCCTATTTGAATGAGGGCTCCCCGTATAACACATTTATGGGCCTCCCACAAAACCGTGGCGTTTACATCTTCAGTGTCATTATCCTCAAAATATTGTTTGATAGCCTCGGAAATACGGTCTCTCTCTACTGGGTCAGTGAGAATCGTGCCATTCAGTCTCCATTGGAAAGATTTACGGGGCAGGGAAGGCAGGGAGAGGGTTAGAAACACAGGGGCATGGTCCGACCACGATATATTGCCTATACTAACCGATTTAACGTACCCTAAGTCTGAATGACGTAACAAAAATAGGTCCAGGCGTGAGTATACCCTGGCTGCAGCTGAGTAATAAGTAAAGTCTCGTCCAGTCGGGTGCATTGCCCGCCAACAGTCCACCATACGGGCCTTATGTAATATTTGGTGAAGTCTCCGCCGTTTAGACGGAGGGACCGAGGCCGGGGAGGGAGACGCCTCTCCTGGGGCATCAGGTGACACATTAAAATCCCCTCCGCATATCACCATACCTTCCGCAAAATTTTCTAGTTTCGTTAAGATTTTTTCCAGAAACGTACATTGCTTAATGTTAGGCAGATAACAGTTAGCCAAAGTAACTTGCAGTGACCCCAAGAGACCTTTTACAAACAGATATCGACCCCCCGAGTCAGAACATTGCGCCTGGTACGTAAAAGGCACGTGGGCCGCTATAAGGATGGCCACACCTCGCGACTTAGAATTGGAGAAGTTATTGTAAAAACAATGAGGATAATAACGGGAGTATAGACGCACGGATGTATCACTGCGTATATGCGTTTCCTGCAGGAACACCACCTCCCCTCTCATACGCTGCAAGTCATGTAGTGCCATACGGCGTTTGGCCGGGTGATTAAGGCCTCTCACATTGAGAGTGAGAACACGTAAATCAGCCATGGCGGGAAATACAGTAGGATAGCATTCGCAGCACAATCAAAGTGGAGGTATGATCGAGGTTCTGAATGATCGACGCTCTCTCAGAGGAACACACAATTTCTGCAACTTCTTGAAAACTGTATAAAGCGATAGTTAGACGAAACAAACATACGAAACAAAAACAAAAAATAAAAAAATAAAACATCTTGCATTGGCGCCAAAGCCCAAAATGGGCTAGGTCCCTTTCGGGATACATTATAAATCGAAGCATGGTGGAAAAAAAACTTCCACATTAAGGCAACAAGAATATGGCACCGCGTGGGGAAGCGGCAATGAGAAACGTTATGTGTGCCAAACCAAAAAACTTGCAGACCGGCCGGTCTACTGCAAAAACTCCAAGTACGGTCGGAGTCCAAGGAAACGGAACACCCGGGCAAGCCGTTTAAATCCAATGGAAAGCTGAGAGAAATAAGAAATATACGAGATAGGGGCTATGATCAGCCCTTTAAAAAGGTCTGGCAGCCCCCTCATGGAGGATCCTGAGTTCCGCGTTCGGCGCCACGTGCTGAGTCCAGAGGCCGGCGACGATCCCGTCGAACGGTGTTCCATGATTGACGCTGTGGTAAAGCTGGGGGGGGTGCGATCAGGTCGCCTTCAAACCATCCCCGTATGGTAACCGATGAGAGTTCCAGCGCTTGCAAAAAATCTGGTACGTCCTCAGGAGCAGAGATACTCAGCGTACGGTTATCAACTCGGACGTACAGTGCAAACGGATATCCCCATCTATATTTGATGGACCGTGCTCGTAGCTGATCTGTGATAGGCTTCAATTCCCTTCTAGCCAGAAGGGTCGATCTTGATATGTCCTGAAATAATTCCACTGTGTGATCGTCGAATACAATAGAAGGCATGTTCCTCGCCGCTTTCATTACCTCCTCCTTCAGGGTAAAGTGATGTACTCGGCATATAACGTCCCTAGGAGCTGAGTTTTGAGCGCCTCTGGCTCGTAAAGCTCTGTGAGCCCGATCTAAATGAAAAAGCGTATCACGGGGTCGTTGGAGAAGTTCATTAAATAACGTCTGCAGAGTCAGGTTGAGGTTTTCAGTGTCGCCCAGTGGAGGTTCCGGGAGTCCCCTCACTCGTATATTGTTACGTCGTCCTCTATTATCCAGGTCATCTACCCATCGAAATAAGGAGGCAATCTGTGTAGCTTGCGAGCTCAATTGTGTCTCAAAGTGCTGTGTCTGGAGTGCTACAGCCTCTCTATCTGACTCCAAGTCCTGTACCCTGCCCCCAAGTGCTTAACATCGGCCCCCAGTTCCTTAAAGCGCGAGTCAAATTTGGCCTCCATTCTGGCAAAAAGGCCCTCCAGATCTGCTTTGGTAGGTAGTAGCTTCAGCGCTTCTCTTACCTCCAAATCGTCCACGCTGCCGTCCGACAGCGCGGGGCTTCCCGGGCCTCTCAAATCCCCTTCAGCCGTCGCCATCTTGGATTCGCGGCCCGCCCGAGACGGCGCCGCCGCGCCGCTCAGGTAGTGCCGCATTGGAGAGGCTGAGGTCAGCGGTGGTGCGCTCGGGTGGCTCATGATTGTGGAGGTCCGTTTTCTGAGTCCCATCTGTGGATCAAAGTGCCGTTTTTCAGCGCTAATGTGGTGCCCGGGTGAGGAGCTCCTCTAACATGCGGCCATCGTGGATCGCGCCAAGCCACGCCCCTCTCTTTGTTTTTCTTATTGTTGGCTGCACTTATCTTTTGCAAACACTCAAGAAAATGTGGCTGATCTGACCAGATTGAATCAGCATAACTAGAAACATTTGATTGCAATTCCTTTATCCAATCAAATAAATCGTCTGTGACATGTAACTTGTCCTTTAGATAAGACATAACATCTATCAATACTATTTGATCTGCATGTATATGTACATCTTCATGAGTCTCAGATTCTGACTCTGACATTTTTTTACACTGTTTAGTAGACAACCATAAAACCACAAGTCAAAATACAACAATAAGGTATCAAAATATATATATATTTTACCTCTGTCTAATCAGACAATACTGACAGTTATATTCCAAACAAAAACTACAATCTCGGTTCAGTGCCTCCAATATGTATATATTGGATTTATCTCGGCAGCTGCCTCCAATATGTCAGGGATTATTATTCGGCAGTTGCCTCCAATATGTATATATTGGATTTATCTCTGCACGTGACTACAACATGTCGAGATTTATATTCAATAAGAAACTTATACGAGACACAAATATCAATCGTTTATATTTCCTAGAAATTCTCCTAAATTCTTTTATTTGTCTGTGTTTTGCTTTGAAGAATACACTAATCAATAATCGGATAAAAATATATATATTTATTACGTAAATCTCTTATCTCAGATCAAAAGGTAAATCTGACTTACAAAGACCCTCTATTTTCAGTGTAGACTTTGAGTCTATCCTGTCCAGGTTAGATTTATTTTTTTACTCCTCACTAAATAAATTCCTTTCTATAGCACTTAGCTCGGCATTATATCAAATAAAGACATTTTAAGGTTCCCTCATGTCTGGTCACCTAGCCGTGAACTATTTAAAAAAAAATCCCTGTTCATTTCTAAAACTAGAGAAAATTGAAAAAGAAAAGACTTTCTATTTAAAACAAAATGGCTACCGACATCCATTTTAATTTTTCCCTTCCAATATACCCGACAGCGTCAGTGCACCCAAATATTTTGCCTTTGGTGGCAGCAAGTGCCTTCACACCATAACCCCTCTGAGGTATTGTGGAAGAGTGCAGTGGTGGAGGTTTTGGTAATGCAGAAGAGATCCCCGATCTATTCAGTTACATCAGCTGCTGTAACAAAAACGGGTCAGCAATGTTTAGGCACTTGTACTGTGCTACTGTATCTGGTGAGAATCAGCGCACACCAGTATCAACAGGAAGCAAACAGAACAGGCAGTCCTCAGATTTAATTTTTTTTTAGAAATGTGTCGCCTTACCTTAGCCTGGTGGTCAGTGGGGGCTCCCTGGATCCTGATTGTTGGGGGGGGGTTGCCGTGGCCGCAGGTGCAGTGGCTCCCTCCCTGCGCTGCTTGTCTCTGCCACATGCATCCGGGCGGCTAGCCCGCACAGTCACAGCTCTGTCATCTGGCGGCCGCATGCTCCTCAAGGGGATCCTTGGGAGGCCCCTGCAGGCTGCCCTCTACAGTGCCTGATTAGAGGGCCGTGTCTGCCTGATGTTTTAGTAACAAGAATGTTTTATCCCATAGGCTTCAATGTTAAAAATATTCCCGTTTTAATTCAATATCTAATAAACCGTTGCTTATAATATTCTGCAGTAAAGAGTCTCTTTATTTCTAGATTTTTTTTAGTACTTTTTAAGCATTTTTTTATACTTTTTAAAAAAATATTATTTTTTTTTCGAACTTTTGCGAATGTCCCAAAAAGTTCGAAGTTCATGAACTGTCGAACGGCCGATGTTCGATGCGAACTCTGAACAGATCGAACCGAACAACTCATCCCTAATCCTGACTGTGTTATACAGAGAGAGCTTCAGAGGGGATATCCTGACTGTGTTATACAGAGAGAGCTTCAGAGCGGATTGTTATCTGACTGTTATTCAGAGAGAGAGCTTCAGAGGGGATATCCTGACTGTAATATACAGAGAGAGCTTCAGAGGGGATATCCTGACTGTGTTATACAGAGACAGAGAGCTTCAGTGGGGATATTCTGACTGTGTTATACAGAGAGAGAGAGCTTCAGAGGGGATATCCTGACTGTGTTATACAGAGAGAGCTTCAGAGGGGATATCCTGACTGTGTTATACAGAGAGAGCTTCAGAGGGGATATCCTGACTGTTATACAGAGAGAGCTTCAGAGGGGATATCCTGACTGTGTTATACAGAGAGAGAGAGAGAGAGAGCTTCAGAGGGGATATCCTGACTGTGTTATACAGAGAGAGAGAGCTTCAGAGGGGATATCCTGACTGTTATACAGAGAGAGAGAGCTTCAGAGGGGATATCCTGACTGTGTTATAGAGAGAGAGAGAGCTTCAGAGGGGATATCCTAACTGTGTTATACAGAGAGAGAGAGCGCTTCAGAGAGGATATCCTGACTGTGTTATACAGAGAGAGAGAGAGCTTCAGAGGGGATATCCTAACTGTGTTATACAGAGAGAGAGAGAGCTTCAGTGGGGATAGCCTGACTGTTATACAGAGAGAGAGAGAGAGAGCTTCAGAGGGGATATCATGACTGTGTTATACAGAGAGAGAGAGCTTCAGTGGGGATATCCTGAGTGTGCTATACAGAGAGAGAGCTTCAGAGGGGTATATCCTGACTGTGTTAAACAGAGAGAGAGAGAGAGCTTCAGAGGGGTATATCCTGACTGTGTTAAACAGAGCAAGAGAGAGAGCTTCAGAGGGGATATCCTGAGTGTGTTATACAGAGAGAGAGAGCTTCAGAGGGGATATCCTGACTGTGTATAATTATTTTTATTTGAAAAAAAAGTGGAATAAAAAACACCATCAAAAGGAAGGGGGTGAGCGGGCGGTCACCCTGCCTGAAATTAGTCTTTGCAGGCTGGGATGTGTAATGGCTTGCAAGGTGAACTGAGCCCAGTAATGCAGGGTTTCACAGATACACGGACAGGAGGGAACAGGATTCCTGGGGAGACAATGGGAGTGTACCTTGGGGTGGCAGACGGAACACGGGAACTACAGGCAAGGTACAAATAGGGTATCCCAAGAGAATGGTCAAGACGTTTTGTTGGTCAGAGGCTGGCAGAAGACGGGTATTCGGTGGTCAAGCAGGGGGTCTGGTACACAGGAGGTCAATAGATATTCAGGGAGCTTCAGGAGGGTCCGACTGGTTACTAACACAGAAAGTTAATGCTGAAGCATTGCTGAGGAGCAGGCCTTTGGTGTATGTAGGTCAGGTGTTTACCTGTTTGTGTACCTCGTAGAAAACCTTGAGCATGGGGCAGCACTTTACATGTGCTGCTTGGGCACGGTGCATACAGCAGCGGAGACGTTACAGGATGTCTGACAACAATGAGGTGGGGCAAAAAGAGTTGGATGTTTGCAGAACGAGTTGGTATGACTTAGCACAATTTCTGGCTTAAGAAAATTCTTTGCTAAAGTGTAATTTGCTGAAGTGTAATTGGCATAGAATTAAATGAATGTAGGCAGTGATGTTTTTGTTAATAAAAAAAAGGCACACCCAAAGATCTAATATGTACAAATTATCTTGCCACCACACCTTAGTTTTCCAGTAATCTTGGCACGCTGGTTGTAAACTAATGCTTTTCAGAAAACTACTTACCTAAGGAAGGTTAATAAAACAATGATTCGAATACAGAACAAGAATAACAATGTCACATTTTATTCCGTGCCCTGATGTACTTTTCAAGAGGTATGTTGCTCTCCTTTCATTCTCCAAACTCAATTCTCTTTATATTTTGATTATTCTATCTTAAAATTTACACCTCCATTGTCAGGGTTATTCAGAGAGCGTGAAAAGCAGGAGAATGGCTGGAGAATGAAAAATTATAGGTCACAATAGCCAAACCAGAAAAACTCTTCCCTTTCATCTCACTTTCCAAATCGGCTATTTTGACCTAGAATTTTTCATTCTCCAGCCATTCTCCAGTCATTCTCCTGCTTTTCACGCTCTCTGAATAACCCTGTATGTCACGTTTCCATCCCTGTACCTTGTATGTGTGCTGTCCTTGTCCTGCTTTTAGTTCTTGCCCTGCCATTCCTGCATTTCAGTCCAAGAGTTTCCTGTTGCATTCATCTCTCCTTAGAATCACCTGTCTGTTGTAGCACTAATACCAACTCCCTATTTAAGGGTGCTGCTCCCCATGGTGCTACGCTCTTTAATGAGTCACGCCTAGTCTGTGTTTTGCTGTTATCCTGCTGCTAGCAAACGCCTCGGGTGGAACAGGAGCAGCACAGGAAATATGCTGCCAGGAGTTTCAGAGGATAGATGCAGATGGGGTCGTGACAGTATCCCCCTTCACGGTCGCACCCCTGAGTGACCAAGGATGGTAGTAGGACTGTCCTTGATAAGGCACTGGCCACTCTGGTGGGAGAGGGGTGATGGTACCATTGTGCCACTGGAAAACCGAACGGGATGGTCCATCTCCACTCAGATCAGTGCAGACTATCTTCATAGGCACCGGGAATGTATGTGGGTTGACTAGGGTATCTTGCACCGTTACTGCCCCAGCTGTGGTGAAATGGTGAAATGTCCATATAGGGTTCCACAGGTCCCTTAGTCAACTCAACATGGGGTCTGGCAACATTGGTTTGGAGGCGGTTCTTCCTCTGCCGTCTTCGGGCCTTTGATTTAGATTTCGTTCTGTCTGTGTTCCAGCGTGTATGATAGGGGAAGGAGAGGTGCTGGCATGGGGTGTTTCTAAAGGGACGGGGCGTTTCTACAGTTGTACCTCCGGATGCTGTACACAGCTGTTTTTGATCATTTTTAGTGACGTAGGTGCACCGGAAGTGATGCGGTTCGCCATTATGGCAAGTTCGCCATTATGGCAGAACACCGGCCGCCAGGGCCCAGACACCGGTGTGGGAGGGACACTTTAGCTACATAAAATGGAATAGAAGTAAAACAGAAACCATCCTTGACTCTAAATCTAACTTGTGCAAGCATATAAAATGTGACCAGTTTTTATACCCCACTGCAGCCCAAAGTTGAGGGCACCTTGAAGCCCTTAAATAGACAATTAGCACCATCAATTACAATGGCGCATACAGTGCATTAAATTCCAATAATTTTTTTAATAATTGGTAAAAATTATTGGAATTTAATGCACTGTATGCAGCATTGTAATTGTTTGTGCTAATTGTCTAAATCTAACTTGCCTCCCACTCCCAGGTTTAACAGGTAACTTATTTTTAGGTCCTGCCTAGGGTTACCAGGTCGACCATGTTTTCCTAGACACCTACAATTTATTCATGCTGATGGGCAGTTCATGAAAAATGTCAACCGCAGCTTGTAGAATCCATACGTAGCGGGTAAGGAATCCCAGGCGACCTGTCTTGAGTTTCTTCCTGCAGCATATTAATTATATATGTTGCGGGGCGGCACTTTTCCTTTTACTCCCCTTGGCATGAAATTGTAATGTGTCCAGGAAAACACGACTGACTTGGCAACCCTAGTCCTGCCCCAGTGGAATAATTTGGCTACAACTAGGGATGAGCTGTTCGGGTTCGGACGGTTCGGAGTTCGACCCGAACTTTGGCAGTTCGAAAGTTCGCGAATTTCGAACTTTTTGGGTGTGTTCGGTTCGAGTTTGAAAAAAAAAAGAAATTTTGAAAAAAGGTATAGAAAATGCTTAAAAAAATACTAAAAAATCTAGAAGTAAAGAGACTCTTTACTGCAGAATATTATAAGCAACGGTTTATTAGATATTGAATTAAAAACTAATGTGTACGTGGAAAGATTATCAACTCTAAATGACCTCTGTTCACAAACGGGCATAACACCAGGTGTTTTTAGTCTGGTAATCAATTTGATACATTGTACACCATACTGAGGGTGGGGTGATATCTGCTTCTGATTGAGATTTGAGAATTTCCCTAAAACATCCTAATATGCTGCATTTAACCCTTTCGCTGCTGAGGCTTTTCACACCTCTGTGCTGAGGTCATTTTTACCGCTTTCGCTCATCATGTTTAACCGCATTTTGTAGCCATATTTTGATATATGACCCAGACATATTATATATCGTTCTTTCCAGCAGACTTGACAGATTCATAATATGTCATTATTATATGTATACGTTATGTCATGTCTGTATATTATAACAAAAATGCAATAAAATTTGAATTTTCAATAGTTTATTATGTGTAAAGTGTTTTTTTTCACATTTTAACATGCGATCGTTTGCGGTTATATTTTGTATGGGTGCGCTTGTTAAAAAAATTTGAAATGGGGTCTCGTTACATTTTTTTTGGGGAAAATGTAGCTTTTTTTAACAAACGCACCGCATACAAAAATCGTTAGTGCAGCATTATTGTTCACATTATAATTGAAATGGAACAATATTGCTGCATTAACAAAACAAAAAAAATTGTTTATTTTTTTTTTAGAATTAATTTTAAAATATATATATATTTATTTATTTTTTTAATTTTTTTTTAAAACATTTTTCATGCTCATGTTTGGTATCCTTGGAAAGGCCATGCTGTGGCCGATCCAACGATATCAAACATTAACCCCTAGCTGCCACGGATCGGGAGATAGGGGGTTCCAATGAACCCCCTATCTCCACCATTGGTGGCAGCTTGGTGTTAACTCCAGGACTGGTGTCATCGTGCTATGCACGATGGCGCCAGTCCTCAGGGGGATTTCCTGGAGGCTTGGCCGACATCCAAGATGTCGGCCAGCTCCAGGAGAGGATCACCATCCGGCGCTTTTCAGCGCCGATTCGTGATCCGGTTCCCCGGGGGTTAATCACAGCCACCGTGTGGAAGGGCAGGCTGTGCCCTTCCAAACGGTGCCTGGATTAACCCTCTGCCCCCGGCGATCGGGAGGGAGAGAGGTCTGAAGGACCTCCCCCCTCCCTTTCAGGTGCTTCCTCCACACATGCGGGGGGGGGCGCCTGAATTAGATGTCATTGCGCCGCCGTGATGACATCTAATTGCTCTGCCGGGGTCCCGGAGTGCTGGGCTGACATCCAAGATGTCAGCCCGCACTGGGGGCGCAGCAATCCGGCGGAATCCGGCGGAATGCTGCCTCCTGTGCATGGACGCGCTCAGCGCGTCCATAGCACAGGAGAACCACTTGGCTGGACAAGCTGAGCGCGTCCATAGCAGCCAAGTGGTTAACTGGTGTTTGAAAAAAATTCTAAATAACATCTAAGGCTAGGGTCAGATGAGCGCATTTTGTACGGACTGTGCGTCCGTGCAGTACGGACGTACTTACTGACTGACAACAAGGTAGTGGCCAAACAGTCCGTTTTTTTTCTCTGACGTATTTTTTGACTGATGTAGCAGGGAAAATAAATTAAAATGAAAAAACATTCTGTCCGTCAAAAATGCTGGACGTATAAATGCAGTCCATCTGACCTAGTTTCATCACTCACATACAAAGCTACACGGACGTTGCGGACGTGGCACACTCCGCACGTCCGTTCTAGCAGTATTACGTTCTTGCCTAACCTGCGTCCGTTTGCTGCGTCCGCCATGCATCCGCACTTCCGTGCGGACGTACTTCGTGTGTGGGGCTCCATTGGTCAGAATGCTATGCTGCCACGGACGTGATAACTGCGCTCGTCTGACCCCAGCCTTAAGCAATGTTATTTTTCACCTCGGGATTAAACATTCACAGGGTTATTCAGAGAGCGGTGAAAAGCAGGAGAATAACTGGAGAAGTGAAAATTCTAGGTCAAAATAGCTAATAATTCTCCCATTTAACTCACTTTCCAAATTGTCTATTTGGTCTAGATTGTTCTCTTCTCCTGCCAGTTCTCCTGGTTTTCACCTCTCTCTCAGGGTTGTTCAGAGAAAGGTGAAAACCAGGATAATGGCAGGAAAAGAGAACAATCTGGACCAAATAGCCGATTTGGAAAGTGAAATAAGGCTATGGTCAGACTAACGCATTTTTCACAGCGACCGTCAAAAAGTGCGTCCGAACGCATTGCCTTATTTTTTCACGGAATGCGCGAAAACGATCATACGATGCGCATTTTTGTGCGTGATTTTTTACGGATCCAAACCAGGAAACTTTGGGTGTCTGGACATTATGTTGGCCGGACATGAGCAGGGTCTGACGTCTCCAAATCACGCACACACGCCGCTAGTGGACGCAGCGCACTCTGTACGTCCATACTAGCGGTTCTGCGTTCTCGAAAAAATGCGTTCATTTTCCACTTGCATTGCGCAGCCAGACTTTCGTGCGACCGTACTTCGTATATTGGCTGTCATTGCCCGTCATTTGCTGCTAGTACGGCCGTGATTAAGTGCGCCTAAACGCATGTTAAAAATTCACTAGTCTGACCCTAGCCTAAATGGGAGAATTTTTCTGGTTTGACTATTTTGACCTAGAATTTTCCATTCTCCAGTCATTCTCCTGCTCTACACCGCTCTCTGAATAACCCTGACAGGGTTTTTCAGAGAAAGGTGAAACTCAGGAGAATGACTGAAGAGAAAATTCTAGGTCAAGATAGCCAAACCAGAAAAATTCTCCCATTTTTCTCACTTTCCAAATCGGCTATTTGGTCTAGAATTTTCCATTCTCCAGTCATTCTCCTGCTTTCCACCGCCAAAAAATCTGTAAACTTTTTCTGCGTGTCCGAAAATGTCTCCTCTTTTCATACAGACTGCCGCCCCAAGCAGTTGTTTATGGATAGATTAAAGGAAAAGCATTTACCGTCATTTGAAATGTCATTTTTTGGTTTTTACATATTTCTATACATCCTAGAAATCCGCCACTTCACGGGCAGGTTAGGGGGACCTCCTAGGCACGATATTTGAAGGAATTTTTTGTTTTTATTTTTAACCCTTATTTCATGGAAAACTCACTGTCCCTTTAAAAACGTTTTTTTTTTAAACTTTTTGTCCTTGTTTCCTGTCCCCAGGGCACTACCCAGACCCCCATACACTTTTTATGGCAAATATCTAGCATATATGCCCTCTTGGAGGGCACTCTAAAAAAACGAATTTTCAGCCCCATTGACATGTATGGGGTTCGAGTTCGGGTTCGGGTTCGGATCCGAACATTTGGAAAGTTCGGGTTCGGCTTCGAACCAAACTCGGGGAGTGTTCGGCTCATCCCTAGCTACAACCAGCACGACCCTGTCAGGATCTGTATTCATAATGAATTAACTGCGTGCATGGCTTCTTGTCAGCTTAATTTACAAGCAAACTGGCATACCTCTTTGTTGGAGGGATCCTGCATCCGCAGCATCATTGTTATATTTCTTTTTCCAAAATGAATTCACACCTGTTGATTTTTCTTTGCTACTAACATAACAGGAAATTTTGACTTTTAAAAAGTGTTTATTTAAAACTAGTAAACACCTAGTCAGAGTTTAGTAGACATTACAATGACTTTCGGTGAGCAAATAGAAGTCTGTTGTTGGTGTTGTCTTCGAAAGTTGTATTTATTGAAGTCCGCCTTTATTTCCAATGCAGATTTTCCTTTTGTTTCTGGGAGATAATGGTATAAAAATACTGCACAGCCCGTTATGATAGCAATGAATAACAGGAAGCAAAATGGCCCAAGAGTTTCCTGTAGATGAAAAGACAGTGACACTGTATGAACAATGGATAGCCATGATTCCCACTCCACAAATATGGCTACACTCTTAGGCTAAGGTCAGACGAACGCAGTATTAAACTGCGTTTAGCCGCACTAAATCACGGCCGCGCTAGCAGCAAATTACGTCCAATGCCGGGTAGCATAAGAAGAACGGCCGCACGAAAGTGCGGCCGCGCAACACAAGTGGCAAACAAACACATTTTTTCGAGAACGTCAAACCGCTAGTACTGACGTACAGATTGCGCTGCGTCCGCTAGCGGCATGTGTGCGTGATTAGGAGACGTCAGACCCTGCTAATGTCCGGCCAACATAACGTCCAGAAGCAAAAAGTGTTTTATTGATAACCGTACAAAATCACGGACGAAAATGCCCATCGTATGACCGCTATCGCGCATTCCGTGAAAAAATACGTACATTCGTTCAAATGCACTTTTTCACGGACAACGCGAAAAATGCGTTAGTCTGACCCTAGCCTAACTCTGATGCTGTGGAAAGGCAAGTGCACCCAGATTGGATTGGCCCCCTATATACAGGTGCATCTCAATAAATTAGAATGTCGTGGAAAAGTTCATTTATTTCATCAATTCAACTCAAATTGTAAAACTTGTGTATTCAATAAATTCAATGCACGCAGACTGAAGTAGTTTAAGTCTTTGGTTCTTTTAATTGTGATGATTTTGCTCACATTTAACAAAAAACCACCAATTCACTATCTCCAAAAATTGAAATACTTCCCCAATAAAAAATTAATATTTTTAGTGAATTGTTGGCCTTATTATTAGAAAGGATTTTTACCAGGAAGGATACATTGAGATTTCTCTCGTTTTCAAGTATGTACTGGGTGGCGAGTATGTACCGTTAGGTGTCTTGCCCAAGGACACTTACTGGAGAGGTGCTCTTGTCGGAAACCCATGTCTCCACAGGTTCTCTCCATGCAGAGCATTGATGTTACCTCTACTCCACCCACTTCTGGAAAGTATGTTCATTTATTGTAAATGTACTCAATGGGTGCCAGACCAAATCCCTACAGCCAGGTTCCCTAATGCCAACATCCCGACGGCCAACTTCCAGACAGAACAAGTGCCAGACATCCCAACTTCTCTACACGGCCAACTTCCAGACATCCATAATACCAGAGGCTAACCCTAAAACTAACAACCTAACCCTAGGTTTAAGGGGGTTAGGGCGGTTAGGGTTAGAGCTAGGTTTAGGAGGGTTAAAGCTAGGTTTTTTTTTTACCTGCGTCTGGGTGAGCGACGCGTCAAATGGGGGGGGCTGTAATATCAATTTATTCACCCCCTCCCCACTGGGATATCAATTTATTCACCCCCTCCCCACTGGGATATTAATTTATTCACTCCCCGCTGCAATATTAATTTATTCACCCCCTCCCCGCTGCAATATCAATTTATTCACCCCCTCCCTGCTGCAATATCAATTTATTCACCCCCTCCCCGCTGCAATATCAATTTATTCACCCCCTCCCTACTGCAATATCAATTTATTCACCCCCTCCCTGCTGCAATATCAATTTATTCACCCCCTCCCCGCTGCAATATCAATTTATTCACCCCCCTCCCTGCTGCAATATTTATTCACCCCCTCCCCGCTGGAATATCAATTTATTCACCCTCTCCCCGCTGCAATATCAATTTATTCACCCCCTCCCCGCTGGAATATCAATTTATTCACCCCCTCCCCACTGCAATATCAATTTATTCACCCCCTCCCCGCTGGAATATCAATTATTCACTCCCTCCCCGCTGCAATATCAATTATTCACCCCCTCCCCGCTGCAATATTAATTTATTCACCCCTCCCCACTGCAATATTAATTTATTCACCCCCTCCCGCTGCAATATCAATTTATTCACCCCCTCCTGCTGCCGCTGCAATATCAATTTATTCACCCCCTCCCGCTGCAATATATTAATTTATTCACTCCCTCCCCGCTGCAATATCAATTTATTCACCCCCTCCCCGCTGCAATATTAATTTATTCACCCCTCCCCACTGCAATATTAATTTATTCACACCCCTTCCTGCAATATCATTTATTCACCCTCCTGCCTGCAATATCAATTTATTCACCCCCTCCCCGCTGCAATATTAATTTATTCACCCCTCCCCTGCAATATCAATTTATTCACCCCCTCCCTGCTGCAATATTTATTCACCCCCTCCCCGCTGGAATATTAATTTATTCACCCCCTTCCCGCTGGAATATCAATTTATTCACCCCTCCCCGCTGCAATATCAATTTATTCACCCCTTCCCCGCTGCAATATCAATTTATTCAACCCCTCACCACTGCAATATCAATTTATTCAACCCCTCACCGCTGCAATATCAATTTATTCACCCCCTCCCCGCTGCAATATTAATTTATTCACCCCCTCCCCGCTGCAATATTAATTTATTCACCCCCTCCCCGCTGCAATATCAATTTATTCACCCCCTCCCTGCTGCAATATCAATTTATTCACCCCCTCCCCGCTGCAATATCAATTTATTCACCCCCTCCTACTGCAATATCAATTTATTCACCCCCCTCCCCCTGCAATATCAATTTATTCACCCTCTCCCCTGCAATATCAATTTATTCACCCCCTCCTGCTGCAATATTTATTCACCCCTCCCCGCTGGAATATCATTTATTCACCCTCTCCCCGCTGCAATATCAATTTATTCACCCCCTCCCCGCGGAATATCAATTTATTCACCCCTCCCCGCTGCAATATCAATTTATTCACCCCCCTCCCTGCTGCAATATCAATTTATTCACCCCCTCCCCGCTGCAATTTAATTTATTCACCCCTCCCCTGCAATATCAATTTATTCACCCCCTCCCTGCTGCAATATTTATTCACCCCCTCCCCGCTGCATATTAATTTATTCACCCCCTTCCGCTGGAATATCAATTTATTCACCCCTCCCCGCTGCAATATCAATTTATTCATCCCCTCCCCGCGGCAATATCAATTTATTCACCCCTCCCCGCTGCAATTCAATTTATTCACCCCCTCCCCGCTGCAATATCAATTTATTCACCCCCTCCCCGCTGGAATATCAATTCATTCACTGCCAGGGGGAGCGGGTGAATGATGTAATAAAGTGTTATCAGTACATTACTGTGAGTTTTATTGCTGTGGAGCTCTGTGATACACACATACACACTGCATGTTACTGTGAGTTATATTACTGTGGAGCTCTGTGATACGTTCATACACACTGCACATTACTGTATCACAGAGCTCCACAGTAATATAACTCACAGTAACATGCAGTATGTATGTGTGTATCACAGAAGTCCACAGCAATACAACTCACATGAATGTCTGGTGTGTATGTGTGTGTATCCCAGAGGTCCACAGCAATAAAACTTACAATAACATGGTGTGCCTGTGGAGCTCTGGGATACGCTCATACACAGCGCACATTACTGTGAGTTTTAATGCTACATACCCCCGGGGTGTAGGGTGATATATGGTTATGGCTGTGTGTGTAAATGCATGTATTTGTCTTCAAACAGGCTGCTGTGTGTAAAATTCCGTGCCTGTGTCGCAGTCCTTCGTTGGTCCCCTTAAGCTGTACCCAAAAGGCTGATATTGCTTGTAGAATCGCCACATTATCTGCCTGCGCTTCACAAAGTAAGAATGACAGCGAGCGTCTTGACAGCATGTGAGGTACAGGTAGGACTGGAGATTAAATATTGGTGCAGGGCAGCAAGAGGTTAAATGGGCACTCTACTCAAATTTTACCCCCTTTTTTTCCCCTTTAACCTCTTTGCTTCTGGCGACGTGCTGAGCACATCCTCTGGTTTCATGTGTGTGTGCAGAGGATATGCTAATGGGGAAATAAAAGTCTTCTACTGGTGAGGGGCGAAATACTTCATAAAAACAGCGAGGGGGGGCAGATGTACGGCGCAACAGAAAAGACACGCAAAAACGCACCAGGAGTCTCTTCAACCCGTGTCAAAATCCGGCCGCAAGTGTGGGACAGGCTCCTCACTACATGAAAGGCTGGTGTGTCCAGCCATCGCAAGCCCGCATCCCCTGTGCTGATCTCCAAGTCCCTGCAGGGCCCGAGCCATCGCTCGTCCTACTCCACCGATCTCTCGGGACTTCACTGCCAGCAGCGGGGTAACATCCTTAGGTGTTTCGGGGATCCCAGCCTCAGCCACCCTCACCATAGGTACCAGTGTATTCCAAGCAGGGCGGACCTCCTCCGGATCGGGGAGATCCCCCTCTCGTTCTGCCAGCAAGGACATCTCCGATGGGGGCGCCGCCCGGGTCTCCAGATCCGCCTCCCGACATCCACGGAGCACCCCTATTAGCCGACGCCAGGAGCCTCTCGTCAGCGGGCTCCCCTCATCCTCAGGCAGCGACCGCAGACAGTCCTCCAGAGCCTCAAAAACAGCTTCCATATCTCTAGGTGCAGGAGAGTAAGTCCACCGACGCCGCTCCACATCTTCCTCCATCTGCACCACCACGGGGACAGCCGCCTCGGTCAGAGAACGGGGGCCCTCCACTCTCCAACCCCGCAGCTGCCAAGCACCCGAAGCCTGGGACGCTGTGGAGAGAAGTATGGGAGACAAGGGATAGGCCCGACAAGCCGAAATAGGCCTCAAGATGGCCACCGCTAGCTTGTGGTTGCCTGGCAGAAGGGTCTCCAACTCTGCTGTGCTCTGGGGGGGAGCTGATCAGGCCCCAGAGCTCACCTCCTAATGCCCGGCCGTGCAGGGACTCCCTGAAGGGGGTAAATATGTGGAGGAATCCGGGGAAAAACTGCCCCCCACAGCAACAGCACCCGGAGCTCTGTTGAAGCACGTCTGCTCCCATACACAGCCGGACACGCCCCCCTTGGTTTTTATGTTAGACAATTCATTCATCATTTTTGTATTAACAGTCTTTTCTTTTCAGTTTTCGGCTAGCAAAGGCACTTACTCAGTTTACTTTACATATACATATACGTATTTACCCTTTCCCTGTGTTAAGTTGCCATCTTTTTGTACTCAATGCATACACAATAAAAATTGTCAAATAAAAAAAAAACAACAACAAAATAATAAATAAACCTCAGCTGATATCTCTCTCTCTCCGTCTCTCTCTTCATTTGTGAGAACATGGAGAATCAATAGTTCTCTGTCCGTCTGCCAACTCTATGACCTCTGACATTACACTTTATGGAGTCCTATGGACTCTACAAGTAAAAACCACTAGTGGCGTGCTTCAATTCTACCAGTTCAATGGGCTTAATCTGTCACGATTATAAACCCAACCATGTGCGTTAGGACTCACTGGCAAACAAACTCTTACAGCACTCGCAGGTCAAACGGTTTAAGAAGGGATTTTTTACCATTGCTAGGGTTTGGGCAATATTAGAGATAGGGGTAGTTTTTATTGAAAATTCGATTTCCATTTTAAAAAAAATCCATAAATTTTTCTGATGCTACTCAGAGTTTTGCTTCGGGGTAATTTAGGGGGGTAACTTTAACTTTAGGGGGATAACTACAAAGCAAAAGGGTGAAGCGCCCACTGGATACAAGTGCTGTAAACACTCGCTGGATGTTGTAAATGGAGGTTCCTCTACAAACCTAGATAACAAATGGATGAAGATAACACAACACAGCGCTAAATGGGCCTAAGCCCGTAAGAAAGTGGAAAAGGCACAATAATATGTCCACAAATACAATGACCTTCGTTTTTCAAGCAAATGCTTCTTTATGGTGCAGATGGTGGATCGTATACTGTAGAAAAAAGAAAAAGAGAGGACCGGGATTGCGCAGTACATCAGCAACAAAAAATAGAGAGTATTATTGTTCTCAACTCACATTTGAAGGAGCCCACAACCGGCTCTCAGGATTACAGCAGGCAGGGACTTTAACTCAGGTGCCCATAAACCCCTCAGTTGGTTTCTCCGGTGTCGCAACTGTGGTGCTGCAGTAAGAATCGATAAGACCAAAAGAACACCTAAGAAGGCCGCTTCAATGTCCACCATTCCCCTCCACCAGCACCGCGCGAGGCAAATGAGCTATGATGTCCTCAGAGCGCGCCTCATGGCGGACATTGAACTGTGAGCGGCCTGGATCCAGCACTGAGACAGTGAGAGAGACACAGCACGATCAGCTCCAACCCCTTTGTCCTTTTGTGTCCTAAGCCCTGTGAGGTGGCAGATCCACCTGGTGAATCCAGAGAGGAGATCCAGCCTGAGGGTCCTGGGAGTGAGTGGCCTTCTTAGGTGTTCTTTTGGTCTTATCGATTCTTACTGCAGCACCACAGTGGCGACACCGGAGAAACCAACTGATGGGTTTATGGGCACCTGAGTTAAAGTCCCTGCCTGCTGTAATCCTGAGAGCCGGTTGTGGGCTTCTCCAAATGTGAGTTGAATAAGAACAAGAATACTCTCTATTTTTTGTTGCTGATGTACTGCGCAATCCCGTTCCTCTCTTTTTCTTTTTTCTACAGTATACGTTCCACCATCTGCACCATAAAGAAGCATTTTGCTTGAAAAACGAAGGTCATTGTATTTGTGGACATATTATTGTGCCTTTTCCACTTTCTTACGGGCTTAGGCCCATTTAGCGCTGTGTTGTGTTATCTTCATCCACTTTAGGGGTTAAGGTTAGGGTTAAGTTTAGTTTTAGGGTTAGGTTTAAGGTTAGGGTAGGTTTCAGGGTTAGAGTTGGGATTAGTTTAAGAATAAAGGGTAGTTTTATCAAAAAAAATCTTATTTATTCATTTTGTTGACTCTACTTAAAGTAGCATACAATTTCCTCATGCTAGAGTCATTATTGCCACATACTCATTTTCTTTATGTAAACCCGCATCAATGTGAGACCATAGTTCCCATATTTTATTAACCTTCTATTTTATTTATGTATCATTTTAATAACGCAACTTTTTTTTACTTGACTTTACAGTTTGCGGTCTAAAAATTTTGCCATTCACCCTGAAAACACTGTATCACTGATTATGACCTGGACAAGGCACTTTCTTACCTCCACAAGTGGGAACACCATGCCAATGACAAACAGTCCCATCCAGTTTATTAATCCAACAATAACAAATGCTGCTGCTCTGGCTTCTTGGGGGAAAAGTTCCACAATGATGGTTATGGTGGCTGCACCTGAATAGATGAAGAATAAATTAATATCTGGACAGATAGGGAAACAGCCACAAGCGTATAGCCTGGATTGCATGGCCCCTTGGATATTATTGAATATACACGTAACACTAATATTTTTAAGTTTAAGGTGCAAAATTCCAAGATGTTTACTAATTTTCACCTATACTTGCAACTTACACATATCTCCCCATACACAAACATCCCCAAAGAAAAGAGGAACCATGGCCAGCCCTGTATAACTCTCTTTAGGATGTAAATTCTTTGTGCCCTGTTCCATTTCTAACGTTAACATTGAGATAGTAAGCAGGAAAATATGTGCTTTCAGATGTTCCCTTACCGTTTCCATGTTAACGTCGTATTCCGGGCAAGGTGCTATCTCAGCAACTTGTCCCGGAACGCAGCGCTAACCTGATACAGCAGCGCTTCCGCAAGTATCAGCTCCTGGAGTCCATGGAGTCCATCAGCTCTGTGATAGCAAACTCTCGTGAGATCACGCAGCGCCGTTGAGTGATCATTGAGGGAGACTAGGAACTTTTTTCCAGTCTCACTTTGCTCCCGGGAGAAGACGCTGTAAATCGGTCCACCCTTTTCACCGCGGAATGAGAGATGAGTATGGGATTTTTAGAACTTGTTAAATGATTTTGCATTTGTAGAATCAAATAGCACCAGCTTTTAGGAGTTGTTAAAATTTTGGCTTGCATGTCCCAATGGTAAATTGCACCAGCACTTTCTATACCGAACTTGTAGAAGCGCTAAAAATAGATTGCGATCCCCATGTTAGGTGTAGGAGACGCTTAAGTACAGTATGCTTGCACAAGCTGCAAGGCACAAAACTTTTTCACTTGAATGTAACATCAAGATCAGAATATAAGATGCCAGACATTAAACTTACTTAACCTAACCCTAACAATTACATATCGAGACGCTAAATTAGCACCAACTCTGAAACAGAGCCCTTTGTCTGGACTAGACCAGGGCTGGTACAAATGAGTAGTCCTTTTGCCGCTCCATGAAATTACCAAATTCTAGTGATTGTAAACATTTATGGAATATTTAAATGATTTTGTGAAAGCAAACAATAACACTAGCAAGAATTTATACTACTGTAATAGTACATATAGTTCCCGATAAAATTAGCAAATTAACCACAGACACCTTTTTCATATCACGCTGCATTTTATCAGCAGGTCAATGGTGCTGGGAGGTGTTGGACCACAGCTCTAGAGTGCAATCACCCACCTATACTCATTGCTAACTGGGTAGCAGAAGGAGCACATTAATACTGGTCCATATTGTACATCAAGACTCAACTGTATATTTTTACATATAGAATTACAACAGGGAAGGGAATTCCAGGCCGAGCAAATTGTACATACCTGGACCTGTCCCAAAAGATAAAACATACAGAAATATTAACATCACACTGCAATAAGGCATCCAAGTGTATTTTTCCTGTGAAAGAAGAAAGAAAATATAATTGATTAAATACAGTAACTCAGAAGTGAGTAGACCCCTCACATTTTTGTAAATATTTTATTATATCTTTTCATGTGACAACACTGAAGAAATGACACTTTGCTACAATGTAAAGTAGTGAGTGTACAACTTGTATAACAGTGTAAATTTGCTGTCCCCTCAAAATAACTCAACACACAGCCATTAATGTCTAAACCACTGGCAACAAAAGTGAGTACACCCCTAAGTGAAAATATCCAAATTGGGCCCAATTACCCATTTTCCTTCCCTAGTGTCATATAACTTGTTACTGTTACAAGATCTCAGGTGTGAATGGGGAGCAGGTGTGTTAAATTTGGTGTTATCACTCTCACTCTCTCATACTGGTCACTGGAAGTTTAACATGGCACCTCAAGGCAAAGAACTCTCTGAGGATCTGAGAAAAAGAATTGCTGCTATACAAAAAGATGGCCTAAGCTATAAGAAGATTGCCAAGACCCTGAAACTGAGCTGCAGCATGGTGGCCAAGATTATACAGCGGTTTAACAGGACAGGTTCCACTCAGAACAGGCCTCACAATGGTCGACCAAAGAAGTTGCGTGCACGTGCTCAGCGTCATATCCAGAGGTTGTCTTTGTGAAATAGACATATGAGTGCTGCCAGCATTGGTGCAGAGGTTGAAGGGGTGGGGGGGTCAGCCTGTCAGTGCTGAGACCATACGCCACATACTGCATCAAATTGGTCTGCATGGCTGTCGTCCCAGAAGGAAGGCTCTTCTAAAGATGATGCACAAGAAAGCCTGTAAACCGTTTGCTGAAGACAAACAGACTAAGGACATGGATTACTGGAGCCATGTCCTGTGGTCTGATGAGACCAACATAAACTTATTTGGTTCAGATGGTCTCAAGCGTGTGTGACAGCAACCAGGTGAAGAGTACAAAGACAAGTGTGTGTTGCCTACAGTCAAGCATGGAGGTGGGAGTGTCATGGTCTGGGGCTGCATGAGTGCTGCAGGCACAGAGGAGCTACAGTTCATTGAGGGAACCATGAATGGCTTTTTTTCTACCATTTCTTTCCCCTCTGCTAGGTTGCAGAGTATGTCTGCAGCCAATGGTGGAAGTTCAGCTGATCGGCGCCAGCCCACCATAAAAAAACAGTTGGCTCTGTATAAAAAAGGGGGCCTTGGGACCGGCCCAATTTATCAGATAAAAAGATATGCAAACATAAAATATATGTTACATAACATCAGTCTTTGTCAAGTGTACATAAAAAGTCAACTGTTTTTTATGGTGCATACATCTCCATAGTCTCTTTTCCCAAGACCTCAATATACTACCGGTGGCAATACGCCTATCCTGGAGTGGGGAGCAGTGTGTCCACGTATGGAGGTGGTGAGGATTAAGAGTACCTGATTATTGTGGGATCATATATGCCGATACAGTTTAGAGCCGACTAATTAATGGCTCATTAATGAGTGAATTTCCTGTTGTGGGACTTTCTGGAATTCACTTTACTGGACATTCTGCACAATGTTTCCCATCTTTTTTGTTGTAGGATACATCAATACAAGAAGAATTTTGGATTCACATTTGCCACATTTGGACTGGTGTACGCGTCCAAATCAGGGTCCAAATCAGGGCTGAGGGACTGACAGGTTTTGGTCTTGGGAGCAAGTAGAAATTAATATAAATAAAGCCCTTTTATAATTATACAAGAAATATTGAAATATTTCTAAGTAATACTGTGATATGAAATGGTGCACAGTAAAACTAAAATATAAATTAACCCCATGGAAACCTTTCTCCTGCAATTCAGAGTGCAGACAGACCAGTGCATCTTACGTTGCCTTTGATTGGCAAGGAAATATGCTGGGAGGTTATTTTACACAACCATTCTCTAACAGAGGCCAAATGGGCAATGCTCCCCTTGTTACTCCTGCCAAAAAAAATATTATTTTCTAGTGATCTATAGCATCACTTGCTTTATCATAATGATTATAACATGCTCACTGGTGGGCATTGTCATTGTCTTCCAGCTCTTCTGATCTCACCTGCCAGGTAAACCTCATCAGCTCTGATTGGACCCCAGATTGCTGTGCTTGTCATGCCCCGCTCTCGGCCCCGGCCGCCATGTTGGGACACCTGCGGTACTCACCTGAAGTCCCTCGTGGCGCGTCGCTCCACGCTCTCTGCCTGCAAGCAGGAGAGAGCTCGAGGTCCGCCCCACGCTGCCGCCAGGATCCGAATGCCAGAAGTGCGCACGTGCGATCGTGATCGCATGCCTTCCTAAGAAACGAACTTGGTACTCTGCTGGTAGCTTAAGGGTGCTGCATGACACCTGCACTGGAGATCCTCGTATGCCACCAATTAACCTATCAAGTACTCAGGTATCCCAGCTCCACCTACAAGTCCCAGGTGAACGGTGTTCTTATGATCCTCTGAACCCTTTTTAAACCTGCCGCCTTTCTCAGTTCATTAACCAGGTTATACTGTGGTTCACTGCTTCAGTTATTCAGTGTTCCCTCTTCGTTCCTGTTCCAAGGGAATCCTGAGCTCCAGACCCTGCATCCAGTCTTGCCTCCACGGTACCAGCTCCAGACCTTGCATCCAGTCCTGCTTCCACGGTACCGGCTCCAGACCCTGCATCCAGTCTTGCCTCCACGGTACCGGCTCCAGACCCTGCATCCAGTCTTACCTCCACGGTACCAGCTCCAGACCCTGCATCCAGTCTTGCCTCCACGGTACCAGCTCCAGACCTTGCATCCAGTCTTGTCTCCACGGTACCGGCTCCAGATCCTATCTTCAAGCTTGCTTCCACGTCCACGTACCAGTACCAGCTCCATCTCCAAGCTTGCATCCACGTCCACGGTACCAGCACCAGATCCATCTCCAGGCTTGCTTCCACGTCCACGGTTCCAGCACTAGATCCATCTCCAGGTTTGCTTCCACGTCCACGATACCAGTTCCAGATCCTGTATCCAAGCTTTCCTCCACGACCATAGCACCAGCTCCAGCTCCTCAATCCAGGCTTGTCTCAATAGGCCACAGCCCACGTTACCCTCTTCTACAACCCTTCGTTCTGGACTATATGTTGTTTCACTTCTGAACCCGAAGACCCTTAGGCTGGGGTCAGACCAGCGCACTTTTAACGTGCGTTCTGGCGCACATAATTACGGCCGCACTAGCAGCAGATGACGGGCAATGACGGCCAATATACGATGTACGGCCGCACAAAAGTCCGGCCGTGCAACGCAAGTGGAATTTGAACGCATTTTTTGAGAACGCTGAACCGCTAGTACTGACGTACTGAGTGCGCAGCTGCGGCATAGCGGCGTGTTTGCGTGATTAGGAGATGTCAGACGCTGCTAATGTCCAGCCTACATAACGTCCAGACGCAAAAAGAGTTTTATTGACGATCCGTACAAAATCACGCCCGAAAATGCGCGTCGTCTGACCGTTTTTGCGCATTCCGTGAAAAAATACGTCAATGCGTTCGGACGCACTTTTTCACGTTCGCGGGGAAAAATGCTTTCATCTGACCCTAGCCTTACTCGTAATTCCCCATTCTGGACTTTCCACCAAACCAAGAATACCTTTTGAGTTATAGTCTTTTGTCTTGGACTTACTTGTTTTATTTCAGTAAAAACTCAATTACTTATACAGCTTCTGGTTTCCTTCTTCGACGGCTTGCCATTGGGTTCCATACGCACAACACTATACAGGGGTCACAGCCCCTGCCCTTACAGTGCTATTCTATTGGCACTCTGTAGGTACAGTTTGTTCAGCAGATGAGATTTAAAGTTATGCAGACACAGAAAGGACTATTGAAAGTAACTACAAGAATGTGAGAGGTACTTTTATGTATAGTCTTTTCACTTTTGTGATTTAACAGATGCATGTCTCTTTCTCTCCAGTAATGTACCATGATTTGAGACTGGCAATTCGTTAATGATTTCATGAGTATAACACATGATTGATTCCCCAATTACCTGCAGAGAAAGGGTCATTGTGAGGAGACCCAAACTCAAGACCATGGATGTGTAACCACCCAATAACAAAACCTTCCTGCCAAAACGATCCATTAGTAGACTCTGTGAAAGAAGATATGGATTATAAAGGTCGTGCATTGAAATGATATACAGAGCAATACTCTGGCAACATGCCTATGAAGATAAGTCACCACTTGATAATTTTGTTACACTGGGAACAAATTATAACTGTTGCCTTGGAATATTTTTAATTATCAATCTTATTCTTTTGTTTAAAGGAAAAATATGAGACTAATGACTCTGAAAGGCAACCGGTATCATCCCTTCCAATATTGAGTAGTATGAGATTGAGACACAAAGACAGGGGTGAGTCAAACTGGGGCCAAGATTGAGAGGTATTCGATCAAGACATCAATAGAGATAGGTCAAGTGGGGGCCATCCCTCCCTCCCTCCCAACTTTGAGAGGTTTAAGATCGACACAGGTGTGGGCTAAGCAAGGGCCAATCAAATAATGCAACATGTGTCAAAAAGGTGATGTCACACCTCATTGTACGGGGTTGCAGATTCGAGCCCAGTGCGTGGTTACAAATGGGAGGGAAGCAGATATAAAGTGTTCGAGAAATAAAAGGTTTATTAAATAAGGAAACACAGGTGTAAACAAGGAAGAGGACACTGAAGAGGATAAATAATAACAGAGGTATAAGAGGTGGCTGGGTGAGACAGGACAGGTACTGGACAGGACACTGAAGAACACAGAAGGCTGACTGGACTGGACACTGAATAACAAAGAGGGCTGACAGGACAGGTAGTGGACATGACACTGAACACTGAATAACAGATAAAGGGCTGGCTAATAGGGATGTGCAATTAGTTTCATTCCGAATTGAATTTCATATGAAATTGGACGAAATTGACCATTTTCGTTCTTTCGGGAGCATTTCCGAAACGAAATATCGGCCGTCTGAAATTACGAATCAAAGTTTCAGCACAAAGAAAATCATTTCGTTAAGGGAATTAAACTAAATAAAATGGAATGCAATTGATACAAAATGCTGATAAAACGGAACAAAACTATCAAAAACGAAATAAATTTTGTAACGAAATTAACTGAAACGAAAAAAACGGAACCAAAATGATGTGACATGAAAAAAGAACAAAATTATCTAAAACGAAAAAAAAGGGAACAGGTCACTTGTTAATTAATGCAGATGCTGTGCCCCTATATAATGTGTATTACAGGTCACTTTATTATTAATGCCGACGCTGTGCCCCTAGATAATATGTATTACAGGTCACTTTATAAATAATGCAGATGCTAGGCTTTTTTCCACCATAGTTTTCAATGTTAAAGAAATCCCCGTGTTTAACTGTTTATTAGATATTTCTTAAACCATTTAGAATTTTCAATTGCAGCAAACAGACATGTATTTATTTATTTTTTTAGGATTTTTTTGGGCATTTTTCAGGAATTTTTGGGTTAATCCTTAGGTTTCCTAACTTATTTTAAAGAAACTAGGCTTTTCCACCATAGTTTTCAATGTTAAAAAAATCCCTGTTTCTATTAAATATTTCTTAAACTATTTAGAATTTTCAATTGCAGCAAACAGACATTTCTTTTACTTATTTTTTAGGATTTTTTGGCATTTTTCAGGATTTTTTGGCTGAAAGTTTTAAATGTAATAATGAGGTCTGTTTTATTTGCTGAACACATGCAGCTGAATTATTTTCTTACAGTCTGTGTGCACATTATATTGTGTCAGACCATGGACAGTTCCAAGCCTGTCGGCATTAGCCATGGTCCTGATTCATTGTCAAATAGATTGAGAACATGTTTCACTTTCAGACCATGGACAGTACCTGAAAGTGAAACATGTTATCAATCTATTTCACAATGTGAACTGTCCATGGTCTGACACAATGTAATATATCCGATTGCTGAACGCACACAGACTGTAAGAAAATAATTCAGCTGCATGTGTTCAGCAAAGAAAAACAGACCTCATTATTGCATTTAGAATAAGTTAGAAAACCTAAACTTTCACCCAAAAATTCCTGAAAAATGCCCAAAAAAATCCTAAAAACTAAATTTAAAAAATGTCTGTTTGCTGCAATTGAAAATTATAAACGGTTTAATAAATATTTAATAAACAGTTAAATACGGGGATTTTTTTAACATTGAAAACTATGGTGGAAACTTCGAATTGATTGATATCAACTATCGAATTGAATTTGATATCAACTATCGAATTGATCATAACTTACAATACTAGTAATAGTCAGCAAACGACTTTATGAAACAAATTAATTTTGTTTCACTGTGTCACGAATCCCCCTGAATACTAAGATAGTGGTCCCTTTACGTAGACCGCTCTCTACCCTTCCGATCCTTGAATGGTCGGCACAACTAGATAGATCATTAACCAGACAATAGACAAGCAAGGGTAAACACCAGACAGAGGTACAGAATAGAGTACTCGTTCTCCCTAGGACCTTAGTAATATCAGAGGTAGCCCGATGTGTGCTTAGGGTGCCACACAGACTGACCTCGGTACCAAAGTTAAGAGCAGAACCGTGAGAAGAGTAAATGCCAATACCAAGGGTTATACACAGGGTGGTTCGTTCGCCAATGCCAGGGGTCGTACACAGAATGGTTCGTTTGCCAATGCCAGGGGTCATACACAGAATGGTTCGTTTGCCAATGCCAGGATTCATACACAGAATGGTTCGTTTGCCAATGCCAGGATTCATACACAGAATGGTTCGTTTGCCAATGCCAGGAGTCATACACAGAATGGTTCGTTTGTCAATGCCAGGAGTCATACACAGAATGGTTCGTTTGCCAATGCCAGGAGTCATACACAGAATGGTTCGTTTGCCAATGCCAGGAGTCATACACAGAATGGTTCGTTAGCCAGAAGCATTGGTCAGACACAGATATATTAGCCAAAAACACAAGAGCTCTGCGGGAAGTGAATACCACGTCAGGGCACTGGCGAACTAGTGAAGCCGGGTTTTAAACCCGGCGGGTCCGCGTCATAACGCCAGGCTCCGCCCCCCGGCGTCCCACGTGAGCGCACCGGTGGCGTTATTATTCGGCGCCTGGCCAGCGAGCAGCGAGGAATCTGCTGCCAGGCGCCCCAGAACAGAGCCATCCGTGACAGAACCCCCCCCTCTACGGGCGGCCACTGGACGACCCCCAGGGGCACGGGGGTGCGCCAAATAGAAGGCCTTCACCAACCGAGGGGCATGGACCTCTGCAGCCGGAATCCAAGAACGATCCTCTGGACCGTAACCCACCCAATCGACCAAGTACTGTAAGGACCCCCTAGACTTTCTGGCATCCAGAATGGCCTCAACCTCGTACTCCTCCTGGCCCTCCACAGAGACAGGAGGAGGTGGAGCACGGACCTTGGTGTACCGGTTACACAACAACGGTTTCAAAAGGCTTACGTGGAACACATTGTGTATCCTGATATGGGGGGGTAACGCCAAAGCATAGGAGACAGGGTTGAGTCGCCGCAGAATCTTATAGGGGCCGATATATCTAGGTGCCAACTTCATGGAAGGCACTAAGAGCTTGATATTCCGTGAAGAAAGCCAAACCCTGTCCCCAACTTGATACACGGGTGCCTGCCTCCTGTGTCTGTCGGCCTTGGTTTTCTGGATGGCACTACTCTCTTCCAGTGCCCGTTTGACTCTCTCCCAAGTCTCTTTCAATGATGCCAAATGCTCATCCAAAGCAGGAATCGTGGTATCAGGAAACGTAGCGGGGAGCACGGGAGGATCAAAACCATAAACAGTGAAGAAAGGGGAATGTCCTGTGGATTCACTTACTGCACTGTTCAAAGCATACTCTGCCCATGGTAACAGGTCTGACCAGTTATTTTGTTGTTCTGATATAAAGCACCTGAGATATTTCTCTATATTTTGGTTGGCTCGTTCTGCTGCTCCGTTGGTCTGGGGGTGATAGGCCGAAGAGAAGGATAAGTCTATCCCCACATTCTTACAAAACCCTTTCCAGAATCTGGAGACGAATTGTGTCCCCCTATCAGAGACAATCTCCAGAGGAACACCGTGTATGCGAACCACGTTGGAAATGAATATGGGCACCAGTTTGGCTGCCGAAGGTAGTTTCCGAAGAGGCACATAGTGACCCATCTTGGAGAATCGATCTATGACCGTAAGTATAACTGTATTCCCTCTTGACTCAGGTAAATCTACTATAAATTCATGGCTACATGCGACCATGGGCGTTCGGGGATCGGCAAAGGCTGGAGTAAACCAATGGGTGCTGTTTTGGGACTTTTATGTCTTGTGCACACCTCGCACACAGCTATGTAATCTTTAACGTCTCGGCGCAACGTGGGCCACCAGAGGAGTTTACTGATACTAGCCACTGTTTTGGTGATACCCATATGCCCAGAGGTTTTATTGTCATGATAAACGTTAAGTACTTCCTCTCTTTCGTTCTCAGGTACAAAGAGTTTCGCGGGAGGTTTCCCCCCAGGAGCTGCACCCTGGACGGTCTGCAACCTTTTCACTAGAGGAGACGAGACACTAATTGTGGTAGAGGCTATAATCCTTTCCTGGGGTACAATGGGATGCTGATCTTGGATATTATGTTCATAAGATTCATACTGTCTCGATAAGGCGTCTGCTTTAATGTTTCTGGACCCAGGTCTATAGGTAAGCACGAAATTAAAACTTGAAAGAAACAATGACCATCTCGCTTGTCTGGAATTTAAACGTTTAGCATCTCCAATGTACGTGAGATTCTTATGATCGGTTATGATAACGATGGGGTCCCTAGACCCCTCCAATAAGTATCTCCATTCTGCCAAGGCCGAGATGACTGCTAACAACTCTCTATTTCCAATGTCATAGTTCTTCTCTGCCGGGGACAATTTCCGAGAATAGAAGCCGCATGGATGCAAGGGTTTGTCGGGTGCCTCCCTTTGGGACAAGACTGCACCAGACCTAGTTCGGAGGCGTCAACTTCTACTTGGAAAGGCAGAGCCGGATCTGGATGTCGGAGAACAGGGGCAGTAGTGAATGCTTGTTTAAGTGCCTCAAAGGCTTGAGTGGCTTGAGGTGTCCATTTCTGATTTCCCACCCCTTTCTTTGTCAAAGCCGTGAGGGGAGCTACCAAGGCTGAAAAGTCTTTAATGAATCTCCGATAGTAGTTAGTAAACCCCAGAAACCTCTGGATGGCTTTAAGCCCTTGGGGTAGAGGCCAGTCAAGAATTGCTGAGAGTTTTTTAGGGTCCATTTGAAAACCCTCAGGGGTTATTATATAACCAAGGAAATGCACTGTTACTATGTCGAATAGACATTTTTCTAGTTTACAATACAATCCAGCCTTCAATAGTTTTTTCAATACTTGTTTCACGTGGGCGTGATGAGTGTCCACATCAGGAGAGTATATCAGGATGTCATCCAGATATACTATGACGAATTCTTGCAGAAAATCCCTTAGGGTGTCATTTATGAGGTCCTGAAAAACGGCTGGCGCATTACATAATCCAAAGGGCATCACCAGGTATTCATAATGCCCGCTACGTGTATTAAAAGCCGTTTTCCATTCATCTCCCTTTTTAACCCTAACCAGGTTGTAAGCTCCGCGTAAATCGAGCTTCGTATATATACGGGCCCCTTTTAATCGGTCGAACAATTCTGTTATGAGAGGTATGGGATATGCATTTCTTATAGTTATCCTATTCAAACCTCTATAATCGATGCAAAGTCGCAGATCTCCCTCTTTTTTGGAGACAAAAAAGAAACCTGCTCCTGCTGGAGAGGAGGACCGTCTAATGAATCCTCGCTCTAGATTCTCCCTTATGTATTCCTCCATAATGTCGTTTTCTTTTTGTGACAAAGGGTATACATGTCCCCTAGGAGGCATCGTACCGGGGAGTAAATCAATAGCACAGTCATATGGACGATGTGGTGGTAGGACCTCAGTCCTGGCTTTAGAGAACACCTACTTTAATGCCAGATAACATTCAGGGACCTCTGTGGATAAAGGAGGGGCTGTGGCAATATTGAGGCTACCAATCACATTGACCCTGCCTAGGCAATTAGACTGACAATTAGGACCCCAACATTTTATGTCTCTCTGGACCCAATCAATAACCGGGTTGTGCTCTGTTAACCATGGAAACCCAAGAACGACAGGACATGAGGGAGATTCAATAATTTGAAATCTTATCGTTTCATGGTGTAAAACTCCTGTTTCCATACATACATCGACAGTGTCGTGAGTGATATGTGGACATGACAGGGGTTTACCATCTATGGCCTCCACCATTAGAGGTTTTTCCTTGAGAACCAGAGGTAAGAGGTTTTTGGCAGCAAAATATTTATCCATGAAATTACCTGAGGCCCCAGAGTCTAAGAACGCCTCAGTCTTGAGGTGAACCCCCTCCCAGGTTAGGGAGATCGGTAACAGAATCCTGGATTTATTTTTCTCACTATCCACAAAGGAGGCAAAAGAGAACCGATAACCTGGGTATTGGCTGTTCTTTGACCCGATTTGCCACTCTCCCCCCTGTTAACCCTGTGTCTCTGAGGACATCGAAGGCGGAAATGATCAGCCCCTGCACAATAGAAGCAGAGCCCCTTTTCTCTTCTGTAGCTCTTTCAGCCTCTGAAATACCCGTTTTTCCTATTTGCATAGGTTCAACGACTGGCATATCTGTTTTTGCGTTCTCCGGGTTACCTGATGTACTGGTGTGTCTGGGTAATAAGGTAAAGGAGGCAAGACCCTTCTGGGTCTGTCTCTGGGGTGTCTCCTTTCCCTAATTTGATCGTCCATGGCTATGCAAAAGTCAATCAAATGGTCCAGATTTTCTGGTAATTTTAAGGGAGCCAGCTCAAACATAAAAGCCTCGTTCAGGCCTTCGGTAAAGGCTAAGGTTAACACGTCGTTCGGCCAAAGCACCTCTGACGTCAAAGTCTTAAACTCTATGGCATAGTCGGAGACCCTCCTATTACCTTGTTTAATGTGAAACAAGGACCTACCCGCATTGGTAGCCCTTCTAGAGGGATCAAAGGTACGTTTTAACTCAGAGGTAAAACCCTCATAGTCATAGATGATGGGTTTCTTATTTTCCCACAACGGCGTAGCCCATAATAAAGCTTTTTCTGTTAAATGATTAATCAGATAGCCTACTTTGGCTTTATCAGATATACAAGACCCTGGGTTGTTCTCAAACAAGATCTCGAGTTGGGTCAGAAAACCCCGGCATAAGCTTGGTGTACCATCATAGCGTAAGGGTGCCTTCATACTAAGCCTATGACTCTCAGGAGAGACCGAACTGACTCTAGGCAATACTGGGTCTGGAGGGTTTGTGGTACCAGTATTGGACCGATTTAACAGGGTTTGTAGAGCGAGAGAAATCTGGTCCATCCTATGGTCCTGCTCCTCTAGTCTGGCTGCGATATGTGCCAACTGGTTAGAGAGGTCTGCGGGATCCATTGGCCCTGACGTAATGTCACGAATCCCCCTGAATACTAGATAGTGGTCCCTTTACGTAGACCGCTCTCTACCCTTCCGATCCTTGAATGGTCGGCACAACTAGATAGATCATTAACCAGACAATAGACAAGCAAGGGTAAACACCAGACAGAGGTACAGAATAGAGTACTCGTTCTCCCTAGGACCTTAGTAATATCAGAGGTAGCCCGATGTGTGCTTAGGGTGCCACACAGACTGACCTCGGTACCAAAGTTAAGAGCAGAACCGTGAGAAGAGTAAATGCCAATACCAGGGTTATACACAGGGTGGTTCGTTCGCCAATGCCAGGGGTCGTACACAGAATGGTTCGTTTGCCAATGCCAGGGGTCATACACAGAATGGTTCGTTTGCCAATGCCAGGATTCATACACAGAATGGTTCGTTTGCCAATGCCAGGATTCATACACAGAATGGTTCGTTTGCCAATGCCAGGAGTCATACACAGAATGGTTCGTTTGTCAATGCCAGGAGTCATACACAGAATGGTTCGTTTGCCAATGCCAGGAGTCATACACAGAATGGTTCGTTTGCCAATGCCAGGAGTCATACACAGAATGGTTCGTTAGCCAGAAGCAAGGTCAGACACAGATATATTAGCCAAAAACACAAGAGCTCTGCGGGAAGTGAATACCACGTCAGGGCACCGGCGAACTAGTGAAGCCGGGTTTTAAACCCGGCGGGTCCGCGTCATAACGCCAGGCTCCGCCCCCCGGCGTCCCACGTGAGCGCACCCGGTGGCGTTATTATTCGGCGCCTGGCCAGCGAGCAGCGAGGAATCTGCTGCCAGGCGCCCCAGAACAGAGCCATCCGTGACACACTGTTTCATTTGACTCTAATACTAAATCTGTAACACAGCTCAATAGTTAACCCTAGCTTGTCTTTTAACAGCAAAATTTGATTAATTTAGTGATCCAAAATTCGAATTGATATCAGCTATCGAATTGATATTTCAACTATTGAATTGATATATCAAATTCGGATCGAAATGAAATTTCGAATCGATCCAAAACTAAACGAAATTAGCAATGAAATTCCGAAATGAATTTTTTTTTAAAAACGAAAAGAAAGTAAACAAAACAATTTTTTTAGCCGTGCACATCTCTAGTCTTTCGGTTTAGCAGGTTCAGAAGCAATGAAGAGGGGTTGTAATGAGGAACGAGGGTTGCATATACAATGAAGGGTCACGAGAGTCCAGGAATGAGGGTTGCAGAAACAATGGAGGGTCACGGTAGGATGGATGTTCCAGATAGGAGACAATAGAAGGTATTGCAGACAAGAGATGTACTTTGCACGCAGGTCAGGTTAACAATGAGGACTTTAGAAAGATACAGAAGCAGTGACTCGATTGTGAGGTATGGTTATATGGGCAGTCCAGGCACAGCCCACACCTGAGGCTCGAGAGGTGAGGGGAAACCTGATATGGATTCCTGGGTGCCTGGACACCAGACCAGGCAGGGGTAAAATCTGGTCCGGACCTGGACTAAAAGAGGGGAAATGCAACTTACTTGGCCTTCTTCCGGCACCTATGGTGAGGGCCATGACAGGTGAGACTTTCAGAAAGCATGCCAGTTTCACGGTTATCAATGAAAGGGGAAAACCACATAGAAAAGAGGTGGGGACACTGCTCATATTGAGGGTCCACACATCCAAAAGTGGCAGGTGTGTCCAACTACCTCTGTGAGAAAGTGGTGCAGATTGCTGTTTTGGTTCAAATCTCCCGAAGTTTGTGACTGCCTTGTCTAAAGTAGGGATTTAATAGTTGTAGTATAGTGTCTTGGTCTTTATTATCATAAAGGGGTACATATCAGTACTGAATACCTACACAAAGTATAACAGAGAATGATTCGCACACACCGACCCCAACTGTCAAATAGGGAATTTGCGAAAAGTCCAATCCGGCAGCTTCAAACACAACAGCAGCATAAAAATAAATCTGTGGGCAAAAGGAAGACTTTGAATGGTATGTAGTAACCACATTAAACTTATGATACATACTGACATATTAATGTAATACTATACTTACTATACTACTTATTCTCTGTCCCACATACACCTAAGTAAAAGCTTTACTATAGAAATGGTATTGCTTATGGCACTTTTGTGCACTCAGTGCAGATAAAGCTGGGAATTCAATGGACACATAGAAAAACAAACAAGGGATTAAAGGCTCTATTTGCATTTCTGCATAAATGAGGCAAGCAAACAATTCAGAAAAGTTTATTAAAATAAACATATAATTAAATAGGAGAGACTCGGTTAGTTATAAACTCTGATTCACTGGCTATAAAAGGTAGCCAGCATGTTCCAGGAGTGCACCTTATATGAAGTTTGATTCTTACTTTATGAATTTTCATAATTAAATTTACAGAAATTCCTGTTCAATGACTAAGCACATTATACTATTAGTTTTGGATATGGACTCACAGCATTGACTCCACACAGCTGCAAAGCTGTGGTCATAGTCAAGAGCATGTAGATCTGCCAACGTAGAGAGCGGTCATGCAGCAAACCCTTGACACTTAGACTTTGGTCACTCTTACGAGCCGCTTGCTCTTTCATCATTTCTTTAATCTCTGTCTCGTGGTCTCTGTCTCCCCAAAGTTGTTTCAAGGCTGAATAGATCGCAATGATAGTCATATACATACATTACAAACAAAATAAATAAAAAGAAAATGAAAGCAATGCACAGCAATGTTGAACAAGATAGTAAATTATTTATAATAATGACGCACATTAAGAATCCTTCACATACGAAGAGCTACATGTCAGGAGCTCCATTGGCATGTCATAATCTCAACCCTTTACCATATTCATGGTTCTTATTGACTCTTCAAACATTTTAATCCCTTCACCATTATTATCAGGGTTATTCAGAGAGCGTGAAAAGCAGGAGAATGACTGGAGAATGACTGGAGAATGAAAAATTCTAGGTCAAAATAGCCAAACCAGAAAAATTCTCCCTTTCATCTCACTTTCCAAAATCGGCTATTTTGACCTAGAATTTTTCATTCTCCAGTCATTCTCCTGCTTTCACGCTCTCTGAATAACCCTGATAGTGTTTTTTTTCCCCATAAAATCAGTGACAGGAGCCAATGATTTAATGCAAAACTGAAAGGAATGACCCCTCAATTCTGTAACCACCACCCACCTACATGTATGGAATGTCTCCAGTAGAATTGTCATTTGAATTTAACAAGCTACAGTACATCAGATGTAACTTTAGGGACATAATGAAGAGCCCTTCAAATTCCTTTGCAATCCTCCAGAATTCGTCCAGATCAAATTAACTCGATCCTGGAACGCCTGGTAGCGCTTTTCATGACTGTGTTAACTTGATCACATCAGCGAAGGTGTTAGGGTGTAGAAATAATAAATATGAAGTTTTGTGCAATAAACAGAACATTTTAAAATTATCCTAAAATGTAAATGTTGTGAATATGACAGAGTTCATGTACAATATTTCTAAAGTAATTTTGGATATTACTACAGTGCATTAAAAAAGCATTCAGACCCGAATTGTTTTCACATTTTTAAGTTGCAGGCTTTAGCAAAAATTCAGTTGTTTGCGCATAATTTAGAAAGGCACACACCTGTCTATAAAAGATCTCACATATGTAATTAGATATCACAGCAAAAACCAAGCCATGAGGTCAAAGGAACGTCCTGCAGAGCTTAGAGTCAGTATTTTATTGAGGCATGGGTCTTGGAAAATCTACAAAAAAATTCAGCTACTTCGAAGATTCCAAAGAGCAGAGTGGCTTCCATAACTCTTAAAATGGAAGAAGCTTGGAGCAACTAGGTCTCAACTGGTAACAGAAGGGAGATGCTAATTGATACCAGCACTAGCTCTGCATGCTGTCACAGGTATTCTTTCCTGCAGAACATAGGAATCCTTAGAGACGTGCATGAGTCCTGCACAGGGTTAGTGAAAATAAACAGGGAAATATTTGTTCTATACAAAGCAAAATACATAAATATCCATAATGAATATTTGGTTGCATGGTGAGAGCGTTCCGGACTTCAGTCTGGGTTAAGGTTCATCGTGACCTTCCAATAGGACAAGGATCCTAAGTACCTTGCCTGACAATGCAGTAATGACTTGGAAACACTGTGAAATTCATTAAGTGACCCAGCCAGAGCTTGGACAAAAACCCAATAGAACACCTCTGGAGAGATATTAGACTGACTATCCACTAACAGTCCCCATCCAGCCTGACAGAGCTTGAAAGGATCTGCAGAGATAAATGGCAGAAAATACTCAAAACCAAGGGCCCTATCGGGTCCCCTGTGCTAAACCCGGGTCGCCAAAGGGAAAAATTTGAGTTTGATAATTTCCCCTTTTCCTCCCGGTTTCACCAACAGAGTACGGACAGGTACTGGGAAAAGCAGCCTGACCTGTAACAGCCACTAGAGATCCTGCTGGTCAGTGGAGTGATCGCAGAGAGAGACTGGGGAATTTGTTCCCCCAGTTTCCTTCTTCTCCTGGCTGCAGGAAGTGGCGAATCGGGCCGCCGTTCTAGTCACAGGATGAGAGGTGAGTATTTGTTTTTTTGGGGTCTTTTCAGCTGCTGCTAACTGATTTTGCAGCAGCAGAACCAGTTAGCAGCAGCTCAGAGCTGGTGTTTACTTTTTGGTTAGCAACAGCTTTTAGGATCACAAGGTCCTAACGCTAGTTAATCTCTGCTTACACGTTGTGCTCCCTGTGTTAAGTATAGGGAGCGCAAAGTACAGTAGGTAAGCTCTAAAAGTACTAATACTGATTCACTAACATTTTTTTAACCCATTAGCGTATCAGAGGTGATCTGTTTGGCCCGCTATCACCTCTTTTAAGCTAGCGCCAGCGAGAGCACTAGCATTAGCTTGAAGGAGGTAATAGGGCCCCAAGTGTGCAAATCTTCATTATATCCAAAAAGACTTGAGGTGGTAATAGCTGTCAGAGGTTTCAGGAATCCAGCCACGAAAGGAACTTATGCCCATAGTGGGGTCAACCTGGCTGGCTGACTCCATTCCATGTCCCGCTCATGGTTTTCCCTGCTGCTCAGGTGCATCCCATCCCATTCGTGACCCATGCCAGGTTTGCCCTGATCCTCTCTGACTACCTTTGCTCCTCTGGTACACGAACATCTGACAGAGGTGCTTCAACTAATTACGGAGTTAAGTAACATACATTTTCAGTCCCTTATGTCACTATGTTTCAGTTTTTTTTTCAATACATTTGCAATGTTCACAGAAATCTGTTTTTCAGCTTTGCCGTTATAAGGAATAGAGTACAGGTTATTGTGGAAAAAAAATAATTTTAATATAAGGCCAAACCATAAAAATGATATGAGAACTTACATGGAAAAGTGCACTCAAAACATTTAAGTGTATTAAAGATTTTTAAAAACCACCTAGCTGAGAAAATAATAATGGGAAATGGTCGTAAAATATCCATAATGGATATTTGGTTGCATGGTGAGAGCGTTCCGGACTTCAGTCTGGGTTAAGGTTCATCGTGACCTTCCAATAGGACAAGGATCCTAAGTACAACGCCTGACAATGCAGTAATCACTTGGAAACACTGTGAAATTCATTAAGTGACCCAGGCAGAGCTTGGACAAAAACCCAATAGAACACCTCTGGACAGGGCTGTCTTTAACGAGGGGCAAGAGGGGCAGCTGCCCCAGGCCCAGCCATTGTAGAGGGGCCGTTTTGCAGCTCAGTTGTTCCACTCCCTTGAGCCCTCAGAGCCTGCAGCTCGCAGGCTGCTTCCTCTCCATAGTGTCAGGTGACCACAGAGA